>CP060577.1:600000-1200000 GCA_014334815.1 Pyrenophora teres f. maculata | reverse complement strand
GAATCTGAATGTGCCGGATGCAGATGTGCCTGAGAGGTTCCGGTTGATTTGGAACGAGGATCCGATTAGGGAGGATACAAGATGGTCCCCGAGTAAGAGGAGGAGGAGTGAAGAGGATGAGGAGAGTCAGCATGATTATACGAGTTACAAGAGTGGCTAGAGCACTTCGAGTTCTTGAGGCACCGAAAGTTACTTCACGGAGGAATGAAGGAGACTGTCTTCAGGCTGAAAATCTTGGGCGAGTAGCTAGGCCTGTATTCTTAGAGATGAGAGGAGCAAAGATGTTAGTAACAGTTGCCATCTTTTTGTATTTTCTTCTTTTGCCTCTAGCCCCAGACTTGCGCGTAGATTCAGAAACATGATCGTTTAACGTTTGGTATTGTTCAAGAGTCAACAAATAACGTCGCGTGACAACGTGTAGAGATCGCCTGCACAGTGACGGTGTATGGAGGTATGCTGATGATGTCAGAATGTAGCGATTCCGGATTGGGCTTAGTTAATGTGACGGGCCTCACTTGCTCCAGATCTCAAGAGCTTGCACATGGCTTCCTACCATATCTCACACATCCCACATAATAAATGGGTAAAGGCCTGCTGAAAGAATCTATTTTGGTCGAAAGTGAACAACAAAATCTCCATTATGGCACCCCTCGCACGATGCAGCCCATGGACGGAAAGCATACTGACACCACCGAACCATTGTTTTACGGCGGTCACATAGCGCAGATGTTCTGCTTTCAACATCTGCGCATCATCTCCAAATCCGGACCCAATAAGTGACAAAGACCTGTGTAGCTCAAGACGAACAAAGACATGATGTCTCTCAGATGCCTTGCCCGCGCACAGTTCCCATAACCATCAAACCTATCTTGACTGATGCGACCCAGTCACTAAAACACCAACAATTGACTTTGTGCGATATCACAGATCTCATCTGCCCCAAGTGAATAATCGAAACAGTACCAACACAAGTGATGGCCGACGATCCAGCAAGTTTCTGGGAGAGGGTAGGCCGTGTGTTTGACCCGACTCCTGAAGAAAGAGACTTCTGTGAACGACTTCCAGAACATGATCGAGAATACTTCCGACTATTCCTTATTGGCGTCAAGTTTGGTGCTAATAGGAGGAGGGATGATCCGGATACATGTATGCTCTAGAATACGGAGTCTACATAAAGCGCATACTGATTTTGGCTAGGGAGACGACTTCGGCCTCAAACGACTATCCGGCGGTGGCGAGAATTGGACGAGGATACGATACAGGCAGCCATAGACGAAGGGAGAATACCTGACCCACGTCTTGATAACATCTACTTTAGTGCGCATAGAGTCCTAGCCACGTTTGCGCGTAATTTGCGTAATCAGAATGAGAATGAACATGATCGGTTCAGACTTTTCGCTGCCGGATGGAAAGTTTGTCACTTGAGATACGAAGAAAGGCCTATAGGTACCTCCTCTGAGCTTCTAGCCTCGAGACATCACTAAGCAGAGTTGTAGCCGACACTGAGAGACACATTATTCAACTGTGGACGGAGGGCCATGATGGTTTTTTTCAGAATTATATCACCGTTGGCGAAAGGATGCTTGCAGCCCGCCGCGACGTCCGTACTGCAAAGGCACAAGACACCCATTACCATCAGGCTGGTCAACTACCTTCACCTACCCAATCCGACTTAGATTTTGTCACGGAAGTTGACCCGGAAACTGAACCAGAGATTGATGATAGACCTGTTGGATCTCATTGGAGGTTTGTAAAGACTCTGTTTCAGGGTATGCATCATGAGATCGATGGCCGTCGGACACAGAGAATCGTCCATCTTTTTGTATTGGAAGACGGAGAACGCATAATTCGTAAGGTATGCTGAGTATATTATCGGTCATTGAATATGCTAACTGACGTTGGTGCGCAGCGTATGGTCGTCAAGATCATTGGGGAGAAAAGCGTCCATCGGATTAGACTCCAGGTAGGAAGGGAGTACAGAACGCAAGAAGCCGTTTCTGGAAAAGGCTGTCCCCACATTCTGGACGTATATGGGTTTTCTATTCGGAAGAGACTGCGCAATCCTCAACTGGGGTATATCTTCATGGAATATGCACCATTTGGAACGCTTCTCGACCTTCAAAATAGGGTCGAAGATGATCCATTGTGAGTTTATTACGTCTGATTTGTTTTACTGTGCTGGTAAATGTACTGAGATAAGTTTAGGTACCAGGTACCAGAGCCGTTTATGTGGCTCATCTTCAGGGGTCTCATTGAGGCACTGTATACGCATCAAACAGGATTAATAGCTCATCAAGATCAAGTGGCGGATCGCAACAGGCCTAATGATGAATTACCAAGGATGGGCGACAATCCTAATGACGCCGAAGATTGGCGTAGCATTATCAACCCAGACATAAAAACAGCCAACGTCGTACTTGGCGAAGCACTGCCGTATCATTACCCTGCGTGAGTAACTTCGATATCAACATGGGGTATAGGCGCTAATATTATACGTCAAATCTTAGCTACAAAGTCCCAAAAATAATCGACTATGGGCATGCGTTCTTTGAGGATCCACTCAACCCACGTGTAAACCCGACACGAGCTATTGCCACTACAGGATGGGGGCCGCCTGTAAGTATTTATTGTCGCTTCCCATCCAACCGAACCATTCTGGATAGCTCATACATGTTACTAGGAACAAATGTCCCGGCCTCTGGCTATCTACAGTGAGACACCCATTAAAATCCACAGCAATGTCTACAATGTGGGACAAATCATGTTTAATCTTATGGAGGGAAGAGAGATGCAAACAATAGACGATGGTGCGGAGGAGATTGTCCATACTGCCGGGTACAGAAAGATGTATAGCTCCCTTCTTGAGTGGACTGTAGCCGATTGTCTTGAGTTACGGGCCATAGATCGACCAACGCTCGACAGACTTCTCTTCCTAACTCATGAGGGCCTCGCAAGGTGGGAAGAGGTGTATGGTTCGGTTTCTGGCCACACAGTTCTTGCACATGCGGAATGGGATTTTGAGGATGAGGACTTTCAAATTGGGGGAGAGATACTGGCGCACACGCCGAGGATGAGAAGGGCGGAGGAGGATGAGGATGAGGGCACAACAGATGATGACAGCGATGACAGCGATAACGACGACAATGGCGACGAGAATAGCGAAGAGAGTGGCAACGATAATCTTAATAATGTTGAGGGAGAGGAGGACGTGATAGAGGATGAGGGGCCCAACTATGTCGAAGAAGAGTCAGACCAGTCAGACGATGCGAACGTCAATGACGACGACGAAAACGATCTCGATTATGTGTTTGAAGAGGAGGACGATTCCGACGATGAGTGGGACAACAGAAACAATAGACGGCGGCGAAGAAGGAGAAGGTGATGTAAGGGAATTGTCAGTGGAATAGTAGAGCCCATTTGGTCATGCGCGGAAGGCAACAAGTAGTGTTTAATATAGGAACGGCCAGTTGCTAAGCTTGTATTTTGACGTCTGTAGCTTTAGTTGTAATTGATGTTATGTATTGCGAATCAATAGTATCACAGCTTCGTTCATTATTTGTGAGAGCTGCTATGAGTTAGTCTAACTTCTCTGATGAGCTAATCCTATGGTGAAGTGGAAGTTATAGCACAAATCATCTATGCAGCAAAAACGAGTCATCTGGAGCTACTACTCACACGGAGAAAGAAGACCAACGAGATCACGTACGTTCGAATTGCACGCTCATACTATTCCATCTTTGCTAAACTCAATATATGGAGCCCAAACTAGGGGAGCTTCAATTCACACCCCATTTGTGTCTTTGTTTCACATGTGGCCGAGCGAGATCATACAAGACGCCGGATCTGGGTATCACAGTACAAAGGCTTGTGCAAGCAAAGTTTTATAACAAAGACGCATGTAACCAACATCACCGGTTCATGCGCACGCAAGTTCATACAATCCACTATCTCTCCCCATGTCGTCTCCTTATCAGCTTAAACTAAATCCACAGTAGCTCAAGTTCAGCACTCTGACAAGACTTGGATTTGTCATGGAGCTAATAAATATAGAAGAGCGGTATCTCGCGAAAGAACTTAACATCGGCAGATTGCACTTTATATATGAGTGCCGGACCCAGGAAGAACTGCGAATACGTGAGTTCACGACATCAGAGGACCGGAGACGACATTGGAGAGCCGTTATTACAGGGTTCAAGTTGCATCAATGGAAAGAGAAAGGAAGTAAGTCACCAGGTTTACCCTAGGAGAAAGCGATGATCTAATCCGTAATCTTTAGGGGTCCCACCAAAAACATTGGTGTGCAGTCTGGTAGGTACTATGAATGTCCACTGGCAAAGGTTATACACAGATTATCATAATGAACCGGATCCACGACTTCATCCATTGAACTTTCGACTCACGGCGAAGCTTACGGAATACATGGTGCAAAGCGTCTCCAAGTATAGCCAGGAACGCTTCAGGAACTTTGTATACGGTTGTAGAGTTCGGGATATTGGCTTGCGATCTGGTGTGCTCAGACTACAGCTGCTGACTTGTGCTGCGTTTACTGACTGCATTTAGCTTCCTCAGATGACTTCATAATCAACCAGTGGACAACTTGCGTCGAACCCGAATTCTCATTATATACAAGCTGGGGGGCATATTGCTTTGCCAAATTCGAGTCCCAGCGTATACCGCGCCATGTTCCGTCGAATCAGTACGCGCATTGGTTCTATGAGGAGGAGCCAAAACCGGGCGCTACGACGACCGACATCCATGTGGTAAATGATTTCGATCCTAGGTTACCGGGTCAACCAAGAAGACCAGAGGGGTCACGGTGGGTGTTTGAGGAGACACTGTATGCGACAGGCGATTGGCCGACGGACAGGTCTCCTCAACGGGTCGTTCACTTATTTGCCCTGATCTCTAGAGACTATGAGATCTTGAAGGTGTGTAGCGTTCACTATATTGTGACATGCCTGAGACTAACCAAGTAATAGAGGATCGTAGTTAAAATGATGGGCGAGGAGTATGATCTTGTAAGGCTCGGCGAGCACTTGGAAACTGAGTATGATTGCCACGACATTCTATCGGCGACAGGATGTCCACATATCCTAGAGATTTACGGGTGCTCATTGCGTCCCAGGCTGTATCCACCACATCTGGGCTACCTTTATATGGAGTATGCCGAGTATGGGGATATGCAGGACTTGTTGGATCATTTGGAAAAGAACCCAGGGTAAGTGGAGAGCTTGCTGATATCTTGCCAACTTCTACTGAACAACCTCCAGCAAACAAATTCCAGAACCATATATATGGCTAATCTTCCGCGGCCTGCTGGAAGCGGTCTTTGCGATGACGTGTGGCACAGCTATTTCGAAAAATATGCCTTCCGACGAAAGCGGACTTGGATTGGAAGATAGATTTGCCCCTGGATGGGAGCCTTTCATCAGTAGGCGCCTTCAAAACCTAGCCAAATGACACATACTAATTGCAAAAAGATACGGACATAAAGCCGGAAAACATAGTGCTCACTAGATCACAAGATGGCTACTACCCCGGTTACTCAATAGTGAAAATGATTGACTTTTGGAATCGCGCTTACTGAAAGCGAATTTGAAAGTTCGGAAATCAAAGTCGGGGGGTATAGGCACACTAGGTTGGGGCCCGCCCGTAAGTTAACGTACAGCAATATTGTTCAGTAGGATCTGGTGACTAATGTTTATCAGGAACACCGAACTCCTGCAGACAAATGGAATACAAAATATGATTACACGCCCATTCACGTACACTCGGAAATCTTCAACGTCGCACAAGTCGTATTGTCTCTGATGGAAGGTCAAACGAGGGTGGTCACTGACAAAGAAAGGAGAGAGCAACGTATGTCTCATGCTCCAGACTACAAAAACTGCTATAGTATGTTTCTAGAAAGAGTCGTGTCTCACTGTTTGCAATGGAATCCGAATCAGAGGCCTTCGCTAGTATATCTACTGCATTGGACAAAGAAGGGACTAGAAAACTGGGAAGAAGCGTACGGATCCGTGAACAAGCCGGAAGGAGAAATACCAGACATTGCGAAGTACAAGTTCAACAAAAATGAAACAATGCTGAAGATTGGAGAAGTAGCACCAGCGCACTGGAAGGGCTTGCAGCGGAAGAGAAGAATTCCAGAAGAAGAAGCACTCCAACCACCAATCATGGAAAAAAGACCAAGAATCAAGCAATACGTACCCCCTCAAGCAGATGTACCGAATGATACGCCAAAACCACCGCCCCAGGTAACAGGTATCAAGGCGACCCTCATGGCCGTGGCAAACTTTATTTTCCCCGAATCCTTCCGCAGTAATGAGGGCAGCCAAGCAGGCCCGCCAGCATTCAATCCACCGACCCCAAGACCAGCAGATCGACGCCTCCCATCTGGGGCACCAAAGCCGCATGAGCAGCCTGGATATCTTCAATACGTGGCAGGCATGGGAAGAGGAGAAAAAAGGATTTATGTACAACCTTCACCGGCCTCACAGCAAGTTTTGCATCCTGGACCATACTTGCCCCCCGGACAACCTGTGCACACAAAATATCCCTCACCCCCTGGACCATACTATCTTCCAGGACATCATGTGCACCCAGGAACACCTTCGCCCACAGAGTATCCTTTGCAGCCTATGCAGCCTTTTCAGCCTTCAGACGACAGTGACGAAGAGAGTTCTTAGGGCTTAGAGTGTATGATTTTGGTCCATGATACACAATGTAAGCGCCTCTAGGGAACTTTGAGATAGAAATGAGCAGCATAGGGTCTCTTTTCGATGGAAGAACGTCTATATCAGTGTTGTATAAGTATAAATTAACTAGGCGTTTAGAGCAAAATGTTAGCTTTACCCTTGTGCATTACTTACCATGTTTTACACGACACTCCAGTGGTTCATGGGGGAGATTTCATGCCTCTACGTAAATATTGATTTTCCGCGCTCGCTTTCGTAGCCATACTTGGGAGAGTCGCCCTAACGAAGTCCTTATCTTGAGCAGTGATGAAACATTGCGCTTCGCGTCTTCACATCGTTCCTTCGTGCATTAAACTGTTCGCAACTCCTGCATCTTGCTGTCAGACGTCTGATTTACTGAAACAACATGGCTTCTCAACCGGGCACTTATCGATCCCAACAGTCGGAGCGCATTACATGCAGCGTATAGCTTCTAGAAGGCCTCTGCCTCTTCTGATACTTGCGGATTTAGCCTGTGTGACAAGTGGACTCTTTTGTCGGATATTACAAAGGGATTTGTGCAATAAAAGACGGACATTTTCGAATGCGCTTCAGTTTTACCAGAGCAGTGGTCGAGTTGTATACTTAGGCGGATTTAACCACATTGTGCCGCTACTGCGCCGCAGTGCGTCGCTTCCAGACGCCCAAAGGTGGACCCCTGTTCCAATATATACACCCATGTCGGAAGGCCTTACGGGCTGAAATCCAGATGGGTTGGGTATTCCCGCGTAAATTACGGCATGAGAAACGAAGCTTGCGGTACTATCGCATCAAGCAGGTACATCGCCCAACAGTGGCGAGACGTGTCGTTCCGGATGACGCTGCATACCCGTCACTTTCCTTGAAATCCTCCGGGCCGATGTTACGAAAGCATTCAAAGTCTGGGTGGTGTCGTTCAATTAGGGCCTTGGGTTGTCGCACTCGTTGAATGTTCCGTGAGATCTTCACCCTGAGCTCCTAGTCATGGCGAACGCTGTTGCATCATGGGCTGTCATTGTGAGTATACCTTGTGAAACTACTACTCCCTCCAGATATCCATGCTGCATGTACTGATTATTGTCTGCAAAGCCCATCGAGGGTATCTTGATGGGTCTCGCTCTACTTCTGGCCTCAGGGCGTCTTGTTCCACGATTCGCGCAGCGACAGTATCCTACTGTCAGTGATAGCCTTCTTATAGTATCCATCTTCGATATCATCGGACTTTTCATCACCGATACGATGACATATAAATTGGGTGGCATGTCAAATGGGGAAAAGAAGGCGTCGATGTCCCAAGTTATCGCACTCAAGAAAGTGAGACTCCATGATTCCCACATTCCCTGGAGCAGAAAAAGCTGACAGTTGTACGACCAGGTGCAATTCGCCGGCAATGCATTCTATGACACTGGAATATACTGGCCAAAGCTAGCAATTCTGGCTCTGTACTTCAGACTCATGCCAAAGACGATGCCAACGTTGCGAAAGATGCTCTACGTGGTGTCAACTTTCACTGTGTGCGCCATGGTGACAACGTTTTTCCTGGACACTTTCTGGTGCGGTAGACGGGTATCTGTCAACTGGTCGCCAGAAGAAGGCGCGTGTAATACCTTCAATTCCAAGGAGGTATTCAGAATTGACTGGAGCCTTAATGTTTCATCCGACCTATTCAGTGAGTCATTTTATTCCCACGTTGAGTCACTCCCTAACGATCATATTACAGTTTTTGCGCTACCGTTCCCACTTCTCCACCAATTGCAGCTTCGACGCCGCCAAATTTGGGGCCTCGTGTTGACCTTTTCTCTCGGCATAGTCACAATAGCCATGAGCGTTCTTCGGTATGCGACGGTAGAGGTCATATATGCCTGGACCAACGTCTGTACGTGAATCTACCCCGGGGATTCTTGCAAGTATTTCATTGGCAAGTACTAACGCAAATACAGTCGTGCTTTCGATGGCCGAGATGGCCGTCGCTATCATGGTAGTGTCACTGCCGTCGATGAGATCCTTCTTGCGCCGCGGCGGGATCTTCTCTTCCAACAAAAAATCACACACTTCATCCTCTCAAGGCCCATACGGGCAAAGAACGCCTGGTACAGGATCACAGGGCTTCATGCGCCCTACCCGAAGAGTCAAGCACAGCGTTCGCGTGCATACCGAGGAGGATTCGGGAAGCGAAGTGGAGCTCAACACAATGACCAGGAAGGATGTGATTTACGAGACGCGCCGAGTTAGCGTGCAATTTTCAAGGTCGCAAGATGAAGGGAGCGAAATCTATGGAAAATTACCGTGAGGACGGTACAGAGGACGGGAGGGTAATTTCGTAGTGTCAACCGAGGCAAGATGAAATGGAAGGATTGAGCTGGCCTCATATGCATCATTTTTGGCAGAAGGCTCATGTTTTCTAGCACTAGGATTAGAGATTTCGGAACCCTGCCGTGAAGGATCATTGGCATCGTGTCGATGTGGTGGATGGCGCGTGTGTGCCGCTCCCGCACTAGCGTCCGGACGCCGCGCCGGACGGTAGAAGCTGGACCCTTCCAAGCGAACCATATTGGTGTCAGGCTCCGTTGTTCCACCACCTCAGAATTTGTTCGCCCATGAACTGTGCCGCAGCCTTGCCGTGAGGTCTCCACTGGTATTGGCTGGAAGGCTCGCTTATAATAGAATTGGTTTGGCGGATTGAGCCACCGGGAAAGGAAGGCGTTGGAGCCTTAATGGCACTCTCATCACCTGTTACTTGCGACAACGACAAATGGTGCTATCGAAAAGCATAGTTGTTTGCAAACGCGAGCATTCGAATGGAATTACTAGGTATCATATTATCCGTGGTCTTCTGGAAGAAGAAAAGAATACCCTGCCCCAGAGATTCCCATCCTCAATCTGCATAGAGCCCGGCACAACGGTTCAGCCGTTGCAACGCAAGGGCTCTGTTGGGATCAGCCCATTCTATTGCGGTATCCAAACCGCTTCGATCATGAACCGTCGACCGCACGCACGCACGCAGGTATGCATCTCGACAAGCAAAGGCTCATATCCGGCGGTAGCCCTCGGTGATAGGTGGTAATCTGCCCACAAAACCATTGCCCAGACATTGCCTGACAAGACGTGGGATGATGCGTGCACGGTATCATATATTAACCTGCATGGTTCATATATACGGCGTATATACATAATGTTGTAGTTCTCAAACCGAGCGAACGAACCACTCCTCATCGGCTTTTATCCTTTAGTTCTGTGATTGTTCTGTCACACGTTTGTGATAGTTTTGTCACATTACACCATCACAATGGCACACCACATTGACGGCAAAGATGCCATGGTGAGTCTCAGTCTTTCAAACGTTAACATCGAAGCCACCATCACTCTAACACCTGGCACTGTAACAGATTTCGGAATGGATCCTATTGGTCTTCGCGTACCTATTTGTCGCGGCGCGTATCTATACGCGATTGTTTCGTCTTCGCACAAAGTTGGACTGGTCAGACTATCTGCTGCTCGTATCGGCTGCTGATGCATTGGGCTTGATCATTTGCGACACCCTCACATATCAGATGGGCGTCATGGACGAGTATGAGACGTCAGTGAAGCTGTCAAAAGTAGGGTAACCTTGAAACTTTTGGTTCTATATCCGGCTAATCCAAAGCACAGATTTCATTCGCCTCCAACTACTTCTACGATGTCGGTATGGGTTTCCCTAAACTCAGCATGCTAGCCTTCTACTGGACCTTCTTCAACCTTTCCGGCCACCCAGGTCTGCGCAAGATGCTCTTCGCCTTTACTGGCTTTGTCATCGCTTGCTATCTGACCATTCTATTCGATGACACATTCTTCTGCGGAACACCAGTCTCGGTCCAATGGTCTCAAGAAGAAGGCGCATGCTCCGTATTCTATGCGCCTGAGCCCTTCATCCTGAACTTTACTCTCAACCTGGCCTGCTATCTGGTCGTTTATGCCATCCCTGTAGTGCTTTTGATCAAGGGTGTATTGAGATCTTCTACGGGTGTTGCACTCACATTCGGGCTCGGAGGCTTGACTATTGCATCCGGTATTGTGCGCTTTGTTTGCCTCAAGGTGGGCACTGGGCAGGAGAACCTCGTTTGTAAGTGTTTCTATCCGAGCAAGATGTTTTCGTCATTTGTAGTATTTAAGCTGACAATCTCCTCCTCCAGATCCTCTTAGCATGGTTGAGATGGCACTCTCCATCATTGTCGTTTCGTTGCCGGGACTCAAGCCACTCGTAAAACGAGACATGAAGGTCTAACGTTAGAGTTTCTTAGCAAATAGTGCACAATTAAAAACATCCTCTGTTGGAGACAATAGAATTTTTTGGCAGCCCTGCAATGCATCTACTTGAAGTCTCTCGATACAAATAACTGTGATGCTCATGCTTGCTATAAAAGCCACAAGAAACCATGAGTAGATCCCTACATAGCCGTAGCCTTGCGACCCCACTTGTCCAACACAGCAACCTCGAGTCTTCATTTCCACTGCATTCTGACCTTACCGAATTCTCAAATGCTCGATCAAACCCGGCTGAAAGTTTCCTTCGTAATAGTCGCTGTCTTTGTATACATCCATCACCTTGAGCCATTCTTAGTTGGAGCCGCCACTGCGACCCACGTCTACCAGCAACGAGCTACGCTAAGGCGTCGCCTACAATATGTCTGAGCTATCAACATACACTGAGAGGCTACTCTCAGAAAACCAGGTTCGTCTTATTCACATCCCCCCCTTCTTTCAACTCTGAGCAAACATTGGAGTGCGACCTTGTAGTTGCCGATACTGAAAGCCTCACTCCCTACAAAGCATTGTCATATTTCTCGGGTGTCGACCAACGTACCGTTCCTATCATATGCAATGCTATACTCAGCAACATCCGGCCTAACCTGTCGCATGCTCTGAAGAGGGTAAGACTCGAGCAGACCTCGCGAGTCTTTTGGGCGGACGCCTTATGTATCAATCATGACGACAACGAAGAGAAGAATTACTAGGTTGCTTTAATGGGAAGAATTTACTCACGGGCAGATAACCTTTGTATCTGGTTGGGTCATGGTGAAGAAGAGCTCATCTCCGAGGTTCTACATTGTGTGGCCCTTGTCGCGAAATCCTGTAGAGAAGTCGCCGATAAGCATGGCCCGGAAGCGGAATGCGGATACGTTCTGAGGAATACGGAGTTACCAATTAATGTAACTGCCACATTCAACCACCAAATAGATGCTGGTCTGGCGGAGCCTTTTCCTAACCCGTGGTTCAGTAGAGTATGGTGTATCCAAGAGGTTCTACTAGCGAAAGATGCACTAGCCCGATGGGGCGAACAAAAACAGTTCGGTGGAATGATATTGGGCTTAAAGCGTCGTATCTACTCTGAAATATAAAAAGAGTTATACCTGAGGGAACCGAGAGACGCGAGAGAATCCAGCGACTCAAGCCAGTACACCATGCGGCTATCATGTACATGACTCAAGATTTCAGAAACAGCCTCCCGAACACTCTGGGTTTATTTAGATATTTCAAGTCGACGAATCCAAGAGACAAGGTATACCGTGTTTTTGGTCTCCTCGACTTCAGAGCAGGGCAACTTGAGCCAAACTACAACAAAAGTGCTGGTCAAGTGTTTGCTGACACTGCCGCTTATATCGTTCGTTTCGATGGAAGTTTAGAGATATTGAAGGAAATATCACATTCTGAAACTTACGACGGAGATGAGGGTTATGTATCGTGGGCACTGCGCTGGGACATCCTCGAACCCGCCTACAATTATTACAAGCACTCCCAGAACTTCAGCGCCTGTGCTGATCGTCGCATATTTTGGACCCTAGGCGGCAGTTATGGCCTTGGCCCATTGTGCATGCGGGCGGATGGCATTGTCGTTGTATTGTATGGTTACTGTTTTCTACTTGTGTTACGATCGAGAGGCGATGAGTACCTTTTCCTAGGTGAAGTCTACGTTGATAAGATCATGCATGGCGAGCTGGTCGAGGAGGTGGAGCAAGGGAGACGTCAAGAGCAGGTCCATCTAAAGCGGTTGTCGCATCTCTGTACGCTACACAAATTTCCAGTACCTCTAAACTCAAAAACCAACAGGCCGTAGGAATCAAACTTGGAGTGTGTGTGCAAAAAAAGACATAAGTAGGCGGAAGAAGGAGCACTTCATGATCATCGACTTCCCAGTGCGTGGCCCGAGCCCGAATTTCCCCCGCACGCCCCCACCTGTTAACCCCGCGACCACCAAGCAGCATACGACAACAACCAGCAGCGCAAACAAAAACACCGAACTAAGTCACGCGGCATGACCAAGCACAGTAACTCGGAAGATTGGAGAGACCGAAGAAAACACGTCTCCGCGTGCTTCCACCGTGGTCTTTTAATCTATTGTGTTCCTGGCGGCGTCACTAGTGGCCCTTGCAATTAATATGGAAAGCGGAACATGGAGGCGGGCAAAACGTTATGGGATGAGATTGTCGCGAGCTAAGTAGGTCAGAGAAAAGGACAGAAGTCACAAAAGAGCCTGTGGCTATATGAGTCCGCGACGCGACATTAGTTGTGCGTTGACTGTTTCTCTGCCTACCTTTCACCACGGTCATTTACACTTTGTACTTGTCTATCGCACAGTACTCCGGCAGTCTACCACACCAACCCCACATATCAAACCCACCAAACTCTTTCAAAATGAAACTCACAACCCTCCTCCCCCAAGCCGCCCTCCTCCTCGCAACCACAGCCCACGCCAGCACCACCCCCGCCGACGAGCCCACCCCTGTAGGCGCCCTCTGGACCGCAAAATGGGACGCCACTACGCTCTCACCCTACACACAACACTGCCTCACAAAAACCACGCACAGCGCCAAAATCTACAAACTCTCCGAACTTTACCCGGACCTCGAACACCAAGCCCCTCAACTCAAAGTCTTCTACAGCGGTCAGCTGTACGCGGGTTCCTGGGACGGCATTGATGTGCACGGCGGCGGGCGCGAGCTCATCCGCATGAAGATGGCAGATGTGCCGTTTAAAGTGCGCGAGTGGCTGAAGAAGGAGAGTAAGCAGAAACATTATAGTGTGCAGGATGATGAGGTTTTCTTTGCGCCGGGCGCAATTTATCCGATCCTGCCGCTTTGGGTGGAGAGAGAGGATGGTGGCGACGGCAAGAGCGAGGAGGGGTGTGAGGGTGTGTTTGAGGGATTGGAGAGTTATAGCAATGAGCCCGAGGATGGAAAGGTGATTGGAAAGGTGAAGCATGAGGGGACCGGGGAGAAGGAGGTTAAGTTTACGATTGAGGCGATGGTTGTGAGGAGTAAGAGTGGGAAAGAGGAGAAGGAGAAGGAGGAGAAGGTGGAGCTGTAGATAGAGAGAGGAGCTTAAGAAGGGGATCATGAGGATTATCGGCGTTTTTGGTGTTTAGGTAGATAGTTTGATATTGTCTCTACGACATGAATATCTCATCATTCATCACAATCATCCCCTCTTTAAAACCTTAAACACCCCGATCCTTGTCCTCTTTCTGCCTCGCCAACTGCTTTCTCTTCCTCTGCTCCGTTCTTGCATGACTAATGGCCGCCACCATATTGAAAGCAAAAATGCCAATGAAAATGATGGTCACAAACGCCAGTACCACAACCACGCTGACCATGCTAAACACTACAAACACAAACGCCGCGCGAATAAACGCGTAGCTATTCTGTAGCGACGATGACGAGTCTGCAGGAAACGAAAGTCCGACTTGCATGGCGGACAGAACCAGGGAGAAGAAGACAAAGACGCTGAGGATCCAGGAGAAATTTCGTTGGAAGAAGACGACGTAGCGGTTGTAACCGTACCTAACACATCAGTCAGCCATGCATCGCAGAAGACGCCCAACACAAGAGAAAACGAACAGGCAGAAAAAAAAAGGAAAAAAACATACAAATACCCTTTAACAAAATGCGTCCCAAAATACCTAATCCTATAAACCGAATTAATCCTCCCCAACCTCAAATCACCAAACTGCCATCTCTGATTCACGCCCGCAAACCCCTCCCCATCAACCCCTTCGACCACATCCCTCGCAAACACCGTCCACCAGCCCCAATCCACCCATGCAGGGACCAAACCCTCTTCAAGCGCGAATTTCAAATCCAACGGACTGGTTACCAACCACACATACGACAGCAAAAAGCCCGCTGCACTCTCGTGCAACTCCCTCTCGGGGCAGATGTACTGCGTCCAAAAAGCGTGGTCGAGGAGGTATTCGGGCAGTGGTTTTAGAAGCAATTTGGTACTGTAGCGGAGGAGGTGGAGGTCCATTTGTTGGGTGGGAAGGACGGTCATGCCGAGCATTTTGTAGCGGTGCAAGGGGCGGGCGCGCATGGGACGGCCAGCCATCCAGAGGTGCGTGTGGATGCGGTTTAGGCGGCTGAGGTCGAGGTCTGAGGCGATGAACAGGGGAATGTTGGAGAGGGTTTGAGTGAGGGATTTTGAGCGGGGGAGGATGGTGGGGAGGGAGGAAAGGGCGGTTAGGTGGGTGCTGGTTGAGGAGGCATGGTTGGGTTGTTGTGATGCGCTGAGGTTTGCGGGTGGAATGGGTTGGGGAGGGAAGGGAGGGGTGAGCGTGGTGCTCTGTGTTGCGTTAACATGATGGATGTGGAGATTGTTTTGTTGCAGCTTACGGTTTGGGTTGTTGTCTTTTCAGCCATACTGAAGTTTGCGCGCGCGGGGAGCGACCCTATCTTCAATACTCATGGGAAGTGTGATGTATTTGTAAAGGCTGCGCCGCAGGTAGCACGAGGCTTATAGGGCGCGTATATGTGCCCGCCGGACAGGTACATGACGTATTGGGTCTAGCTCAGCCTCCGCCCTCTTGAGATGGTCATCACTTACAAGTTGGTGGAGTGTGGGGGCTGAAAGCCGGGGGCTAGTCGTGCTTCGGGGCTGATCTTTGATTCAGGAACAACAATCAAAGGGAAACCTAATTGGGCTGAAGAAATGGTGCTATTAATAACCAAGGCTATCACACGGAAACAACGGAAACAACGGGAGGAGCCTTATGAGGTCGGTCATATATGTAATCAGGGTAGTTTGAAAGTCTGCTAGGAAGATTGTGTGACTTGAAAGAGAATTAGTGTCCATATGATTTGCGACGTGATTGAAAGTCTCGCCCACGCCTGAACGCCTCCGTCTAATGCAGTTTTGGATATCGTTCCTCCTATGCCATGCTATTCCATCCGACCAGTTTCGCGCGGATAATTATTTGCAGTAATTCGCCGGAAAGCTGCCCTGCCTTCCGTTGATCTCGCCCTCCCACCAGTCCTGCGAACTCTCCGTCTTCTTAACGACGCGAATGCGGTCGCCTTCCCTGAAAGACAGATCGCCTGACGTGTGACTGTCGAAGTCGTACATGGCCGTCACAAACTCACCCTGAAAAGAGCCTATCTTCTTCTTGGGAGGTGGTGGCGGTGGCTTCTTCTTCCCTGCTGCGGGGTTTGGTGATGAAGGATAACCACTGGGAGTCGATCCGTTGGAAGCTGTCGAATGCATCTTGAAATAATCACTGCCTCCGTTGGAGTAGGAGGATGCCATTGATGTGGAAGAGGCACGACGACCATACGCATCCTGGTTGGCACTTAGATGGGGAGAACCGCCTATCTTTGGCTTGGATGCACTAAGAGAGCTGTATGAGGGTTTGTTGGAAAGGCTGATTGGAGGACCGCTCTCCGACGTCGAGGAGAGGGTTTGCGTTGGCCGTGCGGGTCTGCTGACGCCGGATATAGTCGGTACACTGTCATTGCTGCCAGGTCTCCGACCAGGCAAGACCTTGTTCCTAATGCCTAAACCTGTCACTGTTTCTCCTTTGTCTGGCAGTCGCATGGGCTGATGAATGGCTTTGCCAGTCTTGAGCAAGCCAAGACTCGACTCCATCTCAGTGCGCAGCGGGGTGAAACTCGAGTCCCACACTGGTATTACCTCCTCGGGTTCTGGTGGTGGATCGGGGTATCCCTGCTCGTGCGAGTACTGGTGTAGTACGGTGTACAAGTTTCCAATCAGGTTATTCTGTAGCACAATCTGGTTGGCTAGGAGGTGGGGCAGAATCGAAAAGGTCGCAGCGTTCAGCCTGGGGAGACGTTCTCGGAGGTTCTCGTCGGCGAGTTGGTATGCGTGCGTGGAGCGTTCAAGGTCCGTTTCGTGCTTGGCCAGGGCGTGGTTCTCACGCTCAGAACGCGTCTTCTTGTTCTGCAGCGCTTCACAGCGGCTCTTGTAGCGTTCATAGTCGACCTGGGGACAAGTCAGCGTAGGCGACGGGGCATTGGTAACCATGTCTGACCTTTGCGTCATCGCGCTTCTTGATAGCCTTCTCCATAGGCTTCAGTGCGTCTCGAGCGAGCTTGGCAGGAACGACGAGCTTCCTGTCAATGTCCTTGACCTCCTCCATCATGTCCGTCTTGAGCTCAGAAAAGGCTTCGTGGAGGCCATGGACACGTTCGAGGACATCAGCCGGCGTCTCGACATGTGTATGGGTTGAGCTGGAGCCTTCGCCGCCGAGGGGCTTGAAGATGGCGTACAGGAGCTCGACCGAGGACAGTTGGTGGTTGAGGATGTTGGTCCACGCGTCCCGCCATTGCTTTGCCGATGCTTCAAGCTGGTAACCAGTCAGTCATGTACAGGGCGACCGAGTAGTTTTGGTTCCGCTTAGGAGGAATGTCAACAGGCAACATATTGGGCGTTTGGAAACGACCCCGCCTGTTCGCAGAGAGCACTATGAAACCACAAGCCACAGCACACGCACCTTCTCCAGCATGACCTGGGAGTCGCTAAAGTCCTTCAGCATGGCCTCGACGTCAGCCTCATTGGGCGTCCGTGGGAGGAAGCGCCCCGTGATTCTTTGCATGCGCTGCATCTTGCGACGTGGCAGCAATTGCGTGCGACGCCGACGTGGGGAAGAGTAGGGAGGGAACAATACAGGATATTGGCTGTGGAGCAATTGGCAGTTGGTAGTTTTTTGGGGGGGGCTTACTAGTGGACACAGCCACAAGTAGGTTGGGTGAAGGTGAGCAGGCAGGGGTGACGGCAGGCCCCGCGTTTGCTTTGCCTTGGTCAGCCCAGCACGCACAGGAGAGGTGGAACGGGATCGGGCGGCATTTTGACGCGACGCCCGTCAGCCGGTCAACGTATGGCGGAGGGCCAAAAAACTGGATACGAGCACCTGGGCAGCGAGTACGTACCCCTAGTTGAGTCGTGTACCCGGTGAAAGGTGCAGCCTTGGATCCGGCGCTAAACCACGTGCTCGCGCGGAACTGCGGCGCGTCATCCTCACACCTCGTCGAGCGCGACCTTTACTTGGCCCACCCGACCCCGCCTCCATGTCGCCCACTCCCACCACGACGCGTCTCTACCGGTTATCGACGCGATGACGGCCCCTCTGCGCAACACGCAACATGCCTCTGCAATTGCTGCCATCACCGCCTCGCAGAACACCGCGCCCGTTGCCGAATTCCGCTGCCTCTTCACACAGGATATCAAGCGAAAACAGAAGCGATGGCAGGATGGCTACCTCAAGTTCCACACCTTCAACAACCGGGTTATGGTGTATGACCAAGCACGGAACTTTCTCGGCGATACATACTACAAGGACAGCAACGAGCTGCAAGAGGGGGACGAACTCCACCTCAATAATGGCGCTCTTGTCGAGGTCGCCGAGGCCATGGGCATCACCCATACTGATCTGACGCTGCTTCTTGAAAAGAAGAACAAGGAGGCGCCTCCTCGTCCGAGTGCTCCTTCTCAATCGAAACCCTTCCAGAGGCCTTCGTCGGTGGCGCCTACCAATGCACAACGAAACGGGTCGCAACTGCGCCACAAATCGCTCAACACTCTGCTTGGCACCCCAAAGGGCCCGATTGGGAAGGCACAGCCCATAAAGTCACCATACGATGCTCGCAAGGAGAAGGAGACGGACAAGGAAAAGGAGAATGAAGTCATCGAGGAGCGGGCACCAAAGAGGCAGAAAGCGGCGCAGGCACCTCCAGCATGGAGAGCATCAAGCCCTGCACAAGAAGAAAGCCCTGCTGCAAGGAGTCGTGTACAGGTGCAGGCTCGGAAACCTACCAAGTTCATACCTCCCACAGCCACTGTCATCACGATAGACTCGGAGCCAGACCCCCACCCGGCCTTTCTATCGGACGTCTCAATACCGGGCACGCCCCCAAAGGCCACTAAACCGAGAGCTGAACGGCGCCAGTTAGCAACACCAGCACCGCAGCCAGTGTCTCGCCAACCACTAGCGAAGACACCCCGGATACCCAAGGGCAAAGTACCTGTACCAAGTGTACGGGCATTGGAGACTCCAAAGCAGCGAGCACCACCATCCTCACCTCCAGTGAGCGCTTGTAACCGCCTCAGTAATGTAGACTTTGCAATACAGCTGGGCAAGGAGCCACCAAAAGAGCCAACACCTCCAAAAGACCCAGAGCCACCTATAGCCCCTCTTGCCGGTCGCAAGCCTAAATCGCTACGACTTACAGCAGGCGTGAAGCGTGGGAGATTACTTTGCCAGGCCTTTGCACAACAGGCACCTACAGTGGCCGCCTCGAAAGTCAAGCCCCGGACAGCATCACGTCGCCCGAGTAAAGAGCCGTCGCTAGCGCTGAACCATGAGAATGATTCGGCCTCCCGTAGTCTTGTATCTGCGAGCAAGCGAACGAGCGCAGATGCCGAGGATGTTGCACCAAAACGAGTGAGAATGTCCAAGTCCCCTTTAGTGCCATCGTCTAGCCTGTGCGAAGATCCAGAAGTCATTCATGGCCGTATGGATCAGCAACTCTTGGTAACTTCATCGCCAGTGCAAGTTCAAGTAGCATCGTCTCCTCCAGTAGAGGTGTCCAAACCCAAGCCGATCCCTGTCAAGAAAGCCGCGAGCAAGAAAGCAGTGGTTCCAAAGTCGCCAGAGGCTATAGTCCCACAATCAAATTCCCTATCTCCCAAACCAGTACCTCGAAAAGCACAGGCAAGAAAGAAGGCTGTAGACAAGTCTATACCGGCGCCACCTTCCGCGCCCGTACTTGACGCACTAAGACCATCAGCTCGAGATGTATCTCCAACACATACCGAGCCCTCAGAAGTCCAGTCACGGGCACCTGCCGCAAAACGAAGTAAGAAGCAACCAGTCACAAAAAATTCCACCACAGACGCCGCAACCCCACCACACCCCTTGCGAGCCAACAAAAATGGCCCATTAATGAGCACAACCGAACTCGCCGGCATCCTCCAACAACCCAAAAACCTAGCCAAAGCCCTCGCCGACCCCATCGAAGATGAAGGCAACGCCCTTGGAAATGGAAAATCTTCAAACCGAAACTTCAGACGCGTTCGCAGTGAAAATGACGCCCCGATACCCAGTATATCAGAAGAATGGGAGAAACGCAATCTCCCAAAGCCACAAACGGATACAGTAGATGAGGCACAGCAATCGGGGTCTGCTGCAGTTACGGCTGAAGCTGTAGATGAAGTCCCGAAGAAACAAGGCGGATTGAGTGCGCTGATCAAAAGGACGGACCCAAGACGCAGGTTCAAACGTACTCAGAGCTTACATGTCGATACTAGTAGTGATTTGCCCGAGACGATGGTGGAGGTCGAGTGTCCCAGTCCGGTTGTTGATGTAGATGTTGGACCGTGGAGTACAGAGGCAGGGGATTTATTTGATTGGAGACCGCCGGGGCGGGAGAAGAAGTAGCGCTGGTTCGATCGTGGGCGGGGAAGATGGGATGAGGTGTTGGAGCATACAACATGGATTCCAAAGATAGTATGGGGTATACAGTTGCATGTTTTGACGAATTTCACGATTTATTTTTAGTGCTAAAGAACGGCATTGGACAATGCCATAACGAATTCTCGTCTGCATTTTTATTTTTTTTTGGGGGGGGGGGGGGGGGGTTGGTACTTTCTTCATCGCAGTGAAATCACATAACCTTTTTTTAACTTCCCCATCACGTACGCGGCAACGGCTATATATACCAAAAAGACGCGGCCAGCACGTCGCTCTTCGATGATGTTGTAGCAGATTTTTTTTTCGTTTGTAGAGACCTGTGTGGTGGAAAAGACAGCTCCAGCATTCGGAAGAAGGAGGGGATTTATAGAAGGACGCACGGACTTACGGACGCACGAACATATCTAGGTAGCTACGGTTTTTTCGAAATGTTCGTTGCTAGGAGTAAAAAGTAGATATACATAGGAGCAGAGAGGAGACAGGACACATCCAAATCTCGTCTTGATGTTGTGAAAAGAAGACACATACGGGGGGTTGCCCGGAATTTATGAGAAAAAAAAGAGGAGGAACAGAAGGACACATGTAAGTCAACAGCAGCACCTTTTAAAAAGAAAGAGGAAGAGGGGGGGCCTTTCTTCCTGTTGTGTGTCATTTTGAGAAAAGAAGGGAGGGGTAGACTTATGAGGTATTGCGATGTGTGCTTCTGAGAAAAGGACAAGGTGGGGGATCACATCATATATGTGCGCGACTGTTTTAGAGGAGGAGAAGGGAAGGATGCATGTTATCGTCGTTGAGGTTTTTGAAAGAGGGAGCGCACAATGGTTGTTGTTAAGACATTTTGAGAAGAGAAGGAAGAGGAGGACACACGTAGTCGGTTTGTTTCAGGTGGGAAGGAAAGGACACATATAGGGTACTTTTTTGAGTTTAAATTAAGCAGAAGGGAATAGAGGCCATACATAAGACCGTGGCTAATACATTTAGGAGGAGAAGAAAGAAGAGAGCAACATCAGTGCCTTGTTTTCTAGTTTTTAGAAAACGGGAAAGAAGAGAGCAACATCCGCCTCTTTTTTGGAGTTTTTAGAAAAAGGGGAAGAAGAGAACAACATACTGGTCTTAACTTGCCGTTGTACAAGGGAAGAAAGAGAAGAGACACATCAATGACTTCCCAATCCCTTTCGAGAGCAAGGGGGAAGCAAGGGCATTTATCCATCTGTTCCCTACTTTTCAGAAATAGGAGAAAGAAGAAGACCATATGAGTTTGAGTCTTGTGGGTTTTTGATAAAAGGGGAGAAAAGAAACACGTATCGGAACACCCCATCTCTAATTTGATAAAAGGACACAGCCAGTGTGGTGGTATGGAGAATAAAAAAGACAAGTCTCCGAACATGCAACCATATGGTATTCGATTTAGAATGGTGGGAGGAAGAGGGGTCACATAAAACCACCATAGTTGTTGTTTTATAGAAGAAATAGAGAGTGTGGTAGTGGAGAGACAAGGACGGGGTTTCGCGAGAGAAGTTTATATAATGAGGAGGTAGGTGCGCAGAACATGGATGCTCGCGAGTTGGGTTTGGAAATGTGGTGGGTAGCTAAGTAGACACCAGACAAGCTGGAGGAGACATGCCAAGGACTCCATCTTTTTTAGTTTTATAGTGCGATGTACGGTTTCTTTTGTAGAAGTGCGAGGTAGAAGGGGGGCGGTAGGAGGTAAGAAACTAAGAGAGGTAAGAGATCATTCGATAGTTTTTATACAGACGCGGGAACCCAGCTAAAAATTGGAGTCTTGGAATGCAATGTTTTTAAAAATTTAACACAATGAATGGTGTGGAGGGAAGCATATATCGTATATGTGTCGTTTTGATTGTGTGATGGGTTTGAGGGAATGTCGTCATCGAATGAAGAGAAACATTGTCTGTACATGGACGAGCAGGGGGAAGCTGGACATTCCAGATATTTCATGTGGCTTTAAAAATAATTGGAAGAAAGAAGGAAAAGGGAAGAGAAAGAATTTAGCTTGTCCCAAATGTATTTTGTTTCTGAAAATAGGAGGAGCGTGTAGAGAGAAGAAGAGAGATAGGAGGCTTCTGAATAGTTTTATATAGAGAGTACCGCAAATTCCCTTGCTGGACATGCGACATTCCAGTTTAGATTTTAGTGATTTTGAGAATAAGTCGGGTCGACCGGGACGAACATTCAAACTCCAGCTTCCAGTTTCTTGAAAGCCTTTTTTTCTAGGAATTCTTTTTGGAGTAATGAGAAACAGAGCGGTGAACCCTTCAGGGTTTTTTTTTGGATATGCAGGGGGAGAAGGTAGCTGGACATGGTTCGTAGCCAATATCTCTTTACAAATCATGTGAGTTTTGAAATTCAGGTCTGCCGCGATTGAAATGTTGTGCTTTCTAAACATGTATGATTTGGATACTTGTTTTGAGAGGACTATACGTAAGAAGGAGCGAAAGATAGAGCTCTCGGAGTGGTATGTTACTCACAGAGATGCAGGGACGCAGCTCGACGCTGATTCTTCGCATGCGTTTTTTATAGAGAAAATGAAAGCGGTATTTTCAAGCCCAAGTCTGCCGGGTGGGGCATGCGTCAAGGTTTTCATATTTTTTATACAATATTTTGAGCGAGAGAAATATGGATAGAGGAGAAGAGAGTAGAGAAGGAGAGTAAAAATTTATATACGAGTACGTAAGGCGCAACTCGACATTACAGCCTTATTTAGAAGTCTCTATTAATTTGGAAATCTCATAGCGCGGTCGAGCGGCAGAGACATAGCTACGCGCAGGAGAGTTTTGGTATATGCGAGATTTTTAAGATGGAGAGATAGAAAGGAGGAAGGGGAGGACAGAGACGGTATACGAAGATTTTATAGAATAGCACGAGAGGCGCAACCCGACATACGCCAATGTCTTGACGCATTTTGGCATATTCAAGACTTTTTAAGAAGCAAGACAGAGAGAAGAAAGGAAGGAAGGTGGAAAGGTGTTAGATGGATTATATAGATATCGGAAGTGTGGAGGTATACATTGTTTTCTTGCTTGTCAACTTCTAAGTGGAGAGAATTTGTCGTCTTTGGTCATGGCGGGTTGTGGGGAAAGAAGTAAGAGAAACACACATGGTTCATTTCTTCGACTATTTTAAAACAACAAGAGAAGTAGATAGAGAATATATATTGGCATTATTTCTGGTTTTCCACATTTCCATTCTCTTCCGTCGTTTTGGATTTTCTTTGAGCAGTTTACGAACAAATTCAGATACGATAGAAGACGAGGGAAGCGGTCATCGTACTCCACGTCTGGTGTTTCCAGGAATACTTCGTAGATTGGGGGCAATTTTGAGATGTTCCAAGTCAATCGAGAGTGAGGAGAAAAGAAGCAAGTCAAGAAGAGGTATAGGAATTATAGATGGCAGGGGAGGTAGAAAATCATACGAGAGTTGGACGGAGTTTTAGAAAGAGAGACACATGGAGGAAGGTTTGACATTTTGAGAGTTTATTGACGCTGGTGACGGCTTGGAGAAGAGAAGGAAGAAGATGGAAAGACGTGTGGAATATATACGCGTTGCCAAAGCGTACATAGGTATTTCCTACATCTTCATACGTCTTACTTAATTTTGGTGAGCAGAGTATCGAGATGTAAGGCGTCCGGGAAATTAAAAATGATCAAAACGTTCTTTTTCTTTTGAGAAACCGGCGCATAGATTTCATACTTTCAGTATTTCTATCGCTCTATAAATCATTCCAGGCGCAGATGATAGTTTATAGAAAGCCGGAGACATAAGCTGTCGAAGCATTTTATCCAGTACCTAGAAGGATACCAGGTTATCTAGCAGACAAAATAGTATCCTGAAATCCATTCCAGAACATTCAAGACGTTGAGTGAACCTTTGAACCTTCCATAAGGCAAAGACACAATATACGTCCACTGTATCTCGAAATCACAAGTAGCAAAGGTTGTGCAACGAGGCAGCGGGAATATTGAAGAACAAGATGCATATGTCTGCAGAAGGAACCAGTCTACCAAATACAGTGGGTAGAGTCGAGCCCGCTCATATGCTTGTTAGATAAGCGTTGGGAGCCCGAACACATGCGTTGGATCTGTTAAACTTAAGAGAAAAAACAGTAAGTGCGCAACACGACGTCAGTTATGATAGCGTTCAAAACATCATAAAAAAGGCTTATGTGATGTAACGGGTTGCTTGCTGTTTGTATCTATACCACCCATGAGCGGTGCGTGCCGACCCAGAGAGGATCTAAACTGATACTACCTTGATGAATACTTTCGTATCTTCTTGAGGATCCGCAAAACCCCATCGCTGACCTCTGCAGGGACGTCCATAGCACTATCATTATAAAGAGTCATTCTTCTTTTCCATCATACTTTCAGCAAAATTTCTGCTTCGTGGCCCAATCGCACATAACCTTGCCTACACAGCTGCAACACGCGCAAACCTATAGTAATTTGTCAGTAACCCGGGATCGCAACAGGCGTACACGTTACATACCTGTCTCTGCTTCACTGTGTTATTATCTCCATCAATGCACGTCAGAGTCTGCGAGTTCCACCGGAATTTGTTGTAGCATGCGTTGGCATTGATGACAGCTGCGCAGTCGTCGGTTTGCGCTACTTCTGCAGTGCACTCAGGGTATGTCTGTGCGGAGACGATGGTGATGAGACTCAAATATAGAATGTTGAGTGGCTTCATTGTGGGGATTGAGACGAAGGTAGGACAGAAGGCGCTGACTTGGATAGGATTTGCAGCTTAATGGTGTTACTTCTGACATTCACAATATACCTTCAGTTGGCCACTGACATGCTGTAATCCGGACTCATGTATCCGAAATTCATAACTGCCGTTTTTCTCAGCCAATATACGCTGAAGTGCCAAGTGTAGTGTCACACTGGGCCTCATACCCAGTATGGCAACTCATCAACATCCTCGACTCCGATATCCGCTGTCGTGGAGGGTCGGCCAGATACTCCCATATCCCTGCAATCACCAACATCTTCTCACAGGTAGAGTATGCTACCTAACAGAGTCAATGGTCGACGCAGTCAGGCAAGTCAAATGTAGATCTTTGTGGCGCTCGTGTGGGGCCGCTCAATTCTCCTTGGCGGGCCGTTGCGCATTCGCTAGACGATATTGGTTTAGATTACCCCAGACTTCGGTTCTTGTGATTCATACTCAACAATAGCGGCAGTTGTAGAAGTGCGTCCCTTGGAAGATGGAGGTGATAACAATGATGATAGAGGAGAGTACTACTTACAGTCCACAGTCCGAACATCACCTCTGACCAAAGTAATACAGTACCATAACGAAGATGAAGTATTTTGTTGCAGCTTTGAGCCTGTTGGCACCTGTCAACGCCGGTCTGTTGCGCTTTGGATGCGCACAGTCGTCAGTTCAGCGTCTGGATCCCCTGGTTAACCCAGGGTCCAATCCATCTCCGCATCTTCACCAGATCATAGGTGGCGTACGTAATTTCGTGGTTAGTTCTCGGACGGGTGCAGATACTGACAAACTTATCAGAACTCTTTCAATGTGTCCATGGACCCAGCCCAAGGCCATGATCTTGTGAAACTCTCTACATGCACGACATGTCAGTTCACCGAGGACCTAAGTGAGTCAAGCATGATAACAAACAGTTGGTGATGAGCAAAAGTATTAAATCATTGTCCCAGGTAACTACTGGACCGCCGTAGTCTACTTCAAAGCAAAGAACGGCACATATAAGCGCGTACCCCAACGTGCTCAACAAGGCATGGAAGGCACAAACGGCGGCATGGTAACACCTCCTACACCCAACATCTTCTTTCCTACTAACATCAACAGGTCGTATACTACATGACCGATGCCCTCTTCAGCACAACCCAAACCACCAAAGTCACGGCCTTCAAGCCCGGCTTCCGCATGCTTATCGGTGAAGTCACATACCGCACACGCAACGAATCGCGCGCCTTTCGCCAGCTAACATACACGTGCATGGAAACCGAAGCCACGCGAGAACCCGAGACCCTCGACTTCCCCAAGAAACCCTGTCCAGCTGGTATCATGATTAACCACCGTTTCCCCACCTGCTGGGATGGTGTGAACCTCGACTCCCCAAACCACCGCGATCACGTCTCATACCCAGAGACGGGGACGTTTGAAAACGGCGGTAGGTGTCCGGATAGCCACCCTGTTCGTATTCCGCAGATTTTGCTGGAGACGGTGTGGGATACCAAGGCGTTTAACAATGTGGCCGAGTGGCCGAGTGATGGTAGTCAGCCTTTTCTGTGGTCGAGTGGGGATGGGACGGGGTTTTCGACTCATGCGGATTATTTGTTTGGGTGGAAGGATGATTCGTTGCAGAAGGCTATGGATGGAAACAATTATGTGAATGCGCCTACGCTAAAGACGCAGAGTATTGCGAAGCAGAATGAGTGCAAGGTCAAGGATATGGTGGGGGAGAGGTTTGATGGTTGGTTGACGGCGTTGCCGGGAGGTATGCAGGTTGATTGAGCCATGGTCGAAGGTTTGGATTGCCTTGTCTTGGCAACTGCATTGTAATACATACACTAGGTTGAGCAGGACGCGCGTTGATTGAATAGCGGGTTTGCATATTGGAAGGCCCCGTCAAGTATGACGAGTGATGTCGGTTTGCGGGCCCAGGCCGTCTGTGGAGATAAGATTGCCCACCCCTCACTAAGCAAAATACTAACTAGGAAATAATACATACATCTACTAACGTACTGTAAACAATTCAACTGTATTTACACCTTCTAGCTCCGCAGATGTGGCTGTAACATGACCCGTGTAATAGGCTGATTCGCAGCTCTCGGTATTGAAGGATCAGAGCTGAAGCAGCCACTTAATGCATGCAGTCACAAAATAGCATGGCTATGCTATATCCATACGTCACTGGCATACATGGCAGATTGTGGGGTACTGATATATTCTATCCTGGTTTCGAAACTCTATACTATACTCAGCCTCGAGAACGCTTGCCTCAGGAACCTCTCGAATAAGCTTGCTGGATTCTCTCATTGGCTTGATACTTACCGATATATGCATGCTGTTAATGGTGGTTGGAGCCCAAGTACGTATCTCAGACTAGGTATTCCTATTCCAAAGTCCCGTGGTAGCGAAGAATCTTCAAAGCGGATAACTGTGCGCAGCAGCCCAAGAGTGCGTTGCATTGACCAATGAAGTCGTAAAATACGCAGCTTGGTTGCATTTGTACGTTCCACACACATGAAAACCCTGTGGATGAATGGCATGGAAGAGTAACCATGTTTTTCTGATCTGCATGGTTAGGAGCACTCAACCATCTGACGTGTGATGCGTGATACCTTGTTCTCGTCCTTGTTACTTCTCAATCAAGCTGAGTACAGGGCGCGGTGTTTTCTCAATTTTTCTAGACTGCATGATTCATCATGTTAGCCGCTTCATCTGCATGTAGTTCGTTTGTACACGCAAGCTCCTCCCGTGTGTGGACAATCAGGCCAGACACCAACTATCGTGTGTTGTACATAGTTCTCCACTCAAAGTTGGTAAGTGCACATATCAACTGTCATCGTGTCATGGTTTGATTGGCGTGATGCGCTGCGTCTCTGTGGGCTTTGGTCCTCATCCAGGAGCGAGAACGACCCCAAGGCATCAAGGCGTCTTTGGCAGGATCCGACGGAAGCATCACACGCAAACCATACACACTCCTCATTCTCAGCCTGTACCGCCAAGATCCGGTCAACTTCGCTTAGAACAAACCTCGAGGATAACAACATGGTGGTGGCGTTGTGTTGAGCGGAGCCCGCAAAGGGGCGGTGTGCATACGTCGAGCGTGTTGCGCACAGGTCGTTGAACGTGAGGGCTCTACCGGAAAGGCTGCTAGCGCGGTAGCTGATCCATCAGTCTTTGGGCGTCGAAATCTTCGATGAAGTCTGGTATTGCAAGTTGTGGTATGCGGCTTCCCCGCCCAACACTCTCAGATCAACAGCGAGTACGACACTGCTCTGATTGAAGCCCTTGCAGCCAGTATCCATCCAAACAGCTCCTATCTTAGCCATTTGTCGTGAAACATTGTATCAGGAGGACTATTGCTGCTTCTTTATGTCAAGTGGTTCCGCAATTCGAGCTCGTCTAGCAGTGATAGTTCTATCCCAGCTCGGTATGTCATGGGTCCTTTGACAAATGTGCGGAGGGTCTATCGCTAACTTGAAACCCTCTCAGTAACTTGTATTGGCGCCTTTCCAATAGATCAGGGACAGAGGACTAAGGGTGGTATGACGGTCGGCGATGGAGTCGAGCTGGCGGGGCTAGTGGTGGCACTCGTCGTAGGGATTCCTGCAACGGTCGCAGCTGTGATAATGATCAGAGATCATATGAAGTCAAACAAGAAACGCTTTACAGGTAAGCTTTCTCTTTTCAGCGCTGTGTGCATATACGGAGGATCGATCGGGGACGCCTTATGGACGAGAAGGTGTACATACAGCCACTCTTGCTTGTGAGTGGCTTGCGACTTCTGATGCGGCATGTCATCCAATCCTTCCGGTCATCTTGTGCAAAGCTGATAGTATGAGATATAGTGGCAGGAAGTTGGTACCGTTGTGCAGGCGCCAGGTCAATGGACGAAGAGGCCTTTGATGGTAGGTCAGCCACGATTGCTTTTAGTAAGACAGTCATCTCATATTACCATAGGTACATATCCAATGAGCCGACGAGATATTCGTGCACAAGCAGAACTGCCTACAGCACCTGCTGTTCCAGTAATCGCATGCTTCCCTCCGTTACGCAAGGCCGCTCGATCAAGCCGTGCAACGCTCTGAATACGTGAGCCTGATGTTGTCAACATTGTAATTCTCTGGCTTCGGATGAGTACTTACAGCGGGGCTGTTTGGGCAGTGATAAGGCTTTGGGGAATGATTTCTGCTATTGTTGAGCAGTGGAAACGCGAATGGCCGCAAACAATGACAGTAGTGAGGATTTGTCCCGGTTGATGTCATGAATTGACCTCTTTTTGAATGCTGAGAGCGGCACATTGTGTTCAAGAGGGAGGATCAATACAAAGACATAGCAATCTCATAGTAGGCTCTAATCAAAGTGTTATTAAGTTTCCTGTTTCAAATCGTCGGGAGTGACCAACCTTTTCAACAGTATGGCTGGGCTAGCAAATGCGAAGTTGAAGTGTCGCTTCAATCGTGTGCTGTCCTTTGCGGGACGAAAGTATGAAACGCATACTAGGTATGAATGAGCAGAGAAGGGATGCCAACAATGAGGCATACATAGTTAGAAAGGGCACATAGTTAGAAAGGGCACAGAAGCTTGGCGCCAGGCTGCATGTGTTCACATTGCACCGGCATCACGACCAATGGTATAACCTGCGCTAAATCCTTAGAGTGAATCATCGCAACTGCGCAACTGCGCATTGATGGCGCAAAACAGGCAAGCTGATTGCACCCCACTTTCACCAATGAAAAGTCAATTCTTACATGCATCTCAACACTCTGCAGAACCGGTAAACATCCAGACGGCTCAATAAGATCGCTGCATCACAGTTTAATCGCTTCCGTTCACAACTTGCCCCATCAGGTCTCCCCCATTTCAAAGTTACAACAAACCCTTCTCTAATAAACCACTCGTCCAGACTGCAACTCTACCCTGTTATATGCATTCTACGTAAGTACCGGTAGGTAGAGGCGTTGCTGTAAGCAGGGTTAATCCAGTACCAACAACTCAGCCTCGGTTCCGTCCCACACCAATTAGCTCCAGGGCCACACACCCAACACGCCATCGTCGCCCCCGCTCCCAACACGCCATCATACGTGCGGCCGCTCAACTGGCCAGTCGAGTCCACCTGGGCACTCACCCATATCAGCTAGATTGAAAATCCTCATCAGCCATAGCGTGCATCAGCACCAAAAAAAGAACGGCACCTTTCGCAGATTCCACGACACGGAAATAAGCTGACTGCCATCATACAACCTTGGCTTTACTGCAGTGATAACAACCCTTTTGTCATCACCTGATTTAGGAGCAAGGTCAAACTAAACTGTATATACGTACATTCCTACTTAAGCGCCCTAGAAAGTTTTCTGGGCAGATATCGAGACAATGGAATGGGAGGCTGTAGAGTCTAGAGCGAATGAGCCATATCCTCGGGCAAGTATCGTATATATGATTGGGGGGTGAGGCTTTAGCCTTTGTGGATGGGTACCCAGAGGAGTCTAGCTTCTCTCGTTGCAGTCTTTCCATCCGCAGGCCCAGACCCAGTAGCAATAACGATAACCATGACATCTTTCGCTGGCAAGGGCTTGAGATCCCAGCCTAGGACTTCTGGTCTCTCCAGCTTGTGCTGAAAAGTGATTGTGAAATCTTGACCGTCGATGGCCTGATTGTACGCCTCTTCGCCGTCTGCGAAGACTTGTATGGAGGACCGCGGTGATGGTGAATGTAGGGAGCCTTGGACTTGCATCTCCACTTTCCCATCATGATCGCTTGCAGATAGTCCACTTGTGATGTGCGCAGTGACATTCCCCAACAGCTTTCCGACACCCTGCACTGCCTCAACATGATCAGTTCGCAGCGCCGGTACCCTCCCAGGCACCACCCTTCCCCCCATTGCATTTTCAAAAGCCCACGCGCACCCCAACACCCCCTCATCACCATACCCTCTCCCCGCAAACGTAAGCCCAACCGGCATTCCCGTCTCCTCGCCCACCCCCATGCTCACCGTAACGGTCGGCACACCCAGATGCCTAACCGCTCTATTTCCATTTGAATACTTAACCCCGTTCTGCAAACTATGTCCTGCACTCTGGACATCGCTCTCCAGATCCGCAAGTCCCACATCTCCCTGCGAGGGAAAAGCCAGGATATCCAATCCCAGCTTGTCCATCCAGTCTTCTAGGTCGCGCTTCCGTTGGGCTTCTAGGGCGGACAGGGCTTGTGGCATACCAGGTGTACCATGAATACTTTTCCCATGCTGGACGAGCGAGGGGAGAGAGGCGTAAGCGATCCAATTCCGGACTTCGAGGAAGGTGTCTGGGATGTAATTCGGCGGTTTGGGGAAGAGCATTGCTGGATCTTTTATATCACCAAGACTCTTGATACCAGATACATCATCCGCGTTGGTGGTGAGGAAGGCGTTCCAGGCTTGTGCGATTAATAGACCGCGCTCTAGTGCGTTCCAGTCTTTTGGACACCCAACCACGTTGTTCGCTTCGCCGGAGAGGGAGTCGTCTTCGTAGTTTGTGACGAGTGGGAAGTCTGTGTATGTGATTTCTGCGCCCAGGGATTCGAGCGTTTTGGCGGTTGTGGCCCAGAGGGCGATGACGGAGGGGGAGACGTAGGGGTGTTTGGCGTGGGGGTGGGTGTCGTGGCCTCCAATGTACAATTTGGGGATGCCGATGTGTTTTCCTTTGAGGAAGTCGGGGTTGCGGAGGGTGGTGTAGTCAATTTCTGGGGGTTTCGGTATTTGGATGTGGGGTTGTTCGCGGATGAAATCGCCCGTGAGGTCGGGGTCTGGTGTGGCTATTACGTTTAGGAGTTCGAGCATGTCGTCCATGGATCTTGCATATGGCGTTGGAACGTCGCATGTTACGTATAGCGGCCATAAGCCCCTGCAACTGAGCAGTCCTTTCGATGGTGTATAGCACACCAGAGCGTTGTTGGACGCAGGACTACGTCCACTACTCACCGTCTCACTTCCCATGCCAAAAGCCGCCATACTCGATGTCACAGACGTTGCTGCGCCATTCGAAGATCCAGAGGAAAAAGCAGCGGTAAGATATTTTCCATTATACGGTGACTCTGCACGACCATACAATCCCCTCTGCATGCCTCCCGCGGCCATGGGCGGCATATTCGTCTTACCAATCAATACAGCACCTGCATCTCGTAGTTTCCCTGCAATAGCAGAGTCTCCGCTTGACACGAGACCTTTGAGTGCGGGAGAGCCGTTAGTGACGCTCATACCGGCAACTTTGTAGCTGTCTTTGATGGTGTAAGGAATTCCTTCTAGAAGACGCGGTGGTAGTCCTTGGGCACGACGCAAGTCAGATGCTGCTGCCTCTGAGAGAACATTGGGGTTGAAGACGGTGAAGGCATTTAGGCCAAGACGTATGTCGTATGTGGCGATGCGGTTTAGGTAGCTGATTACGAGGTCGACACTGGTTATGGTACCAGAGTTGAGGGCTTGCCGATGGTCGGCAATGCTGGATTCTAGGATGTTGAAAGGTGCTTTTGGAGTTTGGCTTTCTTTGGGCTTTTGGAGTTGTAAGTCAGGGTTATCATGTATCGTTGAGTTATACTTGCGTTGATGCCTTCCATGTTGAATGATCTGTGTGACGCAATCGACAAAGTACTGGTGTGGTGAAGAGATTTTGCTCTCTATATACAAGTTCCTCCAAGGCTGTGTAGTTTCTCTAGCTTAACTGCTAACTAATGCGAGAGTAGACCGGAGGAATGCGATGATGTCGAAGTAGTCCCTCCCCCACTTATGCATTGACGGATGGACCTTCCATCTACGGCTAGTCTACAAACAGTCTACGAGTGTATTTAACCAAAATCCAGACCACGACATTTGTATAGTATTACATAAAATGTATCTACGTACCATCTATAGCCGAATGTAACTATTCGATGCCCGAACGTAATATCAAGAAGCCCGAGAAAGGGTACGTGTTTAAGGTCTTGAACACTTGATCGATGACGACGATAAGAACGACCAAGTGTTCAAGACTTCACGCTTCAAGACCTGTCTGAATACCGATAATCGAACCCATGGCAAAATACAGACACCAAATGTATAACATGCCCGCTTCAAAGTCTCCAAATCACCATGTAAAAGCCAACCTCGCAATCACACAAATTCCTCTTACGCCGTACTTTGCCACAGAGCCTTCACTCTAGTACTACCAGCAACCAAGCCACAAATACCCATGACACCCAAATTCCAGCCCGGTATTCCTCCCTTGGCACTGCTAAAATGCAGAGCCATAGGGAACCAGGCACTTGCAATCATGAAGTCAGTCCACCACTTCTTATCAAACTTCTTATCCTCATCATCCTGATACTCTGCCACAGCCCGCCCATCGGCAACCATTTGCTTGCGAATCGCCCTCCTCCGGCTGTCAAGCTGCCACTCGCGCATGAGGCGGACGAAGTCGCAGGACACACCGCCGAGCCAGCAACGGTACGCAATGAGGTATAGACGTGCCGTCGTAGAGTCGCCTCGGTTGAGCTTGGCGATGACGCTTGGGGGAACGACGCCCGAGTCGGCGAGGAGGCAGATGTTCTCGAGAGCCTGGTAGACAAAGTAGCTGCTCGCTTGCAACATTGCGACTCTATGCAAGACAATGTCTGTCCCGAGCTTGGGACCCGCGGCCAGCGAACGTAGCCATGCGTATAGCGGGAGTAAGCCGAAGAGTCTCAGCGTGGTGCGCGCTTTGGATATGAGGACTGCGAGCGCTGCAATGGGTGGCAGCGTGCCATCCTTTAGGATGACGGTTGCGGAGATCTTTGCATCGTCGCAGGCCGGGCGGACTAGTGACAAGATTCTTGTCGCAAAAGCGGAGACGGCGGGCGATTTCGTCTGGGCGTAGGCGAGGATGTACAAGGTGTAATTGAATGTGGAGAGGAAAGCTGAGAGACCGCCTGGGGAAGCTAGCAATCTACCCACATCAGCTTATGGTACAGAAACGTCCAACTTCCGCCCCGACTTACTTGTTCAGTCTGAGGATCGTCTGATCGACCTTCTTGACGCCAGCGAGCAGATCAGTTTTGGCCGCGTCTCTTGGGTTGGCACTCGGTGCTGCCTCCGCTATCTTATCGACGACCTCCTTCACCGAGGGCGCGTCGGACACTTCAGGTGCCCCGTGCTGGGCGACGTCGTCATCAGACATGGCAATTGCGGTTCGTATATGTAATGATGAGTATGGGGAAGGTCAGGAAATTTGGGTAGCATGGGGTTAGGGGGTGGACTAGTACAGTATCACGCTTCTCCGCACCCATGGTGGTTTACTGCCGTCATCTCCGTGTGCCGAGGTCTGACGCGCCAGCGACTCGGAGTGTGACCCGCGCCGTTGATCGTCGAATACCGCGGTACCTTGAACGGACCTCAACGTGCAGAATTTTACAATTGGCTGCTTTTCAAGCATTATCGAAAATTGAAGGGCCGAGCCTTTTTCAAGGTTCTTTGCTTCCGACCGATTGGACTGGGGGCGATCAGCGGGCCGCTAGCCTGGGCGCCTCCAAGCAGGTCATCTCGCTGGGTTCTACGGAAGACCGTCTAGAGCCTGTCGCGGATATCAAGCTACACAGCGACTTTTTTTTCATAAAACATAAAGCCTGGTGTCGTACTGCAAGAGTAGAGCATGACTTATCTGTGCTGGACAATGGAGAGCCATGGTCTGCACACGTGTGTAAAACCCACCGGAACCTGAGTCTATCACTCACACTGGTTCACAATATTGTAGACGACTGGGTGAGACTCAGGAAAGAAAGGAATCGTGTTAGCCATGCTACATCTGTGAAGTGACAGAGATGGTGACTCTGCAATGTCCATGTGAATCATTATAAGCAAAACCTCCTTTCCAGGACTTTGCCAGAGCCTTATGATCACTTCACTCTCCTGTCGCAACAGTAATAGCAACAGCACTTACTCACCTTGCGAAAGTAGAAAACAACCCGGTCAACCGGAAAGTCCCCGGTGCCGAGCCCTTTGACTCGTTAGAACAGACAGCAACGTAGAATAACGAGCCCGTATTATCTAGTCAGATGAACTACAAGTTTGAAATCCCGGCGGCTATGGCCCAAGCCAAGCAAAAGATTGACCGACTCTACGACGTGAACGTGGCACTTAGTATGATGATGCATCCCATACGTGGCATGGTTGCCACGCACTTGGACAGCGCATTCAGTTTCTGGGGCAAAGTGCCGAAGACACTGGCATGGTCTCGCGATTGGATTGAGGCCGTGGATAAGTACCCTGCGTACCTCCGATTGTCCAACGACTGCACAGAAGCCTTTCCAGAATTCCCCTCTGACCGGAAATCTCGACGTTCGCCGAGGAAGTGCCTGCAGCGGTTCGTTCAAGAGATGGCAACCGAGTTCAATAACCATGTGCGAGAGCAGCTTCTCGACATCTTCTTGGCCTGGACTAAGGAGCAGATGCAGCTCTTCAACAAAGGGGTTAATAAAGCATTGTCGGATCTTCAGTGGGTTGTGTATCCAGAAGATGATGTCGTTTTGGCTGGGGATATCCCCTGGGCGGCCTGGTTGCAAAGCCGCCAATGTGAAGAGCTGGGTATGATTCAAGCCAGGGGGAGCAGCTATGCACTCGAGTAGATGACCCCGTTATCCTACGTGGATGCAACTGAGGAGACAGCAACCAATTGGGCTAGAGTTGTGATCTGCACTTGTTTCTTTTAAGCGAAATAGAATATTTGATAATTTGACAGCTTCGTAAGGAGATCAAGGGAGAGAGAGAGTGAGAGAGAGAAAGGGTGAAAGGAGATGTTGTGAATTTGCAACGCGCCCCAACGATCATGTGTGCTATGCATCCGCTAACTAGGCGAGGATCATGCTGCGAACACACGCTCGCGGCTGGTGAGCTGCATGGTCATGCAAAGTGGTGGAGTGGTGGTGGAGGGGTGGAGGAGAAGCCAGACCGGGGCAGGTTGGCGAGATGACGCGGGCCAGGGTCGAGCTGCCAAGTGGCTGACGACGGGCGCGCTGCGGCGACTGCGTCCAGAGTTGAAACACCTTCTCGAAACCCCGTCGCGGCGCCCTCTCATCAAGCAGATCCCCCCTCTGCGCCTTTTTAACTTCGCACTTGCGCAGTCTCGGCGTCTACCATTTTACTATTCTTACACTCGCCTCTTCTCCGGCTACAACTCTCTGCAACAATGGCAGGCCGATTCGTGCGCGCTTCCAAGTACCGTAAGTTGTTGATGCCCAGCCTTGTTTGGTGTGTAATGTTGACAATGGCAACCAGGCCACGTCTTTGGCAAGGGAACGAAAAAGGTAGAGTTGAGCTACAGCTACATACATACGTATAGACTAATATCATATAGGAGCAATGCTATGATAACCTCCGCATCTCCAGAAATGCTTGGGATACCAACCTGATCAAGGTCAGCACCTGCACGCGACAAAGGCAGACATGCGCTCACACCCCCTAGGCCAACCCAGAATACATTTCAGTCAACTGGGAATCCAGCGGTGGTGGCGCTTTTGCTGTCATCCCAATCAACGAGCGAGGCCGCGCCCCCGACCAGCTTCCTCTCTTCCGCGGCCACACAGCTGCTGTCCTCGACACCGACTGGTACCGTGACACCGTCAACACCCAGGATAGCCGACGGCGCTAACTCTTCGCAGGAGTCCTTTCAATGACTCGCTCATCTCCTCGGCCTCTGACGACGGCAAGGTCTTCATCTGGAAGGTGCCCGAAAACTTCACCTTGTATACCGATGCAGAGGAGCCTGCCGATGTCGCGCCTGTTGCGAAGCTTAGCGGCCACATGAGGTGCGACTATACGCTTTATTCTTGAAGCCCACCTAACGTTTGTGTAGGAAAGTTGGCCACGTCCTCTTCAACACCGCCGCCGAGAACGTCCTCGCTAGCTCATCTGGCGACTACACCGTAAAGGTCTGGGACGTCGAGGCTGGTACACCGCAGCTCACCCTCAAGCACAACGATATTGTGCAGTCGCTTTCCTGGAGCGCCGATGGTTCCATGCTGGTCACTACGAGCCGCGACAAGAAGCTACGCATATGGGATGTGCGACAGGAAAAGCCTGCCCAGGAAGTACCTGGTCACCCTGGCGCAAAGAACAGCCGCTGTGTATGGATGGGCGAGACTGATCGCATCGCGACCACGGGTTTCTCGCGCATGAGCGACCGCCAGCTCGGCCTCTGGGACCCGCGCAACCCCAAGGAGCCCATTGGCGGCTTCCAGATTCTCGACTCCATCTCCGGTGTCTGCATGCCCTTCTGGGACGACGGCACCCAGTGCTTGTACCTTGCTGGAAAGGGGTACGTATATTCTAACAAGCCTGCAAATACGTGGCTAACTGTGTCAGTGACGGCAACATCCGCTACTACGAATACGAAAACGACAAGTTCGAGTATCTCTCCGAGTACAAGTCCGGTGACCCTCAGCGCGGTATCGCCTTTCTTCCCAAGCGGGGTATCAACCTGCACGAGAACGAGGTCCTCCGCTGCTTCAAGACCGTCGCCGATGCCTACGTCGAGCCTGTATCCTTCATCGTCCCCCGCCGATCCGAGATGTTCCAGAGCGACATCTACCCGCCCACCACTGGTCTCAAAGCTGGTGTCTCAGCCAAGGAGTGGTTTGGCGGTAAGACGGCAATGCCTCCCAAGATCTCACTTGAGAGCGTATACGAAGGCGAGGCGCCAAAGGAGGTGGAGAATGACTACAAGCCTTCTCAGCCCATCACTAGTCAGGTGTCGCCGGCTAAGGCTGAGCCACCCAAGCCGGCGCCTGAGCCTACACCCATCGCTTCTCGTGGTCCTCCACCAGCAATGAAAGACCACAAGGATTCTATGGCATCAGCAGCTTCCAAGTTCGCTGACAGGGACGAGGCATCGGACAACGAAAGCGCTTCAAGTTTTGAGGAGATCTCGAAGCCAGCGGACCGCCGTACGTTTACTGCCGCACGTCAGGAAGAGAAGACCAGGGGTCCCGTCATGACCAAAGAACCCGAGGCAGTTAAGCCAACTCCTTCTCACACCCCTACGCCATCTGTATCCAGGTCTGCCGCACCCGCAGCATCTTCTCCCGCCTCTACCACTGCTTCTACCTCGACACCCAGCTCTGGCGGCCCCGCCACGGCTCTTCGTGACGCCTTGGGCGATATCAAATCCCAGCTTGAGCAACAGAACAAGGTCATGTCAGACCAATCTGAGCAGATTGCAATCCTGCTCCGAGAAGTTTCTCATCTCAAGAGCAAGGTTGCTGCTGCGGAGCCTTCTGATCGCGAAAAGGACGAGCGCATCAGGCAGCTCGAGCTCGAGCTTGAGGAGGCCAGGTCTTGAACATCAAGGTCCTAGTCAGCATATTCAGTGCTGACAAATCTAGGATTCTGGTTGAAGGCTACATGCACTTGGTCACTCGCATAAGTGTTGCACAGGAGCCTTTAGTTGGATAGACTTTGCTCCGAACTCTAGGCAGCAAATCATTCTTGATGGGGCAGGGCCTTGTTGTGGATAGGACAGCTGGTGTCGAGCGTGTGGTGTGCGTGTGCTGATAGGACTGTCTCGTGTATGCGTATCTTGGGTGTATTCTTGTCGATAAGCTTGCTTTTGTTAGCAAGGTGTTAGGGCTAGCGGCATTTTGTATCATACTAAAACAACATCCATCACTTTTTCAGAGTCGACGTGGTGTCCAAAGTGCCTATTTGCAGGTGTGCCAGTGACGAGTAAAGTCAGGGTCGTGACGCTATGCCAAATGGGGCTACCCGAAGGCATGGCTCTCCGGGGCTAAACATCACCTCACCTCACTAATCCTTCTATCACCTCAGCTATCAACATTCTGTCTCTGATCCCTACAGTCGCGTATCATATTGCGCAACCGAGCCTAACGCTTAGCCTGTTCGCATAGGACTTGTTTTATGCCACGCAAACGGTTCTATGACCATGTGTTACACGTTTCTCTCACTACGGAATATAGCAGTGGAAATGATACTAGGTAGAATGGTAAGAACATATGAACACGAACCAACTGCCCTTTTGCTTTATTATCTGTGTCCAGTATCCCTAATACCTCTCATCATCTACCGCTTTTCTTATCAGTAGACTGCACACGTACCTCGCCTTTTTTTCTCTTCTTCATCCAATGTCACTTCTTCTACATTCTTTACACGCAACTGTTATATTCGCCGAATTCTCGGTTTTCGATAACGTTTGTCGCCACTTCCTTTGCTTCTGTTTTTATCTTGTGCGCACTGAGGCAGTGACCTTTTGTAAGTCTGTTAAGGTGGCTCAATTGTTTCGTCACCTTCTTTTTCAACTGGAAAGACAAAATTTACGACCAGCTTTCTATTATGACTCCCATCGTGGTTGAGAACCTTAGCATCGTCACATCATGTAATGTGCAGTGGCTGACCAATCGGTGGCGGCCGTACGTACACATGATGCGTGCTGCATTACAACTTTCCCCCAGTGCACCTGGGCCCCCAAGCGCAAATTCACATACACTTGAACAGAAATGCGCACACAAATCTTCTCGTGATTGCCTGGTTGGGTAATCATTCCACAGTTCATCGCCCAAATCCAGGATATACGCTAGCCTGTTACGGCAGTCCTCACTGCTCACCAACCCCCACTCGGAGAGCTCCCAAATACAAATAAATAACGCATCTACTGCTGCTTCAAAACAACAACTTTGACCGCGAGAACTACTCAGGGAGCTTGATAAGCATCGCAGTCAAGAGTACGGCAGGTATGTCACCTCACGACCGAACGACATTGGATGAATGCTAATGAGCTGTAGCGAAATGCAGCAGCCTTGTACTCCGAAGATGCAAACTCCAAACGTCGATACATCTCCTTTGACCGAGATTCCAAGCTCCCCACCGACGGGTAACTCTGGAAACCGTTATGAACTGCCGTATGGCACAGCGCAAGTGGAAGGGGATGAAGCAATCGACGTTGACGACTCGGCCTCCGATGATCTCAAGGCTGGCGAAGAGCTTTCCGGAGAGGCGCAAATCTGCCCGGGCTGTGACAGCATGTACTCTGATCGGGCAGCACTGAATGTATACAACTCCTGTTCAATACCGGGTTCTCTTTTGCTAACATTCGAGTAGGGGCACCTGTCAGACAAGAGGTCGGTTTGCGGAAGGAATCTCTACGAATCTTCAACAAATCAGAAGGTCTGGTATTGTCCACGATGCGATGTACAGATGACCAAGAAGTATTCTACAGAGGTTCGTAATGTGCTGATCCGGTTATCGTATACACTGCTAACACCAAAACAGCGACACATCAGAGACTCTTGCTGGAAAGTTTGCGACGAGTGCTGCGAATCTCGGAAAGCTGCATGTGACGCCATTCATAGCGACGGCCCTTGTACACACTGTACCGAGGAGGGCAAGCCCTGTACCAAGCGCACTGAACCGCCGATCCACTGCGAAGCAGAAATGGTCATGATACCTCTCGCGCAATTGTTAAATAGCGCCCCCAGGTCCACCAAGAATGGAGCCATACCCGGTGGCAGACGCTTGAATGCTAAACGAAAAGCTGCCGCATCGCCAGAGGCCAGCTCGGAGGTCACGCATGAAATCAAACGCCCAGCAGTCGTGAAGAAGAAAGGGAACGCTACGCCATCTCATTTGCCTCTTCATTCAGCAACAAAGCTGTCTCCAGACATTTCAAGGGTCACGCAAGAGCGGACGCGTCTATGGCGGGATGATCAAGGTACGCTCCCTAAGTTGCCCATCCTAAGCACGTGCTAACGAATACAAGTACTTCAACCTAACAGGATTGGTCCTCCAGGCCCGCGCAACAGCTTCCCCACAGCACTCATTCGAGAGATGGAAGCCATGCCTCGGCATGTACAACAAGCTCAACGATTCCCAGTCGGAGATAGTGGTGCACAGCAGCCGAACTCGAACTACTCACACATGCAGCGCATGCAGCAAAGCCAGGGTTTAGCAGTACCATCTGGATATCATTACCAACCCCAAACTCAGTTATATCAGCCGGGTGGTGGCGTCCCAAGTAGCGTCTTGCCAATGCGCAACTATAGTGCCAACGCGATTCAGACATGGGATAATGACACGGTCCGCAACAAACTGAACGCCACTGTTCAGGGCCTTCAGCATGAGATACAACGTTTGAAAGGCTTGGAAACTCATTATCCCGATGGCATGAGCACACAACCCCTGGTTCCGGGCCATATAAATGCGCAACCATCGATGAGCAACTTGATCCCATCGAACACTCATCGCCCCGACTCCGGCTACGCACATGGCCCTGTTTCTCGCATGGAACTTTTTCGTCGTGCACAGACTCAAGACGTACACGGCTCTCATGTTACTGTCAATGCGTTTCACTCAAGTGCTCCAGGATCACGTATGCCTTCGCGCCAGTCGTCGCCTTTACCCTTGCGTAGTCGACGCATGTCAACTTACAGGCTGCCTTCCTTACAGCTTCGGAGCCTGAGTAGACCACCAAACGTCGTGACGAAGGGATCCATTGTGCGAAATTCTATCAAACCGGTATGTGGTATGACCTCTCCTTATCTCTCTGCAAGTCACTGACTAGAACAGATTGCTGTGCAACGTTCCACCACCCCGACCCCGAACGAGAATGCTCCCATCATGAGGTTCAAAATTCACAGCAACACGTACGATATCAACAACACCCCTATCTTCTCGATCCTCACAATGCGTGCTTCGCAGAAGTTCGGACCTCGCCTTGATGCCTACTGTCAACACCGCAAGAAGCAGTATGGCGTAGATTGGGATTTCATCTACCAGTACAGGACACATGATCGAAGCACAGAAGGCATCCGATTCATCAAAATCGAGTACAACATGACCCCCGAAGACGTGTACGACAAGGAATACCCCCATCTTAGGCTGCAAGACATGGGTATGATTATGGTGGTAAAAGTCCAGCCGCGTGTCTTGGTCGGCGTCCAGAACGATGGAACTGACATGTTGTCGCCAATTGGCTCGCAAGTTTCAGAGGAAGTGGTAGACATCACAGACGGAGAGACCACAATCTACCAAAATGCTGGTACAATCACGCAGTGGCACCGCGATGTGCAGAGCAAGATGAATGAGCTACGCACTCAGATCAACAGCCTCAATGCCGAGCTGGCAGATCAAAAGATGACTTTGGCGCAGCAGAAACACGCCATCGCACAGTTGCAAGCTCGTAACGCGGAGTTGACAAGGAACAACCATATGCTTGGCTGTTACCCCGGCCCACATCCCATGGCGCAAATCTGGAACCAGCAACCCGTTCCCAGTCAACATTACCACACCCGACGTCCCTCCCTCTCAGCCCCACCGCACCAGGTCTCATTCTCACCCCACCAAATCATCCCTCGGATCATTCATCCTGTGCCATCACAGCCATACATGCAGCCCAACCCCTTCTATCCCACATCCTCCAACACCAACACCGCCCACGCCCGCGACCGCCGTCCCACGCACAACACCGGTTCGCTCGAGCCCTTTCCCGACTTCAAAGAAGACAAGATCACAGAGGATGCGCTGAGGCTGTTGACTGGCAAGACACCCGGACCTGAGTTGCATGATCTTAGCCTAGGGCAGATTTTGGAGATGCATGGGAATGGGCCGTTGAGTGCGAGGGCGAGGACATTTGCGGAGAGGTTGGGGATGACTGAGGTAAAGGTTGAGGAGGGTGAAGGAGACGAGGAGGAAGAAGGTGATGAAGATGGAGAGATGGAAGAATAGGGTGATGAGCAAAAAGGCATGACGACTCCGATACTATGGAGAGGTCAATCGAAGATGTTCTGGAAATCTGACATTCACCATTGAAAGGCTAGCAAGCAACACCGCGAGTAAGCTACTGCAAAGCGAGTGGGCGATGATGGATAAATGTACGAATTCAAAGCATCACACTTGTGTCACTTTCTCGCGTCTCTTCTCAACGTGATGGTAAACAAAAGGCATACAGCTACTCCTTACAACTAAAGCCAAACAAGTCATACATACACCCACCCACCTTCACCAATGCACGAAACCCGCATTTTACTAATCTTATTACCCATCCCATCCCATCCCTCTTCCTCACCACACACGGAACTCACATCTCTCATCTAACGACATCATGACTCCAAAAATAAACTCTCCAGCCATAGCTGATATCCATTAATCCAAGGTATGTGTATATAGTAGATGAGGTTATAAGTTTTGGTTCCCTGTTGTTATCCAATGCAATGCAATCCAAGTCGAGACCTCAGTGATACGAAAAAAGAAAAGAAAAGATAATAATACGCCAAAGTATTCCTCTCACCAACCTAGGAAGGAGAAGATAATGATTCAACTTCTCCGGTGACGACGATTGTCGTATGAATGCATGCGTGCTCCGCTGATGAGATAATGCTTAGGGAGAAAGGGACGGTATAACCAGTGCGCCTAAAAAAAAACCAATAGCCCTACCTATCACTAACTCTCACTCTTCATACCCCCCCTCCTTCCCACACTTGACATGTACAATTGCTCTCTCCCCCCTCCCATCCACGACCGCAGCCGTCAATTTGCCTCCACTCGCACACCCAGTATCCAGTCCCCAGGAGTACTCATGTAGATTAAGCCCCTTTTTTCTATTATGTCCATACACTACCGTTGTTGTTACGCTTTCCCCATGCTTCGCCTTGTGCGCCAGTTTCTCCTGGCGATGATTCCAAAACTTCTCCCATGGCGTGCCTCCGTGTTTTGAACTGGGGATGCGCGTCTTGAGGTCTATGCTGCGCATGTTCATGACGTGGAAGGGGTCTTGGTCTTCGAGTGGGGTGTCGGGAACGAGGCCGGCGTGGACGGCTACGAGGGTTGTTGTTGTTGTTGCAGATGAGGTGGTGCTGTGGTGTTTGGGGTCCGGGATGGGTATTGGACCGACGCGTAGGATGACGGGGCACTGGGATAGATATTTGATTTGTTTTTTCGTGAATTGTTTGGCTAGGCGGCGGAGGGCGGGGTTGGCGTGCGCAGAGGCTGTGGCAGACTCGTGGTCGGAGTCGTCGAGGAAAGATATCGTGGCGTCTTCATCCTCCGGGATGACGAGCATGTGGCGATCTTGTGCTTCGGCGATGGAGAGGAGGAGCTTGTCCTCCCAGTTCCCGCGCACGCACGATGCGCCAATTTTTTGGGCGAGTTTGATGACGCCGGCGGAGTCGGGGCCTTTGGCTATCATGTCGCCGACGAGCACGACGTGATCGTGTTTGGGGTTGAAGTCGACTTTTTTGAGGAGGTGCTCGAGTTCGTGTTTGCAGCCGTGTACGTCGCCAACGAAGATGAGGCGGTTGTTATGCTTGGGGAGGTGCTGCTCGTCCAGGTCGCTAACTTGTATCATGCCCTTGAATGCTGGGCGGACGTTGTTTCCGTAGCTCATGGTGGGTTTGTTGTCCATGAGGTAGAGTTCTGCTTTTTGGGCCGCGCGCCGGGGGCCAAAGTACGTGTACCAACTTATTAGGGAGAGAATGAAGATGACAAGGTATTTTAGGCTGTGTCGTTTTATGCGTCGCGGGATCCGGTCGCTGGTGCGTGTGATTACGGCTTGGAGTTTTGGTGGAATCAGGAAATCATCGTCGCGCGTGTAGAAAGCGTCTTCTTCATCGGATACATCGAGGTCGTCACGGTAGTCTGGGATCTGCTCAATGAGTGGGCGTGGCCGGTTTTGCGCATACGCCTGCGTTTGCGCGTGGTCGCGGTACGTCATCGGTAGTGTTGACGACATGTTTGGTTCGGTGTACCTGAATGTACGGTGACGATGATGGGCAAGTCGCGGCGATCGGGCGGTTGTATTCTATGCTAATCGATAAGGACTTTCATAGGGTGCCGGCCTGCCAAGTTTATTCATGTTAGTAGCGAGGCTGCTCTCTTTAAGGCAGAAAGGGTACGGTAAGGGCCTCATTCATGACAATGCCTACCCCCTTCCCGTTTCGCCTTGTTGCAGACCTCTAGCGTAGTCGGTGAGGTCCCGGGCCTCGTCACGCCCGTTGCCGGCACCAACGGCCTTGGCAGGACCCTCCTCCGCTGGGCTAGGGGCAAGTCCAAGCAAAGTGAAGCTTGTTTTAAGGACAAAGTAAAAGTGTTGCACATTACACGTGGTTTGGGCGCTTTTCGTATGAGGTGGTGTTATGTATCGCGATATTGCCGCCTTGACTGCGTTAGCGCAATCAGGTAACTTAGGTCACCGGGGTGCAATCACACCCTAACCATCACTTCACTTTTACACTCAATAATGCTCTTCAAGAAACCCGCCCCCGCTCCCACTCCCCTGAAGGTTGTCGTCCTGGGGGAATTGAGTGTCGGCAAAACTTCTTTCATGGACATGGTACATTGATGTCACGTCACCTACCCATCATCATCTAACGCTCGACCCCAGTTCCTCCACGGCAAGCAGTTCGTCCGCTACCCCCTTGGTGAAGAAGAAGCTATGTCGCAGCGAATCATATCCCATGCCAATGAGGACTGGAACCTCTCAATTGTGGATCTTGTTACATCTATTCACATATCCACAAGATATCGTGAAATATTCCATGAGTACCTGAGTAGCGCCGATGGTGTTGTTCTGCTCTACGACATCACAGACCAACGTTCATATGGAAATTCTGATAGCCGCAAATATGAAAATCCTATCATGGACATGTACGAGGATGGCTTGTATTGTCGCAATAGTGTCTTTACCAAAGAGGGTACGGAAGGGAGGATGATGGGCTTGAAGAAACGATTTGGCTGTGTGTTGGTAGGGAATAAGAGAGATCTGGTTGATCTAGATGAAGGCAAGCGGCAAGTGAAGAAGGAGATGGCGGAGCAATATGCGGCGAGCCAGGGCTTTAAGCACTTTGAGATAAGTTCGCTGGATCGGGGGGAGATTGAGCGTGTTATGAAAGCATTGATAGACAAGATCCAGAAAGCAAAGTGGATGGATGGAAGAGACGTTGAAGATAGCAGGGCAGATGCGAAGAAAGAGAAGGTAGGGCGAGGCGAAAAGACCTTGATCAGCCGGATTTTAAAGACATAGTAGGGATCTATGCCTATCAAGTCGTTGGGTGGTTGACAATGCAGGATTTCCCACTGAAGTCCGGATACCGGCTCATTAGCTCTACACTTGCACCTGCTAAACATCAGCACCTTCATCAGCATCAGCCAGCTCATAGGCTAGCGGTTCTCCTCGATCGCCAATTTGCTGCGTTCGACGTAATCTTTTGAAGTCTCTTAGGTTCCTGTCTCGCGTAAACTAACAACTGCCAAATACGGCACCACACAACTCAACCAAAACCTTCCTCTTCAACCCCTTCGCAGACATCCAAGCCAGAAATGGTATGCGAAAAACGTCAGTGGCTATATATAGTCGTGTAGGCTAGGCCGAGGTAGGTCTAGCGGGCTTTTACTGCTTGTAGATCCCGAGGTCACTTCCCGACCCCAAAGCCACGCCGTCACTAAATGATTCCCTGAACAGCGCTTATATCCATTCTCTACTATGAGATTCCGTTTCCAGTATGAGATTGCCATATGGCCCGAAACATGACCTCGTGTTGAGCTTACACATGAAAACTGGGGTATGAGGCCTCCCCATGGCCATCGCATTTGGCCCCTTCTACGACTACTTTGAACACGGCGTCATGTTCTCCGTGCTAGTTATGGTTTCACATGGGGTTGTTAGCTGGCGTTTTGGCGTTTCGTTTCCGCTTTACCCGTGTCCAGTACGCCCTCCGCAGCAAGGTTGCTTAGTAGTCCTCGGCAGTCTTGCTTAGTGAGCTTAATTGTTCCTTGGGGTTCACACAGACTTACTCAAGTTTCACCATAACAGTGGAGGGTTATAAATCGGTGTCTTGTAGCCATGGTATAGTGTGATGATTGCTCAGTCACGTGTGTCGTTACTAAGAGCATGTGGATGATCGTTTTTGGAGCAACAGGAAATCTGTATGAGACTTATGAGTAGGGGTAATAGTTGGTGAAATTAACTAGTACATATATAGAATTTCTTATGGCTAACTGTTCATGTTTACAGATACGTGAGAACGTGAGTGTACATCAACTGTATGTCAGTCCAGTGCCGGGGACCCCGATCCTATCGAATACGATCGCTCCACCCACAACAAGAAAGAAACGGTGAATATGACAAAGAAGAAGTTCAATCGGAACTGATCGACCTTATGCCTTGCCGTCAACTCCGGTCCAGCTCAGTAAGCCTTTTGGCTCTTCATGTAACGACGTCATCTGCTGTGCAAGGCGGCCAGCTCAATGCCGTTGTTCGAAGTATATAAGAGCACTCTACGAAGCACATTTCAGAAATCACCCAGCAGCTTCCAAACAACATCTCAACAGCTACAAAGCACCAGAATCAATACATTCAGCCCATCAACAAGTACGTCCCACCCCTCCCTCCCTCTCCAATCCACCACCCACCGACTAACACTACCCAGTTTCCACAACCACCCACCGCCCGCCATGCGCCTCCCCATCCCCCTCCCCCTACTCCTCTTCCTCACCACAACCACCACCGCCCTCTGGATTGCTACCGCAAACATGGACTACCAGACCAACACGCCCGGCGGCATCTTCCCCTCTCCCTTCTGCCAAGTCGGCAAAGGCGACACCGCCGCGCAAGCCCACTCGCAAGCCGCCCGCACCGTCGGCGGCATCGCCATCATCGCCGGCGGCCACTGCGACCAGCTGCCTTACCAGCATACGAACCAACTGGAGGGCTTTTGGGATGACCATGGAACGGTGTTCTACGTAGAGGGTGATCGGCAGTGGTATTGTAACCCGGGGACTTCGAGCAGTGGGTATTGTGATGCGGGAGATGGTGCGCCGAGACGCAAGAGGGACGTGGGGTTTGAAGGATGATATGTTTGAGGGTCTAAGGGGTGCTTCCGGGCTGATCCAAGGATGCATGAGAAGAAGGGGGTGTAAAGACTTGTAGTTGTCACTCTTTTGGCTATGAGTCTTGATTAGGGTTAAGGGGAAAGTGTGTAGTTTGAAAATCAAATACGCTCATTAAAAGAACTGTTGGATCGTATTGCTAGCCTCATGCGTCTCGACCTCTAGCTTCCAACGTGACAGATATTCGCATCTTCTACTTGTCTCTATCTTCTTCGCCAGAAAGCAAGACGATATACTTCACCACAACGCCTCTGTCTCCAACTAGACAAAGTTCACCTGGAGAAGGGCCCGAGTTTATGACGTTCTCATTGATTTACGAGGCTTATGGATATGGTGGTAAAAACTTCTTTGGAAGGTACAGGAGACGGACTCTTTCGCGTGCGCGCTGAGATCTCTTCTATCTCCTTGAAAGTACCGGTGCCCATTCTTAGCGTACCAAACTGAAGAACCATCGATTACATGATATTGATGAGAGCTCTACCGAGCCTTTTCACTCGTCTCTCAGTTATAGCTATTGAACCGTGCTAGTTTCGCACGGTTATCCTTGGAAAGGGCGTACCAGTGCATAATAAGAGGGGGGTTGATGAAGGTTTATGATAAGAGTGATGTGGGGAGGTTGAGGTGATGTCGAGGGAGGTGGATGGGAAGCAGATGGGCGATACGGGCAGGGTGTGTTGGGTAGCGGTCGATGTGTTGACGTGTTGTGGATATGTGGAGGGGATGGAGTTGCGAGTTTGACTGTTGTGGGGGAGGAATGCGTTTGAGATTATGGGGGAGAAGTGTAGGGCGGCGTTGAGGTTATTAGGGGTGTGAGAGGGTGTGGTTGGAGATACGAATTGCGATCGATGGAGTTTTCCGATTCGTTTTAGTGGACTGTGAAATCTTGTCCTCTACTGTATGCTAGAATTGTTTGCGAGAATGAGAGAGCGCGAGATGGTGGTTTCTGATGATCTAAAAGTTTGATCGGTGTCGTGCCTGGAGTAGCGCAAGCACACCTGATGTAAGTGGCTGCACAACACGACAAGACTTCCATTCAGGTCCATTACCCTATTACCAGTGTCGCAACGCATTGATCGATAGTAGCATAATTCGCAGTCTGTTGGCGGTTTTCCCAAGTTATGACGCAATTACCCACCCATCATGCCATCCCCGCCTTGGAGTACGTTTGCCCAACCCGGTTCTTTGCCGAACCAACCAACCACCACTCACCACACCACCAACCCCACAACGCGCCCGCAACCAAATGAAGCCGCGCACCGAGTAGCGGCCGTTATCTAAACAAGCTTGGAAGGCAAACACACCTGGGTGACATAAAATACTTGACACCTCTATCATACAAGATCTTTGTAGGCGCCAGATATACCTATTAGGAATGCAATAGAGGGGTTTATCCATACTGTCGTAGTCAAATATTTCATGTCACCCAGGTGAGCAATACCGCGTGGGTAACATGCGCCAGGAACAGGTTTTGTGTACCTGCGTATGTGGACGTTTTGTAAGCTAGTGACGGTATATTGTGGATAGGGTAGGGTAGTAGATATGTAGGAGTAGGGCTGTGCAACGTCAGACCGGTTATGGCCAATACCAGTGTATTTATTGAGTTAGTTGTTGATTGTGTGTTTGTGCATCGAGAGCGCTCGTTCCTACGACGACGATGCGCTCACCGTCCAAACCGCTGAACGAGAGAGAAGCATTACTCAAGATACAAGAACCCTAACCCACACCCAAGAACTGCACAAGTATGCAGAAGGCCAGAGAAGAATCGAACACACTACTCTCTCCCCTCCCCCCAGCACCAACCCGAAACCCCTCAACCCGCATCGTCGAGCCCACCAGAGCGTCCTCAACCCAAACTCACAAACATGACCATCCCATTCATCGCGGAAACTCCACCACCTCCAAAACAACAGCCAATGCCCATCCTCAACGTCCCGCACTCTTACATCGACATGCTCCTAGGTCTCGACTCCGTCCCACCCTTACACAACATCCTTGCCTCTCTCTCCGCCTGGATCCTGTTAGCGGGCTACATAGTCTTCCCGGCGACCTTCACCGCACTCCGACACTCTGGAAATACCTCCTCCTCCTCGAGTACCTCTTCCTCCCACCTTAAAGCCGCCGCCCTCTCCACCGTGCGCAACGTCCCCTCCTCTACATCGCAGCCTTTGCCTGCGGCATCGGCGTATGCGCGTGTCTATATCACGCTGGGGTATTCACGACGACATACTTGGGCTCAGTGACTTTCTCGCCAGTAACGCGTTCTATGTCGTGAAAAACAATGTCAATGGGAAGCATAAGTCCCGATCCAATACTAGTTTCCGCGAAAAGCAGGCCCAGCCATGCACCTGACGGATCGTGTACGCAAATGCTTCCGGAGTCGCCTTTGGTAAGAAAGGGATCATGCATGTGGTGCCTCTTCATCACACTCCAAACATGTCTATACCGCTCGTTGGTGTAACCGTATTGCTCAGCCAAATGTTTAGATTCTTTGGAGAGGTTGATGGCAGTAATAGCGTGGTTGATCTGACCGAAAGACCAACCAGAAGTTCTGCCATACTTTGCGACCTTTACATCTTCGCGACGAAGGTTGCACGCACCGGCGTTGAGGCTCGTCCAATCATTCGCCGGAATGCCGGGTAAAAAGTTGGTTTTGATGTCCCTGGAAACATTGGATGTGATGAAATCCGCTTTCGACATTCTATTCACCTGTGATCGGCCTTTTGCGAACTGGATCAGTGCCCAGTCCATGAGCCAGATATAGTCTTCGGCTTCCTGATCTTGCCCAGAAGGTGGGGGTCTTGGCCTGCCGGTCCGTTCATCAGTCATGTATTTGGGCGCATTGAAACTCATCCTGCCGGACCCAGCAAGGAGTGTGCCGAACTCTCTGGATGCCCCTTGTGCATTCGCAATCTTTGCTGCATACCCGTCGATAAGTTGTTTTGTTTCAGGGTCGACAGGTCTGTTGTAGCTCTCAAACGTCTTAATGCCGGATTGTAGACGAGCGATGTATGCGCTGTGGTCTGTATCTGAAGGTGACATGAAGAGATGTGGATTCTTTTGGAGTTCATTAGAGTTAGGTGGTAGGAACGTCCCTTCCGTCAACTTGTCGATGCGATCATCGGTTGCTACATGGAAGTTTGTCAAGGCGTAGCTCCCTTTCTTCCCAAGCGTTACGACGCCTCCTGTCGTACCCGCATGAATAGGGTTCTTAGTGATTCCAATGGACGACCCCATACGCACTTCACTCTCGTAAGAAGCTTCGGAGATGTGATGTCCTGACCTGGACTTCCAATCCGAATCCATACTATACAGTGAGCTCCCGTACCGTACTTCGTACTGTAAGATGAACGGCGATGCGACACAATTTCGCAAGATAGGGAGGATGTCCGTCCACCAACCATCATCCGTTGCAGAGTTTGTCGTGATAACGGCAGTCAATGGACTGCGCTTAGCGTCGTTATGGAGTCCGCGACGACAAAGTTCGATAGTCAGCCAGCTCTGCTGAAGCCTCGCTAATTCCGTAACTATAGATTTAAGGACTGTAGGCCATTGGTCGACGATGATGCTGTCCTTAGGTCCCAGATCGTGGTAAGCACGGAAGTCGAGGAACTCGATTTTCAGAGCATCCAAGGGACCACCTCCTTTGAAATATTGCCGTATTTCCTTAACTTTTGTCTCGAGGAGGGTTCGACTGTACTTCTCCGTGTCTAGGAGGACCAGCAACGTTATGTAGCTATTTTGCTCTTCAGGTTCTGCCGAGTATGGGACTCTCAGTTCGAAGTGTATCTCAGTAGTTGTAATATTGTTTGATCTGAGGATATTCTTGACCATCTCGAGGTGCTTCTCTTCGTCTACCAGTCGGGTAGTTGGGGTAATGACCTTCACGGGAAGTTGAGGTAGGCTTGGCCATCCAAGCCTATAGCTTAGACCTTTCTTGTCCATCTCTTCCCATATCTCCTCATCTGAGTATGTTTGGTGTCTCCGCTTCTGTGTGCGGATCTTCTCGGCCTCAGACTTAGGATGCGTCTCTCCGAATTAGTACGACATGGTTGTTCTTGAAGACGAGAAGATGTGGTAATGAAGTCCTCGAAAATAGATGAGAGTTGTAATAATCTGGTTTGAAAAAGAGGTGCTGGAATGCTAGAGGAACGTGAGAGGAAGCGGTGGCACTGCGCGGTATTTATATGGGAGCTGAGTCGGCACAATCCATGGTTCCGTTTGCTGATGACACACCTTTACCCACACCGCTACCAGCCTCAGTCTGCTCGATCGATCGCGCATGTCATGTGAAACCCCTCTGCAAACACGTTAGTTGCCAAATCGATTACTTCTGCCGTACAATCACTGTGTTGGGCTGCGAATCGGCCAGCGATCGCGACATTGAGTGTTCAAGGTAAAGTTGAACCTAGTTGGTCTGGATGTTGTTTGAGATCATTGGGTCTCTCACCAGTACCATGGTTGCCTGATGACGGCGGGGGTCTTGCTGCACTGCGAACCGACCCAAGGAGTCACGATCACTTCACAAGTGCAAACGAAGCTTGTTCAAAAGGAGTCATAGTAAGGAAACTGCTAGGTAATGTGCTCAAAATAGGTTCAGCCGCTTTCTCGAGTGAAGTGCAGTGTAAGAATGAAGCAAGGGATGCCGTTGTACCAGTTCATGCCGACTCTGCTACATGCCCCTCTGACCCATACATACGCATGATTTGAATTTAAATAAGATGATGGTTTGCATTGTATAAGAAGGCCAATAAGTTCTGTTTATTAAAAAGACAACTTGAATACCCTTTATAACACTTCACACAGACACCACCGGAAACTCTACTTCCGCCAATACGTTTGCACAAACTCATGCGCCCAATCAATAACCCCAGCTTTCCAGTCACCTAGACTCTCCTCCACCAGCCCCTCCCCCCCCCACTCCCTCGCCGCCTTATCCTCGCCCTTCCCGCCGCCGTATAACAGCGCGAGCCCGCTATACTAATATACTCCTAAGTCTCTACTCTATCTTACCCTTATATAATATCTTTACCTCTCTCTCTATCTAAATTCTATTAGTAGGCTATTGTGGGTAGGCCTTGTACGATCGTACGGGGTGAATAACAAGCAAGGTTCTTCTAGTAACTAGTATTAGTATTATCTCTCTATAAACGAAGGTTTCTATAAAGATATATATAATTATCTACGCACTATAGGCTAAGGTTAGGCTAATATCCCTACTAATACTTATAATCTAACACTAGAAGTCTTTTCTTTCTAGATAAGGAGTACTCCCGTATATATTAGTAGTAACTATATATAGTATTAAATATTACTACCTATTAGCCTCTATACCTACCTATCTACTTATATTATTAACTTATTACTATTAATAAAGCGTTCTAGGGCGTAGTTTAGTAATACTTTATAAAGGCGTCTATAGGATTATTATTACTATTTATCTAGTAGATCTTAGTAATTTTATAACGCTTATATAATTAACGTAGCGCTATAATATCTATTATAAGGCGCTTTTCTTTTATTATCCTAAGCTTAACTAGGTACTTATATAAGAAGTATAAGTCTATATAAATAACTAGTAGAATCTCTAGTATTCTAAGTTATTCTATAACTATTCTTAAGGTAGTAGTAATTATAATACCTATATTAAAGCTATTAACTATACTATAGATCTTTAATACTAATACGCTCTATATAACTTACTTATACTTAGTAGAGCTATAGTAGATTACGTTACTTTAGATTATAAAGGTATAGTATCTATAGACTTATTAATAAGTATAAGAATAAAACTAAGCTATAAGCTAAAGTTCTTATTATTAGTAAAAGAGCTATCTATAAAGACTATAAGCTTAGTCTCCCTAAAGTTAACTATAATATAGTAGAGGCTATAGTTAATATTCTCTATCTACTACTTTAATCGCTTATTAAGTACCTTTATATCCTTATCTAATAGTTACTACGCCTAAGTAGTAATAGATAGGTTAAATAACGCTTTTAGTTAGTATATTAATATAATATACGCTTTATATACACGTTACTCTATATATTATTACGCGCTATTATATACTTTTACGTCTATAAGATTAATCTTTCCTTCTTACCCTTTCTATCTAAGGTCTAGAATTAGTTTATTAGCGTTAATTATAAGTATATATTTATTAAAGTCTAGTTAGGTTTCTAGTATAAAGATAGACTTTAGCTTTAATCTAAACTTTACCTTTTAGATCTTTTTCTCTTTAAGTAATAAGAATACTTATATCTCTAGTATAATTATTATCTATTTATATACTTATAATACTAAAGACGTAATATTAGTATTTAATTAATAGATATAAGTTATATATTAAGGTAACTATATCTAGTTCTTTATAATAGTATCTATAGTATATTATCTACTAGTAGACTCCTACCTCTACGATTCTATATAGTAGCTTAATTATATAGAGAAGTATACCTCTTAGATACTAGTACTCTAGCTTAGTAGGGAAGTATATAAGTATTATTCTTTTTAGTACTATTTAAGCCTATAAGTATACCTACGTAATATTACGTAGCTTAACGCTTATCTTACTTTATATTAGTATAGGTACTAGTAATATAATTAGTCGCTAGCTATATTACTAGATAGTTAGAGACTATATTAGGATAGCCTCTTTACTATAGTCTTAGTAGCCTTAGATAACTAGATAGGATTTCTTATAGGGTTTAGTTATCTTTTCTTTAACTTTACGTACTAGGCGGGACTTAAAGATCTAGATCCTACTATATAGCTTCTTATTATATTTGTTAGATAATAGAGGTTCTAATAAAGATAATAATAATCAGGGTTTAACGTGTGTATTATTATATATATTACAGTCTTGCGAGGGATAAGGCGAAAGGTCTACTCTATTCTAGTCCTTCTTAGGACTAAAGAGTCTATAGAACGTGCTATCTTTAACTCTACTCTCTTCTACTAAATACTACCTTATATCTAACACACCCCTTTAGCTTAAGCCTTACTCTAAGCTAGATAACTTTGCTTATATAACTCTAGATTCTTTCTATACCGCTATAGTAGTATATTTTAATATTGCGGCATTATAGTATAGTTGTTAGATATAAGGTAGTATTTAATAGAAGGGAGCGAAGTTAAAGATAGCACGTTCTATAGACCCTCTAGTCCTAAGAAGGACTAGGATAGAGTAGACCTTTCGCCTTATCCCTCGCAAGACTATAGAACATATAATAATATACGTTAAACCCTAATTATATTATCTTTATTAGAACCCTTATTATCTAATAATTAAGAGTCTTAGTGCCTTTACTATTAGAGCACTACTAATAAAAATACTTACTAAAATAAGCGAAATTACGCTATTGTATAAACGCGATAATAATAGTAAAAATAATAACTATCTATAACTGCGATTAGACTATAGTCCTTACTAATTATATATAATAGATTAAATAGATTGCGTAACTTAAAAATAAATACGTACCTCTAAGCGTCTAGCACTTTTTAATATAAAATAGATATTCTAGCTACTTATTAAGCTACGCGCTATTACGCGTTTAGAAGTTAACGCTTACTAGCCTTTAACTACCGCGATTAACACGTATATAACCTAATATTAATTAGAATATCTACTATCTATAATAACGCCTTCTTTTATCTCTACCTATATTTCTAACCTATTAAATACTAGTAAGGCGTTATATAAAGAGGACGTAGAAGACTATAAAGAAAGGTAGAGACGTATAAGATAGAAGATACTAAGTACTAGTAAGAAAGAAACTATCTTACTTAGATTACTAATTTATTAGAACTATTATATCTATATACTTATTTACTAATTACTATAAGCCCTCTTAGCCGTACTAAGACTAGATTACTAAGCTTACTACTACTATTAATATGCGAGCAGAGGACAAGCTTAATAAAGTATAAATAAGATACTATAAAGTAATAAGGCTAATAAGAGTAGTTACCTAATAGGATACCTAGCTTACTAAAGTTAATTACGCTATTACTAAAGATAGAGCTACTAGAGTACTAGAGTGCCTAAATAACTAGTTTATTAAGAAGGACTTTATATTATTAGTATTAAAATATTTCTCTATATAGATAATATCCTTTATTATATATAGCCTTCGTAATCCTACTATACTACTATAGAGATATTCTTTTAGTTTAGATAGAATACCTAACTTATATATCTAATAAAGAGCTAATTAAATAAGGCGGCCTTTACTGTAGGAGAACTAACACTAGATAATAAAGAGCTAGATAATAAGAAAAAAAGAGAAAAAGAATATAATACGTAGAAGCGCTAATATACCTACTATAAAGGATTAACCTTATTATAGAAGTATAAGGCGTATAATAGCTTCTATATCTTTAGTAAATACTAGTATATATTTCTAGATATAGCTCTAGAGAGTTAGTAACTATAAGACTATATTACTAAGATAGTAAAGAATAGAATTAGTAGTACGCCTAACCTAAAAGACGATATACGCTCTAGTAAGCGACCTTAATTAAGAATACTTATAATTAAGAAGTTATAATTAGCTATACTTACTATTAAGCTTATATCTAAAGAGTAACTATATAGTAGAGAGATTAGAGCGATTAACTTAGTAATTATTACTTTATCCTTTATAACTAAGAACTCTAGGTATCTACTTAAATAATCTTTTATCCTTAACTTAGGTACTACGTGCTATATAGGAAACGATATTAAATAATTTATAAATACTTAAGAACCTAGATAAGGAGACTTTCTATAGGTAGGTAATATATAAGTATAGATTAAGGTATATAGTACTATTATTATTAGAGTATAAGAAGATTATACTATATAACTACTATACCTATATAATATAGCCTACTATCTTAACCTATACTATAACCTTATCTCTTTTAGAATACTCTACTAATAAGGTCTATAGTAGGATACTAAGTTAAACTTAATAGTACTACGTAGCTATAACGACGCTGTAATTACTATACTCTAAGAATAATATAGATAATACGTTATTAAATATAATAATATAAAATAACTATAGAGTAGCTTTATAACTACTATATATACTTAGTATCTAAGGTAATAAGCTAAAGTAGTAATATAGTATAAATAAATAGGCTACTTAGGACCTTAGATACTTAAATATCTTATATATTACTCTAAAGGGGTAAAGATTATTAGCGTACCTACTATTAAATATAACGCGTATAGAAAATTAAAGTTAAAGAGAGTAATAAGAAGAGTACCTAAAGAAATCTATAAAGGACCTAGAGAGTAAGTAGCTATTAACTTTTATAACTATAAAAATAAAAGTAATATAAAGAAAAAGACGTAAATACTAATTAGATATAGAGTAACTAGTTACCTTTAGGATTTCTACTTTAAGAACTATAGCGCCCTCTCTATTATCTAAGCCCTCTAAATATTTATTACCTTTATAAAGACGTAATTTAGTATTATAGTAGTAGTTATTAAGACTAATAATAAGACGTTCTAATTAGTAGAAGTATAATAATAGAAGATAATTAGAGTATTACTATTAAGCCTTCTATACTAGATACCTAAGCTTAGAATAGAGGAGTAGAACGCTTAGAGGAGGTAATAAAGGAGAAATTGCAAGTAATATATATTAACGCTAACCTACTATAGAAGCTCTAGCTAGAGGTTATATAATTTACTATATACTTATATAACTAAACGCCCTAATACTTAAATTACTAGAGATTACTATATAAAGAGTTCTTTACTAGAGTTACTTATTAAATTAGAGTTATTATATTACTCTATAAACTAAATTAATTCTATCTACGCACTTATAGCTATAAGGCCTTCGCGAAAATAGATAATATAAGAGGTATAAGAGACGTTTATAAAGACTTAACCTAAAGGCCTAGATTAGATACTTTATTAGATTAATTATCTAATATTTTTAGAGTATAGGTACTATTAATAGGGAAAGTTATTAGTACCTATAATATTACTTTTATAAGTATATAATCTTTAATAGAAGTAAAAAGTAGATTATAGATAATCTTATATATAGTACTCTTAAAGAAATTAAATTATAAATATAGATAGTAGAGTTACCTCTCTCGCCTTAAGACTAAAACTATAAAATAAATACGTTCTATAAAGATAAGACTATAAGCAACTCTTATAAAGTACTATAAGATTAACTCTAATATAATAAGGTAAGAAGGAAAAGAATACTATATCCTACGCTACTAAGTACCCTACCTACAGCGTTTATTATATAGTAGATAAGTTTAGTTAGATATAAGTAGTTACCTCTAGTTACTACTAGGAGTAGTAATAAGAGATAAGATTTAGTCCTACCTTACTTCTAAAGAACATAGCTGCTAAGAATAGACTTTCTACGTAATATAGATAGAGCTAAGTTAGTTAATTACTAAGTATCTCTCCTAAGCGAAAGAGATAGACTCTAATCTCTACTTAATACACTAAGTCTAGCTACTATTACTAAGCCTAGAATTATAGCCTATAAAGCTAATTTAATAGTAAGAAATATTTAAGTATATCTAGCTACTATTACTAAGCCTAGAATTACAGCCTATAAAGCTAATCTAATAGCGAGAAATATTTAAGTATATCTAGCTACTATTACTAAGCCTAGAATTACAGCCTATAAAGCTAATCTAATAGCGAGAAATATTTAAGTATATCTAGCTACTATTACTAAGCTTAGGATTATAGCCTATAAAGCTAATTTAATAGCAAGAAATATTTAAGTATACTTAGTACACGTTACTAAGCCTTAGGCTATAGCTTTTATAGCTAGCCTACTAGCGGGAAACGTCTAGAGTATTAAAGAAGTATAAGTAGATAATACTAGCCTAATACGTAAAATAATAAAAGAATATTAACTTTATTTTAGTAAGCTACTACTTTTACCTTTACTAAATAGTCTTAAGCTAGACTATCTATTCTATAATAGCTTTAAGAAGGCTAAGAAAGAGTACCTTAAGAGCTATAAGAAGACTAAGTTATAGATAGAGGTACTAAGCTTTTAAGTATAAAGAGAAAGGATCTAGATACTAGACTTAATATAGGTATATACCTATAAGCTAGATAAGTAGTCTTAACTTAAGAAGTATAAGGCTAAGCTTATAGTTAGAGATAACTAGTAGAATAATATTAGTACCTAAAAGACCTACGCTACTATACTATAAGGACTAGTACTTACTAGACTAATAGACTAGACTAGGTCTAGTCTAATAGCGCCTAGTAGCTAGCCCTTACTATCTCTACTATATATACTAAGCTAGACTAAGGACTACTACTTAGTTATCCTTCCCTTTTTAGGCTATATTAGCGTAGCGGTCTAGCTCTATATTCTTACACGATAACTAAGTAACCCTAGGTTCAATTCTCGTAAGTTTTAAATTTAGAAAGCCGAGCTCTTTATTATGCTTAGGGAGGTCTGCTACGCAATAGCCTTCGCCTACGCAACAGCCTCGTATCTCTCTAATAGGCATAGTAAAGTAATCTAGTTATTTGCGGCCTATTTAGAGACTTTATTAGATTATATTAGACTATATTAGGTTTAGCGCGTAACCCGCCTAAAGGACTTATAGAGACTTATAAAGACTTAAAGAGACTATTAGGCTTAGATAGTAACTAGACGTTACTGCTTAAGGCTAGTATATATAACTTAGAGATTTATAGTTTATTACTCTATCTAGAGGACTAGATATTCTTCTTTAAAAGAGGGGATAGTGTAAGGACTAGTACTTACTAGACTAATAGACTAGACTAGGTCTAGTCTAATAGCGCCTAGTAGCTAGCCCTTACTATCTCTACTATATATACTAAGCTAGACTAAGGACTACTACTTAGTTATCCTTCTCTTTTTAGGCTATATTAGCGTAGCGGTCTAGCTCTATGTTCTTATATATACTTACTAGAAAATTATTTTAAATACTTATAGCTATTACCGCTTAGTTTAGCCTAGAGCTTAGGTAATTTAATATAGTAAACGCCTTTATATACGCGCCTATTAACCGACTAGTTTATATGCGTATACTTAGAGAATATATATAATAAGATATAATACTCTAGCTAGATAAAGCGCTATATAGCCTCTAAATCTCTCTCTTATTATAGTAGAAAAATATTACTAAGTACTTTATAAGTATAGGTTTCTTTATAGTGCTATATAAGCTATACTATATAATCTACGATAAAGTCTTTATCTTCTTCTACGTTAATAATATTATTCTTAGTAATTACCTAGATAAGAGAGAAGTAGTAGATAAGACTATAGAAGAGCTATAGAAGAAGTATACTCTTACTAGAGAAGTACCTCTTAAGTAGTTCTTAGAATTAGAGGTTATTAGAGACTATAAGGCCTAGAAGATTTAGCTCTCCTAAGTAGTATATATTAATAAGATTACTTAGCTTATTACTAATTATATAATATAATATAATACTTTAATATTACGAGCTAAGCTATTACTAAGGATAGACCTTATAATAGCTGCTAAAATTAACCTATACTAATAAAAAATTAGATTACTCTTATTTATAGTAGTAAATACGCGTTTAGACGTCGCCTTTACTACCTCTTAACTTATATAATTTCTTATAAACTTAAGCGTAGAGTATTACTAAGCTGCTAATTACGTCCTCCTCTACCTATACTTTACTTATACTCTTAGCCTATAATTTAGTAGAAATAATAACCTTATAGTAGCTAGTAATATATTATTTATAGATAATATAGTAGACTAGAAGAGTTCTTAAGGCTTTATTCTAAAGCTATTTAGAGGAGTAATCGCCTAGTAAGTAAATAAATAAGATATAGTTATAACGTTAATAACTAAAGCGAAACTACTCTCTCTAGTATAAGTAGTAAAGAAGGCATAGTTCCTTATATAACTATAGACTAAGCTAGGTATTAAGCTTAAGAACCTAATAATTATAATATAGTGCGATAATAAGTAGATAATCTAACTTATTAATAAGAATACCTCCTAGCTAAAGACTAAGCTCTAATACGTTAATATCTATAACTACTAGCTATAATAATAAAGCGGAGTATAAGAAGATTAGAGTTATTTATATACCTACTAATAATATAATTACTAATAGTTTTATAAACCCCTTATTTACTAATAAGATATAATAGTTTCTTAAACACGTCGCGCTAGTAGATATTAGAGATAAGATTATTATTAAAGAAGGATAAATAGAAGAGCTACTCTATTAAATAGAGAGTATAGAGGTTATAGGTACTATACTATAATACCGCAATATTAAAATATACTACTATAGTAGTATAGAAAGAATCTAGAGTTATATAAGTAAAGTTATCTAGCTTAGAGCAAGGCTCGAGCTAAAGGGGTGTATTAGATATAAGGTAGTATTTAGTAGAAAGGAGTAGAGTTAAAGATAGCACGTTCTATAGACCCTCTAGTCCTAAGAAGGACTAGAATAGAGTAGACCTTTCGCCTTATTCCTCGCAAGACTATAGAATACACAATAATACACACGTTAAACCCTAATTATTATCTTTATTAGAACCCCTATTATCTAATAATAGTACCTATAACCTCTATACTCTCTATTTAATAGAGTAGCTCTTCTATTTATTCTTCTTTAATAATAATCTTATCTCTAATATCTACTAGCGCGACGTATTTAAGAAACTATTATATCTTATTAGTAGATAAGAGCTTTATAAAACTATTAGCGATTATTATTAGTAAGTATATAAATAACTCTAATCTTCTTACGCTCTGCTTTCTATTATAGCTAGTAGTTATAGATATTAATATATTAGAGCTTAGTCTTTAGCTAGGAGGTATTTTTATAATAAGTTAGATTATCTACTTATTATTACACTATATTATAATTATTAGGTCCTTAAGCTTAATACTGTTAGATTAAAGCACTATAGTAAAGGAGGGTAGCGTATAGATGCTAGGTGCGCTAGTACGACCTAGTAACTATAATAGCTAATTAGAGTATAGAGGCTCTTAGTACTCTTTAGGTACACCTAGTGCGGCACAGATATATAGATAGAATATATAATATTATTAATATTATTAATTATTACCTTTTATCTAGAGTTCTATTAATAGTAAATATATAATAATAAGAGTCTTACTACCTTTACCTACCTACTAAAATAACTACTTTAACTACACGCGACGTAACAGTTATCCTACGAGACTATATAGACTACGTGTCCTAGGTCCTACAGATCTAGGCGTAATATATCGCGTATAACCTCTAGAATAAGGTTAACCTAATATAAGATACTTAGTATCTATAAGAACTAAAAGAATTTAAAGTTTCTTAGCTTATAAACTACCTATTTATAGTAAAAATTAGTATACTAGAGTAAGTTACTAAATTAACCCCTATAGGATAGAGAAACTATAGAGAGGATATAGACTACTATAAACTATATATAGAATAGTATAAGAATAATAGATATTAAATAATAAGAAGTAGTAGTTATATCTTTCTAATTATACGCCTAATTTAGTTAATAGTTACGCTTTACCTCTATTAAACCTACTACTTTCTAGATAAGCTGCTACGCACTTAGCTAATAAACCTTAAGTATACTATTAGACTTAGCGACCGCTAAGAGATAGAGTAAGTAAGAGACTACTACTTAGTAGCTCTTAAACTAATAAAGACTCTAGGCTAATAGAATACTTAGCTTATAGAATATAATTAAGCTACTATAGAAGCTAAAAGGAATAAGGTTTTAGAGACTAGCTTAGTTAATATTATTATAAAAGACTTTATAGTCTCTATCTATAAGATAGCCTCTATATAGACTATAAACTTTTAAGATAATAAAAGGTTAAAGTAAGGAATAACTTATAAGGAGATAATAAGTTGTTTCTAAGAGTATATAATAATACACTATCCTCTTAGAGTAGAGAAGTATAAAGCGGCTTTTATAGCTTATAATAATAGTATATCTAATATAACTCTTAATAGAGGACTATAGCTACTACTTAGAACGCCGCGTAGTAGAGGTACTATATAACCTACTAGCTTAAATCTAAGAGATACTTTATTAATTCTAAGGAATCTTTTATAAACAAAGTATTAGAGCTATTCTTATAAATAACGAGCCTTATAAGCTATAAGGTAGCCTATATAGAAGCGAACCTTAGTATAGAGTAAAGGAGCTACCTCTAAATAGAAATACCTAGTATATTATTAGTACTACGAACTTAGAGTATATTACTATGTTAACCTAGACCTAGCTCTAGAATAGTAGATACTAAATAAAGCTATAAATAAACTAGTATAGTTTAAACGTAGTAGTAATCCTATATTATAAGGGCTAATATAAGAATAAAGTAGATTTTATACCTATATACTAGCTATTAAGCTTTTAGAAACTTCTAAAGCTAATTAGTTACTCTATAAGTAACTAGAAGGCTAGAGAATTATAGATATAGACGCTACTTTTACTACTCTCTCGCTAAGTAAGATAACTAACTATATATACCCTCTTTTATAGTTCTTTATCCTTAACTCTAGCGCGACCTACTATATTATAAATAACTTAGACTATATCTATAACTACCGCCCGCTATTATTAGGTAACTATATCTAGGCTAGTAGTATAAAGATCTAGATATAAGGATATAGTATAATAGATATTATGCTATAATACTAAGAGGGGATAACGTTAATAGTACTATATAATATAGCAATTTACCTAGAGATTATATATAACCTAGTGTCTTTCTAGCTACTACAGTAGAAGGGAATCTAGTAGGATACTAAATTAAACCTAATAAATCTACGTAGACTAGATAATTAACGTATTAGTAACTTATTAGAAACCTATAGCTAGTAGATACTAGAGTATAACTCTCTACCCTAGGCCCTAGTCTATATATATAGGATTACTACCTATATAAAGTAAGGACTAAAGAAAGCCTTAGTAATACTATAGTATAAGAGACTTAGCTACCTAGAACTAGTAGTAATTAAATATCTAGTATAGTAGTCTAAGAGGGTGCGAGTTTAAGAGGTAATAATAGTATAGTATAACTTCTATAGGAGAGCAAAGTTAAGAAGATAAGTTAGATGCTTACTATAAACTAATAATAAAGGACTAAGAGAGTAGCTAGTAATTAACTTTTATATATATAAGCACTAGACTGTAATAAAGAGAAAAGCTAAATACTTATTACTAACTACTTCTTTAGCCTCTAGTAAGACCTATACTTTATAGATAACTATATAGCTAAGTTAATTATACGACTACTTAATCTTTCTTCTATTCTTAAAGAACTACTATAATATCTTAGTTAAAACTATTAAATTAGATAATAAGATTACTATAGTAAAACTAGACGTTAAACGCTAGCTAGCGATATAGAGTATTAAGGTTAAGCTCTCTACCTTAGATATATAAGCTTAGAATAGTAGAGCCGAGCGCTTAGAAGGTGTAAATAAGAAGAAAGCACGCGTAATACGCCTAGACGCTAATCTCTCTTAAGAACTATAGCTAGAAATCCTTTAAGCTATAGTATACTTATATAATAGAACCCTAAACTATAATAACTACTAGAAGATACTATATAAAGTCTTCTTTATAAAAGTAGTATTTAGTAATAGGATAATTACCTCTCTACGTAAGCTAAACCTTATATACCTAAAAGTATATAGCTATAAGGCTTTTATAATAATAAATAATACCTATAAAAGGAAGTTACGCCTCTAGCGCCTTAACCTAAAGGTATAGATTAGATATATAGTTAGATACTAGTCTACTAATATCTATTAGATCTAGATACCTTTACTTGCTAAAGTAATTAGTATAAGAGATATCGCTTTTAACAAGAACTTAGTATTTAATAGTAAAATAAAGACTTAATAGAGAGCCTTATATATAGCATACTAAAGAAAATAGTAATATATATCTAAACTATTAAGCTACTAGCCCTAATATAGTAACTAGAAATAAAGTCTTTCTTTAAAGATAGTACCTTAGAAGAATTAGGCGACTAGAAAGATAAAGGCGAGTAAAGCGACCTACTAGGATACTACTAAAAGAGGAAGATCTAGGATAGCTACTTAACTTCTCTAATAATACTACTACCTATAGCGCTACTTACGCGGCTAATAACTAGGACACTACTAGATAAGAAGGACTAGTAAGAAATACCTAAGACTACTCTATAAATAGTAGCGTTTATAGTAGGTACTTAAGTAAGAAAGGTTAGAGAGTACTATAGAGTAGAGGTAGATAAAATAGTAATTAAGAGGCTACTTACTAAAGGCGTAAAGCCTTATCGCAATTAACTACTATCTCTACTAATATACTAGACTAAGCTTAAGGACTATCTAATAGGAGATATATTTAAAGAAGCTAAATAGACCTATCTTATTAGTTACTACTAGATAAATTTATAGTTAGAAATATCTATAAAAAAGACTAAGTAGTTAGAATAGTAGATTCTAGACTATATATAGGTATATACCTATAAATTTAATAAGTATACTAACTACTTAAATATAAAGCGCGACTAGTTATTAGAGGTAACTAGTAGCGTAATATTATAGCGTAAGATATATATATAGTAACTCTTACTAGTAGGTCCTTCTAAATGCTAATAGTAATTATAGTAAAATATAACCTAGAACTTAAGTAGTATAATATAATAAATACTTTTTATATACTACTATTAACTAGAAAGTATTTATAAGGATACTACGCGGCTATTAGAAGCTAGGTACTATTCTTAAATTAAATAAGGTACTCTATAGGCTACGTATTTTGCTACTTCTCTAGTAGAGAGAGTTTATAAGCACTCTTAGAGTACTTAGGTTCTAGAAAGTTCCCTATAAACCTTACTATCTTATTAAAGATAGTATTATTATATCTTCTATATAGACGATATTATTCTCGTATACTATAAGAATATAAAGAACTAGGCATAGTAGGCTATTAAGCGTCTTTAGAATAAGTACCTCTTTACTAGTAAGAATAACCTTTAGTAGTTTCTAGGCGTTAAGATTATTAAAGACTAAGAGTTAAGAACTATTTAACTATCCTAAGTAGCCTATATAGATAAGATTAGTAGACTAGCTAACTATACTAATATTAGATATAATACGCCTATAGTAGCAGCTAAGCTACTACTCTAAGATAGCTTAGTATCTCTATTAGAGATTAATAAGTACTAGCGTAAGATAGAATTACTCCTCTTTATAGCTATAACTACTAGACTAGATATCGCCTTTATAACTTTACGACTTGCCCGCTTCTTATTAAACCTAGAATAAGAGTATTATAATACTATAGATAGAGTCTTACTATATACTTATAATAAAGTATCTAGCACTCTAACTTAGAGATAGTATAGGCTTATAGATAGCTAGTAACGCCTCCTTTACTAATAATACCTTAGATAGAAAGAGCTCTTAGAGCTATATAATTAAGCTCTTTAATAGGCTTATTACCTAAAAGGTAAATAAATAAGATATAGTTACTACCTCTATAATAGAAGCTAAGCTCCTCGCCTTATTATAAGTTATAAAGGAAGCCCTATTTATCTCTAAACTACTAAAGGAACTAAGTATATAGCTAGAGAATCCTATAGTTACTATCTAATATAATAATAAGTAGATAATCTACCTAGTTATAGAAGAGATCTCTAAGCTTTAAACTAAGCTTAGGTATATTAATATCTATAACTACTAGATTAGATAAGAGGTCTCTACAGGTAGAATATCTATTAAGTATATACTTACTATAGATATAATAGCGGACAGTCTTACTAAGGCGCTATTACTAAATAAGTAGCTAGAGTTCCTCTAGTAGTTAGGTCTTATCCTCGCTAAGATAATTATAGCACGAAACTAGACACTACTTAAGAAAATCTAAGAGAAACTTAAGAGCCTTGTAGTTTAACCTACTATATAACTATAAGTCTAGCTTATAGGCGTTAAACACCTCTAAACTAAAGGGGTGTGTTAGATTAAAGTACTATAGTAGAGGAGGGTAGCGTATAGATACTAGGTGCGCTAGTACGACCTAGTAACTATAATAGCTAATTAGAGTATAGAGGCTCTTAGCACCCCCTAGGTATACCTAGTGCGGCATAGACACGTAGATAGAAACACAATATTATTAATATTATTAATTATTACCTTTTATCTAGAGTTCTATTAATAGTAAATATCTAATAAATACCTAGCTTAGTCTATAGTTATATAAAAAACTATGCCTCCTTCGCTACTTATACTAGAGAGAGTAGTTCTGCTTTAGTTATTAATATTATAACTATATCTTATTTATTTACTCGCTAGGCGATTACTCCTTTAAATAGCTTTAGAATAAAGCCTTAGAAACTTTTTTAGTCTATATATCTATAAATAATATATTACTAGCTACTATAAAGTTATCGTTTCTACTAAATTATAGGCTAAGAGTGCGAGTAAGGTATAGGTAGAGAAGAATATAATTAGCGGCTTAGTAATACTCTACGCTTAAGTTTATAAGAAATTATATAAGTTAGAAGGTAGTAAAAGTAATATCTAGACGCGTATTTACTACTATAAATAGAAGTAATCTAATCTTTTATTAGTATAGGTTAATTTTAGTAGCTATTATAAAGTCTATCTTTAGTAATATCTTAGCTTATAATATTAGAGTGTTATATTATATATATAATTAGTAATAAGCGTAGTAATCTTATTAATATATACTACTTAGGAGAGCTAAATCTTTTAGGCCTTATAGTCTCTAATAACCTCTAATTCTAAGAACTACTTAAGAAGTTCTTCTCTAGTAAAGGTATACTTCTTTTATAGCCCTTTTATAGCTTTATCTACTACTTCCCTCTTATCTAAGTAATTACTAAAAATAATATTATTAATATAGAAGAAGATAAAGACTCTATTATAGATTATATAGTATAGCTTATATAGCACTATAAGAAAACCTATACTTATAAAGTACTTAGTAATATCTTTCTACTATAATAGGGGAGAAATTTAGAGGCTATATAGCGCTTTATTTAGCTAGAGTATTATACCTTATTATATATATCCTCTAGGTATACGTATATAAACTAGTTAGTTAATAGGCGCGTATATAAAGGCGTTTACTATATTAAATTACCTAAGCTCTAGGCTAAACTAAGTAGTAATAGCTATAAGTATTTAAAATAATCTTCTAGTAAGTATAGCAGCGTAGGTCTCTTAGATAGTAATATTATTCTACTAGTTATCTCTAACTATAAGCCTAGCCTTATACTTCTTAAGTTAAGACTACTTATCTAGCTTATAAGTATATACCTATATTAAGTTTAGTATCTAGATCTCTTCTTTTCGTGCTTAAAAGCTTAGTACCTCTATCTATAACTTAGTCTTCTTATAGCTCTTAAAGTACTTTTCCTTAGCCTCTTTAAAGCTATTATAGAATAAATAGTCTAGCTTAAGACTATTTAGTAAAGGTAGAGGTAGTAGCTCGCTAAGATAAGGTTAATATTCTTTTATTATCTTACGTATTAGTATTATAGATCGAACCCACGATCTCTACCTAATCGGGCCTAGCGCTGTATTAAGCGAGGCTAAGCGAGGAACCTTAAAACCTTACCTATATAGCTCTCTCTTTCTGTAACGTAGTATCTTACTAGTAATACAATTTTAACTTATAATACACCTGTTATACTATACTACGTTTAAAGCCTACCTATACCTAGACTCTATACTCTAACCCCGTTAAGTCGTATTACGATTAGTTAAAGACTGCGCACGATTCTAATAAGCCGAAGAAGCGCCGCTGCCGTTGCTAAGCACTATAGCGATCGCTATCGCGCTTGTTACATAAATTAGATATATATACCCGTTTAGAAATAACGCTACTAAAGTAAAGAGTAATTACTAATACTATCTACGGGGCTCTGTTACACGACTACGGAGTAGAACTCGTAGATTAGCGAGTTAGCTATCCTTACTAAGGGCGTACTAAAGACTAGGGCTATAAAGATAAGAGAGGCCTATTTAGAGCTAGCTAGAAGCCTACTACCGCGATAGTTAGTTTTATTAATAGAGAATATTACTATAGGAGTGTTAGGCTTAGTTATACAAATAATATTAGATTATAGGGCTAGTAGAGGATTAGCTTATCCTACTTATAATACTAGAAGGTAGCGAATATATAAGTAAGCGGACGTAGTATACGCTATTAATAATAATAGAGCGTCTCTACGACACCCTACTTTATATCTTATATTACGGTAATATTAGATAATAACTTTCCTATTTTAGGTACTTTCTCTAAAAGCTTTATAAGCTTTAGTAGCGCTAAGAACTCTACCTAGATACTTATAAGTAATACTTAAGGACCTATAGAACCCTTAGCCCTGCCGCCTATATCTAGGCGCCTACGCTGAGAGAGCTCCTTCCTCGTATTCTACCCGCGACCCTAGCCCGCGGAGGGTCTAGATAGCGGTCGCTAAGAACCCTAGACCTTAGACGACACTTATATCTATATTAAGTTTTATAACGTTACTATAGAAGCTACTTAGAATAATATCTACTATATACGCGTCCTCTTTTATAGCCTAGAGACTAAGTCTTATAACTAAATTAAACTTCTCGAATATAAGAGAGATAATCCTACTAATATAGATAAACTAGTAACCTTTATAATTTAAGTAGGTTAAGACCGCCCCTCTAATAATAGTATATACCGCGGTAATATTACGTTAACTATTACTAACGCTGCGAACTTTAGTAAGTAAGCTACTAATTAGCCTAACAACTAGTACTTCTATATAACTACTTTACTTACTATTATTTATAACGCGGCGTATTAGACTAAGCTAAAGAATAACTATATTAATAAGCTTACTTAATAGCTTAAAGAAGCCTAAGACTCTAATAGTCCTAAAGGCTTTATTAGTAGTTAAGAATACGCCGCTAAGAGTACTAAGCTATAAAAGCTTTAGGCTGCTATAATATATCTTTAGACTAGCTAAGTTACTAAACTTACTAGCTTACCTACGTATAAGGTAGCTATCGCTAAACACGACGCTACTACTAAAGAGTATAATAAACTTAAGCTATAGCTTAAAGACTTTATTACTAGTAATAAGTATAAACGCCTCTTTAAGAATTATAAGACTAAGAAGAAGAAGGCTAATTCCTATTATAATAGGTACTAGATAGAGGTTACTAAGTATAAGCGTACTAAGTAGGCGCTAGAGAATAAAGATAAGAAAGTTATTATAGCGTAATAGCTTACTAATAAAGCTATCCTAGACTTATAGAATACTTAGCGAGAGAGTAAGACCTACTTAGATAAGCTCCTCTACTATAAGCCCTCCTACTAACTATACTCTTTCCTCTTCTATAAACGCTATAAGCTGATCCTACCTCGTTAGCCTTAGCGCGATACTTTACCTATCTAAGACCTGCGTAACGCCTAAGCCTCCCGCGACTATTTCTTTTAGAATATAGATAACTCCTAACTAGTAACTAAGTAGTTTCTAATATCGCTATAGGCTATAAATCCCTTTACGGGCCCGCTAGCGCTAAGTAGTACTCCCCTATCTATATTTTTAAGCGGAATACACCCTACGCCCCTAGAAGAGATTTATCTATCTAGAATAGCCCCTATATTAAGCTATAAAATGCCTAATATTAAGAAATTCTATAATAAGGCTACTAATAACTATAAGCGCTAGCGAGAGATAGCTATTAATAAGTACGCCTCGCTTTCTAATAAGATGTATCGCATCGCCTACTTAAAATAGAAGATCTTAGGTAATACTTAGCCTATTATTAAGAAGATAAAGGTTACTAATTATATAGATTACCTAGACGCCCTTAATAGTACGTACTTTATATATAATTAATTTAGTAAAGCTAAGACGTTACTTATAAATAGTAGCCTATAGTAGAAGTAAGGCGAAACCTTTACCGCCTAGTAAGCCTATTTCTTTAGCGTTGCTAATATCCTCTACACTTATTCTTAGCGTACCCTTATTAAGAAAGCTTACGGACTTATAAATACTTGCCTAGGAAATGCTATAGCTACTATCTCTAATAATAATAAGACGTTATCTAAGTTTCTCTACTATACGCAAAGTATTAATAAAGCCTTCTAAAATATTTACGCTAGTAAGGCTACTACTATAGTAACCTCCTTAGCTATAAAAACCTATTAATACGCTCTAGGTAATTAGTCGCCTAAGCGTAAGTAACGCAGTAACTGCTATATTAAGCGAAAGGTATAGAATATAAGAATAGCGAAAGATAAGCAGAAATACTATAAGTATAACGCCTATTATAAGTGTAGAAAAGCTAGTTATACTTAATATAATAAGGACGTACTTTACTATAGTAAGCTAATTACTTTTTTTAGCGAGATCCCTTTCCTTACTACTCTTACCCTTAATAGTAATAAGATAGAAGAGGAGAAGGTTAATAACGTCGTCGCTAATAAAGAAGAGGATAAAGATAATAATATATATTTTTAGATACTTCTAATTAAAACCGCGAATAGAAGTATAACTAGCGTATAGTAGCTAAAGCTTCTAAACGCTAAGTCTAGCAAAGTAAGCTAATAGAGCTTACTACCGCCTTCTATAAGCTTAGCGACAGACTAATATAAAGAATATATTATATCTCCGCCGCCTCTTTATATAGAATACTAGGGGTTAATATTAGCTACTAGCTTAAGTTCTACTATAGACTTAAGTAATAATATAGCGCCTAGTAGAAGAATTCCGCACTTATAGATATAGGCGCTAGTGCTTATTTCGTTAATTATAAATAGATTAAGTAGTAAAAGTACACTACCTTTAAGGTCTCTAAACTTATCTAGCTAACTCTAGCTAATAGTAAAGAGGTCGCTAAGCTTATATATACTACTAAATTATAATTAAATATAGTAATTATTAGTACTATCCTTAACTATATTATAAGCCTAGAGAAGTACGACGTTATTCTAGAGATAAACTAGCTAGACCGTTATAAGCCTATTTTTAGCTTTAGTAGTTCTTAATCTATAACATTTAACTATAAAGACTATAAGGTTAACTATCTTAAGGATAGTATCTAAGATACTATCTATAAAGACTAACTACTAGAGAGCGCCTTTTGTAAGCTCTCCTAGGAATCTATACTAGTAGGTAATCTTAAAATCTCTATAATTAGTGCTAAGGCCGCCTATATAGCTACGGCTAAGGACCTAGAGACTATTATCTAGCTAGAGCTATATTATTTTAATAAGATTAAGTAGCCTAAGAATCCCTCTTATAACGACTGCAATCTCTCCGCCTTTTAAGACTAGGTTACTAGCCTTATATTAGTTACTTAAGAAGACTTTAAATACTATATAGCTAAGATAGAACACCCCCTAATAAGTAATAAATAAATCTATAAGCTTATACTAGCGTATATTCTTAATAAGTTTCTAACTCTATTTAGTCCTTAGTTAGCTAACATCCTCCCTCTATAACGCCCTAGGGTTAACTATATTATTAATATTAAACCTAGGACAGCCGTTTCGAAGCTATATATATATAGACTAATATAAGAAGAGACTATAGCGGTTAAAGCGTATATAGACGAGATAATTAGTAAAGACTTTATTAGACTAAGCACGTTACCCTATATATCGCCTATTCTAGTTATTAAGAAGCTATCTAGGGGTCTGTAGATCTGCGTAGACTATCGCGGACTTAACGCGGTTATACGAAAGAATTAAAATGCGCCTTCTATAATTAAGGAGACGCTCGCTAGAATAGCTAAAGTATAGATTATAACTCTTATTAATATTATTACTACTTTTAACTCTGTCCGCGTTAAAGAAGGTAGTAAAGAGAAGACTACGTTCTTTACACGCTACGGCCTCTATAAGTACTTAGTTATACCCTTTAGGCTCTATAACGCTCTAGAGACCTTTTAGACTTTTATTAATAAGACTTTTTACGATTACTTTAATATTATATATACGGCTTACTTTAATAATGTTTAATATACTTAGACAATAAGGCTAAGTATAAAGACTATATACTAATAGTGTTAGGTAAGATTAGTAAAGCTAGAATATACCTTAATATAGCTAAGTACTCTTTCTCTACTAAGAGAGTAAAGTACTTAGGTTTAATCTTAATAATAGACGGCTTAGAGATAGACCCTAAAAAGGTTACTATAGTCCTTAAGTAGTAGCTGCTTAGAACTATTAAGAATATCTAGGCTTTCTTAGAATTTGCGAACTTCTATTAACGCTTTATTAAGGGTTTCTCTATAATTACGCGCTCTCTTACTAAACTTACTAGAGCTAAGGGTAAGAAGTCCTTCTTATTATTACTAGACTCTAAAGTAGTCTCCGTATTTAACTAACTTAAACGCTTCTTTAAAATAGCTAGTATACTTACTTACTTTAATTTAGACCTAGAGATATAGCTTAAGACTAACGCCTTAGACTTTATAACTATAGCTATCCTATCTTAAATATATAGAAACGTCCTCTAACTTATTACCTTTATATTCTATAAGATAAACTTAGTAGAATATAATTATAAGATTTATAATAAGGAGCTTCTTGCTATCGTACGTACTTTTAAAAAATAGTAATTTAAACTAGCTAGCACCCTAGACCTAGTTAAGGTCCTTTCTAATTACTAAGCACTCTAGATATTTATAACGAATAAACGCCTTAACTACTAATAAGCTTAATAGGCAGAGTATATATCTAAGTTTAACTTTAAGATTACGTACTAGCTAGAGAAGTAAGGCGCTAAACTAGACGCCCTTATACGTTAACCTAGCGATCTCCCTAAGAATATAGATAATAATCGCTAATAATACTAGTAGTAGATAGTTATTAAACTATATTAGGTTAATTCTATACTTCGCGTCGCTACTCTTACGAGCTACTAGGGCTCTAATATAAAATATATAGTATTCTTAGCCTATTACTACCTATAGCGCGTACGCCTAACTGTACTTAATATTGCGCAGCGTATATATAGCGATAGTAAAATAGATTTAGTCCTTAAGACCTACGCCCTTAACGCCCTCTACCTTGCCCTAGTCGCTAATAAAGAACCGTAGAGTCTAGAGAGAGAGAATAACGTCGCGCCTAATAACGCTAGTAATCTTATAAATAGGATTAGCGCCGCCTATCTATAAGATACTTTACTCTAAGCTATTATTAAAGCAAAGAAGGATAGTCTTCGCTAACTACCTACTAATATTATAGGTAGTAACTATAAGTTGCGCCTTAAACTAGAAGACTATACCCTTTATAACGACTTTTTATATATCTAAGGTAAGCTATATATCTCTAACTTTAATAACGTCTATACTAAGGTCTTAAATTAAGTCTATTAATCTTTGTGCAGTAGAGAGTATAGCAGTAAATATAAGACCTATACTAAACTTACCTACTAGTACTTCTAGCTATAAATAATATATAACGTTGCCTAGTATATATAGGCTTACTTTACTTATCGAAGAGTTAAATCGCACTAAGAAGGCAAGTATAGATTATTACACCCGCTACCTATACTTAACTAATATTAGACGTTAATCTCTATAGACTATATTACCTATCTTCCCGCCTATACTAACAACGGCAGAACCTATAAGAATATTCTAGTTATTATTAATAGGCTAAGTAAAAAGAAGAAGTTTATCCCTATTATTAACCTCTAAGTAGACATACTTATTCGCGCCTTTATTAAGTTCGTGTAGAGAGAAGAGGGGTACCTAAAGTATATTATCTCTAACTATAAGCCTTAGTTTACTTTCTACTTCTAGACATAACTCTACTAAAGGCTTAGAACTAAGCTAAAGCTATCTACCGCTTACTACCTAGAGACTAATAGGTAGACTAAGAACACAAACGCGTTTCTAAAGTAATACCTACGCGCCTATATTAACTATAAGTAAGATAACTAGGCTTTTTTACTACTAATAGCTAAGTTTAAAGCTAATACTACTATAAATACTAGTATAGAGGTCTTAGCCTTTATTATAACTAAAGGTTATAACCTACGCTTAGGTATTAAACTTACTAAAGCTATAAAAGCCTAGCTTACAGTGCTAGCTTAACGCGACTATATTAATATAGATAAGTTTGCTAACTGCCTTAATACTCTTAGGGCCTTCCTACGCTAGTAACTTACCTAGGCTTAAGCTAAACAGGCTAAGTACGCTAACAAATACTACCGCCCTACTCCTAAATTTAAGGTTAGCGACCGCGTTATAGTAGACTTCTGTAATCTTCGTACTACTAGACTAAACTAGTCTCTTAACTTTAAGAACCGCGGCCCCTTTATTATTACGCGAGTTATCAATAATATAGCCTATAAAGTCGCGCTAACGCCTAGAATATATATCTATAATATTTTCTACCTATAGTTGCTCTACGCTATTAGCGAAGACCTATTACTTAGTTAGCTACTTAATAACGAAGAATATATAGAGCTTACTAACCTAAAGGTTAACAATAATACTAAGTATACTATTAAAGTAGTACTTAACAGCCGTATTAATAAATAGCTTCGCAATCCTAAACTAAATAGAAAGAGCCTATTATAGTATAAAGTTCGCTAGGTAGACTACCTAGAAGGCCCTAATAATCTATTATAGAAACTATATATAAACTTAGTTAGATCTGCAGACCTTATTATTAAATACTACTAATAAAAACCTACTAAACCTAGACTTTATTAGAAGTTTAATATACTAGCTAGTAGATAGGACCTTCTTATGCTAACAATCTACTCGCGCACTAAATACTAATACCGCTTCCCTTACTTAAGTAGTCCTTATAGAGAAGGCTTACTAGGTGTCTTTATATGACGTAGCTCCTAATAATAGACACCTACTACGTCTAGTTACGCGATAGCGACTTAGAGTCTAGGTAGCTTACTAGATAGCTATTAAGATAAGAGTAGCAGGAGTTATAACGTCCTAAATAATACTACTAAAGAGACGTTATACCCTTAGTGTACTAAATACTTTTAGATAAGCCTATACTCTACTACGTAGCTTATAACTATACCTTAGATAGAAGATAGTAGCTAATATTATAGTAAAGGATATAGAAAATACTTTAGCCCGTATAGCTTTTACGAAATAGGCGTCTCCTTTATAGATAGCTTTTAACTAGCGCTAAGGTATAATATCGCTTTCGCGACATACTACTTATAAGAAGTACATTATTTAGGCGTTAGGACTTGCCCTAAAAAAAGGGGGGGGGTAGTATTATAGATTAAACCTATAACCTCTACCTAATCGGGCCTAGCGCTATATTAAGCGAGGCTAAGTAAAGAACCTTAAAATCTTACCTATATAGCTCTCTCTTTCTGTAACGTAGTATCTTACTAGTAATATAATTTCAACTTACAATACACTCGTTATATTAGGCTAGTATTATCTACTTATACTTCTTTAATACTTTAGATATTTCCTACTAGTAGGCTAGCTATAAAAGCTGCGGCCTAAGGCTTAGTAATATATACTAAGTATACTTAAATATTTCTTACTATTAGATTAGCTTTATAAGCTGTAATTCTAGGCTTAGTAATAGTAGCTAGATATACTTAAACGTTTCTTACTATTAGATTAGCTTTATAGGCTATAATTCTAAGCTTAGTAATAGTAGCTAGACTTAGTACGTTAAGTAGAGATTAGAGTCTATCCCTTTCGCTTAGAAGAGATACTTAGTAATTAACTAGCTTAGCTCTATCTATATTATATAAAAGATCTATTCCTAGTAGCTATATTCTTTAGAAGTAAGGTAGTGTAGTAGAGGAAATAGAGATAATAGGAGCCGAAGGACGCTTAGATATAGAGATACTAGAGCGCGACGAATATTACTTAGAGACACATATAATATATATATACACTACTTAATATAATTTCTAATATCTTACATTAAGCATACGTTCCTATAGGCATTCGCTCTACTATATATAGCGACTAATTTACGACTTAAACTCCTAGCTTACCCTTAGGAGAGCTAAGCGCTACTATTACGTATTATCTAATAAGCTTTCGTAATAGTAATATCTAGGAAGTTTAAGAATAGAAAGAATATAAGAATATAGAAGTAGACTAGGAAGAGCTAAAAGAGTTTCGTAACATAGATATCTAAGCTAAGTAAGTAAGGCTTAGAAGAAAGAAGCGAGTAAAGTAAAAGAGTTATAAAAGATCTAAAAGGTAATTAGATACTAGAAATTAGAATGCTGTAAGGCGTAGAATAGCCTAAAATAGTAACCTAGAAAAGAGTAAGATAATAGGATATTAGAACGTAGGGGTATATAGGAAACCCCTAAACAACATAGAAAAAGTAGTAGAGAATAAGGAGGCGGCTAAATAGGGCTTACGTAAGCGTAAGAGCTAGATTTAAGCGTGTAATTGCTAGAGTATAGCTAAAAGCGAATTAGAGAACTATAATAAGTAGTTAGAAAGGTACTCTATTAGATAGCAATAGTAGAGTAGCGAATATTATAAACTATTAGGAGGAACTAGAGAGTTTTAAGGTTTCTAAAGAGAAGTTAGTAAGCGACTAGATAAAAGAGCTTAAAATTACGCTCCTAAGAAAGGAGCGCCACTAAATAGCACTTAGTATAATAATAGTAATATAATTATTATAACTTATATAATTATTACGCTAATCTTATATAAGCTTAGTACGTATCTTTACGCGTATAAGTAATAGTTAGAGTAGTAGTAAAGAGTTAAGTAAGAAGACTAGAAGATAGGTAACGCTAGACTTATCTAAAAAATAGTTAGACATAGTAGAGTTTCTCTTCTTTAGTCTAAAGATACTACTACTAATAACGCCTTAGAAAGATAAGAGAGTAGCTATAAATATACTAGACGATAACATCTAAATAGTAGGAGTGCCTCTAATTATCTATCTACTAGAGTCCTTAGCATCGTAATAAGTCCTAATACCTAGCGAATTATACTAGCCTTTAATAGCGCAGAAGCGACATAAGTTAGAGATAGCAAAGGTTCTTTAGATAATAGTAGGTATAGCGAGTAGGAGCACTATACTAGTATATACTTTATAGCTGCCGCCTTACTTAGCTAATAGTATCCTAACGTTTAATAGTAATAATGTTACTCTATTTATAGAGCGCTATAAAGAGATAGCCTGTTACTATAAGTTTACGTCTAAAATAATACTTAAGAGGCTTTCAGCGCACTATAGCTATAAATAGAAAGAGATTATCTAGTTAATAAAAGAGTTTAAAAAAGCCTAATGAATAGAAAGCTAGAAAGACCTCTAAAAGGCACTTAAGAAACAGTTTCGCACTAATAATAGGTACTAATAGAAAGTTAGAATAGAGTACTTTAAGCACTAGCTTAAGGAGTGTTAGACCTAAATAGAGCTTAGTACTATAAAGTATCTATAAGAGTTTTATATCTAAAGTAGGCGCTATATTAAAGCTGCTATAATTAAAGAAAGTAGAAGAGGATTCTATCTTATAAAAGGACTTCTACTTAGATAGGTAATAAAGGTTCTAGAAAGGTTCTAGCTTCGTATAGATAAGCCTTTATCTTTTAACTATAAAAAGATCTCTAACTACCTTTTAAAGCGATTAGAGATAGAGAAAGATACTAGGATACTTAACCTAAAGGAAGTAGTAAAGAAGTTTACCTTAGAGGTAGAATTTAACCTAGCTACAGCGAAAGTGTCTTAGAAAGCAGCTTATAAGTAATAACTAGCTTCTTAATAGATAATAGTCTTTAAGCCTTAAACGTTAAGTATTCCTCTTAAGGATTACGCTCTAAAGCCTACTTAGAAACAACTTCCGCCTAGATTAACGCTAACTAAGAATAAGGTTAATAGCCTAGTAGATAAGATACTTTAGCTTAAGCTAAATAAGGCTTAGCTAGAGTTAGAACCCTAGAACTTTTAATAGACGCCTTAAGAAGCGGAGTTAATAACTAATTAGATTATCTAGGGAGAGGTTAATAAGTAGACTAATAAGCGTATAGTAGTATTACGCAGCTATATACCTTAAGCTAGCGGTATAGTTTACAACTAAAGCTACTAGTATAGTAGCCTAAATAGCAGTTAGTAACTACAGCGCTAATATTAGTAGAGTTATATATAGCTAACCTAAGACTAGAATAGCTATTAGAACTATAGTAATAACTCCTAGAACTATTAAAGAAGAATAGGTTATAGTAACTAAAGTAACTAATATAGGTAAAGATTAGAGGCAGGACTTCTCTACTAGGTTTATAATAAGATAAACTATTAGAAAAAGGATTACCTAACTCTTTAAGCCTATATTAATAAGGGTTAGTACTATCTTAATAATTGATTAGTTCTTAACTAGGGTACTCTAGATTGCCTATAAGAAAGAGTTATAAACTTAGAGCCCTACTTATAGAAGGATTTAATAGCTTCTAAAATTAAACGACGCTAGATTAAGTAGAATATTAACCTACTTACGTTTACCCTACCTTTTCTAAGCGAGGTTTGGGAAGCTAGACCTATTAAGAATAACGCGATTTCTATCTAGATTATCCTTAATAATACTAGAGTAATCCTATTTAAAGACTATAACTAATTCTAGAATCTTTCTACTATTCTTAGTAAATCTAACTTAGAAAAGAGTTTTACGCTATATAGAGCTAACTAGTGTAACTATAGTATAGTAGTATTAGCTACTATTACGCGAAGCGACCTAAGTAAGAAACCTCTAGCTAGCTATAACTTAGGAAAGATTTAGAAGAATATTTAGAAAACTGTTCTTAAGAAGCCTAGTAGTAAATATATTCTACACCTTAGGGGGTATAAGAACTAAGATAATAATTTTATAAACTAAAGTCTAAGTAAGGATCGTACTATATAATTTATAAATACGCTAGGACTAGTAGATATAGATATACTTAATACTCTAAGGGATTCTAAGCTAAATAAAACTCTAAAGGATACTTACCTAGAGCCTAGAGAAAGATAGGCGAAAAAGTACCGTATAGTAGAAAAGCTAGCCCTAGACGCTTAGAAGGTTATTTAGTAGATTCTAGACACTAAAGTTAAGCTACCGCTTAAAATAGTTCTAAGAAATATACTAGAAGTCTATAAGAAGCTTTTTTAGATAGGATATACTATAGAGGAGTTTAAGAAGATTAAAGTTAACTTAGTAGCTTAGGCACTAGTAAGCGAGAACAAAGATAACTTAGAAGAGGATCTTAGGCCTAGAATCTAAGTTAATTTACTATTATTAGTATAGCTACTAGACTATATACTAGTAGAAGCCTTAGCGAGGAAGGTTACGTAATACTACTATATTAACGCTAAGTATTAGACAGACGCTTAAATTAGTTATATATAGTAAAATATTATTCTAGAAAAAGACTATAAAGTAGGCCTAGTAGAAGGGGACACGAATAACAATTAGCGAGAATACAACTAATTAGCTAGTATTAAACACCTATAAAGGGACTACTCTAAAGTTCTAATTAATATTTAAGGTAATATATTCCTTCTTTATTAGATTCTAGAGTAGAGCTTAACACAATAAAGAAAGTAATAGTAGAAAAAGTAAGTCTTCTAATTACCTCTCTACTAAAAAGTATACTATTAGCGCGTATAGTATCTGCTAATAGTACTATATAAAGCTTTGCGGGTATTATATAGAGTATACCTATATATATTAGGCGAATTAAAGTTTAGACTAATTTCTTTATAGTAGAGAGTTATATAAACCCTATTATATTAGGCAATTCTTTTCTAACTAACGCTCGCGCGAGGCTTAAGTATATAACTAACGAGCTTACTTACTACTATATCTTTAGCGAAGATAGAGAGTTTAATATAAGATTTATATATACGAGAAGCAATCGGATTTATACGCTAAGAGTATATATAAGACCTATGTTAGAAAACTTCTAGAGAGTATAATTACTAGCGTAATACTCTCTTATTATAAGATAGAATAGCTAGCTAAGAATAGATTATATAAAGAAGTAAACTTAGTTAGAATATAGATAGAGCAAGAAAGCCTAACTAAGAACCTGTAAGAGATACGACTAGTAACAGAGTAGCTAAAAAAGGTTCGACTAGATAAGAGACTAATACCTATAGAAAATAGGTATTTTATTTAGGGATTAAGCTTCTTAAGAAAGGGGCTAAATAGGTGTATTATAGTAAGGGATAAAGATAGACTATTTATATTATTAAATAACTTTACTAAGGAGCTATTAGAAGAGATTCTCTTAGAAGTTATAAAGCTAATAAAGAAATATAAGTACGAAGAAAGAGATATAGAGTTAGTATAGGAGGACTAGCTAAAAGATACTTAAAGGTAGGAAGAAGGCCTTATAGTAGAAGTAATATTAATACTTCTAACTAGCCTAAAGAGTTATTAGAAAGATAAATTAGCGCTTAAAGTAAATAGTATATATAAATATAAAGAGTAGAAGATAGAGCCTATTAATAACTTAGGCTAAACTCTAAGAGAGGTTAAAGGGCGATTAGATTAGAAGGAAAGAGCTAAGGTAAAGTAGATCCTAAATTATAATAGTAATAGAGCGCTTTTTAGCTAATACTTTAAACTCTAGTATACTTTATTTCTAAAAGGTACTTAGATTACTCTAAAACGGCTAGTAAAAATAAAGATATTACTAGATCTCTAGCTAAGGGAAAGAGAGATATTAGAGAAACTACTCTATAGAAGGGAGTTAGCCCTCGCCTAGGACTTTAGGGAATTAGAAAGAGTTAGCTAAAAAGTAATCCTGCTAGTCGTTATTAATACTATCCTATATAAAGCGTAGCGAGCGGACTAGTTTCCTATTCTAAGGAAGCTTTAGAAGGTAGTTATTAAAATAATCTAAGACTAAATTAATAGGGGTACGCTAGAGCTTTATAAGAGCTAGTATTATAACTCTTAGTTTCTAGTAGTAAAGAAGAATAAGGGCTATTAGCTAATAATAACGCCTAGAAGATTAATAGTGTAATAATCTAAGACGCTAATCTACCGCCTAACTCTAATAAGTTCTTAGAAGAGTTTACTAGCTATACTATTATATCGCTTATAGATTTCTTCTTAAGATATAACTAAGTAGAGCTTTATAAGAACTTAAAAGATATTATAGCTTTCTTAACGCTACTTAGACTCGTTTAGTAGTATACTTTACTAATAGGTACTACTAATTCGATTACAGAGTTTATGCGCGTAATAACTAAAATCTACTAAGATTATATCCTAAACTACTATATACCTTACCTAGATAACGTTTGCGTTAAAGAACCTAAGATAACGTATAATAAGAAAGAAATTAAGCTAGGTATCTGCTAATATATCGCTAAACACCTCTTAAATATAGATTAGGTTCTTACGGATATAGAGAGGGCTAGAGTAACTATCTTAGAGTATAAATCTAATTTCTACTATACTTTAATAATTATTATTAGGTATAGAATTGATTAAAATAGTAGGCATCTAGATATAAAAAAGGTTAAGAAGATTCTTACCTAGCTAAAACTAATAAACTAGAAAGACGTCTAAATATTTATTAGAGTCTACGTTTATTATAGAATCTAGATTATTAGCTTTACTATAGTCGCAGAACTATTATTTCTTCTATTTAGAAAGAATACCCCTTTCTATTAAGAATCTAAGTAGTATTTAGCTATAGCTTCTCTTAAGGAGAGTCTATATATAGCGCCTACACTTATCTTAATTAACTATAGCGAACCTTTCTAAGTAATATTTATAGTAGTAGATAGATTAAAGAAAGGATAGGGCGCTGTTCTTATATAGCTTAATGCGCTTAGGCGCTAATACCTAATTAGATATAAAAGTAGAGTCTAGTTAATATTAAAAAGAAATTAGGACTTAGGTAAATATAAGTGTAAAGCGTTACTATTAACGCTAAAGAAGTTTCGCTCCTACTTATATAGAGTAAGATTTATAGTAGAAATAGATACTAAGATACTTATAGCATAGCTTTAGCGCAGCGTAATAGACCTACTAGAAGCACTTATTATAAAATAGCTCGCCCTTTTAAACCTCTAGGATTTTAACATTATCTATATACTAAGAAAGAAGAATATAGTAGCTAACGCCCTTTCGCGTAAGTCTAAGCTAGAGAGATAAGAACTACTAGAAGAACTAGAAGAGGACGTTAAAGACTTTATTAATACACACCTAAATACTACTTAGCTTATCCTAAAGGAGATCTACGAGATAACCCTAGCGCTTCTATATAGCTACTACTTAGTAGACCTATTCTTTAGTACTAAGCTATTAGATAATAGCTATTTAGAAGAATCTTAGTAACTTATAGCATAGATCCTTTTTAGAAAACGCCTAAAGAACCTTAATAGATTAGAATTACGCAAGTTTAAATATAAGGCGTTATAAATAACTATTAGAGAATAATATCTCTTTATACTACTAAGTAGGGGAAGGCCCTTACGCTAAGTTATAGATAACCCTAAATAGCAACGAGAGATTATTAGAGAACTATATAATAACTTAGGGTATAGAGGCAAAGAAGATATATAGCGCAAAGTTTAGACGCGCTATTACTAGAAAGAGTAATATAAATAAGTTAAGAAGTACGTTTAATCTTATTCTAAATACTAATTATACGTATTAGTAATAGTATAAGAAGCTTTATAGCCTATAGAACTACCTTCTATTCTCTTTAGATAGATTACGATTAATATTATACACATGCTACTAGGACTAAATAGCCGCAAGTACCTAATAGTCGCTTAGGACTACACGTCTAGTTAGCTAGAAGCTAAAGCGCTAGCGAAAAATAATTTAAAAGCTATTTAGAAGTTCCTAATTAATAATATATTAGTAGATAGGGACTGCTGCTAAAAATATTAGCTAACGGCGGACTAGAGAATAAGGGACTAGTTAAGAACCTATAGTAGTAATAGGGCATTAATAGAGTTATTTTAAGTACTTATTATCTATAAGGGTAAGGCCTAATTAAGCGAGGCTATACTTCTATAGTAGTAGTACTAAAGAAGCTTTAGAGAAACTAAGTAGATAACCTAGCTAATATACTTTAGGCTAACTAAATAACTATTAAATAATCTACGTAGGAGACACTAGCGTACTTAGTATTAGGCTAGGAATATATTCTCTTAGTAGAGCTTTTAATCCTTACGTAGTAAATATTACTATAGTTAGAAGTTAAAGATACTCTAATACTACTTATAATAAGGGCTTAGTAATTCTAAAGAAGAGATAAGAGGTTCTAGGAGGCTATTAATAGAATAGTATAGCTTAGATAAGAAAATAAGGACTACTTTATAACGCGAAGGTTCTTTAGAAAGAACTTAGCTATTAGAGACTTTATATTACTACGCGACTTCTTTTATAAGACTAATAGATTAATACTTACTAAATTTCTCTCTAAATAGACTAGTCTATTTTATATTATAAAAACCTATTAGAAAGGATAGTATAATCTAGAAGAACTAGATAGGACCCTATTCTATAGTTATACGCTAAGTAATAGGCTAAAGCGTTTTATTTAGCGCACTATAATAGAGCTATAAATAACTAAACTAGAAAGAGGTAAAAAGGCCGCTAAATAGCTATCGGAAGAGATCGTAGATAGTAATAAGGATATATAAGACATAGGTATAAAAGATCTTAAGTAATAAGTACTAAAATATAGTTAGGACGCCCCTATTAGAGAAGGTAGCTAAGTAGAAAAAGAGAAACGCTATAATCTTAGATACCTAAATATAGCTTAGCTAGATAGCTAGCTTTAGAATACGTAAGAAGATAAAGATATTATAAGAGTACTATAAAAGATAAAGAAGGCTATAGTAGTAGTACTAAGAATAAGAGAAGGGTTTAATATATCTAAATATCGCGCATTCCTATAGTTATTAATAGTAGGTAGGATAGATATAAGGCGTAAAAGAAGCTTAGATAATATCTTAGACTAGAATAGATAGATAACTAAAGATCTAAAGAAGGAAACTAAGTACTACTTTTATAGAAAAATATAAAGAGATAAAGACTATTATAAGGCCTAGATATCTCTAGAATATAGATTATATCTAAGAGCTATCTAGTAAGTATTTAAGTATAATAGAAAAAGAGAGGTCTATCTTCCCTAAGTAGGGGAGGAGTATAGTATATAAAAGAGGCTTAGACAAGACCTTAGAGAATACTTAATAAGAGTATAAATAGAATAGAAAGTTAGAATAAGTTATTTATTAAAGACACTATATACTATATAAAAGGCGCTTAGATAGCTACTTAGATGAAGAAAGGAATAGCTATAAGACTAACCTAGAGATACCTCTATAAATAACTAGGTTTAGAAGACTAGCTATAGTACGTATCTATAGCTCTAAGCTACTATTAGAACTAACTTCTCTAGAGAAAAAGAGTATTAAACGTATCTTTACTCTTAGTATCGCTATTATTACTATTATCTTCTTCTAAATTACGCTTAGACCTATCCTTAGAGAATATAGCAAGAATAATAGGCGGAATAGTAGGCCTACTAGCTAAACGCGAAGAATAGTAAATAGTCTAATTAAGCTCCTTAGCGAAGTTATTAGTAATCTTAGTAGTAGGTATAATAGAGATAGTAAGGAGCGTAATAGGCGAATAGTAGTTAGAACGTATCTTAGCTAAGGTAAAAAAGTATACGTAGATAGCGAAGATAAAGTAAAGTAAGCGAGTATAGAGAGCTACTTAGAAAGAAGAAAGTTTAGGTAAGAGGTAGAATAATATATAGCTAAGAAGAAAGAGACGATATAGACTATTATTATTAATTAGGTAGCAAATAAGCGTTTATAGTAAATACTAGCTTAACTAGGTAGCGAAGCAACCTTAGAAAGCGGGGTATTAATAACTAATAATAAAAGCGGTCGGCCGCGGTAGAATAATATAAGAGTAGTATATAAAGTAAGAATAGAACTATAAAGCTAAAAAGCTATTAGAAGCTCTATAGAAAGCGTTAGTTAAGTTAATTAAGTAGTCTAGATATAGAAAGGAATAGTAGTATAAGTCTAAGTAACGCTTAGAGTTACTAGCTTTAAAGACCTAGCTAATAAAATATTAAGCTAGTTAGACTATAATTAGAAGACTCTAGAGACCTCTTAGGTAGGCATAGGATAAGCGCTAGATAGAAGAGACTTAAGATATCCTTAGATAGCTATTAGCTACCTAATATAATAGAAACTAAAGGGACTTAAAATAAGAATAGAAAAAGGAGAAATAGGTATTAGATAGTAGCTAGACGCTTTTTATTTATTTAGATAAAATTAATTAGAGAGGCGCTTAAGAGCTAAGAGATTTTCGGAGAGATAGTAGATATCTAGAGGAGATATATAGTTTATTAGCACTTAGTCTAGAAAGCCTTCGGCTAAGATAAAAGAAGAGAAGGCCTTCCTTCCTAAGTAAGAGAGGGATGTAGTAGAGGAAATAGAGATAATAGAAGCCAAAGGACGCTTAGATATAGAGATACTAGAGCGCGACGAATATTACTTAGAGATATATATAACACACATACACACTACTTAATATAATTTCTAATATCTTACATCGAGCACACATTCCTATAGGCATTCGCTCTACTATAGTAGGACTAAATTTTATTCCTTATTACTACTTCTAGCAGCGACTAGAGGTAACTACTTATATCTAACTAAACTTATTTACTACGTAATAAACGCTGTAGGTAGAGTACTTAGTAGCGTAAGATATAGTATTTTTTTCTTCTTACCTTATTATATTAGGGTTAATCTTATAGTACTTTATAGAAGTAACTTATAGTTTATCCTTATAAAACGTATTTATTTTATAGTTCTAGTCTTAAGGTAAGAAAGGTAACTCTACTATTTATATCTATAATTTAATTTCTTTAAGAGTACTATATAAGATTATCTATAATCTACTTCTTACTTCTATTAAAGATTATATACTTATTAAAAGCAATATTATAGGTACTAATAACTTTCCCTATTAATAGTACCTATACTCTAAAAATATTAGATAATTAATATCTAATAAGGTATCTAATCTAGGCCTTTAGGTTAAGTCTTTATAAACGTCTCTTATACTTTTTTATATTATCTATTATCGCGAAGGCCTTATAGCTATAAGTACGTAAATAGGATTAATTTAGTTTATAAGGTAATATAATAACTCTAATTTAATAGGTAACTCTAGTAAAGAACTCTTTATATAGTAATCTCTAGTAATTTAAGTATTAGAGCGTTTAGTTATATAAGTATATAGTAGATTATATAACTTCTAGCTAAAGCTCTTATAGTAGGTTAGCGTTAAGGCGTATTACTTATAATTTCTCCTTTATTACCCTCTCTAAGCGTTCTACTCCCCTATTCTAAGCTTAAGTATCTAGTATAGAAGGCTTAATAGTAATACCCTAATTTTCTTTTATTATATACTTCTACTAATTAGAATATCTTATTATTAGTCTTAATAACTACTACTATAATACTAAATTATATCTTTATAAAGGTAATAAATATTTAGAGGGCTTAGATAATAGAGAAGGCGCTATAGTTTTTAAGGTAGAAATTCTAAAAGTAACTAGTCGCTCTATACTTAATTAGTATTTATGTTTTCTCTTTTATATTACTTCTATCTTTATAGTTATAAAAGTTAATAGCTACTACTCTCTAGGTTCTTTATAAATTTCTCTAGGTACTCTTCTTATTACTCTTTTTAACTTTAATCTTCTACACGTATTATATTTAATAGTAGGTACGCTAATAATCTTTACCTCTTTAGAGTAATATATAAGATATTTAAATACCTAAAGTTTTAGGTAGCCTATTCGTTTATGCTATATTATAGCTTTAGCTTATTATCTTAGGTACTAAGTACGTATAGTAGTTATAAAGCTACTCTATAGTTATTTTATATTATTATATTTAAAACTATTATTTATATTATTCTTAGAGTATAGTAATTGCGGCGTTATTATAGCTACGTAGTACTATTAGGTTTAACTTAGTATTCTACTATAGACTTATTAGTAGAGTATCCTAAAAGAGATAAGATTATAGTATAAGTTAGAGTAGTAGGCTATATTATATAAGTATAGTAGTTATATAGTATAATCTCTTTATACTCTAATAATAATAGTACTATATACCTTAATCTATACTTATATATTACCTACTTATAGGAAGTTTTCTTATCTAAGTTCTTAGATATTATAAATTATTTAATATTATTTCCTATATAGCACGTAGTACCTAAGTTAAGGATAAAAGATTATTTAAGTAGATACCTAAAGTTCTTAGTTATAAAAGATAAAGTAATAATTACTAGATTAATTACTCTAATCTCTTTACTATATAGTTACTCTTTAGATATAGGCTTAATAGTAAGTATAGCTAATTATAACTTTTAATTATAAGTATTCTTAATTAAGGTTACTTACTAGAGCGTACGTTGTCTTCTAAGTTAGGTATACTACTAATTCTATTCTTTACTATTTAGTAATATAGTCTTATAGTTGCTAACCTTCTAGAGCTATATCTAGAAATATATACTAGTATTTACTAAGAGTATAGAAGCTATCATACGCCTTATACTTCTATAATAAGGTTAATTCTCTATAGTAAGTACATTAGCGCTTCTACGTATATATTTTCTTCTTCTTCTTCTTATTATTTAGTTCTTATTATCTAGTATTAGTCCTCTTATAGTAAAGGCCGCCTTAGTTAATTAGTTCTTTAATAGATATATAAGTTAGGTATTCTATCTAAACTAAAGGAATATCTCTATAGCAGTATATTACGAATAAATACTAGATGTCTCCTCTAGTTAAAGAGTGCGAGGTTAATAGCTAACCGTCGCATAGTATAAAAGGTTATAATCGGCGTAGGGCGTAGATTACGTAACTACTATCCTACTAAGAGCTAGCATCCCGCTAAAGAAGAGATAGTATAAGAATTTAGAATAGTAACTATCCTAACTATCTTATAGAAGGATATATCTAAAGAGATATATAGAATAGTAATAGATTAGGTAATAAGTATATAGTTATAGAGGATTCCCTTAATATACTTATTATAGTTAACTTATCTTCTAGTTTATCTCTTACCTAAATTAATACTTAAAGTTATTCTATTACTTATATAGAATTAGATTATTATTACTAAATACCTACTATCTCTATTATATCGCTAGATAACTAACGCAGACTTAATAATATTAGCTTTACCTACCTTAGTATAGACTAGGATTTAGAGTAGTATACCCCCTATATTAATACTTTAACTATCTATAGACCTTTAGGAAAGTATTTTTAGTAAGTTATTTAAGTAAGATTAGGAATATATTAGTTAATAGAAACTCTACTATAATAAGCTATAAGGCTAGCTAAGCTCTACCCCTAGATAATAAGATGCTAGACTAAGATACTAAGTTAGAGACTAAGAAATAGACTCTAGACTTAGGCTAGTACTTATAGGAAACTATAAATAATCTTAAATAATAATCGCGAACTTAGGTAAGATAGATAATAGCTTTAATAGAAACTATTAATTAGCTAATAGCTTAGCTAATAGCTATACTAAATAAGAAACCGCGAGCGCTATATAAGCCTAAGATAGCTACGCTAGAGAAGTATAAAGGTAGGAGATTAGAACTTTATATATTTCTTACTAATATTAACTTATACTATAAGTATAATAAAGTGCCTAATAATTAGGAAAAGATTCTTATAGTAAGTATATATATAAAAGGGAAAGTAGCTAGCTAGATATAGCTATATATTAAGGATTACCTCTATAACTAGCTATAGAAGGAGAAAAGAAAGAAACCTAAACTCTATTTTTAAGTTAGACTAACTTTAAAGATAAATAGGATATATCTTTAGTAAAGTAGATATAGAGAACTAAGTAGAGAAAGTAATTACTTACTTAAAGTAAACTAAATTAGTATTAATATATATAGCTAAGTTTAAATAGCTATAGTTATAAATTAACTAGGATAATACCGCACTCTAAATAGTATTTAAGAATAGTTTAAAGAAAATAATTAAAGATAGCCTAGTATACTATAATAAGCTAAGAGATCTATATTACTTATAGAACTAGCTACCTAAATTAATAACTATCTATAGAAGTGAATAAAGTAGAAAAAAAAATGCTTTCTTAGCCCCTAATATAAAGAAATACTAATAATAGATTAAGATTAATAGAGAAAGAGATATTATTATAACTAATAAAGTATAGAAATAATATAAGAATTAAAAGACTTAAAGAGGATATCTAGATAGACTATCTAAAGAAGAGCGCTAAAAACGCTATAATAAGAAAGTATATCTATAATATAGTAAAGTTAGATACTTCTATAAAGACTACTTAAAGAATAATACTAGGAAATAGGGAGCTATTAGAATTAGAATAGTTTAATAAAGTATACTCTACCTACGTACTATATAATTACTAGATAATAATATTAGTAATATAGACTTATATAATAAAGCTTAGATACTAGGTAATAAAGCCTATAAGCTTATACCTTAGGTAAAAGAGGTACCTAATATAATATTATAGGATAAAACTACGCTATAGACTAGTTAGTAACTAGTACTAAAGTAAGATAAAAGTTAGTAGAATATAGGTTAGGTATATAGAAAATAAGAATATATAGCTAAAGATTACTATTAAAAGAGATAAATTGCTATTACTAGCCCTAAAGCTAAGGAAATAGTATACTAAGCTATACTAGAGTAACTATACTAAGAACCTAGAGGTATAGAATAATAAACCTATAGCCTTTAGCGTATTAGAATAAAAGACTAAAGAGTATTAAGCTACGCACTAGACTAAATATAAGCTAAGATATAAGTTCTATAAAGGATAACGTAGGACTATTAGATAGCAGATAAATAATAAATAATATAAGACGCTCCTTAATAAAGAATATTAGGCGGAAGCTTACTATATATATAAGAAGCTAGAACTATTAAAATAGTAGGGAAATTAGGATAACCTCCTACTACTAAGAGAGTAATATAAGGACCTATACTAGCTTAACTATAAAAATAGGTATAACTACTACCTTATATAGAAAGAATAATTTAGGAGATAAGAGGATAATTACTACTACCTAAATCTAAGGGATAAGGAATACTTAGTAGAAGTATATTACTTTTATAAAACTCTAAGAATAGGACTAGTATAGTATAAGCTTATATACTAGATCTTTTATATAATAATAATTACCTAATATATTAGAACGCGAAGTCTAATATAGGCTACTTTCTAAAGAAATAATCTAGAAAGTAAGGTTAGTTAAAAAACTAGAATACTACTAGAGATAGAGTTACGCTAGTATAAGTAATCCTAAAATAACCCTTTATAATATATAGAATCTAGAGCTATAGGATCTTAGGTTAAGAGCGGAGGTTAGCGTATATAGATATAAGATTATAGCGACTATAGATAGTAGTACTATATAGATAGTTATCTTGTCCTAAGCTATAGAGAGATATAATATACTATACTAGGTTAAGGACTAACTAGTATAAGTAGTATTAGCTAATAATAACCCTAATATATAGAGGCAGCGTAATAAGACTAGAGACCTAACTAATATTACTAGACGTAGTAGAGATAGGAGACTAGATAAATATTAATATTATAGATTTTAGAGAAGAAGATATATTAATTAGCTATAATTAGTTAATTAAGTATAACCTAGCTATTAATTAGCTGTAAAAAAGAATACTTAGCTAAGAACCTACGCGCAAGGTTACTAAAGTATAAAAAAAGATAGGCCTAATAATCTAGAGCTTACCCTAGAATAGAAGGATTAGTATAATCTTACTTTATAAGATTATAAGAATCTATAAGAAGAACTCTTAAAAGATAGAAGTTATTTAGATATAGTAGGTCGCGACTATAAAGAAAGAACTAGTACTACTAAATATACTAGAAGAGTATAGAATAAACGAGTTTAGAGAACTATTTAAAGAAATAGAAGTAACTAAGTTAGTAGAATACTAAAAATAGAATTATAAGATTCTTATTAAAGATAGTACTAAGCTTATCTTAGAACTAATATACTTAGTCGCGCCTAAGTATAAAGCTAAGCTATAAGAGTATATTAGAAAAAATCTAAAAAAGGGATTTATCCGCGAGAGTAGTATAGTAGAGCGAATGCCTATAGGAACGTGTGCTTAATATAAGATATTAGAAATTATATTAAGTAGTGTGTATATATATTATGTCTATCTAAGTAATGTTCGTCGCGCCCTAGTATCTCTATATCTAAGCGTCCTTTAGCTTCTATTATCTCTATTTCCTCTACTATATCCCTTCCTTACTTACTTAGGAAGGCCTTCTCTTCCTTTATCTTAGCCGAAGGCTTTCTAGACTAGGTGCTAACAAACTACGTATCTTCTCTAGATATTTACTATTTTTCCGAAAATCTCTTAGCTTTTAAGCGCCTCCCTAATTAATTTTATCTAAATAAATAAAAAGCGTTTAGCTACTATCTAATACCTATTCCTTCTTTTTCTATTTTATTTTAAGTCCCTTAGTTTCTATTATATTAGGTAGCTAATAGCTATCTAAGAATATCTTAAGTCTCTTCTATCTAGCGCTTATTCTATACCTATCTAAGAGGTCTCTAGAGTCTTCTAATTATAGTCTAACTAGCTTAATATTTTATTAGCTAGGTCTTTAGAGCTAGTAACTCTAAGCGTTACTTAAACTTATACTACTATTCCTTCTTATATTTAGACTACTTAATTAACTTAACTAACGCTTTCTATAGAGTTTCTAATAGCTTCTTAGCCTTATAGTTCTATTCTTATTTATATACTCTCTTATATATTCTGCGCGGCTAACCGCTCTTATTATTAGTTATTAATACCTCGCTTTCTAAGGTTACTTTACTACCTAGTTAAGCTAGTATTTACTATAACGCTTATTTACTACCTAATTAATAATAATAGCCTATATTATCTCTTTCTTCCTAGCTATATATTATCTTACTTTTTACCTAAATCTTCTTCTTTCTAAGTAGCTCTCTATACTCGCCTGCTTTACTTTATCTTTACTACCTACGTATACTCCTTTACTTTAGCTAAGATACATTCTAACTACTATTTACTTATTACGCTCCTTACTATTTTTATTATACCTACTACTAAGGTTACTAATAACTTTACTAAGAAGCTTAATTAGACTATTTACTATTCTTTACGTTTAGCTAGTAGGCCTACTATTCTGCCTATTATTCTTGCTATATCCTCTAAGAATAGGTCTAAGCGTAATTTAGAAGAAGATAATAGTAATAATAGTAATACTAAGAGTAAGGATACGTTTAATACTTTTTCCTTCTAGAGAAGTTAGTTCTAATAGTAGCTTAGAGCTATAGATACGTACTATAGCTAGTCTCTTAGACCTAGTTATTTATAGAGGTGTCTCTAGGTTAGTCTTATAGCTATTTCTTCTTTTATCTAAGTAGCTATCTAAGCGCCTTTTATATAGTATATAGTATCTTTAATAAATAACTTATCCTAACTTTCTATTTTATTTATACTTTTATTAAGTGTTCTCTAAGGTCTTATTTAAGCCTCTTTTATATACTACACTCCTCCTCTACTTAGGGAAGATAGACCCCTCTTCTTCTATTATACTTAAATACTTACTAGATAGCTCTTAGATATAATCTATATCTTAGAGATATCTAGGCCTTATAGTAGTTTTTATCTCTTTATATCTTTTTATAAAAGTGGTACTTAGTTTCCTTCTTTAGGTCTTTAGTTATCTATCTATTCTAGTCTAGGGTATTATCTAAGCTCCTTTCGCGCCCTATATCTATCCTACCTACTATTAATAACTATAGGAATGCGCGATATTTAGACGTATTAAACCTTTCTTTTATTCTTAGTACTACTACTATAGCCTTCCTTATCTTTTATAGTACTCTTATAATATCTTTATTTTCTTGCGTATTTTAAAGCTAGCTATTTAGCTAAGCTATATTTAGGTATCTAAGATTATAGCGTTTCTCTTTTCTTACTTAGCTACTTTCTCTAATAGAGGCGTCTTAACTATATTTTAGTACTTATTACTTAAGATCTCTTATACTTATATCTTATATATCCTTATTACTATCCGCGATTTCTTCTAATAGCTGTTTAGCGGCCTTTTTACCTCTTTCTAGTTTAGTTATTTATAGCTCTATTATAGTGCGCTAAATAAAACGCTTTAGCCTATTACTTAGCGTATAACTATAGAATAGAGTCTTATCTAGTTCTTCTAGATTATACTATTCTTTCTAATAGGTTTTTGTAATGCAAAATAGACTAGTCTATTTAGAGAGAAATTTAGTAAGTATTAATCTATTAGTCTTATAAAAGGAGTTGCGTAGTAACATAAGGTCTCTAATAGCTAATAGTTCTTTCTAAAGGACTTTCGCGTTATTAAAGTAGTCTTTATTTTCTTACCTAAGCTATACTATTCTATTAATAGCCTCCTAGAACCTCTTATCTCTTCTTTAGAATTGCTAAGCCCTTATTATAAGTAGTATTAGGGTATCTTTAACTTCTAACTATAGTAATATTTACTATATAGGGATTAAAGCTCTACTAGGAGGATATATTCCTAGCTTAATACTAAGTACGTTAGTATCTCCTACGTAGATTGTTTAATAGTTATTTAGTTAGCCTAGAGCACGTTAGCTAGGTTATCTATCTAGTTTCCTTAAAGCTTCTTTAGCGCCGCTACTATAGGAGTATAATCTTACTTAATTAGGCCTTACCCTTATAGATAATAAGTATTTAAAATAACTCTATTAATGCTCTATTACTACTAGAGGTTCTTAACTAGTCCCTTATTCTCTAGTCCGCCGTTAGCTAATATTTTTAGTAGTAGTCCCTATCTACTAAATATATTATTAATTAGAAACTTCTAAACGGCTTTTAAATTATTTTTCGCTAGCGCTTTAGCTTCTAGCTAACTAGACGCGTAGTCTTAAGTAACTATTAGGTACTTACGGCTATTTAGTCCTAGCGGCATATATATAATATTAATTATAATCTATCTAAAGAGAATAGAATAGTTATAGTCTATAGGCTTCTTATACTATTACTAATATATAATTAGTATTTAGAATAAGATTAAACGTACTTCTTAACTTATTTATATTACCCTTTCTAGTAATAGCGCGTCTAAACTTTATACTATATACTTTCTTTACCTCTATGCCCTAAGTTATTATATAGTTCTCTAATAATCTCTTATTACTATCTAGGGTTATCTATAACTTAGCGTAAGAGCCTTTCTTTACTTAGTAGTATAAAGAGATATCGCTCTCTAATAGTTATTTATAATGTTTTATATTTAAACTTACGTAATTTTAACCTATTAAAGTTCTCTAGGCGTTTTCTAAAAAGGATATATACTATAAGTTACTAAGATTCTTCTAAATAGCTATTATCTAATAGCTTAGTACTAAAGGAAAGGTCTACTAGGTAGTAGCTATATAAAAGCGCTAGGGTTGTCTTATAGATCTTCTCTAAGATAAGCTAAGTAGTATTTAGGTGTATATTAATAAAGTCTTTAATATCCTCTTCTAGTTCTTCTAGCGGTTTCTATCCCTCTAGCTTAGGCCTACGCGAAAGAGCGTTAGCTACTATATTCTTCTTTCCTAGTATATAGATAATATCGAAATTCTAGAGGTTTAAAAGGGCGAGCTATTTTATAATAAGTGCTTCTAGTAGGTCTATTACGCTGCGCTAAAGCTATACTATAAGTATTTAGTATCTATTTCTACTAAATCTTACTCTATATAAGTAGGAGCGAAACTTCTTTAGTATTAATAGTAACGCTTTACACTTATATTTACCTAAGTTCTAATTTCTTTCTAATATTAACTAGACTCCGCTTTTATATCTAATTAGGTGTTAGCGCCTAAGCGTATTAAGCTATATAAGGATAGCGCCCTATCCTTTCTTTAATCTATTACTACTATAAATATCGCTTAAAAAGGTTCGCTATAGTTAATTAAGATAAGTATAGGCGCTATATATAGACTCTCCTTAAGAGAAGCTATAGCTAAACACTACTTAGATTCCTAATAGAAAGGGGTATTCTTTTTAAGTAAGAGAAATAATAGTTCTGCGACTATAGTAAAGCTAATAATCTAGATTCTATAATAAACGCAGACTCTAATAAATATTTAAACGTCTTTCTAGTTTATTAGTTTTAGCTAGGTAAGGATCTTCTTAACCTTTTTTATATCTAAGTGCCTACTATTTTAATTAATCTTATACCTAATAAAATTATTAAAGTATAGTAGAATTAGATTTATACTTTAAGATAGTTACTCTAGCCCTCTCTATATCTATAAGGACCTAATCTATATTTAAGAGGTATTTAGTAATATATTAGCAGATACCTAGCTTAATTTCTTTCTTATTATATTATCTTAGGTTCTTTAACGTAAACGTTATCTAGGTAAGGTATATAGTAGTTTAGAATATAATCTTAGTAGATTTTAGTTATTACGCGCACAAACTCTATAATTAAATAGTAGTACTTATTAGTAAAGTATACTACTAAATAAGTCTAAGTAGCGTTAAGAAAGCTATAATATCTCTTAAGTTTATAAAGCTTTACTTAGTATATCCTAAGAAGAAATCTATAAGTAATATAATAGTATAGCTAATAAACTCTTCTAAGAACTTATTAAAGTTAGGTAGTAGATTAGCGTCTTAGATTATTATACTATTAATTCTAGGCGTTATTAATTAGCTAATAGCTCTTATTCTTCTTTACTACTAGAAACTAAGAATTATAATACTAGCTCTTATAAAGCTCTAGCGTGCCTCTATTAATCTAGTTTTAGATTATTTTAATAACTACCTCCTAAAGCTTCCTTAGAATAGGAAACTAGTCCGCTCGCCACACCTTATATAGAATAGTATTAATAATAACTAGTAGGATTACTTCTTAGCTAACTCTTTCTAATTCCCTAAAGTTCTAGGCGAGGGCTAACTCTCTTCTATAGAGTAGTTTCTCTAATATCTCTCTTTCCCTTAGCTAGAGATCTAGTAATATCTTTATTTCCGCTAGCTATTTTAGGGTAATCTAAGTGCCTCTTAGAAATAAAGTATACTAGGGTTTAAAGTATTAGCTAAAAGGCGCTCTATTACTATTATAATTTAGGATTTACTTCGCCTTAGCTCTTTCCTTCTAATCTAATTACCTTTTAACCTCTCTTAGAGTTTAGCCTACGTTATTAATAGGCTCTATTTTCTACTCTTTACGTTTATATATACTATTTACCTTAAGCGCTAATTTATCCTTCTAATTACCCTTTAGGCTAGTTAGAAGTATTAATATTACTTCTACTATAAGGCCTCCTTCCTACCTTTAAGTATCTCTTAGCTAGTCCTTCTATACTAACTCTATATTTCTTTTTATACTTATATTCTTTATTAGCTTTATAACTTCTAAGAGAATCTTTTTAATAGCTTCTTAGTAAAGTTATTTAATAATATAAATAGTCTATCTTATCCTTTACTATAATACACCTATTTAGCCCCTTTCCTAAGAAGCTTAATCCCTAAATAAAATACCTATTTTCTATAAGTATTAGTCTCTTATCTAGTTAAACCTTCCTTAGCTACTCTATTACTAGTCGCATCCCTTATAGGTTCTTAGTTAGGCTTTCTTACTCTATCTATATCCTAACTAAGTTTACTCCTCTATATAATCTATCCTTAGCTAGCTATTCTATTTTATAATAAGAGAGTATTACGCTAGCGATTACACTCCTTAGGAGTTTTCTAACGTAGGTCCCGCATATACTTCTAGCGTATAAATCTAATTATTCTTATATATATAATCTTATATTAAACTCTCTTTTTCGCTAAAGATATAGTAGTAAGTAAGCCTATTAGTTATATACTTAAGCCTCGCGCGAGCGTAGTTAGAAAAGGATTACCTAATATAATAGGGTTTATATAACTCTCTACTATAAAGAAATTAGTCTAAACTTTAATCTGCCTAATACGTATAGGTATACTCTATATAATACCCGTAAAGCTTTATATAGTACTATTAGTAGTACTATACGCGCTAATAGTATACTTTTTAGTAGAGAGGTAATTAGGAGACTTACTTTCTCTACTATTACTTTCTTTATTATATTAAGTTCTACTCTAGAATCTAATAAAGAGAGAAAAGTATTACCCTAAATATTAATTAGAACTTAGGGTAATCTCTTTATAAGTGTTTAATACTAGCTAATTAGTCGTATTCTCGCTAATTATTATTTATATTACCTTCTACTAAGCCTACTTTATAGTCTTCTTCTAGGATAATATTTTACTATATATAACTAATTTAAGCGTCCGTCTAATACTTAGCGTTAATGCGGTAGTATTACGTAACCTTCCCTACTAAGGCCTCTACTAGCATATAGTCTAGTAGCTATTTTAATAATAGTAAATTAACTTAGATTCTAAGCCTAAAATCCTTTTCTAAGTTATCTTTATCCTCGCTTACTAGTGCCTAAGCTACTAAGTTAACTTTAATCTTCTCGAACTCCTCTATAGTGTATCCTATCTAAAAAAGCTTCTTACAGACTTCTAGCATATTGTTACGAATAAACACTAGATATCTTCTCTAGTTAAAGGATGCGAGGTTAAAGGCTAACCGTCGCACGAATCGCAAAATGGTGATTAGCGTAGGGCGCACGGATCACGTAATTAACATTACGCTAAGACCAACTATTAGGCGCTAGTATATAATAGTAGTATTTATATAATAGTAGCTATTAGAGATATTAGGTAGGATAAGGATTAAGTTTAATAGTAGTAATAGTAATAGACTAGGTAATAAGTATATAGTTATAAAGGATTCCCTTAATACACTCGTTATAGTTAACTCTTATAAGTTCTTCTCTTACCTAGATTAATACTTAGTTATTCTATCGCTTATATAGAATTAGATTATTATTACTAAATACCTACTATCTCTATTATATCGCTAGATAAGCTAACGCGGGCTTAACAACGTTAGTCTTACCTACCTTAGTATAGACTAGGATTATAGAGTAGTATAACCCCCTATATTAATACTTTAACTACCTACGGACCTTTAGGAAGGTATTTTTAGTAAGTCGTTTAAGTAAGATTAGGAATATATTAGTTAATAGGAACTCTACTATAATAAGCTATAAAGCTAGCTAAGCTCTACCTCTAGATAATAAGATACTAGACTAAGATACTAAGTTAGAGACTAAGGAATAGACTTTAGACTTAGGCTAGCACCTATAAGAAACTATAAACAATCTTAAATAATAATCGTGAACTTAGGTAAGATAAATAATAGTCTTAATAGAAACTATTAATTAGCTAATAGCTTAGCTAATAGCTACGCTAAATAAGAAACTACGAGCGCTATATAAGCTTAAGATAGCTACGCTAGAGAAGTACGAAGGCGGGAGATTAGAACTCTACGTATTTCTTACTAACATTAACTTATACTATAAGTATAATAAATTATCTAATAATTAGGAAAAGATTCTTATAGTAAGTATATATATAAAAGGGAAAGCGGCTAGCTAGATATAGCTATATATTAAGGATTACCTTAATAACCTAGCTATAAGAGGAGAAAAGAAAGAAACCTAAACTCTATTTTTAAGTTAGACTAACTTTAAAGATAAAATAGGACGTATCTTTAGCGAAGTAGACGCAGAGAACTAAGTAGAGAAAGTAATTACTTACTTAAAGCAAACTAAATAGTATTAATATATATAGCTAAGTTTAAATAGCTATAGTTATAAATTAACTAGGATAATACTATACTCTAAATAGTATTTAAGAATAGTTTAAAGGAAATAATTAAAGATAGCCTAGTATACTATAATAAGCTAGGAGATCTATATTTGCTTATAGAACTAGCTACCTAAATTAACAACTATCTATAGGAGAGAATAGAGTAGAAGAAAAATACTTTCTTAGCCCCTAATATAAAGAAATACTAATAATAAATTAAAGTTAATAGGGAAAGAGACGTTATTATAACTAATAAAGTATAGGAACGATTAAGGATTAAAAGACCTAAGAAGGACGTCTAGATAGACTATCTAGGAAGAGCGCTAGAAACGCTATAATAAGAAAGTATATCTATAATATAGTAAAGTTAAACACTTTTGTAGAGACTACTTAAAGAATAATACTAGGAAATAGGGAGCTATTAGGATCGAGATAGTTTAATAAAGTATACCCTATCTACGTACTATATAATTGCTAGATAATAACGTTAGCAATATAGACATATAATAAAGCTTAGATACTAAGTAATAAGGCTTATAAGCTTATACCCTAGGCAAAAGAAGTACCTAATATAATATTACGGGATAAAACTACGCCTATAGACTAGTTAGTAACTAGTATTAAAGTAAGATAAAGGTTAGTAGAATATAGGTATTAGGTATACGGAAAATAAGAATATATAGCTAAGAATTACTATTAGAAGAGATAAATTGCTATTACTAGCTTAAAGCTAAAGAAATAGTATACTAAGCTATACTAGAGTAACTATACTTCAAGGACCTAAAAGTATAGAATAATAAACTTATAGCCTCTAGCGTGTTAGAATAGAAGACTAAAGAGTATTAAGCTACGCACTAGACTAAATATAAGCTAAATATAAGTTCTATAAAGGATAACGTAGGACTATTAGATAGCAGATAAATAATAAATAGTATAAGACGCTCCTTAATAAGGAATATTAGGTAGAAGCCTATTATATATACAAGAAGCTAGAACTATTAAAATAGTAGGGAAATTAGGACGACCTCCTACTACTAGAGGAGCAATATAAAGACCTATACTAGCTTAACTATAAAGATAAGTACGACTACTACCTTATATAGAAAGAATAATCTAGAAGATAAGAGGATAATTACTGCTATCTAAATCTAAGGAATAGAGAATGCTAGTAGAAGTATATTACCTTTATAAAACCTAAGAATAGGACTAGTATAGTATAAGCTTATATACTAGACCTTTTATTACGATAATAATTACCTAATATATTAGGACGCGAAGTCTAATATAGGCTACTTTCTAAAGAAACGATCTAAAAAGCGAGGTTAATTAAAAAACTAGGATACTACTAGGGATAGAGTTACGCTAGTATAGGTAATTCTAAAATAACTCTTTATAATATATAGAACCTAGAGCCGTAGGATCTTAGGTTAAGAGTAGAGGTTAGCGTATATAAATATAAGATTATAGCGACTATAGATAGTAGTGCTATATAGATAGTTATCTTGTCCTAAGCTATAGAGAGATATAATATACTATACTAAGTTAAGAACTAACTAGTATAAGTAGTATTAGCTAATAATAACCCTATAACGTATAGAGGCGGCGTAATAAGACTAGAGACCTAACTAGTGTTACTAGATATAGCAGGGATAGGGGACTAGATAAATATTAATATTATAGATCTTAGAGAAGAAGATATATTATTAGCTATAATTAGTTAATTAAGTATAACCTAGCTATTAATTAGCTATAAAAAAAATACTTAGCTAAGAACCTACGCGTAAGGTTGCTAGAGTATAAAAAGAGATAGGCCTAATAATCTAGAGTATAAGGGGCTACGCTCGGGGAGCTATTATATAGGTATACTAGAGTTATATTCGATAAAGAAGAGAGCTATAGGCTATCCCGCTCGAAGGTTACTTAGAGTACGCGTCTATGCGTAGCTTAGGTTATCTTTTAACTACTAGTTAGAGGTATAGCTCTAGCGTGCGTCTACGTATATAACTAAGATTCTATTAAGGATTTACCTACTAGGCTCTAGCCTATTATAATACCCCTCTTTTCTCTCCCTTTCTTAGGGGTTATTCTAGCGAAACCCTTTTAGTAAGCGCCCCTCCTTACTCTAAACGTCCTTTATATAGGCCTCTTATTAATCTAAAGCTTTTATTTTCTCTAGTAATTCTACTAGCTAGAGATCTATTAGAGTATATCTAGCTTATTTTACCTTATAGTAAAGGCGCTAACTATAACCTTAGCGTTTATTTTTTACTTATAATTCTCTATAACTTACTTATTCTTATTACCTACTTATAATAGTAATAGCTAATAGTTATCTTATACTTAGCTAAGTAGAGAATCTAAGTTAGTAAGGCGTAGTCTATTAATATAAAAGACTAAGTAGTATCCTAGAGAGGTATCTAGCTTAACTAAGTAGCTATTAATTACTTAGACTACTATATACTTAGCACTCTTCTAGTTAAGCTTCTATAACTATTATTCTATTCTATATTATTTATTAAGCTATAACTAGACTTTATTACTAACCTAGTACCTCTTTACTTCTTTATAGTACCTATTTACCTACCTTTCTTATTCTATTTAGGCTGTAGCTATACTTACTTATACTAAGTTAAATACGTCTTAGAACTTAGCTATAATAGCTTCTACCTTTTTATAGTCTAAATATTCTTTAGTAGTATACTTCTTCTAGTTAGCTCTTTAAGAGATTTCTAGTTATAGTAGATCTATATTATATCTATATTATAAGAAGAATAGCGCTACTTCTATTAATATTACGTCCCTACTATTAATAGCTATTTAGGCTATTAGGTAGAGAGGTACCTAGTCTATTTAGGCCTAGCTAATAAACGCTTAGGTATAAGCTTCTTATACGCTATTTATCCTCTTAGTTAAGCTATTAGTTTAGAGGTAGAAAAATATTAATAACTATTACCTAATCTTTAGAATCTCGCAGAGGCGCTTTTATAATACGCTTATAAACTAGCTACCTCTATTAGAAGTTATAGTATCTAGTAACTAGTAGTAGGCTACTACTTATCTAAGGAACGCTTAGATAACTATTTCTATCTTAATATTAAGTAATAGGATAAAGATTAATCCTTTACTAAGCTTATTAGTAATAACTATAAGAAAAGTTATACCTTTACTAGTTAGTAGTCCCTTAATAAAGTTTATTAAGATCTCCTTTTATATTTTATCTAGTATTAGTAATAGTTTTAGGAGTCCTTAGAAGCCTTCTCTCTATAGTTTAGTTCTTTTATATACGTTATAGTTACGCACGTAACGTTTAATACTACTTATTATACTTAGCTAGAAGAACTCTTAGGTAAGTATCTTATAGGTAATCTCTCTCTTTAGGTAACTAGCTAAGAGAGAGTTATAGACTCTACTAATTATTTTAGTACGTAGACTTTTATTATCTAGTATCTATCTTCTACCTCTATATAGTAACTCTCCTTAGTTACTAACTTTATACTCTAAGATTAAGTACTTTACGCTTAAGCTTAGAGGGAACCTTTATTCTTACTCTATTACTACCTACGTTACTTTTTAGTACTACTAATTATTCTTTAGAGCCTCTAGCTATAGCTCCTTAAGCTTATTTCTTTAGGCTAGGTCTTCTTACTACTTTAACTACTCTTTAGTTAGACTAGGACTATCTTCTATTTATCTTACTTATTCTAACTACTCTATACTACTCTTATTAGCAGCGGCGTCTTATTAATCTAGCTATTCTTTAGTTATACTAGGATAGCTTCCTATTTATTTTATATAAATCTTTGCTAACATAACTTAGCTCTTATCTAAGTCCTCTTTATCTTCGCTTACTTCTTTATAGTAGCGAGACGTTAGTATTAGGATTTAGATAATACGCTTTTATAAGCGTTTATCTCCTACATCTTCTAGTAGGTTCTATTCTCTTCTTAAAAGCACGTTAGCTCTTACGTTTTACTTCCCTAGCTAGTATAGTATCTTTATATTAAATTAGCTTAATAACGCAGCCTAGTAGATTTAATATTTGCTTAATATCTTTAGCTTTATAAAGTACTCTAGGTTCTTATAATTAGTAATTACCTTAAAGCTCTTTACTAAGCGGAGTTTAGCGTTCTATTCTTTTAGGTATTATACTATAGCTAGTAGCTCTTTATCGTGTATCTTATAGTTATATTTATAAGCGTTATTCTTTCTTAAGAAGTACGCGTAAGGGCGTAGTATCTTTTTTTTATTATACTAAGATAGCACTTCTTCTATTACGTAGCTAGAAAAGTTATATTCTAAGACTATATCTTACTTAGAGTTAAATATTACTAAGATAAGTTCTATTATAAAGATCTCCTTTAGCTTATTAAACGCGGCCTACTTATCTTTTCCCTAGGTAAAGCTTATATCGCCTATTAGGCGGGTTAAGAGAGTAGCGATCTTTATAAAGTCTCTAATAAACTTTTAGTAGAAGTTAGTAAACCTAAGAAATAATTATACGCCTTTTACTATCTTAAGTGCTTTCTACTTTTTAATAGCTTTAACCTTATCTAGGTCTATAGAGATACCTTTCCCTATATTAATAATAAAACCTAAGTACTTAGTAGATTTTACTTTAAATTCGCATTTCTTAATATCTATATAGAGTCCTGCGCTCTAGAGCTTACTAAGGACCTTTTAGATATAATTCTAGTATTACTATAGGCTACTATTAGTGTAGATTAATACGTTATTAAGATATACTAAATAGAACTCGTCTAAGTACTCCTTTAATATCTAATTAATATACTACTAGAAGGTACTTAGAGAGTTTACTATACTAAATAGAGTAACTAACTACTTAAATAGACTAAAGCGTGTTCTAAAAGCTATCTTCTATTTATTACTTTTTATAATATAAATCTTATAGAAGGTAGTAATTACGTTTAGCTTTATAAACTACTTAGCCTTACTTATATTATTAAGTGTCTCTTAGATAAGTAGTAAAGGGTATCTATCCTTTCTTATAATAGTATTAAGTACGCGGTAGTTAATATATAATTAGAGTCCTTCTTCTAGCTTCTTTATAAATAGAACTAGTAAAGAGGCTAGCGAGCTACTTATATAGATAAATCCTTTTTCTAGAAGAGTAGTAAGCTCTCTTTAGAGTACTAGTAACTCGCCCCTTAATATACTATATAGCAGGCCCTATAGCGGCTATAGCTATTAGCTATCCTTTAACTCTAGCTTAATTTTATAGTCTACTCTAGAACCTTAGTATAAAGAAAGTTTTAACGCTTCCTTTAAGTTAAAGAGCTTAAAATAGCTCTAATACTATTTTAGTAGTAGTAACTTTATATCTACTACCTTCTTTAGTGCTAACGCCTTATTAATATCTATAATAGAGGTAGTAAATATCTATACTCTCTTCTTTAGGTCTTTAGATCTCCTTATAAGACTTATAAATATAGATGCGCTTACCTAATATATAGCGCTCTAGGTTGCGATGCCTTTACTATACCTTACTTAAATACCTCTTTAGTATATAAATAGGCTCCTTTTTACTAGAGTAATTAAGACGTCTTAGTAGTCTATCTACTCTTTTCTAAGATAACTTCTTTATCTATGCTATTAAGTACGTACGTATAGATAACCTCTTAGTAACTATATATATTAAACTTAAACCTAGAGACTTTATCTATCTCTAATATCTTTTTATTAATCCCCTCTATTATCTAAGGAGTAATTAAGAAGCGCTCTAAATAGCTTTAGTGAGCGAATTCTCTACTAACTAACGCGTAGTATAAATACCTACTATTAATTAACATAGTAGCGTTATAGATAGAGTTTATAATTAAGTACGCTATAAGAAGAGGGGTGTTTATATACTTCTACTAAAATTAGTTCTATTTACTACTTATCTACTAATCTATTTTCTAAAGCTTTAGACTAAGACTCTAGTCTAAAGCTACTCTTTTTCTAAGTTATCTAACTCGCCTTTATCTATATTCTTTAGAGAATCTTTACTATCTAATAGTAGCTCCCTTTATGCCGCTTAGCTTACTTTAGTGCTCCTTACCTTAGGACTCTTCCTATAATACTTAGATATATGTCCTTTCTTACCGCAGGCGTAGCACCTAATCTAATTAGCACTTAGCCTACTAGCTTTAGTACTTACCTTACTAGCTTTTATTAGCTTCTAGTCTATCTTCTTAAATAGTAATAGTATCTAAGTACTCTTTAGAGTAGACTATTCTACTAGCGTGTATCCTTATTAGGCTTAGGTTATTAGGCCTACTTAGTATAGGTAGTTAGATACCTATATCGCTTCGCGTATAAACTGCTTAAATAATAGGTCTCTATTTATAAAGATAAGAGCCTTCTAGATCTCTATATAGAGTTCTTTATAGAATATACTCTTCTTCTATATTTCGCCTACTTATATACCTAATTAGAGTTCTAATTAGTTAAACTCTATATAGTAGTCTTAGATAGTTTATTTCCTTTACTATAGGTTAGAGAGTTAGTTAAGTGCCTTTATTTTTAGGTAAGAATTATTATATTACTAGTTAAGGAAACTCTAGAGTTCCTCTATAAAGTAGTATTCTTAGTTCTACTCCGCCTAAAGAAAGATAACGTCTAAGGCTCGCTTAGAATAGCGACTTACTATATACGTAATCTTTAACCTATCTATTACTCCTTAGTAGTTATTATATAGCTTAGCCTTTACTTTATACTAAAACGCTAAGTACTTAGATCTATTACTATTAAATAGCTTAGAATAAGAATACTTAGTCCTCGCGCGACTCTTTTAGAGAGTAGGCTTATTAGGTTCTAAGTAGAACTTAGGTGTAAAAGTCTAGAGAGCTAGACTAAGTTCCTATTATTCTATTACTTCTAAATAAGTAGTAATAGAGGATAGTAGCTAAACTAGTTAGGCTATTATTACTACTATAGAGTCCTAAGAGACTTTTAGTAGCTTCTATAGTAATTCTCTAGCTTCCTCTACTTCCTTTATTTATTTTATAACCTTATTTTATTAGGACTATAGTAGCTTCTTTCTACTTATTATTTCTAAGTATCTATATAATCTCCTAGTATATTTAGTTATTAGGTACTCTAGCGAGGTACTTAGCTAAAGCGTATATAGATAGCTTATTAGCGTTAAGGTTAGAAAGGTTATCTTCTATTCTAAATAGTAGAGAGCTTCTTATAAGCTTCTACGTCTATAGCCTACTCCTCTATAGTAAGAACTAGTAGAGCTTCTAATTATTTTTTAATTAACTTATATAAGTAATCTCTCTATAGCCTACTCCTTTTTAGTAAGAAACTAGTAGAGCTTATCTTTTACTTACTCTCTATAATAAGGCTTTTCTAAATAACTCTTAGTAGTTATTATAATTATAACTTTTAGAACTAATTCTTACGCTTATAATTTTCTCTTAGCTATTCCTTTAGCTAAGTATTATAGCCTATACCTCTTCTATAGAGGACTAATAGGACTTCTAATAATACTTACTCTACTATAGTAAGAGGTTATTACCTATTCTTTAATTCTTTAAAGACTAATAGAGCTTTTACTACTCTTACTTACCTTCTTATAAAGTTTTTTACAGGTAGTAGGACTTATACCTTAGTACTATTAAGGTATTAGGTAAGGCTTTCCTAAACGATATTTAGCGATATAGCTTAGAATCTACTTAGCTAACTAATATTTATTTACTCTAGACGTCTTATAAGGCTAGTAGCGCATTTAACTAAGTATTCTATAAGGCTATAGTCTTAGGCTAGCTATCTTATAATAGCTTCTACCTACTTATTATCTAAGAGCCTATTATACCTTTAAGTAATACTAATCCTATATAGTAGGTTACTCTACTCGCACGTTAAAGTAGTAGTTAAGAGAATTAACGCGCTATAAGTTAATAGAGTCTTATAATAAGGCTCTACTAATTAGGATTAAATATAAAATATAAGGGGCTACGCTTAGAGAGCTATTATATAGGTATACTAGAGTTATATTTAATAAAGAAGAGAGCTATAGGCTATCCTACTTAAAGGTTACTTAGAGTACGCGTCTATGCGTAGCTTAGGTTATCCTTTAACCGCTAGTTAGAGGTATAGCCCTAGCGTGCGTCTACGCACGTAACTAAAATCCTATGAAGGATTTACCTACTAGGCTCTAGCCTATCACATAGAGCTTACCTTAGAATAGGAGGATTAGCATAATCTTACCTTATAAGATTATAAGAATCTATAAGAAGGACCTTTAGAAGATAGAAGTTATTTAGATATAGTAAGTCGCGACTATAAAGGAAGGACTAGTACTACTAAATATACTAGAAGAGTATAGAACGAACGAGTTTAGAGAACTATTTAAGGAAATAGAAGTAACTAAGTTAGTAGAATACTAAGAATAGGATTATAAGATTCTTATTAAAGATAGTACTAAGCTTATTTTAGGACTAATATACTTAGTTACGCCTAAGTATAAAGCTAAGCTGCGAGAGTATATTAGAAAAAATCTAAAAAAGGGATTTATCTGCGAGAGTAGTAGCTAGATAGCCTCGCTAATACTATTTATAAAGAAGCCTAATAGAAAGTAGCGACTATATATTAACTTTAGAAGGTTAAATAGCGTAATAATTAAGAATTAATATCCCTTACTACTAATAATAGAGCTTATAAATTAGATCTAGGGAGCTAAGTAGTTTACAAAATATAACGTTTAAGAAGGATTTTACTATATTTAAATTACTAAAAGATATAAGTAGAAAATAGCTTTTAAAATAAAATATAGACTATTTAAGTATATAGTTATACTATTTAGATTAACAAACGCGCTAGTAACCTTCTAATTAGTTATTAATAAGATACTCTATAAGTACTTAGGAATCTTTATACTAGCGTACTTAGATAATATACTAGTGTATTCTAAGGGAACGCTTAAAGAATATATTAAACTTATTAAGAAGGTACTTTAGAAGCTTAAGAACTGCAAGTATATCTATAACTTAAGAAGTATAAGTTTTATACATAAAAAATAGAGTTTCTAGAGTTTATTATCTTAATAGAGGGCGTTAAAATAAATCTAAAGAAAATCTAGACTATATAGAAATAGCTAATACCTAAGATAGTTAAGAACGTATAATCCTTTCTAGGATTCGCAAACTTTTATAGAAAGTTTATTAGAAACTACTTCTAGATTATAGCACCTCTTATAGAGATTATAAAGAAAGACGTAGAGTTTAAATAAGAAAAGGAATACTAAAAGGCTTTTAAACGACTAAAGTAGGTATTCCTTAAAGCCCTAGTACTAGAAATATACAATCTAAGACGTAAAACGCGAGTTAAGACTAATACATTAGATTACGCTCTCGGCGCTGTATTATTATAGTAGAGCGAGGATAGAAAATAGAGACTAGTGTTCTACTATTCTAGGAAGTTCTCTAGAGTAGAACTTAATTATAATATTTATAATAAGAAACTACTAAGAGTAGTTAATACCTTTAAATAATAGGAAGTCTATTTACTAGGACTTCTATATTAGATTAATGTATTTTCTAATTACTAGAACTTAATAAGTTTTATAATAATAAAGAAACTTAATAGAAGATAAGTCTAATAGGCTAAAATACTCTCTTAGTTTAACTTTAAGATTACTTATAGAGCTAGATCGCTTAATAGAGCTATAGACGCTCTAAGCCGAAGATCTAACTTATAAGAAGAAGGTTATAAAGAACTATATAATATAGTACTTAAGTAGATACCTAATAGTAGCCTAAAGTATAACTAGCTAGAATTAGCTAGAGTAACTAAGCTAAGATAATAGGTTACGATATTATAAACGTAGTAGTAGTAGAAGGCTGCTAGCTAGTAACTAGACCTAAGTAGTATAAGTTACGACAACTTACTATAAAATAAGAAGAAGTACTAAGATATAATCTAGAAGGACTAGATATATATACCTCTATATATAAGAAAGGACCTTATTATAGAACTATATAAGTCTCTAGAGTATAAGTATATAAGAGTAGAAGAAATAGTTAGGAGACTAGTAAAGGAATTTATAATACTACGTTTATAAATAGAGGTATAGAATATCTTAGGTAACTATTTAGCGTATTATTAGAATAAGCCTAAGAGATATAAGCTCTATAGCCTATTACAGCCCTTAACGCTACTATAGCGACTATAGATAAGTGTAATAATAGACTTTATAGTAAAGCTCCTGCAATTATTAGAACTAGGATCTGTAAGACTTTACGACACTATCCTAGTAATTATAGATTAATTAACTAAGGCGGTAAAGTTTATACCTACTAAGGAATTAATAATAGTAGAAGAGTGTGCCTACGAAGTTATAAAGGCACTTATCTTAGAATATAGGATACTTAAAGAGTTTATACTAACTATAATAAACTATTACTTCTAAATACTAGAGTATATTTCTAGTAAAGTTAGGTATAAAAAAGAAGCTTTTAATAAGCTTTTACCTAGAAATAGACGGCTAGATAGAGAGGATAAACTAGATATTAGAATAGTACTTAAGGATATACGCTAATAAGCTGTAGGATAACTAGGTTAAACTCCTACTAATAGTATAACTAGCCTATAATAGTATAAAATCTATAATAATAAAGTAGTTACTTTACTATATAAACTATAGATATAAGCTAGTTGCTTATTAAGATCTAAAGGACATTAAAAGTATCGCAGTAGGAGTAGATAATAAAGTACGCCTTTTATAAGAATTATATAAATAACTAAGCTAGAATATTACTTAGAGGAACCTTATAATATCTAAGAGTGCAAATAAGTAAAGGATTAAAGGACTAACCTTTAAGAAGGGGGATAAAGTTTTCCTATTATAATAAAACCTAAAAACTAAAAGGCTATATAGAAAATTAGATAATCTCTAAATAGGACTATTTAAAATCCTAGAGATAATAGGCCTAGTAAATTACAAACTCTAGTTACTACTAGGTATATATATCTACTCTATCTTTTATAAGAAACTGCTAGAACTAGCACTACTAGATACTAAGTTAGCGACGGACGTCAAATTTAAAGATAATAAGTATAAGGTTAAAGAAATTAAAGACCTATAGAAAGATAGTTATTAGTAGAAGTACTTAGTTAAATAGTAAGGATAGCTAGAGAGCTATAACACGTAGAAACTAGAATAGAATCTTATAAACTATAAGGAATTAGTATAGGAGTACTACTAAGAATATCTAAAGTAGTAGGGATTAAATCCTTAAAGAGGAAAGAGTAATTAAAAGAAGAATTAAGAAGGTTATACTTAGCCTATAACTAGCCTAAATTAGCTAAAGGTTTAGATAGTAGTAGTTTAATAGTAGAAAGGTCTATACTAGAGGTAGTACTCCTCTTAGCCTATTATATCGCCTTCTTTTAAAAATCTAGTATAGTAAGGTCGCGATAAGTAAAGGCTCACTCCTAGCTTTTTACCTAAAGAAGCTTATAATATAAACAAGACGCCTTAGTAGTAGTAAGAGCTTAATACTTCTCTACCTAAGCTACTTTTAGCTCTTTACGCTCGCGCTTAAGCTAGACTTACTTTTACTCTTCTTTAGAAATAAATAAACTATAGTCTACCTAGACTAAAATATAGCCCGCGTAATAACTAGTAGTTATCTCTATAAAATATTAAAGGTTCTTCTCCTTATAATATCTATAATAGAAGTCTATTTTAAGCGACTCTTACTCTATGCGAATAGCGCGAGCGTAACGTTCTACAGTTAAATTTAGTAGATAATTATAATAGGACGATAGAACCTTAGGTATAGTTAGGAAGGCGTGAAGAAATAAAAGCGTATAATATAATAGGTATACTAAAGCCTTATATACAACCTATATTATAGATTATAGCATAGGAAAATAAAACTCTAGGGTATTAAGACGATAGCTCTAAGAGGGGAGATAGTGTTATAAATAAATACTAAATATCTCCTCTAGTTAAAGGATATAAGGTTAAAGGCTAACTATTATATAAATTATAAAATAGTAATTAGCGTAGAGCATATAGATTACGTAATTAATATTACGCTAAGACTAACTATTAGGCGCTAGTATATAATAGTAGTATTTATATAATAGCAGCTATTAGGGATATTAGGCAGGATAAGAATTAAGTCATAATAGTAGTAATAGTAATAGACTAGGTAATAAGTATATAGTTATAGAGGATTCTCTTAATACACTCGTTATAGTTAACTCTTATAAGTTCTTCTCTTACTTAGATTAATACTTAGTTATTCTATTACTTATATAGAATTAGATTATTATTACTAAATACCTACTATCCCTATTATATCGCTAGATAAGCCAACGCGGGCTTAATAACGTTAGTCTTACCTACCTTAGTATAGACTAGGATTATAGAGCAGTATAACCCCCCGTGTTAACATATATTTTCTAGGACTATTTTAAGCGGTAGCTTAACTTTAGTATCTAGAATCTACTAAATAACTTTCTAAGCGTCTAGGGCTAGCTTTTCTACTATATAGTGCTTTTTTACCTATCTTTCTCTAGACTCTAGGTAAGTATCCTTTAGAGTTTTATTTAGCTTAGAATCCCTTAGAGTATTAAGTATATCTATATCTACTAGTCCTAGCGTATCTATAAATTATATAGTATAATCCTTACTTAGACTTTAGTTTATAAAGTAATTATTATCTTAGTTTTTATGCCCCCTAAGGTATAGGATATATTTACTACTAGGCTTCTTAAGAATAGTTTTTAGAGTATTTTTCTAAATCTTTCCTAGGTTATAGCTAGCTAGAGGTTTCTTACCTAGATCGCTTCGCGTAATAGTAGCCGATGCTACTATGCTATAGTTACACTAGTTAGCTCTATATAGTATAAAACTCTTTTCTAAGTTAGATTTACTAAGGATAGTAGAAAGGTTCTAGAATTAGTTATAGTTTTTAGGTAGGATTACTCTAGTGTTATTAGGGACAACCTAGATAGAAATCGCGTTATTCTTAATAGGTTTAGCTTCCCGAACCTCGCTTAGAAAAGGTAGAGTAAACGTAAGTAAGTTAATATCCTACTTAATCTAGTATTATTTAATCTTAGAAGCTATTAAATCCTTCTATAAGTAGAGCCCTAAGTTTATAACTCTTTCTTATAGGCGATCTAGAGTGCCCTAGTTAAGGACTAATTAGTTATTAAAATAGCACTAACCCTTATTAATATAGGCTTAGAGAGTTAGGTAATCCTTTTTCTAATAGTTTATCTTATTATAAACCTAGTAGAGAAGTCCTACTTCTAATCCTTACCTATATTAGTTACTTTAGTTACTATAACCTATTCTTTCTTAATAGTTCTAAGAGTTATTACTATAGTTTTAATAGCTATTCTAGTCCTAAGTTAGCTACGTATAACTCTACTAATATTAGCGCTATAGTTACTAACCGCTATTTAGGCTACTATACTAGTAGCTTTAGTTATAAACTATACTACTAGCTTAAGGTATATAGCTACGTAATACTACTATACGCTTATTAGTCTACTTATTAATCTCTCTCTAGATAACCTAATTAGTTATTAACTCTGCTTCTTAAGGCGTCTATTAAAAGTTCTAAGGTTCTAACTCTAGCTAAGCCTTATTTAGCTTAAGCTAAAGTATCTTATCTACTAGGCTATTAACCTTATTCTTAGTTAGCGTTAATCTAGGCGGAAGTTATTTCTAAGTAGGTTTTAGGGCGTAATTCTTAAGAGGTATACTTAATATTTAAGGCTTAAAGACTATTATCTATTAAAGAGCTAGTTATTACTTATAAGCTACTTCCTAAGACGCTTTCGCTATAGCTAGGTTAAATTCTACCTCTAAGGTAAACTCCTTTACTACTTTTTTAAATTAAGTATCCTAGTATCTTCCTCTATCTCTAATCGCTTTAAAAGGTAGTTAAAGATCTTTTTATAGTTAAAAGATAAAGGCTTATCTATACAAAGCTAGAACCTTTCTAAGACCTTTATTACCTATCTAAGTAGAAGTCCTTTTATAAGATAGAATCTCTTTCTACTTTCTTTAATTATAGTAGCTTTAATATAGCGCCTACTTTAGATATAGAACTCTTATAGATACTCTATAGTACTAAGCTTTATTTAGGCCTAATACTTCTTAAGCTAGTACTTAAAGTACTCTATTCTAACTTCCTATTAGTACCTATTATTAGTATAAAACTATTTCTTAAGTACCTTTTAGAGGTCTTTCTAGCTTCCTATTTATTAGGCTTCTTTAAACTCTTCTATTAACTAGATAATCTCCTTCTATTTATAGCTATAGTACGCTAAAAGCCTCTTAAGTATTATTTTAGGCGCAAACTTATAATAATAGGCTATCTCTTTATAGCGCTCTATAAATAGAGTAATATTATTACTATTAAATATTAAGATACTATTAGCTAAGTAAGGTAGTAGCTATAAAGTATATACTAGTATAGCGCTCCTACTCGCTATACCTACTATTATCTAAAGGACCTTCGCTATATCTAACTTATATCACTCCTGCGCTATTAAAGGCTAGTATAATTCGCTAGGCGTTAGGACTTATTATAATACTAAGAACTCTAGTAGATAAATAATTAAAGATACTCTTACTATTTAGATATTATTATCTAGTATATTTATAGCTACTCTCTTATCTTTCTAAGGCGTTATTAGTAGTAGTATCCCTAAACTAAAGAAAAGAAACTCTACTATATCTAACTATCTTTTAGATAGGTCTAGCGTTACCTATCTTCTAGTCTTCTTACTTAACCCTTTACTACTACTCTAACTATTACTTATACGCGTAAAGATACGTACTAAGCTTATATAAAAGATTAGCGTAATAATTATATAAGTTATAATAATTAATATTACTATTATTATACTAAGTACTATTTAGTAGCGCTCCTTCCTTAGGAGCGCAATTTTAAGCCCTTTTATCTAGTTACTTACTAACTTCTCTTTAGAAACTTTAAAACTCTCTAGTTCCTTCTAATAGTTCGTAATATTCGCTACTCTACTATTATTATCTAATAGAGTACCCCTCTAACTACTTATTATAGTTCTTTAATTTACTTTTAGCTATACTCTAGCGATTATACGCCTAAATCTAGCTTTCGCGCTTACGTAAGCCTTATTTAGCTACTTTCTTATTCTCTACCGCTTTTTCTATATTATTTAGGGGTTTCTTATATACCCCCGCGTTCTAATGTCTTATTATCTTACCCTTTCCTAAGTTACTATTCTAGGCTATTCTACGCCTTATAGTATTCTAATTTCTAGTATCTAATTACCTTTTAGATCTCTTATAACTCTTTTACTTTACTTACTTCTTTCTTTTAAGCCTTACTTACTTAGCTTAGATATCTATATTATAAAACTCTTTTAGCTCTTTTTAGTCTACTTTTATATTCTTATATTCTTTCTATTCTTAAACTTCTTAGATATTGCTATTATAAAAGCTTGTTAGATAATGCGTAATAGTAGCGCTCAGCTCTCCTAAGGGTGAGCTAAGAGTTTAAGTTATAAATTAGTCGCTATATATAGTAGAGCGAATGCCTATAGAAATATGTGCTTAATATAAGATATTAGAAATTATATTAAGTAGTGTATATGTGTGTTGTGTCTATCTAAGTAATATTCGTTGCGCCCTAGTATCCCTATGTCCGAGTGTCCTTCGGCTTCTATTATCCCTATTTCCTCTACTACAGTAGTAGCTAGATAGCCTCGCTAATACTATTTATAAAGAAGCCTAATAAGAAGTAGCGACTATATATTAACTTTAAAAGGTTAAATAGTATAATAATTAAGAATTAATATCTCTTACTACTAATAATAGAGCTTATAGATTAGATCTAGGGAGCTAAGTAGTTTACGAAATTTAACATTTAGAAAGGATTTTACTATATTTAAATTACTAAAGGATATAAGTAGAAAATAGCTTTTAAAATAAAATATAGACTATTTAAGTATATAGTTATACTATTTAGATTAACAAACGCGCTAGTAACCTTCTAATTAGTTATTAATAAGATACTCTATAAGTATTTAGGAATCTTTATACTAGCGTACTTAGATAATATACTAGTATATTCTAAGAGAACGCTTAAAGAATATATTAAACTTATTAAGAAGGTACTTTAGAAGCTTAAGAACTATAAGTTATACTTATAACTTAAGAAGTATAAGTTTTATATATAAGAAATAGAGTTTCTAAAGTTTATTATCTTAATAGAGGGCGTTAAAATAAATCTAAAGAAAATCTAGACTATATAGAAATAGCTAATACTTAAGATAGTTAAAGATATATAATCTTTTTTAGAATTCGCGAACTTTTATAGAAAGTTTATTAAGAACTACTCTTAGATTATAGCACCCCTTATAGAGATTATAAAGAAAGACGTAGAGTTTAAATAGGAAAAGAAATACTAAGAGGCTTTTAAATAACTAAAGTAGGTATTCCTTAAAGCCTTAGTACTAGAAATATATAACCTAAGACGTAAGACGTAAGTTAAGACTAACGTGTTAGATTACGCTCTTAGCGCTATATTATTATAGTAGAGTAAGAATAGAAAATAGAGACTAGTATTCTACTATTCTAAGAAGTTCTCTAGAGTAGAACTTAATTATAATATTTATAATAAAGAACTACTAAGAGTAGTTAATACCTTTAAATAATAGGAAGTCTATTTACTAAGACTTCTATATTAGATTAATGTATTTTCTAATTACTAGAACCTAATAAGTTTTATAATAATAAAGAAACTTAATAGAAAATAAGTCTAATAAGCTAAGATACTCTCTTAGTTTAACTTTAAAATTACTTATAGAGCTAGATTACTTAATAGAGCTATAGACGCTCTAAGCTAAAGATCTAACCTATAAGAAGAAGGTTATAAAGAACTATATAACGTAGTACTTAAGTAGATACCTAATAGTAGCCTAAAGTATAACTAGCTAGAATTAGCTAGAGTAGCTAAGCTAAGATAATAGGTTATAATATTATAAATATAGTAGTAGTAGAAGGCCGCTAGCTAGCAACTAGACCTAAGTAGTATAAGTTATAATAACTTACTACGAAATAAGAAGGAGTACTAAGATATAATCTAGAAGAACTAGATATATATACCTCTATATATAAGAAAAGACCTTATTATAGAACTATATAAGTCTCTAGAGTATAAGTATATAGAAGTAGAAGAAATAGTTAGAAGACTAGTAAGGAATTTATAATACTATATTTACAAATATAGGTGTAGAATATTCTAAGTAACTATTTAGTATATTATTAGAATAAGTCTAAGAGATATAAGCTCTATAGCCTATTATAGCCTTTAATACTACTATAATAACTATAGATAAGTGTAATAATAGACTTTATAGTAAAGCTCTCGCAATTATTAGAACTAGGATCTATAAGACTTTACAATACTATCTTAGTAATCGTAGATTAATTAACTAAGGTAGTAAAGTTTATACTTACTAAAGAATTAATAATAGTAGAAGAGTGCGCTTATAAAGTTATAAAAGTACTTATCTTAGAATATAGAATACCTAAAGAGTTTATTATAGACTATAATAAACTATTTACTTCTAAATACTAGAGTATATTCCTAGTAAAGTTAGGTGTAAAAAAGAAGCTTTTAATAAGCTTTTACTTAGAAATAGATAGCTAAATAGAGAGGATAAACTAGATATTAGAATAGTATTTAAGGATATACGCTAATAAACTATAGGATAACTAGGTTAAACTCCTACTAATAGTATAACTAGCCTATATAGTATAAAATCTATAATAATAAGGTAGTTACTTTACTATATAAACTATAGATATAAGCTAGTCGCTTATTAAGATCTAAAGGATATTAAAGTATTATAGTAAGAGTAGATAATAAAATACGCCTTTTATAAGAATTATATAAATAACTAAGCTAGAATATTACTTAGAGGAACCTTATAATATCTAAGAGTGTAAATAAGTAAAAGATTAAGAGACTAACCTTTAAGAAGAGAGATAAAGTTTTCTTATTATAATAAAACTTAAAAACTAAAAGGCTATATAGAAGATTAGACAATCTCTAAATAGGACTATTTAAAATTCTAGAGATAATAGGCCTAGTAAATTATAAACTCTAGTTACTACTAAGTATATATATATACTCTATTTTTTATAAGAAACTACTAGAACTAGTACTACTAGATGCTAAGTTAGTAATAGATATTAAACTTAAGAATAATAAGTATAAGGTTAAAGAGATTAAGGACCTATAGAAAGATAGCTATTAGTAGAAGTACTTAGTTAAATAGTAAAAATAGCTAGAGAGCTATAATATATAAGAACTAGAATAGAATCTTATAAACTATAAGGAACTAGTATAGGAGTACTACTAAGAATATCTAAAGTAGTAGGGATTAAATCCCTAAAGAGAAAAGAGTAATTAAAAGAAAAATTAAGAAGGTTAAGTTTAGCCTATAACTAGCCTAGATTAGCTAAAAGTTTAGATAGTAGTAGTTTAATTAAAGGAAGGTCTATACTAAGGGTCGCGTCCCTCTTAGCCTATACTTACGCCTAATCTTAAAAATTTAGAATAGTAAGATCTTAATTAGTATAAGAATACTCTCGCGCCTTAACCTCTAGAAGCTCCTAATAGAGTTATATAGTCTCTATTACTATAAGAGCTTAACGCTCCTCTATATAAGTAATCTCTAACTTTTTCTAGTACTTCTCTATCTAAACTCTCTTTTACTCCTCTTTAGAAATAAAAAAGCTATACTCCGCCTTTATAGAAATATAACTAGTATAATAACTAGTAGTTATCTTAATAAAATAATAAAGGTTTCTCTTTTATAACGCTAATAGTAAAATATTATCTCTAAACCCTCTTTCTTTATATAATTAGTATAAGCGCAACGCTCCGCGGTTAAATTTAGTAAGTAATTATAATAAGATAATAGAACCTTAAGTATAGTTAGGAAGGCGTAAAGGAATAAAAGCGTATAATATAATAAGTATACTAAAGCTTTATATATAACCTATGTTATAGATTATAGTATAGAAAAACAAAACTCTAGAGTATTAAGATAATAACTCTAAAAGGGGAGATAGTATTATAAATAAATACTAGATATCTCCTCTAGTTAAAGAGTATAAAGTTAATAGCTAACTATTATATAGTATAGAAGGTTATAATTAGCGCGGGGCGTAGATTATATAACTACTATCCTACTAAGAGCTAGCATCCTACTAAGAAAGAGATAGTATAAGAATTTAGAATAGTAACTATTCTAACTATCTTATAGAAGGATATATCTAAAGAGATATATAAAATAGTAATAGATTAGGTAATAAGTATATAGTTATAGAGGATTCCCTTAATATACTTATTATAGTTAACTTATCTTCTAGTTTATCTCTTACCTTGTAAGGGGCTACGCTTAGAGAGCTATTACACAGGTATACTAGAGTTATATTTAATAAAGAAGAGAGCTATAGGCTATCCCGCTCGAAGGTCACTTAGAGTACGCGTCTATGCGTAGCTTAGGTTATCCTTTAACCGCTAGTTAGAGGTATAGCCCTAGCGTGCGTCTACGCACATAACTAAGATCCTATTAAAGATTTACCTACTAAGCTCTAGCCTATTATAATACCCCTCTTCTCTCTCCCCTTTTTAGAGGTTATCCTAGCGAAACTCTTCTAGTAAGCGCCTCTCCTTACTCTAAATATTCTTTATATAGGCCTTCTATTAATTTAGAGCTTTTATTTTCTTTAGTAATTCTACTAGCTAGAGATCTATTAGAGCGTATCTAGCCTATTTTACCTTATAGTAAAGGCGCTAACTACGACCTTAGCGTTTCTATTTCTTACTTATAATCTTCTCTATAACCTACTTATTCTTGTTACCTACTTATAATAGTAATAGCTAATAGTCGTCTTATACTTAGCTAGGTAGAGGATCTAAGTTAGTAAGGCGTAGTCTATTAATATAAAAGACTAGGTAGTATCCTAGAGGGGTATCTAGCTTAACTAAGTAGCTATTAATTACTTAGACTACTATATACTTAGCACTCTTCTAGTTAAGCTTCTATAACTATTATTCTATTCTATATTATTTATTAAGCTATAACTAGACTTTATTACTAACCTAGTACCTCTTTACTTCTTTATAGTGCCTATTTACCTATCTTTCTTATTCTATTTAGGCTATAGCTATACTTACTTACGCTAGGTTAAATACGTTTTAGAACTTAGCTATAATAGCTTTTACCTTCTTATAGTCTAAACGTTCTTTAGTAGTATACTTTTTCTAGTTAGCTTCTTAAGAGATTTCTAGTTATAGTAGATCTATATATATCTATATTATAAGAAGAATAGCGCTACTCCTATTAATATTACGTTCTTACTATTAATAGCTATTTAGGCTATTAGGTAGAGAGGTACTTAGTCTATTTAGGCCTAGCTAATAAACGCTTAGGTATAAGCTTTTTATACGCTATTTATCCTCTTAGTTAAGCTATTAGTTTAGAGGTAGAAGAATATTAATAACTATTACCTAATCTTTAGAATCTCGCAGAGGCGCTTCTATAATACGCTTATAAACTAGCTACCTCTATTAGAAGTTATAGTATCTAGTAACTAGTAGTAGGCTACTACTTATCTAAGGAACGCTTAGACAACTATTTCTATCTTAATATTAAGTAATAGGATAAAGATTAATCTCTTACTAAGCCTATTAGTAATAACTATAAGAAAAGTTATACCTTTACTAGTTAGTAGTCCCTTAATAAAGTCTATTAAGATCTCCTTCTATATTCTATCTAGTATTAGTAATAGTTTTAGGAGTTCTTAGGAGCCTTCTCTCTATAGTTTAGTTCTTCTATATACGTTATAGTTACGCACGTAGCGTCTAATACTACCTATTATACTTAGCTAGAAGAACTCTTAAGCGAGTATCTTATAAGTAATCTCTCTCTTTAAGTAACTAGCTAAAAGAGAGTTATAGACTCTACTAATTATTTTAGTGTATAGACTTTTATTATCTAGTACCTATCTTCTACCTCTATATAATAACCCTCCTTAGTTACTAACTTTATACTCTAAGATTAAGTACTTTACGCCTAAGCTTAGAGGGAACCTTTATTCTTACTCTATTACTACCTACGTTACTTCTTAGTACTACTAATTATTCTTTAGAGCCTCTAGCTATAGCTCTTTAAGCTTATTTCTTTAGACTAGGTCTTCTTACTACTCTAACTACTCTTTAGTTAGACTAGGACTATCTTCTATTTATCCTACTTATTCTAACTACTCTATACTACTTTTATTAGTAGCGGCGTCTTATTAATCTAGCTATTCTTTAGTTATACTAGAATAGCTTCTTATTTATCTTATATAAATCCTTACTAATATAACTTAGCTCTTACCTAAGTCCTCTTTATCTTCGCTTACTTCCTTATAGTAGCAGGACGTTAGTATTAGAATTTAGATAATACGCTTTTATAAGTGTTTATTTTCTATATCTTCTAGTAGATTCTATTCTCTTCTTAAGAGCGCGTTAGCTCTTATATTTTACTTCTCTAGCTAGTATAGTATCTCTATATTAAATTAGCTTGATAACGCAGCCTAGTAGATTTAACGTTCGCTTAATATTTTTAGCTTTATAAAGTACTTTAGGTTCTTATAATTAGTAATTACTTTAAAGCTCTTTACTAAGCGGAGTTCGGCGTCTTATTCTTCTAGGTATTATACTATAGCTAGTAGCTCTTTATTATATATCTTATAGTTATATTTATAAGCGTTATTCTTTCTTAAAAAGTACGCGTAAGGGCGTAGTATCCCTTCTTTATTATACTAGAATAGCACTCCTCCTATTACGTAGCTTAAAGAGTTATATTCTAGGACTATATCTCGCTTAGAGTTAAATATCGCTAAGATAGGTTCTATTATAAAGATCTTCTTTAGCTTATTAAACGCGGCCTACTTGTCTTTTCTCTAGGTAAAGCTTATATCGCCTATTAGGCGAGTTAAGAGGGTAGTAATCTTTATAAAGTCTCTAATAAACTTTTAGTAGAAGTTAGTAAATCTAAGAAATAATTATATACCTTTTACTATCTTAGGTGCTTCCTACTTCTTAATAGCTTTAACCTTGTCTAGGTCTATAGAGATACCTTTCCCTACGTTAATAATAAAACCTAAGTATTTAGTAGATTTTACTTTAAATTCGTATTTCTTAATATCTATATAGAGTTCTACGCTCTAGAGCTTACTAAAGACCTTTTAGATATAATCCTAGTATTACTATAGGCTACTATTAGTATAGATTAATACGTTATTAAGATATACTAAATAGAACTTATCTAAGTACTCCCTTAATATCTAATTAATATACTACTAGAAGGTACTTGGAGAGTTTACTATACTAAATAGAGTAACTAACTACTTAAATAGACTAAAGTATATTCTAAAAGCTATTTTCTATTTATTACCTTCTATAATATAAATCTTATAGAAGGTAGTAATTACGTCTAGCTTTATAAACTACTTAGCCTTACTTATATTATTAAGTATCTCTTAGATAAGTAGTAAGGGGTATCTATCCTTTCTTATAATAGCGTTAAGCGCGCGGTAGTTAATATATAATTAGAGTCTTTCTCTTAGCTTCTTTATAAATAAAACTAGTAAAGAGGCTAGTAAGCTACTTATATAGATAAATCCTTTTTCTAGAAGGGCGGTAAGCTCTCTTTAGAGCACTAGTAACTCGCCTCTTAATATACTATATAGCGGGCTCTATAGCGGCTATAGCTATTAGCTATCCTTTAACTTTAGCTTAATTTTATAGTCTACTTTAGAATCTTAGTATAGAGGAAGTTTTAACGCTTCTTTTAGATTAAAGAGCTTAAAATAGCTCTAATACTATTTTAGTAGTAGTAACTTTATATCTACTACCTTCTTTAGTGCTAACGCCTTATTAATATCTATAATAGAAGTAGTAAATATCTATACTCTCTTCTTTAGGTCTTTAGATCTCCTTATAAGACCTATAAATGTAGATACGCTTACCTAATATATAGCGCTTTAGGTTACGATACCTTTACTATACCTTACTTAAATACCTCTTAAGTATATAAATAGGCTTCTTTTTACTAGAGTAATTAAGACGTTCTAGTAGTCTATCTACTCTTTTTCTAGGATAACTTCTTTATCTATGCTATTAAGTACGTATATATAGATAACCTCTTAGTAACTATATATATTAAACTTAAACTTAAAGACTTTATTTATCTCTAATATCTTTCTATTAATCTCCTCTATTATCTAAGGAGTAATTAAAAAGCGCTCTAAATAGCTTTAGTAAGCGAATTCTCTACTAACTAATACGTAGTATAAATACCTACTATTAATTAACGCGGTAGCGTTATAGATAGAGTTTATAATTAAGTGCGCTATAAGAAGAGAGGTATTTATATACTTCTACTAAAATTAGTTCTATTTACTACTTATCTACTAATCTATCTTCTAAGGCTCTAGACTAAGACTCTAGTCTAGAGCTATTCTTTTTCTAAGTTATCTAACTCGCCTTTATCTATATCTTTTAAAGAATCTTTACTATCTAATAGTAGCTCTCTTTATACTACTTAGCTTACTTTAATACTTTTTACCTTAGGACTCTTCTTATAATACTTAGATATATGTCCTTTCTTACTACAGGCGTAGTACCTAATCTAATTAGTACTTAGCCTACTAGCTCTAGTACTTACCTTACTAGCTTTTATTAGCTTCTAGTCTATTTTCTTAGGTAGTAATAGTATTTAAGTACTCTTTAGAGTAGACTATTCTACTAGCGTGTATTCTTATTAGGTTTAGATTATTAGGCCTACTTAGTATAGATAGTTAGATACCTATGTTGCTTTGCGTACGAACTACTTAAATAATAGGTCTCTATTTACGAAGATAAGAGTCTTCTAGATCTCTATATAGAGTTCTTTATAGAATATACTCTTCTTCTATATCTCGCCTACTTATATATCTAATTAGAGTTCTAATTAGTTAAACTCTATATAGTAGTCTTAGATAGTTTATTTCTCTTACTATAGGCTAGAGAGTTAGTTAAGTGCCTTTATTTTTAGGTAAAGATTATTATATTACTAGTTAAGGAAACTCTAGAGTTCCTCTATAGAGTAGTATTTTTAGTTCTACTCTACTTAAGGAAGGATAACGTCTAAGGCTCGCTTAGAATAGCGACTTACTATATATATAACCTTTAACCTATCTATTACTCTTTAGTAGTTATTATATAGCTTAGCTTTTACTTTATACTAAAACGCTAAGTACTTAGATCTATCGCTATTAAATAGCTTAGGATAAGAATACTTAGTCCTTATATAACTCTTCTAGAGAGCAGGCTTATTAGATTCTAAGTAAAACTTAGGTATAAAAGTCTAGAGAGCTAGACTAGGTTCTTATTATTTTATTACTTCTAAATAAGTAGTAATAGAGGATAGTAGCTAGACTAGTTAGGCTATTATTACTACTATAGAGTCTTAAGAGACTTTTAGTAGCTCTTATAGTAATTCTTTAGCTTTCTCTACTTTCTTTATTTATCTTATAACCTTATTTATTATTAGGACTATAGTAGCTTCTTTCTACTTATTATTCCTAAGTATCTATATAATCTTCTAGTATATTTAGTTATTAGGTACTCTAGCGAGGTACTTAGCTAAGGCGTATATAGATAGCTTATTAGCGTTAAGATTAGAAAGATTATCTTCTATTTTAAATAGTAGAGGGCTTCTTATAAGCTTCTACGTCTATAGCCTACTCCTCTATAGTAAGGACTAGTAGGGCTTCTAATTATTCTTTAATTAACTCGCATAAGTAATCTCTTTATAGCCTACTTCTCTTTAGTAAGAAACTAGTAGGGCTTATCTTTTACTTACTCTCTATAATAAGGCTTTTCTAAATAACTCTTAGTAGTTATTATAAGTCGCGACTTTTAGAACTAATCTTTACGCTTATAATTTTCTCTTAGCTATTCCTTTAGCTAAGTATTATAGCCTATACCTCTTTTATAGAGGACTAATAGGACTTCTAATAATACTTACTCTACTATAGTAAGAGGTTATTATCTATTCTTTAATTCTTTAAAGACTAATAGAGCTTCTACTACTCTCGCTTACCTTCTTATAAAGTCTTTTACGAGTAGTAGGACCTATACCTTAGTACTATTAAGGTATTAGGTAGGGCTTTCCTAAATAATATTTAGCGATATAGCTTAGAATCTACTTAGCTAACTAATATTTATTTACTCTAGACATCTTGCAAAGCTAGTAGCACGTTTAACTAAGCGTCCTATAAAGCTATAGTTCTAGGCTAGCTATCTTATAATAGCTTCTACCTACTTATTATCTAAGAGCCTATTATACTTTTAAGTAATACTAATTCTATATAGTAAGTTACTCTACTCGCACGTTAAAGTAGTAGTTAAGAGAATTAACGCGCTACGAGTTAATAGAGTCTTATAGTAAAGCTTTACTAATTAAGATTAAATATAAAATATAAGAGGCTACGCTTAGAGAGCTATTATATAGGTATACTAGAGTTATATTTAATAAAGAAGAGAGCTATAGGCTATCCTACTCGAAGGTTACTTAGAGTGCGCGTCTATGCGTAGCTTAAGTTATTCTTTAACCGCTAGTTAGAGGTATAGCCCTAGCGTACGTCTACGCACGTGACTAAGATCCTATTAAGGATTTACCTACTAGGCTCTAGCCTATTATATACCTAGATTAATACTTAAAGTTATTCTATCGCTTATATAGAATTAGATTATTATTACTAAATACTTACTATCCCTATTATATCGCTAGATAACCGACGCGGACTTAATAACGTTAGCCTTACCTACCTTAGTACGGACTAGGATTTAGAGCAGTATACCCCCCGTGTTAACACAGTAATAGTAGGATCGCAGATACTATATAATAAAGGATATTATTTATATAGAGAAATATTTTAATACTAATAATATAAAGTCCTTCTTAATAAACTAGTTATTTAGGCACTCTAGTACTCTAGTAGCTCTACCTTTAGTAATAGCGTAATTAACTTTAGTAAGCTAAGTATCCTATTAGGTAACTACTCTTATTAGCCTTATTACTTTATAGTATCTTATTTATACTTTATTAAGCTTATTCTCTGCTAATATACTAATAGTAGTAGTAAGCTTAGTAATCTAGTCTTAGTACAGCTAGAAGGGCTTATAGTAATTAGTAAATAAGTATATAAATATAGTAGTTCTAATAAAATTAGTAACTTAGGCGAGGTAGTTTCTCTCTTACTAGTACTTAGTATCTTCTATCTTATACGCCTCTAACTTTTTTTTATAGTCTTCTATATTCTCTTTATATAACGCCTTACTAGTATTTAATAGGTTAGTAATATAGGTAGAGATAAAGAAGGCGTTATCGTAGATAGTAGGTATTCTAATTAATATTAGGTTATATACGCGTTAATTGTAGTAGTTAAGGGCTAGTAAGCGTTAACATCTAGACGCGTAATAGCGCGTAGCTTAATAAGTAGCTAAGATATTTATTTTATATTAAAAAGGTACTAGACGCTTAGAAGTACGTATTTATTTTTAAGTTACGTAATCTATTTAATCTATTATATATAATTAGTAAGGACTATAGTCTAATTATAGTTATAGATAGTTATTATTTTTACTATTATTATCGCGTTCGTGCGATAGCGTAATTTTACTTATTTTAGTAGGTATTTTTATTAGTAGTGCTCTAATAGTAAAGGTACTAAGACTCTTAATTATTAGATAATAAGGGTTCTAATAAAGATAATAATAATTAGAGTTTAATATATATATTATTATATATGTTGTAGTCTTGTAAGGGATAAGGCGAAAGGTCTACTCTATTCTAGTCCTTTTTGGGACTAGGGGGTCTATAGAACGTGCTATCTTTAACTCCGCTCCCTTCTACTAAATACTACCTTATATCTAATAATATTACTTAAATTTAAAGACTCTATAACCTATAAGGTTACTAATCTCTTAGTTATTAGACGCTTTAAAAGGTGCGCCTAATATTATAATTACTCTATTATTTTATAGCTTAATAGCTAGCTTATAATTATTCTACTTTTTCTTAGTAATATATACGTATACCTTGCGTTTATTCTTTAAGCCTAGGGGGGCGTCCTCTCTTACGTAGTTAGGCTGCTATAGGTACTACTATTAGTTCCTATAGTTTATGCGTCTTCTTTAGTATATATAGTATATTAGAGTTACTCTAGAGATAATCTAGTCTATAGTATAGCTTAATAAAGTAAAGGTAGTAGTCTTATATATAGCCTTCTAAGATCTATAAGAAGACTATATAAAATTATTTTAGCTAGATATCTACGTAGTAGTAGATACTATAGAAGATCTTTAATTTATTATCTAGTAGGTTATATAGCTTTCTATATACTTCTTCTTATAGTCCTATATCTTTAAAAAGACATTAATCTTTTAGAGATTAAGTTTCTTATTACTATACTTAATTAGAGGAATTACTTTATAGGGGTCTATTATCTAAGGGTATAATTAGAGAAATACTTATTCTCTTTAAATATTATAGGTATACTAGCGTATATTCGCAGAATCTATTAAAGTTATTATATATTAACTATAGTTATTAACTTAGTTATCTTTAGTCTACCTAGCGTTACTTATTTATTTATAGTATCTACTTAATTATCTCTATAGGTAGAGATATTTATTATTACTCTTCTCGCGCTAGTTATTAGTTAACCTAAGTACTAGTTTAGTTCTTAACCTAAGTATTAGTTTATTACTTTTTTATATCTTAGTCTTTTATTCTTATAGATATTTAGCTTTACGCTTAACTTATTAGTTATACTATTCTTATATTATATACTCTTTTAGTCTATACTATTATAGTATATACATAGCTAACCTCTTATTAAAAGTAGTAGATTAGAACTAGTTATTTAGCTATTTTAGATACTCTTCCTTTTAGAGAAGTTTAGCTATAGCTTTGCTTAGTAGTATATTAATATAGCTAGTAAATATACTTTTAAAGTAGAAGATCTACTTTAGCTCTTTTATATACGTCGCGTTTACGCGTATAAATATAGCTTTAGTCTAGCTTTAAAAGTCTTAAAAGAACTTACTAAAAAGCTCTATATTTACTATAGGCTAGTCTATATAGTCTATAATTATACGCGTAATATATATATTACTATAGTTTTATCTATTTTATTATTTAGGGCTTTAATATTATTATCTTAGATCTCTAGATTAATATAATACTATTTTTTTACTTTTAGGTTTATAGTTCTTAGTAGCTCCTCTTATATAAGAGTATAGCCTCTAGTACTACTTACTATTTTAGTTACTATTTATTATTATTAATATATACTACGCTAGCTATAGTTACTAAAGATATATTAGTAGTTATAAGTTATTAATATATACTTTACTAGCTATATTCGCTAGTAACTTATTAGTAGTTATAAGTTATATATAAGTTAAGTAGTAACTAAGTAGAGGTTAGTGCGTATATAGACTACGTCTAGGAACGCTCTAATATAGCTAGAATAGTTAGTCTTAAGCTAAATAAGACGCCTAATATAGCTAATAGTAAGCTTAGCATAGATAACTTCGCCGCTAATATAGGTAATCTAAGGAACGCGCGAGGTTATAGGATCTATTTTTTCTAACCTAACTATCTATAACTACCCTATAATTACTAATTAGTATAGGTAGGCCTTATATAATTATATAAAGTAAATAATAAGTAAGGTTCTTCTAGTAACTAGTATTAGTATTATCTCTCTATAAATGGAGGTTTCTATAAAGATATATACAATTGTCTACGCACTGTAGGCTAAGGTCGGGCTGACGTCCCTACCAATACTTATGGTCCGACAGCTATATAGTTTTCTTAGTAACTTTTACTATACTCTAATACTCTAAAAATATCTCCTCTTCTTTCTTAAGTACCTCTTTCTCTTACTTTAAAGCCGCAGCCCTCTCTACTATACGCAGCGTCCCCCTCCTCTATATCGCAGCCTTTGCCTGCGGTATTAGCGTATGCGGGTGTGTATATCTCTGGTATGCATACCGCAAAAACTACGCATGGTTTATAACCCAGATGTTCTTGCCTGCGCTGTTGAATAGTATAGGGGGCTGATTACTACGATTGTGAATGTTTATTTGGCGCAGGCGGGGCAGTATAGTGTTATGGCCAAAGTGACGATCGTGGTGACAGTAGGGTGTTCGGTGGTTGCTGCGGGACTGTTTTTGGTGTATAATACGGTGAGCGGTGCTTTTCAATGCCCTCGCGACCCACAGGTCGCTCCCAATAGGCGCGAGCCCATTGGTGTTTAGTTGTGTGTGTTTTGTTTCGGTACCGAATCTTTATCGTAGACCGGAGCTTAACTAGGCTGCCAAGCCCGAGCTCAAAAAAAAAACTCGCTTTACCGCATTTCGTATATGACATAGAGGGTGTGGACCTGTGTAGTGATCTCTATATGGCTTTCTCTTTTTCAAACTTGCGGAAACTTCATATGAAATAATACGCTGATGTTGAGACTGGTTAAGAGGAGGCATGATAGGGAGGTTGTGGCTGTGGAGAAGGAGGAGGGGGGGACGGGTGGATAGGGGAGTTTGATGGGGGTGGAGATATACTGTATTGTCATTGCTTGACTAATTTTCGTTGCTCGAGGAAACGACCGGCAAGGAGCACTTCTTCGCTAGTCGCAGTCCGTTAAGTATTGTTCATCATCATTTCGAGAGCATGTACTACTCCCAGTATATCATACCAGGTACTTCTCTTCCCTTATCCTTTCGTGTCAGCATATGTACCTCATATCACGTTCTGTCACGACCCCTCCTCCGACCGAGTGGGACAGTTCCTCGCAATATGGCCCTGTCCGTTGCACACATAGCAAACCCTCGGCGTTTTCTTACTGGGTTGCTTGGCAGGCGCGTCAGTATCACCATTGCCAACTGACGGGTTAGTCGGCACTGAAACGGCTTCTTTGGTCATCGGATGATATTTGCGGGACTGTCTCTTATATTTGTTTACCTTAGTCAAAGTTTCGGAGACAGGCGCATGTTCAGTAGAAGTCGTACTTGCGCCGTGCTCGACCTTTTGGTTTGAGCAAACTGGTAGCTTCACCACAATCTTCTCGGCTGCTGTTATCGCTGGCATGGACTTGCTCGTTGCCTGAATGGCTGGAGTGGGCTCTGCGGGAGGAGGATGAGACGTGACTTTGGCGGCGCCGTTAAGTTTAGCTTGTTTCTTAACGCAATCACGAGCCAGGTGGCCTCGCTGATCCCAAAAATAACATATAGGTCCCTTCTTGTTTGGCTTACTTGTGGTATTGGTAGCAGTCGCAAAGACGGGCTTATCGAGGGTGGGCGCAGAGGTCTTCTCGGCTTGTTGGCGTTCGACTCGACTTTGGTTCTTCCCCTTGACCACCCGCGCCTTTCGCTCTTTCGCTTTTTGTGATTTTTTTGCCTCCTGTGCTTTCCGCTGCATGGCCTCGAGGGCGGCCTTTTGTTCTTGCAACTCTTTCTCCAGACGCTCTTTAGCCTCTTCAGCTGCATGCAGCCTCGCCTCAAACTCCATCTTCTCCCTAGCCTCGTGTTCCATCTTCTCTCTAACCTCACGCTCGGCTATCTCACGTACCATTTGTTCACGTGCCTCACACTCTGCAGCCTCCTGTGCCTGACGTGCCTTGGCCTCTTTGACTTCACGCTTCTTCTTCTTCTCTTGTGCCTGTTGCGACTCTCGTTCCTTTGCTTCCGTATCTTGCTGTTCTTGTGAATTCGCTCCATTCTCCTCTGCTAGTTTCTTTTGTGCTGCTTTCTCCAAGGCAGCCCTCTCTTTCGCAGCCTTCTTGCGGGCAGCCTTCTTCTCGCGTGCTTCTTGCTCACGGGCCTCTTTCTTCTGTTGTGCTGCCTCACGTGCGGCCTTCTCTTGCGCCGCCTTCTTGCGTGCCGCTTCTTCTGCTTCGGCCTTTACTCGTGCAGTCTTCTCCTGAGCCGCCCTCTTTGCAGCGTCACGCTTGAGCTGCTCCTGTACCTGAAACTGTGCTTCCTGCTCCTCCTCTCGCCGCTTAGCTTCGGCCTTACATTCAGCGTCTTCTGCGGCCTTCCTTGCAATCTCTTCTTCGTCTTCCACTTGATCCTCACCACTCGACTCTTCTTCTGATTCAGACTCCGGTCCAGGCTTGGGGTTTGACTTCTTGGCCTTCTTCGCCACCTTGCCCTTTTTGCCCTTCTTCTTGCTCGCTGCGTCGGTGTGCACAAAAGCGAATGGTTTCTTTAACGTAGACGATTCGATCTTCCTCTTGCAGCCTTTGCAAGCAATGGCGCCTCCACTGGGGCAGCAGAAGCTAAATTCCGAAACCTGTACGCTGCAAAAAGTGCACTTCTGCCTTCCCTTTCTCTTTTCCCATCCTACATCGATAGTTCCTTGCATTTTCACACCTGCTCTCTGCAACTCCGCAGAATAGTCGCGTTGCAGGCTCTCAACCCAGTCTTTAGCCATGGCACACTTATCCTCCACACTAGAGACGCGAATGCCGTCGTTCTTGGGCTGTCGCTCCTCGGTGGCCTTTTTGAGTTTCTCAAGACAGCGCTTGTTAATTGCTTGTCGCCTCTTGTTTTTCTCCTCGTACTGGAAGCGATCGGATTGTTCCTGCCGACGTTGTGTACGTATTTGTTCCCTTAGATATTCATTAAAGTCTAAGTCTTCGTCTGATGCGTCTCCACCATAGTAGCCGTAGCCACTAGGCACGTAGTGGTAGCCGCTATGTCCGTATTCGCCGTCGTCAGACGGATATCCGTATTTTGAGTACAAATTGTCCCAGAAATCTTCATCGCTATCTTCATGATATTCATACCGTGGCTGTGGTTGTGGCTCTGGCCGAGACTGACGTGCGTTTGCATTGCGATTTGCCTTGGCATTTAGGTCAGACTCCATCTGCTGCTTGATGATCTCAGCGTGCTTCTTCCGCCGCCAGTCATGAGGATTACGTTGATACTCAGCGAGATCTATTCGATACGCCGACCACTCGCGAATGACTTTCGAATAGTTTTTGTCGTACTCGGCCTTAGTCTCTTCGTTCCTTAAGAGCTCCCAGGCTTCGTAAATGCGACGGAAGTCGGCCGCATCGTCAACTTGACCAGGCGCCTTCTTGTCCGGATGGTGAAGCAGAGCGAGGCGGTTAAATGTGACTTTAATTTGGGCTTTGGAAGCTGCTGGGCTCACACCAAGATCGGCATAGGCGTCAGCTACCTTGGGCTTGATCGGCTCCTCTATGAGCAAAGAGAGTGAAGAACTCATGGCTGATTAGCAAATTTGTGATGTCAAGTGAAGTGTCGTGCTGAAGAGCTGTTGAGCAAGCACACCTCCGCTTGCTAGTGAAGCTGTGGTGGAGCGACACAACGCTGTTGTGTGCATGGGGGATTGCCGAAAGTTCTAGACTAACACGTACCCAACTCGCTAGGTAACTAACTAGCGCGGTGCGACAACGCGTTAGACCAACTGTCACCGCGTGAAGTAACGCGCTAGATGAACCTTGTTGCAACTCGTATATGATTATCATGCTTCAACTCGCCATTTCGTATCCAAGGTTCCACATGATGCATTATTACGATAAAATCGCCTACTGCTAATTGTCATTTCTATCGCATTTTGGTACACAAGAGGGTGATTACATGTTATCGGCAAAACAACCTTCTTAGCTCTAAACTTGGACACATTGTACATCACAGCACATAGTCTTCACCCGAGCAGTTTGAAGCTGGCAAGCAGGAACAGTGTTATTTTGGACGAAGAAAGGAAAAGATCAGTGTGGATTTTATAACCGGACTATGCCCTTGCTACTATACTGGCCACATCTTGGCGCTTTCTTACATCCTGTGCGGCCCAGGAGTGTTTTATCTACCATGACACAAGCCATGCCCTACAACTTACAAATTTCTTCCCCGTCATAGGTTTCCATGACTATTTTAGGTCAGTTCGATTCAACCATAGGTTTGCAGCCGTCTACATTCTCTTGTTTTCGTATTCTGCACACAGAAAGACCACCCACCCTCATGGCAGGTACCATCTTCATTTTGGAAATCTGTAATTTCGAAAGAAGAAGAGATATAAAACATCTCAGACCCTACATGTCATGTGGGAAAAAGAAAGAGGCGGGGACAGCAAATATCAAGCGCTATACAGCATTTTTCTGGAAAAGTAGGAACAGCACAACACACAATGGACATTACTCATCGCTATGCAAGTTTTTAAATCAAGTGAAGGAGGTGTTGTGTGCAAAGAAGAAAAGCAGAAACGCGAAGAATGGCTTTATATATCCGTAATCATCTATGATCACATAGAGCGGCCCATGCCAACACATTTATTAAGAGCCGTTTCCAATTTGAGACAGCAGTCAGAGTGTCGGACACTCAAAAGCGGTATTTTACATTTCGAAGAGTAGACGTGAACTTTGGTGCCTAGCACGATAGACAAAGTCGACCCTCGCCAACACATAGCGCGTCCATGTGATCAATTTTATGCAACCTGGACACTACCAGCCCCAGCAAAGAGAGAGCCTCACTTTGGAAATTGAATAAAATCTCATAGTCAAAGGTGGAAGAGAAGAGAGGGAAAGAACAGGGGCGTTTATTTGCACATCTCTCAGCCGCTAGTACGAAAGTAGCGAAAATGAACAAGGTTAGCCTCTCATCTATTCGAATTAAAACGCTTTTTGTCTTTGTAGAACAGCAGCAGCATACACCTGGCAGTGTTTCTTTCTTATTTTGGAAAAGCAGACACATCATACACATTAGCAGTACTTCTAGTTATTGAATAAAATGGCAGCACCATATTATGGTTGTATGATGTTGAAGAGAGTTCTAATGGTCGTTTCCACTCTTACTCTGCCTCGGCGCCATTATCCTCTCCATTGGCACCATTGACCATTTGCAACGCCATATGTGTATTTGATTGTACCTTTTATATTTTAGAAAAGTTAACCAGCCTCATACTCCACGCCTGTCTGAACTCCGTGGCATACCAGCAGCGAAATCTCGTTGTATTCTTCTCTGGTGTAAATCGTAGGCAAGCGGACATACCGCCGTCACTGCTGTAGTCGCCAAATTGTTTGAACAACAGAAAACACACCGTAAGGCGTATGGAACTCAAGTCCTTAAGAGCATCGATTTTGAGAAATAAAGACCAAACACGCCTCTTATAATAATATCTGTGGATTGATTTTACAAAGAAATAGCGGACACATACAGCCTAAGTGATATGTTTTGCACAAACAAAAGTAGTAGATAGAGACTTGCTGTCGTTTGTATGCCAGACTTAAACAACAGCACCTGGGCAAGCACGGAACTCATCGCAACATTGTCTTTGTTGTTAGGGAAGAAGAGAGCAGTCTACTCATACCCCTGATCGTAATCTGACTTTTAAAAAAGAGGAGCCGTGGCAGCGAGCCTCATGGACCAACAGGTACAAAATTTCGAATTTCTCAAAAAGAGCGGAGGGTAGATCGAAAGTTCCCTGCTACTGCGAAAGCAGATTTTACAGCAACCCAAGCCAGAGGCGTCATATTTATCCCCGAAGTCTTCGTTAGAAAAGAAGATGGAAAACCGCTCATCACCTCTACATTCCGGAATTTTAGAAAACCAGCAGCAACAGCGGCAAGCTATGAGTACATAGGGTGACTACTACCCGTTCTCAAGATTTCAGGACTATAGATAGGAGATAGGTTGAAACCCCGTACTATCTCCCCCGCATACACTTTTACCAATAAGCAAATAGACAGACACTCCATAAAACCGTCCACTCGGGACTCCAAGAAAAAACAACAACAACAGAAAATCACCCATCGTATCTACATGACTAAAATTTAGGAAAAGCAGCACCGGCCCACCCACGATTGTTTTCCCCAAGCGTTTTGGATTTCTAGAGAAAAAAAGAGTGGGAGATAGGTAGAAAGCTTTCATGGCACAGGAGAAAATAAAGTTTATACAGCAGAACAGGCAGAGGGCTCATCCTTCTGTTGTGCATGAATTTAGGAGAAAGAAAAAGACACAAAACTCGTGCCATGTTAGTCATAGTTTCAAAGGTTTAGAACGACAGGAACTCTATACGTGCGCTGTTTAGAAAGTTCTTTTTAGGAAAAAGGGAGAAACGAGGGACAGTCATAAATGATAGCGTGTTCGGTTTTTGGACACGGAAAATCTATAGGTACATTAGTAGTAACGTGTACCTGATTGGAAAAGGAGGGGGGTAGATAGGAAGAAAGATAGGAGGCATTCCTGGCTTCGGTAGAACAGTCAAAGCCCCGTCAGCCCATGAGTCCGAGGGTGTAGTCTTTTCGATACAAAAATATATGTGAGAGACATCTTTCTGAATTGTAGATAGAGTATTGTTTTTCAAAGGGGGAGGTAAGAGAACAAGTGCTAGCCGTCAAAAGATGATTGGTATACCCCTCCATCATCCCATCACCCGCCACACAGTCACTCACATATACAAGGCAGAAAACTCTACTTCCGCCAATACGTCTGCACAAACTCATGCGCCCAATCAATAACCCCGGCTTTCCAGTCACCCAGACTCTCCTCCACCAGCCCCTCCCACTCCCTCGCCGCCTCGTCCTCGCCCTTCCCGCCGCCAGACCCTTTACCCAACCACATCCTCTCCTGTACCTTGCGCACACTCCCCTCGCGCTCAACCTTGATATCCGGGATATTAGCGCCCTGCATTAGCGCAAACAGGTTCAAGATTAGATTTGATGATTTGCGCAGCGTAGACCAAGCGGTATACGAGTATTCTTTGAATACAAGGTAGTTTGGGTGTTGGACGCCGCCCATGCCTTCGATCATTTCGCGGCAGAGTTTCATGGCGGGGGCAAAGGGCTTGGGGTCGCGACCGAGAATGTAGCCAAAGTCGACGTGGAAGAAGGCGCCCGAGGGGGCGAGGAGGAGATTGTCGAGGTGGCGGTCGCCGACGCCCAAAAGGTAGGTTATTACGCAGTAGCCGGCACAAGATTTGATGTATGTGTCCATTGCTTCTTTGCGGACGCCGAGAGGGGCGCTGTCGTCGGGGTTGTTGGCGCGAAGGTAGGCGAGGAGAGAGCCTTTGTGCTTTTGGCATGCGGCTGCGATGGACATGCTGGGTACGAATTGGAAGGCGCCTGCGGAGGTGGAGGTGGCAAGGATGCGGTATGGTGTCAGCTTCAAATCAAGGTTCTCTTTGCGCAGGAGACGATCCATTAGTGTGATGATCTGGATAACCAGTTGGTCTTGTCGCAGATCGTCACCGGTCTTGAAAATGATGGGATATGGATTTTCAGTAGTAGTCTTGAAAGAGAGAACCATGGGCAGTAGTGACGACTTGAGAACGTTGCAGTCTTCTGTAGATATGCCAGTAATGTACACTGACGGATCGAGGGGCAGTGGGAGTGGCTCAAAGCTGGTGAGCTCATTCTTTGGATCTGCGATGGCCTTCTTGAGTCTCGCGAGTTTTGTGGGCCGATCGCCGCCTCCAAAGCGAACGTCTTTTGAGATTTTGGCCAAGATTGTGAGAAGCTCTCCTTGTCGCTGAAAGGTTTTGCGCGTCTCGACACCTTGGGGTGTTTTTTCCAACTCGACCATGAAGTCATATTCGACCTTAGCGAAGAGGTCTCGGTGTTCTGGCTCTTGGTCGGTGCTGGTGTCACTAATCTCCACCATGAGATACCAGTGCAAGAAGTTGCCCAATGTGAAGCTATTGGCTGCACGGGTCACCAAGAAGCGTGCTAGTGAGGAGTCGTCACCTTCGCCGGGCGCTTCATACTTCAAGGCTTGTACCAGCTGCAGGAGATATAGCTGGAGCTCTTCGTCGTCTGCTTTCTTGAGGCGCTCAACAGCATAGCTTCGTACTACGGGGTGATCAAAATGAGGTCCCAATAATTCCAGGGCATCATCGACGTCAATCTCGGCCCATTTGTCGAGCAAAGGTGCCGCTTGCCGGGCTTCCCTTGGGTTCTTCCAGTTGACGCACTTGACGAACTTGGTCAGAGCTCGCTTGTCGCGGAGCAGGAAATATCTAAACTTCCAGATATCGTCTCGCTCATGCGATGTAATCTCCTCGAGAGGGCCCTTTGCTAGCAGAAGATTGAGCTTATCGCGTACGTGCACGTTGGGCTTTCGATCGCGATCTAGCGAATCTGTCTGCTGACTGCGCATCAACTCGCGATGCTTGTCCTCGGCGGGGTTAACTCTTCGCCCGACTTCGGGGTCGTAGATCTTGATGAGGCGGCCAGCATCGGCATCACCGTAGCCAATACCTTCGATGTCTATGCCTGGGCCGAAAGAGACTTCTGGCGGTGGGCGCAACCTCACATCGGCTTCCGCAGGCAATCGCAAGTCCGACACGGGCGGTGGAGGGTATTCAACATCGGTGAAGATGATGGCGTGGTCAAAGCGCGGAAGCTCAATATCGAGATAGAAGAGTTCTTCATCGCCCAGCATGGGCATCACCGTTCATCCCGTTCATTTTGCTCTGTCGGTTCAAAGCTGCTGCTTCGGCCTTGAGCGCCTCTTTGCGTATCTGCATCATCTTCTTGTACACCAGCGCATCAAGCCAGGTGTTTGGTGGGCAGATCACCCATCTCCTGCTTCTTCAGTAGCCCTTCCAACCGCTCCATCTCAGCAACCTGCTCATCTACGGTATCTTCAACCACCTGTGCCTTCCTTGGTCTCCGCGCCGGTGGTATCACCCAGGGCGTCGTGGTATTGGCCAGGCCATCTGCCGCCTTGAAGCGGTGTATCCGACATCGCTGTCTACCCTTGTGCAGTGCGTTGTCCTCGTCAAACAGCGGTATCGTGGTTCCTCCAAAGGGTACGGCGTGGAGATTCGAGTCTTTGTCTTCGGCGGGCGACAGGTCCCAAACGGTAATGGCCATTTGCGCCGACGCCGGCAAATTAGCATAAGTCACAGGCAGCTGAAGCCATTCGTTCCATATGCGCGCATTCTTGAACGACTTGTAGGCCGTTTGAACCGGAACGGTGAGGGGCTTGCTATCAGCCCATATCTGCGCGGTAACGTAGAGCTCAAAGTGGGGACTATCGGCCTGATATCAGCATCTCACTCTCATCCACCACCCGGTAAAGGTGGACGGACGCACTTGATATTTGACCCTCGGTGTCTTAGGTCTGGTCTCTTCAGCAGGACCGAATAAGGTATGGGCTTCTGGTTGCCGTCGAGGCGATCTCTGCATCCTTTCAGCACGGTTCCCGTCTCTGCATGGCAGAAATCCTACATTCGAACATGGACTGACAGCTCAGTCAGGTCAAGAGATGTGGCAAAGTTGAAGGCCTCCATGATGCGCAGTGGGGAAGCTGTTTGCTATCGAAATCGCAGGCCATGGGTGTGATGCGATTAAGAGTTGGATGGCAGTAGTTGTTGCTGACTACCCAGGACACATGACAAGTGTCGATACGGCTTACAACATGAAGCCGGGAAAGGCAGACAGTTCACTCTACCCGTCTATGCACGCTATGCACATTCGTACGTGGGAGGGAGACCTAAGCATCACATGCCCGGCAGGGCAAAACGGCGACAGGGATACGCGAATGGAAAGAGCGATTCGCGTGGCGGAAGGCTTGGCTGACGAGCGCAGTCGCACTTACCTGATCAAAAGACGCGCTAAGCCGCGGGCTTTGCGTATCGGACAACCGCGTCCAGGCACACACTCGATCCAAGCCAATCAATTCAACTCCATCACCAGCACAATCGTCTCGAATATCGCTTTTGGTTCGCTTTCGCTGTCACTCCGACTGGAATGGCGCGTCTCAATACCCACCTCTCCGCTACGCCACAACCACGCGCTTCCACCGTCGACTCCCTTTATCGCGACCCCTCGGTTGCACCCCAAAACAGCAACAATGAACGCACATCGTCCTACTCAGTCTTGAGCCCTTCGCGCTCTTCAGACAAGGAAAACGAGACACCTGGCACGCGCGACAAAACACCGCGACGAGGCAAATCGGGGGGACTGCGGGGCGCATCAGCACGTATGCCTACGCCGAATTCCGGGTCGACATCTGGCAATGGCAGTAAGAGGCGGAGGACCGATAACTACAACATGTCGCAGCCTCAGGTCTACGAGGATGGCCAAGATGAAGAAGAAGAAGAAGAGGAGGAGGAGGGGGAGGGTGATGACTTGGAAGCTGTTACTCCTTCGCAAGCACAGCCTGATAATGGCGATGACGAACATTCTCGGTACTACGACCCGCAACAGGACCCAGAGGTACGGCGAAGGTTGCGCGCCAACATGCGCGATCACGCTCGCTTGCTAGAGGGTAAGTGGGGTGAAAGTTGTGATGATCGACATGACTAAGTACGTTAGACAACCGCAACGACCTCATTCAGTCACGCAATAGCGGCCTGCTTGACATTCTAAAGACACAGAATAGTCTGTTTGGCAAAGTACGACAGACGGCCGACGCAACCGTCGACTCTCGCTTCCTAGTGAATGCCAGCGACTTGGCAGGGAAGAAGCTCAACAATAGTCTGGGTAATTCTGCTACTGGCATTGACTTGGATCAATTCGTATCCAAATGCATATACTTTATGAAATCAGGGGGGTATGTTGCTGGCGAAGAGAATGCGCCAGTGATACCTGTAAGTGATGATGATAACGAGGATCCTGATGGTCTCAACTGGGCATTGCTAGGTCGACAAGCATGCTTTCCCTGCAACAAGCGCCCCCCAACATCAGCTTTCCTCTTAGGACCATTATCAGTACAGAAACGCGTCCGCACAACTCAACGCAAAGCTAGATCACAACGACAACCACTCGGACCCGCAACACGACCACAAGAGATCACCCAGACAGATACTCAGCAGAGCGAGGCTAACAATCTGACCAATCTTGTCAAGGGCATCCGAAAGCGACTGACAGAACACATCACCCAGAATATGGATCGCGTTGAGGAAGAGCTTGGAGCCATCCCAGATGACGAAGTCACCGACGAAGACCAATTTGCTGCTCTGCGCCGCCACAGGATGGCCATGACGGACCAGGGTGAACCTGCTGTCAGTCTGCTTGACTTTGCCATTCATCCTAGAGAATTCGGACAAACGGTGGAAAATCTTTTCTACATCAGTTTCCTGGTGAGGGAAGGCAACGCCAAGATTGTCAAAGATGAAGCTGGTCTTCCGCTACTACGTACGTAAAACGCCATGCGTCTCATATTTCCCCGCTAACATTCGGGCAGTGCCGGCAGAACCCCGCGGTGTGTCCGCACAACGTGAGGACAATGTCCAGAAACACCAGGCCGTTTTCAGTCTCGATTACCCCTCATGGCAAATGTTCATCCAAGCTTTCGGTATTAGAGTCCCGCTCATACCGCATCGTGAGAGCGAACAGACAAGTGTCGGCTCTAACGGGTGGTACAATGGTTGAGCCACTGTTCAACCCTACCTCTCTTTCACCGCCATTATTGCCATATTGTTTTCCTTTGCTTCTTCGTTTGACGTAATTTTTGTTCAACGGCATTCGTCGGTGCGTTCTGGCCCTGGGTACGACGCATGATGTACAGTTTCTCTTATGGTAATCTGTGCGTTTTGCACTTGCATCTCCCAGACGCATTTTCAGCATCTCTACCTCCGCTTAGCTTTTACCTGATACCCAAGATCTTCTTCAACCCTGTTTGGAAGCACTTCATGTAGTTGGAATGAAGCATCGATCGTCCGTCGTCCGTCCGTCTTCGCTCTCGCCTTGATCATCCCGCACATGACCGATCCGTCCATGAATCATCAGCCCGCATTTCAGCCCTGTTGTATCGATTCGTGGCTGCCGTGCTTAAAATGTGGGTTCGCTAGCGGAAGCCTGGTAAGCGGACACCGCTAGCAAAGCTGGCAAGAGTATGCTAAACACAACGCTTGTCTACTATTGTATCTGCACGCAGATGGACTGAAACGACGATTTACTGAGCCTGATCGTCAGGGGTTGGGAAAGCGAGCAAAGTTGAATACGATGTGGTATTGATTCATGGGACAAACCGGAGGCATCCGCTCCTCTGTTAGCAATGCCCAGATCGCTATGTTTTGTACTCGACACACAATTTCGTCATGGGCGCCGACGTGGACATTGATGATACGTCAGAAATGCCATTTCCTTCGTAAAAGAGGAGGTCCAATATAGCGCATCAACCTGCGACGCTCGCCATTACTGAGATGGAGGGGGAATACGATGTTACTTGCTCGCTCTCGAGGCAAGTATGACGGACAGCAGGTTGAGTTGCATCAAGGCAGGCGGTTAGCGGTCCGATGACCTAAGATGCTACGATATGTCAGCTTCAACTTTCGATCAACGGTTCCTCTCCTACAATCAGCTAGCGCCATGTAAGCACTACGCCCTGGACATCATGGCATCTGACCATACGTACCCACAGCGGCTGCAGTTGCTTTTAGTTATTTTGCGCCCATCCCTAACGTCCATCATGTCCATCACAATTACTATGTAGATCGTCTTCCGACATCGATGTAACTGATAAGGACGCCGACAAACTTCCATGGTCTGTCAAGCATAAGCCGGCTTGCGCTTAGCTCCCGCATGGCTGAATAATTCTCCTTTGGCCATTTGGCATGTCGGGCGATGCCGATTTGGGTCTTAATATTATCCAAGTATAGGAATTAGGCCGAAGGAGATATAGACAGGCTTTCAAAGCCGATATACGCTGCCGATCCCGGAGAATTACCAAAGAGTCACGAACGTCGAAAAAACATGGTGCCTGAGCCTGCAACCCCTTTGCACCCCGCATTGTCTCACGCTATGCCGAATAAGGGCAGTGCTGTGAGAGTCTTGGTGGCTGTGAACAAGTCCTCCATCATTTTCTCGGCCATTTGGACAGGCCTCAATGGTCGCAAACGCCTGTTCGGCTGGTCAGGCCCGGGCTCGGATTTAGTTGGTCCCTTTCTGCCCGAAAGCTCACGCGCAGCCGCGGGTCCTCACTTCTCAACCTTTTCGCCTCGAGTGACAGTACTTTTACATATGCACCCAGAGCACGAGAGGCTTTCAGGCCACAGAGCTCGTATGATTCTCGTTACGCTCGAGCGTGTCGATGTGACGTGACGCACCCCGGTGACGTGGAGAGCGGTTCCTGCATCCTTCTCGCCTCCCCGGATCGACCGCATGATCTTCTAACCAGGCGCCTTCGACCAGGAATCCGTCGCAACCAACAATGTTCCGGCTCCACACCCCAAGCCCGCTTCCTTTGCCGCAGCGGAGAATTTCCTCTCCATTCAAAACATCTTCACGTTTGAGCTGAGCAAGGTAACGTCATGAGGTGGTGAAACAGGCTCGTGAATGCACGAATGACAGACGTTGGCTGGCTGACGCACGTCAACAGCATGTCAGCCGTTGACTTCCGCCGTCACGACCTCCCAAACCCAATGTTGCTCACACAGCATTTTTGAAACATGGTTGCGCCGAGCAAGTATCCGTGCCATGCCGGCTTCGTGGAAAGAAGAGGAGGCTCTCTGTGTCGCAGGGCGTCTGCACCTGCATACGGTTCGGTATAAGATTTTGTGTACGCCCAATCGGCGGGGTTCGGAAAGCACCTTGGGCAACATTCGCGCTCGTTGCTGCATGGAGTTGCCTGCAGGACTATATCGAAACCAAGTAACTATGTCCGGCGGCAGTTAGTTACCTGCTGTATTTGCTTGCTTGCTTCTGTTGGGCGCTATCTTGGCTTCGCTTAGGCTGCTCTGAAGCAGCAAACTCGTTACCACGGGGCACATATTTTCTTCAACACCATATCAAATGAGTATACGATACCCGATCACGGGCGTCAGGGCGGGTGAGGGGGCCAGTTCAAGCGGCGCTAAAATATACACTGCCCTAGTCATGTTGATCGCCGTTGACGCACGTACGGCATCACCCGCAGCCGATTACAAAGGATAACCTCGATTGATAAAAGCCAAACTGTGTGGCCCTGCTCTGAAGTCATCAGTTGCATAGTGAGTCCTTTTGCTTTCTTCAATTTGCGACGTTTGCTCGTGCTGGCTGCTTCCCGCGCCGACGCGCGTCGCCGGCATCCTGGTCTTTGCTCATCCCGCCCTCTATTTTTTTAGTTTTATACGTATGTAATCAATCATGTCTGAGCCCTACTACTTCAACACTACGGCGTCGCTGGAAGATCCACACCCAAAGGTAGAGCTGGCTCCACCACCTCGTGTACAACCACTCGCTGAGCCACGCGCCATGTCTCCATTGTCAAACTGCGATGACATTGAGAAGATGGCACCTCTGGCGGATGTTGTCGACCGCACAACCCGGCCCAGGACTTCGAGTACGGCTAAGCTGGTCAAACGGGAATCGTATGACCTCACTGGAAGCACCTTTTTGATCACAAACGACGGCAAGACACTCAAGCTCCCTATTCCCTCGGAAAGCAAGGCGGACCCTTTAAACTGGAGTAAATGGAAGACGACCGGAGCAATCTTTTCCATTGCACTGTACTCGGTCATCTGTCTGACTGCGGCACAAGCCACGACCGTTCTATTGGAAGGTGTGCAAACTGAATTTGCTTCAGAGGTATGCTTCCCTCTTTTCCTTCAGTGTGAATGCTACTAACACTGCTTGACTAGCACATACCAGCATGGCTGATTAAGGCTCTTGTCACCGGACCTACATTAGCCATGGGTATGGGGTGTCTTCTGTGGGTGCCGCTGTCTATTGGCATGGGTCGTCGGCCTACGCTTCTAATTGCAACTGCCGTCGTTATACTCGCCACATTGTGGGCGGGTGAGGCAAAATCGTTTCGACAACTAGTCGCCGCAGTGTGCTTTATTGGGTTAGGAGAAGGACTGTCACTATCTCTCGTAAGTCCCTATCCATCTACAGCTGCAACGCCTTTCGCTTACAACCCCCAGGTATTCCTAATGATCATCGACCTAACCTACATCAACCAGCGATCCACAGCAGTAGCCACCATGTGGTGCGTAGCAGGCGGCTTCGGCACCTCTGGTGTCGCCCTCGTCCCCGTAATCACCAACCACAGTGGCCACTGGCGCGAATTCTACCACGTCTGGCTGATCCCACTCTGCATCTCCTTCCTAGTCTCCTTCTTCCTATACCCAGAGACGTACTTCAAGCGCCCCACTGTCGCCTTCGACGGCCTCATTCTCATGCAAAGCGCCACCGAAAAACTCACAGTCTACCAAGACACCGAAGAAGACTCGAGCCTCTACCGTGACCTCCCCGAACCCCCACCTCGCACGGGCTTTGCCGGTTTCCGCGACCGCATCGGTATCGCTCGCTCACCATTTGCGTGTTGGAGAGCAATGGGTCGCTGCTATATCCAAATGGCGTACTGCGCCATGAGTCCGCTTATCTTTTGGGTTTTTGTCGCTTCAGGCTTCAACTCAGCGAGCATGATGTTCATCGGCGCCACATACCCACGCGTCCTTCTCGCAGAACCCTACAACATCTCGCCCGAACTCATCGGCACCGTAAACGTCGCCTCTGGCTTTGGCGCCCTCCTCGCCTTGCCCGTGTGCACCTTTGTTACAGGGAGGGGTATAACTCGCCTCTCGAAGCGCAACCACGGCGTCCAGGAAGCAGAACACTACCTCATCGCCTACATCCTCCCCGTCTTGTTCGGTGGCCTAAGCTCGCTCCTCTACGGCCTCGTCGTGGGCCTCCACTGGAGTCCCGTCGGTATCTATTTTGCCTACGGGATGAAAGGTTTCGCTTTCGTCACTCTCATGACGGCGAATACACTATGGGTTACCGAAGCGTTTCCTCGGTGGGCAGCCCCCGCGCTAGCAGTTGTGGGCGGCGGGTTGTTCACAGAGTCTTTTGCGCTGAGCTTTGTTATTGTGCCGTGGATTAATGCGCATGGCTTCATGTGGGTGGGCATTGAGTTGATGCTGTTCCAGTTTGTGGGTGGGTTGATTGCTATGCCCGTTGCGTTTTGGGGGAAGAGTGCACGCCAAGCTATTGCGGGGAGGTGGGCGGATGATAGGAGTGGGGCTTTGAGGCCGCTGTGAGCGAGCTCTCGTGTCTGTGGGAGGTGGACTCTTGAGGTAGACAATGTATACCTACTTGTACCCTTTTTATTTTGTGGAAAACGATGGTGAAGATGAAAGGGTATTTCTTTTGTTCGGGATTTCTACTGGTCGGTCGGTGGGGAGCTGAGCTGACCCCGTCGACATTTTCCTATGTATTATAATCTTATATCATTTTCGTCATCTATTTGGGCACTGTTTCCTCAGCAGCCGCATCCTATGCCGATAACAAGGCTCGTTTAACCCATATTCCCACTGGTAATATTCTGCTGGGGATGGAGAAAAGGCTGCACGATACGCAAATACAGTTGAGATGACTAGACGTATGGACATGACCGATGTGATGAAAAAAAATGAGTACGGTAGTTCTTGAGAATCATGGCATGATCCGTCCCCGGGGTATCTATACAAAACTCTCTGTTTGGCTACCCAAAGGAAGAACTGTATAATGCCCGGCATAGTCTATATCCACATACTTTGATGTAGTCATATGAAATTTTCTACGTTGAATACTTGATAAGGGGCTACTGCAACAGACGATATGGCTTATCTAGCACAAGGTCGGGGGTTAGATTCGATACAGCTATTTCCGATTGGCCGCACCTGCAAAATCGGGTGTATCTCATGTGGGAAATTTATTACTCGTTGTATGACATCTTGTACGCCACTTGTATAGATTTACTATAGGAGGTATTGAAGATGGACAGATGCGCGTGCGCGCGGGGATTTTCTCTCTCCTCTACAGTACCATGGTAAGGTAAGATAAGATAAGAGTGAAAAGGTTCGGTAGAGCTCTCGTCAATATCAGGTAAGAGTGAAAAAGCTCGGTAGAGCTCTCGTCAATATCAGGTAAGAGTAAAAAAGCTCGGTAGAGCTCTCGTCAATATCAGGTAAGAGTAAAAAAGCTCGGTAGAGCTCTCGTCAATATCATGTAAGCGATGGTTTCAATCTGGTAGGCCAAGGACGAGTACCATGGTACTGTCGAGGACCTTGAGCGATAAAAACTTCGCGCGCACACGAATAAATCTATCTCCTGTACCTCTCACAGCAACAAAAACAATCTACTGTTATCCACACCTCTACCCTACGTCGCGCACGCATTCGCCACTATGCAGGTAACAGAAGAACTCTTGGATACCAGACTCCATTACAGAGTGGGAAGTCCCATGCTGCGCACGCTTCCTCTGAGCACAGCTCGCTTCGAGGGCTTCGCCGGATGGTTCGGACTCTGGGCTCCGATCACAAAAGTTCTACGTGAGGAGCACGTTCATGTGAACCGTTTTGGCGCTCACCCCGTGCGACGCTTCCGCGAAACCGAGAACGAAGACGATATTCCTATCAGCGTGCTAGTTGAGTCGGATGCCACAATGCCAGGCCAGTATACACGATGGGTTAACGCCGTAAGAAGAATCAGACGCCTTCTACTAGACAGCGGCTTCGACATGGCTATCGAAATCATAGACGCACTAGCCGCTACAGAAGTGAAGCCGGAGATTATTAAATGGGATGACCGCGAGATCATCGAAACATGGGAGAAATTGCAGAGCCAGGTAATCCAACGACTTCAACCAAGCAATTGGCTTGCGATAGATATACTCTACAGTCTCATCGGCGACCCTCAAAATCCCACTCGAAACCCCACCATATTCATATCTGCATCGGATGCAGACGAGGATATATGGTTCCTGGATAAAGTACCATCAATCTATGATACGGTTGGCACATTCTTCAGAGTTGAGGTACGCCAGCTCCCATCCCTCCTCTCTACCCTTGGCTCCGATGATCTAGAGCCATACCCCGAAACAACGTCATATCAAGATACCGTTGAAATGGGAGCATCAATTGGGCTAGAAGGACAAAGGAGGTCAGCTACGTTGGGCATGGGGATCAAGCTTCAAAACAGCGAAGGGCACGACCTTGGCACATTCGGACTTACAACTCACCACGTCATTGTACATGGCGACATGACGTCTTGGAAAGTTGGGGAGGCATACAAACCCGACCATCGACTTCTCAAAAACGGTACACTCACCTCAGTGTCTCCATCTGATTCAGAACATCGCAAGGTAACACAATTCTGGCAACATCAACTGCAGCTATTTCAGGCTGGGGATCTACAACATGATGGCTTCTACCGAAGTATGATGAGAAAGTCTGAGAACAAAGTAGAGACTAAACGCTTCTGCCAAGAGGCGCTGATACGGAACGCCAGTTTCCCTGTTAAATTCTTCCAGACTAATCCCAGTAGGCTCTTGGGAGTAGTGTATGCATCGTCGGGTTTCCGAAAATCCAAGAACCCCGGCTGTTCTGAAGGCCTTGACGGCGACCTTGACTGGGCTCTTAACTGGGCTCTTATTAGGCTGCAGTCGCCTCGAAACGCATCAAACCACGTTTTGGCTGACAGACCGAAACTCCGCCTCCACCATACTTGCGAGGTCAAATCATACAAACACCTCCTCCCCAGCCAGAACTACGACGTAGTCAAGATTGGAAGCGGAACTCATTGGACAACCGGAAAGGTCAGCGCCATCCCAAGTGTGTTGAACTATCGCAATTGTGGACCATCAAGCGTGCCAGTGGGGTCTAAGGAAGATAAGCTTGATGGGATTATGTTTGCTTTCGGCATCAGATCAGATCGCGACTTGATCGGATTCATAGAGTCACGTGACACGGGAAGCGTCGTTCTATTAAACAGGAACGGAAATGAGCTAGGGGCTAGCGCTGTTGGCTTGGCCTTTGGCGCTAACGATGCAACGTCTATGGCATATATGACGCCTATAGCGCATGTCTTTGGCGACATTGAAAAGGTTACTGGTGGAAAGATAGTCGGGATGCGAGATGGTGGCATGGCGGAAGTTGATCAGTGAATCGGGGTGTTTGCGACAGAGATTGATTGCCGTTGGGTCGACTGTACTATAGTACTGGAGTCTGTACAATGAGTATGGATGAAAGCTGCTCATAGAATCCCACGCCAGGCTCTGATGCAGATCTAGTAGACCTAGTCATCAGCGGATTGTTTTTGTGCTCTTACTTCGTGCCTGGTAGCTGCGATAGCGCGCCCAATAATGGCATTGTGAATTAAAGATTCTAGAATTCAGCTTCTGCATACACATATGAAGAGTCCACTTGGTCCTAAGGTCATCCCTAGCCAAGCTGTACGCTCTAGCTATGCTAGCATCGCTGCAAGGAACGGATCAAAGAGTTTGATTGCCTTTGTGCTTCATGGACTGTGAAAGTGAGGACTATTGTACTATAGTTTCTAGAAGGCCATTTGGACGTTCATTTAAAGAGTTGCGTCTATATCGATTCCTAGAGAGTGGAATCAAGTTCGATAAGCCGGACCACTTATATCTATCATTGGTGGCGGTCTTCTTGGCTCTTTTGTCTTTTCCGCGCAAATTTTCTCTGTCAAAGAGTAGAGAGATGTTTAGGGCAGTACGCATTGGTAATCTTTTTAAAGGGCCTCCAGTACCACGTTGTTGGTAACATATGCGGCCACGTTACTCAAACAATGACCATGGAAGGCGCATATTTTGTCTTGCTCTGCTCGTTGAAAGAAAAGAACGCAGCAAACTGCAAGGTCAACAAGTGGGAGTTCGTCGACAAATATCCAGGTGACAGTTTTTCTATGATCTATTGTCCAGCTGGTGGGCCACTTGTTGAGGCTACAGACTGTAGAGCAGAAGTGATCTTTAGCGTTGATATCGATATGAAAACGAAGTGGATGGTGAAACAGAACTTGGATCTTGTTGGACATTAATCAAGGCCAGACCGTCTAAGCCTGAGAGTCAACAATTATGCCGCAAGGCCTGTACACTTTGCGACAGGTCTACCAGGAGAGCAGAGCTAGGCCGGATCTAGTCGAGTTGTAGAAAGGTGGACAAGTTTAGATGAATCAATTGCTTTGCCACTGCAGTGGTCTTATTATACACTGAGATTATACATTTTCGTCTTCTCACGTCTCTGCCTCAGGCGTCCACGAGGTCTCTCGGCGACGCAGTTCTATAGGCACGGGCAGTGGAACCACTGTTCGCACAACCCACATCTTCTTTGGCGCTTCAGCGAGTGGCTTGATATCATAATTAAGCAGCAATTCTGAAAAGAGTATCTTGAGCTCGTGTGCCACGAAGAAACGGCCGGGGCTATTTCAAGTTAATATATTTCATGTAACGTGACAGGAGCATTAGAGCAGACTTACCAGGCATGTCTTCCATGGCTGAATGCAAGGTGGTGTATGGATGTCGTAACCATTCCCGTCTGCTTGATCTTCAAGACGTCAACATTCCCCTTCTCTTCTTCGCTCATGGCCTCGTACTCCTCTCTCGCCCGTGAGTATCGAAACGCGTCATACACATCAGGATTGTCGATAAAATTGGGTTCGGAAGCCATCGGTCCCCATGGACATGACACAAGGTTTCCATACTCGACGTGGGTACCATCGGGTGTGGTGATACCTTGTTTGGCGATGACCTTGCGGCCTGAAAAGGTGACTGAAAGCGGTTGCATACGCTGGGCTTCACGGATCGCGGAGTCCATTCGGTACATACGGCTGAGGCTCTGTTTTGTCCATCCACCTTCTTCCTGAAAGACGCGATATGCTTCCTCCCGCAACTTATAGAGGACATCCGGCCCAGCGGTTAGAATATGGCCCAAAACATCGTAGGCAGTCAATGATGTAGTGTGAATACTTGCGAAGTTTACAGGCAAGATGCGCTTAGCAATGCTGTCAGGCCGCATTTCATCCTGTCGGCCCTCTTCCTTCGCTAGGCGGTAGCTCCAGGTGATAAAGTCGTTTGGTTCCTGCCAGTTCTTATATTCAGGATCACCAGCATCCTTCTTGTCAATTTCTGAGATGCGCTGCTTGATCAGCGGCAAGGTATACTTGGAAGAGAGCCAGTAGTGGTACTTTGGAGGTAAGCCTATCAGAGGCCCGACAATACAATGCAGGGCTTTAGGGACCACAAGCATAACCAACATGCTTCGGATAACATCCATGGTGAATCCCTCTGCCGCATTCAGGTACTTGCGGTTATGGCATATGGTCTCTCCAACCAGCATACGGTTGGTGAGAATTGGTATCGTATCCATAAACGACTGTAACAAATCCACCTTCTTCCATTCTTTAGTATCGGTGCCATAAACCTCCTTCACAGAATATGAAATCTCTTCGACTAAACCCGGTAATATCCCGCCGAGGTTCCTCAAAAGATTCCTGTGAAGTACATGCTCGTGGTAGGGATCGATCAGTAGTCTCTTTTCTATCCATGCGTAGTCGCCCTGCAACACATCATAGTGGGCCTCGCGCGTACTCAGGATACTGTCTGGTTGATCGAACATCCAGCGCAGCTGATCCGGTGGCAGGATGATCTCGGCTTGCACCCCAAGCGTGCAAGGTAACACAAAAGGGGTGCCCTTACGGCTGTACTTCTCGTAACCTTGCGCCACCCAGTCTTTGTTTTTCGTAACAGCGATAAAGTTGCGAAAACCGGCAATCCAGCCCTTTCCGTACCCTATCCATGGTAAACTGTTTGGTGGTCTTGGGGCTGTGACGAAGCCGTAGATAGTTGTGCAGATCCAGTAGGTGATCACCGCGGTAGCGATGTGGTAAAACGTGAATAGGGATGTCGATTCGGTTGCGTCAGATGCCATTGTGCGAGATCGGAAGTGGCAGGGAATTTGACCTGAAGAGGGACAAGAGCGGCGGTGACATGGCACGAACCATATATAAGTTGGTTGGCAATGTCTTGGGCATACTTTACCGAGCGTATAGACCGTATATTAGGCGCAATCGCTACACGTTGCCTCTTGCTGCTAATCTTCACACCCGGCCCTGCCGAAACATGCGTTTGGTCCACGAGACACATACATACGTACGTAGCGTCTCCCTAAGTCACCAGGCCGGTTGAAGCACCAACTCTAAGCCTATCGGACTACCACTAATAGCGCTTGCAGAATTGGCTGGTCTTCTGCACGGCCCTCTGGGCGCACCGAGAGGGCTCCGCGTCGGCACTAGGTGCTTCCGGATGAGTGAGTTCCGGTACCGTAGTCGACGACGTCATCTTTATCACCTCTTCTTCGAAAAAAACAACCAAGTAGACACACTATGTGATGAATAACTGAGTTAGGTGTTGATAGTTTGCGCGACCGAGCACAATGTGTTTTCAATACAACATTGATCACTATATCATCGTTGTGTACATGCGGCCATCATCCAAGCTCGCTAACACCAGCAATACACATATTTGACAAGATCGCACCGAAGTAGGGCCAAGCGAGGAAGTCGTGCTCTAACTGCAGTCAGCATTAGCAATGAGCTGACGTCGCTACCCCTCGGATAATTTTACCAAGCGTGCTTTGTCCTATTAGAATGCCGAGGTTCCAATCTCACCTTCTCTGGACTGGATAGAGATCATGATGGCGAAGCATAATTCTCAGTGTCCGGATAACCACTCAACACCAGTATAGATTGCTTCAAGGTTGATATGGCGGTAATAGGGCCGAGTCCGTATCTTTTCGCCGCAACCGAGCTGCGCATTTTATCGCGAATGGACCTGTGGTAAGACGGACAATGACGAGCGCAAACTAAAAAGAACACAACGCCGGGTTTTCTAATGACTTTAGACGAGTCATGCAAAAAGAGTAACGCGCAGAGGTATAAACATCTTCCGGGGACCCGAGTAACGCAAGATAAGCAAAGCAACCCTTTTTATGAAATGGCCCTGCTGGCTCGTATTTCTTTTACTGATGTCTTTCGCTATTGCGGGTGGCTATTGCTAAATTTGTTATAGTGGTATTTGTTCTCACGGTTGCTTGAGCTAGGTGAACTGGGTCCAGGTTTCCCAGTGAGACGACACATCTTTGCTATAGAGCACTGCTCCAGGAACCAAAGTGCTGAGATGAAGCGAGAAAGAATCTCTCTGTGTGGAGAGGGAGTGACGCGGTTGTCCGAGTGTCAGAGGTCTTCGCTTAACGGTTTGCGCTTTACGGTTTACGGTTTACGGTTTACGCTTTAACTGTGCACGGACACCCACATTGCACCCTTCGGCCGGCCCGCCTGGGACAGTATTCCAAGAACGTTGCCATGCATAGTTCCTGCAATGATCGCCCACTGCACGACGCAACTCACGCTGTTGTATCCTACACCATTAAAACATGCACCAAAACCATTCGCTGAATCACCTTTAACACAATAAACTCCGGGAAACATAAGAGGATGCGCCCAGAAGTCGTTGCCAAGAAGGGTATCAAGCGTCATGACCGAGTCCTGATGTGAAGATTGTGCAGCGACACGACACTAAGCCTTATGCCGTTGGCCAAGTACTAATCAGGCGTCATCCTTAGCTGCGACTTGATAAATACTACTCTTTAGTCAACCTATACTGAATGATACATATGAAGATGGGCTGAAACTTACTTTGAGATCAGTTCGGGCTAGTATGGACTCCGCAGTAGTAGTGAATGGCTGTGGAACCGCGAGTTATGTCAATTGTCACGACGTCTGGTGACTAATTAGTAAACTACAGCTTGGGCTTAGCTAAAGATGCACATGTTGCCGACTATCACAATGCACGGTGTTATCTTCAGATCGAATACTCGACTGTGTAAGCTATTCTTTAATTCATTGAAATCTAATGAACAAAGTCTCCCTCGTAGAATTCGGGACAGAATCTCCTTGTAGCATATCCACCATCTAAAATGGGTGTCAATCTCCCCTTTAAAAACATATGAACCAATATCCACAGAAATCCCTCCACCGCATACACTCTCTAGAGTAAGAACGTAGTACTCACCATGATTCCACTCTGATATCCCCCCCAACAACACCCTAGTGAAAAGGAAGAAGGCAATTATAAAGCAACTTCATCGTGCTTCCATCATGACGAGGAATCTTGCCTTCAATCCCATGCCACGTGACGCCCAAAGCCGGAGGATCGAAGAGAAACCTCTGCTTAGCAAGGCCAGGCCGAACCCCACCATCAACCGTGGTATCCACTACCGGCATAATAAACTCCCTAGTAACGCAGCTTGAGCTGAAAGGCACAGCAATACACCACATGTCGTTGAAGCCATGAGGCAACACGACGGCAACAGTGTCGATTTCTATCGGGCCTTGCTTGAAATACGTGGTTCCATCGTCAAGAGGTAGGCCCTTGTTTGGCTGCAGTAGCTCGGATATGCGCTTTAGAAAATCGTACATGTAGTAGGCGTACGCCATGGACTTTTTGGGTTCGTCTTCGTGGAAGGTGAAGGTTAGGGAGGAGAGGTGAAGGTCGAAGAGTGGTAGGAAAGCTCGTGGGATTGTGGAACAAATACGTTTGTTGAGGAGTATTGAGGTAGGGAGGGAGATTTTGATGTTCTTGATGCCCCAGAAGGTCTTTGGCGTCTTGATGCGGAGTGGTGAGGTGTGGGTCTCGTCCCAGGCCTTCGTGATGCGCTCGAGATATGTCTGCATGTACTTGGCTATTTCGCCCTCGGATTCAGCTTTGAGCCATTTGCAGGACCACATCATAGAATAGTAGTAGTCCATGTGGCATCGAAGGGGCGGTGATATCTCTGTGTAGACCAGGCAGCGAAGCTCAGGTGGGAGGTGTTGGAAGCTGGTTTGTATGATGGGAGTGTTTGATGTAGTGGAAGAGATAGAACGGGCGATAGACGTTTCGGGACTCCCAGAAGCTTGCGTAGATTTGGTTGCCTCCATGATTGAGGTTGTGGTTAGTTTGTGCTGGGTGGAGGCGCAGATTATCGCAGCAGATATATAGCTGATGGGAGCAACGGATCCGTGAACTGTCCGTAGGCTGAGTGAATCGTGCCATAATTCGTTGGCAACATAGTGACATATTACCATCGGCGTTGCTATGCAGAGCAATCAGTTGAACACTGGAATGTGCCGTATAAGGTTATCATATCAATTCACGCATCGCGACGCTTTTCCCTAATCGGGATTCACGTTTCGTTGCGCGCCCAACTGCGCGACTAGCCCTCCTTATTATGAAGAATCTGAGATTACAAGGCCTCCTTGGTCTCGAATAGTCCAATGTCACAACACAATTCAACTACGATTCCAAACTGAAATCACTATCCACACCGGCACCCACACACCCCATCTTCCGCCTCCTCGATCTCTCCCCCGAATTGCGTCTCCACATCTACACCTTCCTCACCCTCACCCCCCTCAGAACCCATCCCCACGCTCCTCCGCCTTCGGCACTCCGAAGCAACCCACGAGCTACCCTGCTACAACACCTCCTTCCTCTCCTCCCTCTCCTCCCCCCAAGCCACGCCAAATAAGCAAGTAACAGACATATACACCACCGAGCGCCCACACACATCCTACCCGCTTCACTAATGCAGCCAGAAGGGACATGTAAGCTCGACACACTCACGCTTTGCTTCCCCATCACCGTCCTCAGCCCCCTTGCCTTCGCACTCTCAACGGCGGGAAAACACGCCTTTGAACTTGGGTTTGAGACAATCTCGGTCGATGCATTGAGGCGGAGGCACCTCGTTCTTAATTCCAATCGCCTGATTTTAAACCCCAGTACCGTACGCCAGCCTAGTGTGTATATTCATTCTTTTACACACGTGCTGTGTTGTGCGAGTCACTTTTGGTTTCGCAGGGCGTGGAGAATGGAGGAGGTACTGCTTATGGCGGGTGAGGCAATATTGAGGAATTGTTTGAGGTTTGGGTTGGGAGGCTGGGGTTAGTAAGTTGGGCTAGTTGAAGGGGTGGAGGGGTAGGAGTAGTGATGTAGAGCCGGGATGAATACTTTCTTATGTCGAGATTTATCCCTGGTCTATCTGCTACTTAGATACTGAGATATCCTCTTGGCGCTTGATTCTTCTGCTCCATGCTTCGTCTCGTCATTATCCGTAAACTGCTTGAAGCCACATAATTATCTGCGGTATGCACTGGAGATTCCTGGGCAGCTACTTGCGCCCTGGCACTCCGATGCTAGCGACTATCGATGGGGATGGGTGCACTTTTCTTGTAGCATCCTATCTTCTTACATACCAGGGGATACTCGCATCAATGAAGTCGCTTCCAACAAACTGATTGAGTGAGTACCATGATACGTGAATAGACGTCCAGCATGTGTATACCATCGATATCTACCCCATCCATAGATATAGTAGGGATCCCCAAACGCCGCGGCTATGCATCAAGAAACGAAAAAAGGGGCGGTTCAAAATTTACGCACACACTACCGTCTCCCTTTTCCTTGTCCTGCACCCCCTGCGCCAGCGCCGCCTCCCATACCACCCATACCACCCATCATCTTCATCATTGCGCCCATATCCATGCCGCCCATACCACCCATACCGCCCATGCCAGCGAGTGCTGACATGTCCGGCATGCCGCCACCGCCTCCTCGTCCACCGCCGAGCATCTTCATCATGGCACCGAGATCGGGCATGCCGCCGCCGCCACCCGCGCCACCCATGCTCTGCATGCGCTTCTGCATAGCTGCGAGCTGTTGTTGTTTGTTTCCCCCGCCCATGGCGCCTTGTGCTTTTTGCATGGATGCCATGCCGCCCTTCATCTTCTTTGCCATGCCGGCCATCATGCGGTGTTGGGTGAGTAGTTCCTCGACTTCGCGGACTGAGGTTCCTGAGCCGCGGGCTATGCGTGTCATTCGTGTGGGCTGGTCGACAAACATCTTGCCATCGGATTCTAGCTCCTTCTCGGTCATGCTGTCGCAGATGTAAATCATGCGCTTGAGCTTCATGCCGCCCTCTTCATCGTCCATACCTCCCATCATGTTACCGAGTCCAGGGATCATACCAGCCATCTTCGATAACGGTCCCATCTTCATGATGTTGGAGAGTTGATCGCGGAGGTCCTTGATGGTGAATATGCCTTGTGTGATGTGCTTCATCGTATCCTTCTGATCGAGTTTCAATGACTGTACATGTTCAACAAGACCCTGGACATCGCCCATTCCGAGCAGTTTCGATACGAAAGCTTGTGGCGCAAAGCGCTCCAGATCTAGCATGTGTTCTCCATTTCCAAGGAAGACAATGGGTGTATGTGTGGCTGCGACGGCAGATATGGCACCACCTCCAGCTGCAGCACCGTCGGTCTTGGTGATAATGATGGCTCCGAAATCCGCGGCCTCCTTGAATGCACGCGCTTGCGACTCTGCAGCCTGACCAATGGTTCCATCTAATACCATGATAGTCTGGTCGGGTGTGACTACGTTTTGAATCTGTACCATCTCGTCGAAAAGGTCCTTCTCTTGCCTGTGTCGTCCCGAGGTATCCACGATGATAATTTCGAAGCGCTCCTTCTTGAACTTCTCCACACCTTCACCTGCCACCACAACGGGGTCCGTCTGGGTATGGCTACCGTAGTATGGGATCTTCGCCTTGGTCGCGTTTTGTTTCAACTGGTCAAAGGCACCAGCACGGAAAGTATCGGCGCACACCAAACAAGCCTTGAAGCCTCGAGCCTGGTACCATCTCGCCAGCTTTGTACATGTCGTCGTCTTTCCCGCTCCCTGTAGACCCACAAACATGATAACGTTGGATTTTCCCTTGCGCGGCTTAAAGGGTTCCGCGTGCGGATCGACCATTTTGACGAGTTCATCGAAGACAGCCTTTTGGATGAGGCGCTTCTTGTTCACTCCCGGCGCGAGGTGCTTGAAGTCGACCGTTCGCTTGATCGACTGTCGCAAGTTCATTACGAGTTTTACATTGACATCGGCTTCGACAAGGGCGTTTGAAATCTCTTTCACCATGGCATCGAAGGCCTGCGCATGTTAGCCACCTGTTCGTATGCATTTGTCGTGAATGCGCACCTTCTCGTCGAGGTTGGGCGACCTCGTGAGGTCTGTAACGGCCGCATTGATGCGCCGCCCGAGATCTTGAAGCACCATAGCGGCGGCTGTATACGGAATTAGAGGTTGAGGTGAAAGGGTGCTGGTTGAGGGTTGCTACTCTCGTGGTGTTCTGTGGGGAATCCTCCAGTATGGCGGGGCGCGCTTGCCCTGGCCGTCGGTGATTTGGGTCACTAACGCCGATGACCTGGAACTTTTTTCTGCGACACGGTCCTCATTCATTCACATAACCAGATTTTCCGCTACAATGGTAAACACATCGCTCAAACGAAGACGGACCGAGGACCAATTGCGCGGCAAGGTGCCCAAGAAGGAGAAGAGAAAGGTCAAGAAGCAGAAGCACTACCACAGTTCAAGCGACTCAGAAGAAGGCGCCGCGCGCGATGCTCCAGCACGTGGGAGCAGTCTGGAGCCAGAAGAGCCATTTCAGCCTTCGGGAGCCAATGCAACACTTCCCGGAAAGTCTGAGCCGTCGAAGCAACAGCTGAGGAAGCAGGCCAAGTTTGAGGCGAAGAAGGCAGCGCAACAAGCCGCAGCAGCAGAGGAATCGTCCGCCAGCGACGATGAAGACGTTCCTGCAGTCGCATCGAAAAAGCCAGAGCCCAAGTTCAAAGCGAGCATACCGGCAAAAGCGCCTGCAAAGTCCGTGCTGAAGAAAACTGCACCTGTCGACCACGAAGCGCCCCTACCCAGCGACGCCGAAGATGATTCAGACGACTCCGAGCCCGAGGCCGACGAGTTTTCTATTGCCGATTCAGAATCAGACGCCTCAGATACGTCAACTGTAGCCGAGCGCAAAGTACGGAAACGCAACGACCCCGAAGCCTTCGCAAACTCCATCTCCAAAATCTTGGGCTCGAAACTTACAACCTCGAAACGCTCGGAGCCTATTCTCTCCCGCAGTAAAGACGCAGCAACTGCAAATCGCGAACTCGCCGATTCCAAACTCACAGAAAAGGCGCGTCGACAGGTCGTAGCTGAGCGCAAAGCGGCAAAGGACAAAGGACGTGTAAAGGATGTGCTCGGACTCAACGACCCAGACATCAGCACTGCGGTTACTTCAGCAAAGGAGAAGGAGCTCAGACGGACAGCACAAAAGGGTGTCATCAAGCTCTTCAATGCCGTCAGAGCGGCCCAGGTCAAGGGTGAGCAGGCAGAGCGAGAGAGCAAGGCGGGCATGGTTGTTGGCATGGACAAGAGGGAAGAAAAGGTCAAGGAAATGAGCAAGCAGGGCTTCCTGGATATGATTACCGGAGGACAGAACAAGGAGGGTAGCGTGGAGGCATGATTCTTTCGGACCAGTAACAAAAGTGGGATGTTATGTTCGTGATACCATATACTGTACATGTTTTTCGTCTCGTGCTCAACGCCTGTCTATATGCAAGCGAAGTGGTGGTATAATACATGTGTCGTACCAAATGCTGCGTATGATATCATCATCAACTACACGGCCCAGCATTACATCCTCGGTGGACGCAGATTCGTGACCACTACATTTTGTCCCTGACCTTCACATGGCACCCTCTTATTTGCTCGCAAAGTCGCTGGCTTGCAAGTTCCTTGTCATGCTTGGTAGTCGCACGACAAGCCCATCGAGCTCCTTGCTCATCTTGACCTGGCAACCCAGCCGACTAGTCTCAGTAAGTCCAAAGGCGAGATCCAACATGTCATTCTCATCATCATCTGGCTCCTCCATCTTGTCGTAATATGCCTCGTCTTCTACAATGACGTGACATGTGGAGCATGCACACGATCCTCCACAGGCTCCTTCCATTTCTATATCGTTGGCAAGCGCGATGTCGAGGAGGTTGTCGCCGTCTGCGACTTGGAAAGTTGAGGCTTGGCCATCCTTGTCTATGAAGGTGATTTTGCGTCTGATGCTGTCAGCCATCAAACGAATACCGGAAGGCTCATGGGACGCACTCTTCACCAGGCTTTGGGGGGTCGAGATGCCCATGCCGGGCTACTGGTGTAGAAGAGAAGTGGCGACGGTTCCGCAACCATGAGGGGCTCGCAGCCTTGAGAAGGCTCGGTCTTGATAGATCAGCCAGTGTCGTACTCTGTGTGCGCATCGACCTCTGGCACATTGCGACGGCCCAATTGCTCGAGCCCATGCGTCGCCCCGACCATACGCCTCTTGCGCCCGCTATCCGCCCCTCGACCACATTCAAACAAGCTCGTGTCGCAGCCATTTCCAGCCTGGTGTACTCGTCGAACCAGTGAAGATTCCGACGAAAAAGGAGAGGGTGCGCAAGAGCGAGAAATTGGCAGTGTTTGCACGTGTCACAAAATGTCAAACCGCCGATAATTCCGTTTGCTATGAGACGTCAGGAAATGTTGGAAGCACGGGCCTCTAGACACCCCGGTCCATGTTGAAAGCGCATCGCTCCGAGGGAAAATAGTACCATCACCAGCCTCACAGTTTCCCAATCTAGTGGGGTAACTTTTTAATACTCCCAGTCATGGCAACCTCGCGCGATGCCCCAAATCCCCTGCGGCCCTACTACATTCCGCCGTCTATCGGCCTGCCGGCAGATGTCCCGCAGAACCAGACGGCCTCTGCACTTCCGCCCGCCTACAAGCCGTCCAACAGCAGTAAATCGAGTCTAGGTAGTCAGGCACGCGACATTCTCTCCGACCTCGACTATGACTCGTACTTTCCAGAGAGCTCGCCCACCATAGCTGGGCATGCAAAGAAGCTGCTCGACCACGCACTGTGGAATTACACGAGCGTACTGCTTGCCCAACCCTTTGAGGTCGCCAAGACGATACTGCAGATACAAGAGGCAAAGGGACAGTTGTCGGGGCTAAAGGGAGAGGCAGACTTGGGCCATAAGAGTAGACCAGAGAGTTATTCGAGCGGGAAATTCGAGGATGTATGTATTATGTCGTGGAGAGGTGAATTGGCATGTGAACGAGGGCTAATGGATGGATGCAGTATCCGCCCTCTGACGAGTCGGACGAGGACTCGCCCAGCTACTTCACATCAACTGCGCCGCGCGCAACTCCCTCAGCGTCTCCCTACTCACCCGCCGTCTCACGATCACGATCCCCACGGAAACGCCAAAGACATGTTGACAGCCAGTCACGCTCTCGGACGCCAACGCGACCGCCCCCACCTGCCCTCCGCAAACTAGACCTCAAGCGAGCAGATTCCCTCCTTGAAGTCATAGCACAACTATGGCAAAAGGAGTCAGCATGGGGTGTGTGGAAGGCCACGAACTGCACTTTCATTTACAACTTCCTCCTCAAGACAACCGAGGGTTGGTTTAGGAGTCTCATCTCCGCCCTGCTGAACATACCAGACCCAGGTCTTGTGGGCTCAGCAGGAAGCGGGATAGGAGGGCTGGATATACTAGACAGCCCAAGTCCGCTGACATCCCTCGGCGTCGCCGTCGCCGCAACTGCCATTGCAGCCACTCTCCTCGCACCTCTCGACATGGTGCGCACCCGCCTCATCATCACACCCATATCCTCCTCGCCACGATCCATATACCCATGTCTCTCCCTCCTCCCCTCCTTCTCCGTCGCTCCCAGCCTCCTCCCAGCAACCATAATGCACGCCTGCGTGCCCACCCTCATCTCCTCCTCAACCCCCCTCTTCCTCCGCTCCACCCTCAGCATCGACCCCATCCTCACACCCGCCACCTACTCCTTTAGCACATTCCTCTCCTCCACAGCCGAACTCTTCATCCGCCTCCCCCTCGAAACAGTGCTCCGCCGCGGCCAAGTCGCCGCGCTCCAAGACCACGAGACTCAGCGTCTCGCTTCAGAGTACAAGTCCCCGCCTAGCCGCGGCAAGAGCCCGGCCTACGGTCTAGATAAGTCTTCAAGCTCCGAGACGAGCTTCAAGACTATTGTCGAGCCCGGTCAGTATAGGGGCGTGCTTGGTACCTTGTGGTTTATTGCTCGCGAAGAGGGTATTACCATTGAGGGTCCCAATGCGGCTAAAGCGGCGAGTGCAAAGGCAATGGGCTTTTCGCGACCGCCGCGCACAAGGAAGGGGCAGGGTGTTCATGGCTTGTGGAGGGGATGGAGAGTGGGTGTTTGGGGGCTTGTTGGTATTTGGGGGGCTGCTGCTTTAGGTGGAGGTGGTGGTGAGTTTTAAATTAGATTTTTAAGCTGTCTAGATGATGGGATGCGAGTCTGTTGGTGCAACATCAAATTCTTCTTTGTCTTTGTGGAGTACATGCGGGGGCTTTTTTCATCTTTTTGGTTATTGATATCCATGGTTGTGTCTACTCCTCACTCTTTGTGTTTGGTGGGGCGGTATATACATGTTGATGAGATTCATGTTGGGCAAAAATGAACATATAGACTTGGGCTACACCAATGCTTCTCTCGTGCAGGAAAAAAATGGGTATCATCCATGCCATGTCTCTATTCATTCCCATCTCACGCTTTCCTTTCCCCAAACTCAAATCCCAACTCCCTGATATCCCTAATCTCCTTCCTCTTCTCCCCCTTCTCCCCAAACCTCCGCCTAATCTCCGGAAAATTCTCCCTACACTTGAACTCCCACTCCCCCCAAACCGGCGGACATTTCCCCTCACCCCCGCTCTCCAACCCTTCTTTCCTCTCCGCCTGCATCGCCCACTTACTCATCTCATTAATATACTCTGCATCCTTGGGGAACGGCAGCAGGTGGAAATTCCGTCCTTTCCCCATCTCCTCTTCCACCTCCCCTTGCCACTTCCGCATCTCAGCCAGAGAAGGTAAATCCAGCCTCCCCGCATAAACCCTCGCCACCACACTCGCCTGCGCCTCAGCCAGCGGAAACGGAATAACCCTCTGCGGCAGGGCCAGAAACGCTAACGTAGGCTTGTCCGCATAAAAAACATGTTTGTACGTCCTTTCGACCCTCTCCCCGCTCGTAATCAGCTTCGGTTCCACACTTTTCAGAAATGGTAAACTGTAGAAATACCCCGTTGCAAATACCACGGCGTCGATGTCGTGTTCTGTGCTGCCGTCCAGGAACTGCACGCCTCGAGATTCCGGCAGGAAACGCGCGATGGGGGGTACAGGACGCCGTGTGGGATCCGAGCATGTGGCGCTGCCGTGGGTGGCGCTGAAGAGGGAAGTCGAGCGTGTGGACCAGAGGAGTGGGGAGGTGCAGTGGGTTGATATTTGTTTTGAGAGGTCGGCGCCTGAGGCCGAGTTTCCTATAACGATTGTTTTTTTGGCGGTGGAATCCGTGGGGCTGCGGTAGTATTTTGAGTGTGTGATGCGGCCTGGGTGCTGGGACGCCCATTCGTGGATGGATGGGATAGATGGAATGTGTGGGACGATGAAGTGTCCGTTTGCGACGATGACGGCGGAGTAGGTGGATGTGGTGGTTTGGTTGGTGAGAAGGTTGTGCGTTGTAACGGCCCAGGTGGTGGTGGGATTGGAGGGGGAAGTGGGGATTATGTCGGTGACTTGGGTGTTGTAGTGGATGTATTCTTGTACGTCGGCCGTGTAGTCTTGGATATATTTCAATACAGCTTCGTGAGTAGGAAAAAGTTGAGAGTCAGAGGGCCAGTCGAGGTCTTGGAATCCCATTAAACCGCGGGGGATGTTCGTTTCTAGTTGTTCGTACATGGGTGATAGGAAGGAAGGGACTTTGGAGGTGCCATTGATGCCGTTGGTTTTGGTGTTTTCGTTGGATACAGGGACTTTTGGTTTCCATTTAGGTTCTTGGACACCTGGTTCGGGGTTTTCTTGTGGTATGCTGAAAAGGTTTTCGTCTCGTTGATCACCCGTATATGTCCATATTCCACCAGCTTGGCTGCGTTGCTCGAATAGGTCAAGCCTGTCAAACGCCTTTTCTGCACGTAGATATTTTGCTGCTATTACGCCCGATGGTCCTGCGCCTACTACAGCTACTGTCCTAGCTCTTATAGATGTCCCCTCGTTTTCAGTCATGGTGGGGTGTTGGAGGTTGCAATGGTAAATACTAAAGCAACGCGATCTAAGCAAAACACAACTGTGTGGAAAATGAAGACGAGATTGTTGTACACTGTATCTTGATAACGCGGAAAAGAACATGCGAAAGAAACGACTGTCTATCTCGGTGCGATGACGGCGTGATGGCATTTCGCCAAACGGAGAATAGCTCGGAGTCTATCGGAACGAGCTCGGAATGATGCGGGGCTAACATGGATGATGGATGATCGACCTTGGGCTGCAGCTCCATAGAGTTTACACCGGAGACTTTGGGATTACGTGTACCGCCGCATTAAACCCATATTAATCGTACCATCTTCTACTTATTCTACAGTTGCTGCTTATCTCGTTCACTTGAATCCTCCTTAACATCAACACCTAGAGTTCTCCAGACCTTCTCAACTCAGAATACAGTCATGGCCGCTCTACGTATCGGCTTCGTGCCTGGTATGTCTATTACTTGAGGCATTATAGGTCGTGCTGACGAATATAGAACACTTCTCAACCCCACTTGAATTTGCCAAGAAGCACTTTGGCCTCGAGGCAGAGCTCCTCCCATACCCCTCTGGTACCGGCCACATGGTGACAGCCCTCCAAGCTGATGAAATCGACATGGCCATTGGCCTCACCGAAGGCTGGATTGCAGCCATCGGAAAAGCCCAGGCGGCCAAGCAAGACGCCGGCTTCCGTGTGGTTGGTACCTACGTTGAGACACCATTATGCTGGGCTATCTCTACGGGAGCAAAGAGGGAGTTAGAAGGAATCAAAGATCTAAAGGGCAAGAAAGTCGGTGTTTCAAGGATTGGCAGTGGCAGCTATGTCATGAGCTTTGTCCTCGCCGACCAACAAGGTTGGTTGGACACTTCATCTGGCAGTCCGCCCTTTCCAGTCGAAGTCCTAAACACCTTTGCCAATCTCCGCGACGGTGTCAACAACAGCACCGCCGACTTCTTCATGTGGGAGCACTTTACTTCCAAGAAGTACTACGACAACGGGGAGATCAAGCGCATCGGCGAGATCTACACGCCCTGGTCGTCATGGAAGATCGTCGCTGCCAACAAACTTTTGAACCCAAAGAATGGCAGCAACTCCCCACTAAAGCCCGAGCTTGAAGACGTCTTGGACAAGATCAACAAGGGTGTGAAGCACTTTGAGGCAAACCAGGAAGAGGCTGTGCAGTACATTAGCACCCAGCTCGATTACTCAGAGGAAGATGCGAGAGAGTGGCTGAAGACTGTTCGCTTTGCCAAGGACGTCAAGGGTGTGGAGAAGCAGGTCGTCGATAAGACTGTTGGGATTCTGCAGAAGGCTGGAGTCCTGGGTGGCGATGTTGATACACCGGCCATGATCGGACTCGAGCGCGCACCGCAGTGACTCTAGAGTGGCCATACCGCGAACATAACGCGGAACCTAGTCTCCGGTCCGTTCGCGAATCTGAATCAACGGGCAGTGACTGGCTTCCAGCGCTATGAAGCTTATCGGCAGTCACTGTTTGGATTTTGCCGTCACCTAACCAATGCGGCACCGTGCTTTTTGTAATGAAAATAGCTGCACGTACATGACTGAAACATCATCTACAATCGAATACAAACCATTCCCTTGTCTTTGCATGTGCTTGTGGTCAATGTCCGCTTCATAGACTATATATGATAGCACAAGACTACATTGACCCAGACTATATTGACTCCATCCTTGTCACGAATTCCAGAATACCACGACCGTAAGCCAGAGAAAGTGTAGATACCAAGCTACGCATAACAACACATAAACACTGCCAACAGTTCAGACTTTCGTAGTTTTCTGTAACTGTATATCAGCAATGTCTACGAATGGCCAGAAAGAGCTGGAGCTGTCCTTCATCGATCAGCAGCCGCATATCCGCGTCTATGGTCGTTACTACATCATCTTCCCCTTCTCAGACCGCAATCTCGAAAACATCGCCATCAAAGCGCTTCGAACTGGGTTTAAGGAAGTCTTAAGGCAGTATCCGTATCTTTTAGGCACTGTGGAAATGCCTGATGCTTCCTCCGGACAGCTCCGAGTTATCTACCCCGACGCCATCAATATCGACAAAGAAGCAGAACGGGTGTTCACGGCCAGCAATGATGCTGCCAAGGATCCAAAATTCGACTTCGATAAACTGGAGAAAGATTCATTTCTACCAGAAGACCTTCCACCCAAAGTCTTCTGCCCGAAGCTGGTCAAATATCACCCTGGTTTAGACGATGGTGATCCTTTCGCAGAACGAGCGACTAGCATGCACAAGGGACCTTTGCCAGTTTTCGCCACACAAGCCTCGTTCATTCCCAAAGGTCTAGTCCTCAGTATTTGGTTTCATCATGCAGTCACAGATGGGAGTGGCAACGCGAGGGTCCTGCAGGTATGGAGTAACGCAGTCCGAGGGTTGAAAGACGCGGGAATTTCAAGCTTCTCAACACTGAGCGTATCTCCATGCGATACCTTAGAGAAGCATTCGTTAGCACGTCGCAAGCTTGTTGATCGAGCAAGTGACCCCAACCCACCCAAACTCCAGCAGGTCACGCGCCACCCTCTTCGTCAGAACGCAGACTACAAAGTTATTACCAAGATGTTCCGATTTTCGTCTATTGAAATCGACCAGTTCAGAGAAGCCCTCTCCAGATCCCTCTCCGGGTCGAAAAAAGCTAAGATCTCACGATTTGCAACACTTGGTGCCATTATCTGGGCTCACATAATCCGCGCTCGTCTGCCGCTAATCAAAGCCTCAGAGAATACTCAATCAGCTTTAGCCATCGTTGTGGATCTACGCAAATACCTGGGGCCTTCATACTCTTCGCCAGACTATCTCGGCAATCTCGTTCTCTCCTCGACCGCCACATGGGAACTACCCCAGACGAAAGGAGTGATCCATGCAGATGATATGGCAACGTTGCAAGAGCTGGTATCAGGACTTGATGCGGATCCAGATATCAAATCCTCTATCATGCCTATGTCCATGCCGCATCACCACCACCTCAAGTCCCTCGCATCTTTCGCTTCCCAAATCTCCGCCACAACCCACGCGGTGAATAAAGATTGGACCACTACCGAGCTTTCCCAAGTCCTTCGCCACCCTTCAACAGCACAACAAGCACCACTCAAATACTCCAATGGCCCGGATTTATACATTACCAGCTGGATGCACATGGGCGTGGATCGCGAATGGTGTATCCCCGGCACCAGTAGTAATCAGGCAACGGCGATACGACGTTCAGCTTGGGTGAGCGAGGGTGGAATTACTATCTTGCCGAGGAAGAAAGATGGGGACGGAGGTGAGGGGGCGCCATACGAGGTCATGATCAGTCTTGCAGAGGCGGATATGGAGGCTTTTGAAAAGGGTGTTGAGGATGGCGGATGGTTGGAGTTGGGCAAGGGTGATCAAATGGGCGTGGAGTATAGCCGATTGCCACAGATGGATGGGTGTGATGACAGTCCATGGATGCCTAGGTCTACACTCTAAGCCGAAATCTACACTGAATTAACGAGTAGTCGCCATCTTGGTGTTGCATACCCCAACCTCTGCCCCCAGACCAGAACCCCAAGTAATTTTTTTTAGCATAAATGACGTAATGCCGTCTTCCCTCCTGCCTTTCACCGCTCGGACCCTGTTCCTGCATGATTCGTGACTAAAAGTGACGATTGTGCCTGCGGGATCTACCCACTAGCGCCGATCTAGGCCTAGACTCACCCCAAGAAAGAAAACCATGGCCCCGGGAGATAACACTTAAAAAACAAGGCCAGGTAAACTTCCCCAGCCTCACCATTTGTGTTTCTGCAACCATGTCAAACAACGAAACAGAACCGCTGCTGTCCTACCACGAGGCGCAGCGCGAAAGAACAGAACAGTTACTTGCGCACGAAATCACGGCAAGCGCACAGGAGCATGAGGATTACCCGGTCGATCATGGCAAGGTTGCTTGGATGCAGGTTCTGGGTGGATTCATTCTTTTTGCGAATAGCTGGTATATTTATTCTGCCGTTTCGTGAGATGGAGGCTAACAGACAAAGGGGCCTACCAAATGCCTTTGGTGTCTTCCAAACATACTACGTTGATACGCTGATGCCGGGGCAAGATGCCGCAAGCATTGCGTGGATCGGTTCTATTCAGCTCTTCTTCACCACCATTGGTTGTCTCCCTGGGGGTGTACTTCTCGATCGTGGGTACCTCAAGAGTATCATTGCTGTCGGCACGTTCCTGGAGATCCTAGGTTTGCTGCTGACGTCATTTTTCCATGGCTTCTGGCCGATTTTCTTTGCTCAGGGAGTATGTATGGGGATCGGTAGCGGGCTTATGGCGCTCGTGCCTGTAGCTGTGCTCGCCATGTTCTTTGAGAAGAAGAGGATGATTGCTACGGGTCTTGCGTCGACGGGGGCGAGTGTCGCTGGAATTGTGTATACGCTTTCCATGCGCTCGCTATTTACCAGTGTGGGGTTTGCGTGGGCTGTAAGGATCTTCGCGCTTGTTATACTGGTTACGAATGTTGTAGCTTTTGTGGTTATGAGGCTGCAGCTGCAGTATGGGTCCAAGGGCTCCAGTTTCGGGTTTCATCACTTCAAGGACTTACCGTACGCTGTGTTTGTTGTGGCTTTTACGCTCTTCGTCGCCTCGACATTTGTGCCCTTTTTCTTCATTCAGGAATACGCTATCAAGTTGGGTGTAGAGAAGGACATGGCGTTCAACCTGCTGAGCATCATGAATGCCGCTAATATCTTCGGTCGCTTCGTCCCAAACTTTGTCGCTGATCGGTAAGTTCCCTTGGTTTATTCCTGACATGCGGGTACTGACAGATATAGATATGGTGGCGTCAACACTCTCTTCCCTCTGACTATCGCGTGCATCATCACCCTCTGCACACTCCCACTTGTCAGAGACTTCAACGGTCTTGTAGCTATCAGTATCGTCTATGGTTTCCTCTCGGGCGGCGTTATCATTATTCCCGGTCCTACTATTACCGATCTTACACCGAATAAGTCCGAGATTGGTGTTCGGTTAGGCCTCGCGTATCTTGTTGCTGCATTCGGTGGGTTGCTCGGTAATCCCGCTGCTGGTGCTATCAAGGGACAGGGAAATGGAGCAGTAGAGAACTTCAAGGGTGTGTGGTTCTTTGCCGTGGGAATTATGAGTGCCGGTGCTGTTGCGCTTGTTGTAACGCGGTGGGCGAAGCTAGGCAGTGCCTGGGCTGTGGGCAGGGTTTAATGTCACATCAGCTTCGAGGTGCTGATGCTATCAATATCGGCAGATACTAAGTGAACGTGGAAAAGTTTATTGCTTGAGAGTTACCATCCCGCCATTCCTCCATTGACTAACAGTGAATCAACTATCGTTTCTCTTATCAAAGCTTCGACAATGAGCAAGCCTGTTGGCAACTTGTCCAAGAGTTCGGTACCCATACAAAGCTTGTACCCGTCAAACTCTTTCGCAGCCGCGCTCATCGAAATATGATCTTCTCTCATCTTCGGCGCCAGAGTTCCTAGTTGCGGAAATGGCGCGGCAATGTGTACCGTCAAATCGTCGCAAGAGCTCGATGCCGAGATCGCAACCGTAACGTTGAGCGACGTTCTCTCCAGGGAGGTCAGGCTTGGTACAACGAAACTCTGGCTGCTAATAGGGAACGTTTGCTGTACGCCCGAGCCACTCACAGAGAAGGATGTAACATTCCTCGTCGAGGCTCCAGAGACCGAAAAGGGAAAATACGTCGTAACCCCATACCCGCCACTCCCACGACCAAACACAGACTGACCTGTCTCTACTTCAGCAGCAATCTCCAGGCCGTCCTCATCGTCGCTCAAATGAAGCTGAAGTGATCTTGGTCTCTCCTCTCCCGCCGCAGTCAACACTCTCATCCTCCCCGAAAGCACCAATTTCCCCTCCCCATCAAAGTCAAACGTCACATTAACCGGCTTCACAGCCATGGCCGCAATCTCTTTCCCTAGCTGCACACCACCCGGTACAGTATCAATCGCCCTCCGCATAAGCTCCACACACGTATCCAAAAACCCGTCTCCCTGCCCCAACAATTCGCGCATAGTAGCATTACCATCGCTTTCATACAGCCGGAGATCAGAATTCATACTATCGTTATACGACGTGACCAACGGTCCACCTTTATTCCCCGTCCAATGCACATATTCACCCACGACTTTTGTATCGAACACAGCACGAGAGGTATCAAAGTTACTCCCGCCGTTCGTATTATTCGGCGTCACAAACGAGGCATCTACGACATCGGGAAAGCCGCCGTGGTGTACAGAACCCATTGTGTGACCGCAAGCAGTCAAACCAATGGCATCTTGAGCGTTGAAGCCCGCGCGCTCGAAAAAGGTGAGAGTTTCCTCGAGGGACGTTTCCGGCGCGGGAACACCGGTTGTGGAGCCTGCGGTGAGTGCGTCGATGCGCCCGGCGCGGTACGGCATTTGTGCGCCGCCGCAGAGGTTGTTGAACATTACTGTTCCTAGGGCGATGAGATCGGCCACTTGATTGTCTTCATCAGTTTACTTGCACGCTTTGGAGGGTAAATTATACATGGACGTACTGGACACAGCCCCATTGACAAATGGTCTCCAAAACGTAAAACTATCATTAAACGCACTGCCCTTGTTTTTTTCCCGCGCCGTCTCAAACCCGATACTCGCATCCAAACCACCTGTGCCCGCGCTCACGTTCGCCGTGATGAAATCGTGGAACATGACGCGCATCCATTGTGCGGCGGTTGTGCGGCCGCTGGTTAGAGCTGCGGTGCCGGTTTGCGTTACGTAGCGGTCGCATGGCGTAATTGCGGAGGAGAAGTTTGAGGCATAGGCGCCCCAGTTGTCGACGAGAATGTGTTCGAGGAGGGAGGTTTGGAGGGTGGGGTGGTAGAGGGCCGCATTGGCTTGTTGAGAGATGGTGAGGGCGAGGAAGATGGGGAGAGTGCGTAACATGATTTACTGAAGTTTGTCACTACTTTTTTATTTACCATAGATCTGAAGTTTTGGGGGTTGCGCTTGATATGTAAGATATATTCGCTGGTAACCACCAGTATAGATGGCTTGATAGTCATGCTTAGACGCTTTTGGTAATATTCCTATTTTGTATGTTGGCTCGCTACAGGATACGACCAGGGGCCCTATTAAACTACATTCGGAGTCTAGATGCAGCCAATGATATAACCACTAGACACGGGGAATTGTTCAATTGGTTCGCAAACTAGGTCGATCTGCTTATTTGGTTGCTCCGCGGCTTATGTAACACAAGATGGTCTGACATGCATACGCCAATATTGATGTGGCGTTTGGAGACATGGCTCCGAGGACCTAGACCTAGTCTTTGGATGTGTTGCTACGCAGTCTGAGTGGCTCAGTTGGAGATCTAGTGTAGCAAATCATCGCGTGACTGGGGCATAACAGTACCACAGTAAAGATCGCCAGAGCGTGGGTGCAAAACCCATGCTCGTGCTGAGATGCGCATTAACCTACCTAGGCAGGTACCTTGGGTCCTCCCGCTCGTACTAAACTACTCCTGCATCCACTGCACTTCAGAAGACTTGATCTAGAAGACTTCCAGGATGGGTAGCTCAGTCTTGCCCCTTATCTGTCTCCCTTACTTGATCTCGATTCATATGATTAATTTGCTGAAATCAGGCCACTTGGTGGACCTCCGCACCGTACGCTGTCGTAGCTTTCACTCTCTCCAGTATATACTCGCCAGCCCTAATCAGCTTCCATTTACTATCCTGAAATCCTTCAGACACGTCAGCAACGTCTCGATAACTGTATCATAATTGACCGAGACGAGAAAAGGGACACTGTACCGCGCCTTTGTACTGCGATTCACAACCCTATGCACCGTGCTCTTGTATAGCCCATTCGTCCAGCGCATGAGGAAATCTGCTACATTCACAATAGTGAGTCTGGGATGTACGAAGCGACATGCCATTGTCCAGATGGTTTGAGGATTTCGAGACCGGGAGTAGTGGAGGTGAGGACTTTTCGGGGTGGGAAGTAAATGAGTCTCGCGTTGCCGCCTAGATGCGTGGTCATGGAGTCGAAGTAGTCTTCGGGGAGATCGAGCGAAAATGCAAAGAGGCGAAATAGATGACGAGCGAGATCAAGAAACTTTGGTCAATTAGTGTTTTATTCTGTTCTTAGAAACTAGCATCGAGCATCATTTTCTGTACTCACAGCACTATAGCTCTCTTTGATGACCGCATAAAACCCCGGTAACCCCTTTTCTTTGGGCCGCATGTTGCCTTTTCCCGCGGGACCATCTAGCTCTCGATAATTCCCATCACCTCCCGTACAATCCAATGCTGCTTCGTATGCAAAGTTGAAGATTTCCTTTTCCTCCTTGTCGCCAGCGATGGATGTATACTCACTTGGCACCCATCCCAGGCCAAATTTGCTGTTTCTAACATGCAGCTCCTCCTTCTTTGCGACAGGCAGATCATGTACAAAATGTTCCGCTTGCTTCAAGACTGCATCGCAAGCTGGCTTGGGCATATTGTGCCTGGTGATGGCGTCAGGTCAACAGCGAGTATGAGGAGGTTCTTATCAGACGCATCGTCTTTTGCTGCGAGTCTTGGCTGTAGTTATATATGCAGCGACGCCGTTTCGGGCTTCGTCGTACGTCCGCTGCCTTGATGTTCGTCTTGACTACAGATAGACCTCGGGAGTATTGGAGCATGACTCGGCAACAAGTCTGTTTGAAGTCTGGCCGATATGGTCATGGGGCAGTAGTTAGGCCGGCGCTACATCGGATGTTAATAGCTACCCCTCACTCGTGCATCGTGCATCACAGATCGATTCTCTGTTCCACACACTCCCATTATGGCTACTTCCCAGATCACCACGGTTCTCATCAACGGACGCTTCTTCAGCGGCAATACGCCGAAGGCCGAAGGCCATTTCGACTCAGCCGCGGTAGTAAAGGATGGCAGGATCGACTTCATCGGCAGCTCGGACGCTCCAGAGATCCAATCTTATCGTGATGCCGGTGCGCAGGTGAACGATCTCGGTGGAAAGCACGTGCTTCCCGGGTTCATCGATGCGCACATGCATTTCCTGATGCTGGGCATGTCTCTGAACAAGGTTGATCTGAACGATGCGGAAAATCTAGAAGACATCCGATCACGCATCTCAAAGTATGCAAAGGCGAACCCAGATAAGCCACGCATCATGTGCACAGGATGGATGCACTCCATGACCAACGGAGAGGCTAAAGCCAGTATGCTGGACGACCTAGATCCCAGGCCGATATACGTGGATTCAAAGGATCTCCATTCATGCTGGTGCAGTAGTGCCGCGCTGAAAGAGATGGGTGTCGAAGACATGGAAGATCCAGCTGGAGGCACAATCGAGCGGGATGAACAGGGAAAACCATCGGGCCTCCTAAGCGAGGCATGTGTGCTTTTGACCGTCTGGCCGTACCTGGCAAAGGTCACACCCGTCGATGAAAAGATGGCAGCACTGAAGGCAGCCATCGATGCATACCATGCGGCGGGTTGTACGGGATGCATCGACATGGCCATGGATGAAAGTGCATGGGAATCCATCCTCGCACTCAAGTCTGCTGAGGGGCTGCCGCTTCGGGTAGCAGCATATTGGTGCATCATACCTGGAGAAAGCGACGAATATCGACTACGGCAAGTCGATCGGGCCATCAAGCTCAGTCAGGAGTTCAACAGCAAAACCAGCCCAGATCTGAGAATTGTCGGCATCAAGATCATTTGCGATGGCGTGGTTGATGCATGTACCGCGGCACTGTCAGAGCCGTATACGACTAACGGGCATTTCGAGGGTCCCATCTGGACTCCAGAGATGCTCGATCCTGTAGTCAAGAAAGCTTGTGACAGCGGGTTGCAGTGTGCTCTGCACGCTATCGGAGACCAAGCCGTCACCATTGCTGTCAATGTGCTCGAGAAGCACGGCAAGCCCGGTCAGCGACATCGCATTGAACATCTCGAACTTACCGCACCCGAAGATGCGAAACGGCTTGGTAAACTGGGCATTACAGCTAGCATACAGCCAGTCCACTCCGACCCGTCAATTCTCCGCGCTTGGCCAGAGCTATTGGGCCCTGAAAGAGTGAAGAGAGCATTTGCATACTCGGAATTTGCAGACCACGGCGCAACCCTTGCTATAGGGTCCGATACGCCTACTGCACCCTATGCACCTTTGCCCAATCTGTACATCGCGACAACTCGCAAGTCAGCCCGACAACCGAATGCGGGTGATGCACCAGTCAACGAAAACTTTAAGCTGGAGTTGGCGCAGGCGGTGACTGCGGTCACTAAAGGTGCAGCCTATTCGTGTTTTGTGGATGATCGTGTAGGCAGTCTAGAGGTTGGAAAGATGGCAGATTTCTGTGTTGTGGACATGGAGTGGAAGGGCGAGGAGCTGCTCAATGCCAAGGTCATGGAAACATGGTTTGACGGGAAACGAGTGTATGAAGCTTGAACGCTTGCTCAGCCTTGATGGAAATCTTAGCCTGACAATGCCACGTGGAAAGAACCTTGAGGGCCTCCAGTGCTTCTACTTATAAAGACGGCCCTTTTCATATCAATGTTGCGTCACTATGACTGAATGTCCTTGTGGGGACTTACCAATGATAGTTGCAGTAGCAGTTTTGACGTTAAACGATCATCTCCACATGTGTTTTTAGTGAGGTCACAGACATAATCTCGATAATATGTCTGCAATGCGCATCGGTTTTAAGATTTGCTTTCGCGAACGGCATGTAATCGCCACTGTCAGATCTGAAGAGTTGAGAACCCCTTGGGCGGCATCGAAGATTGCCTTGCGAAGAAAGGCTTAATGCGCTATAAGCGATGGTCATGCTCATTAAACCATTGGCACATTTGCATCATATTCTATAATGCAAATGGTATGCTGAAGTTTTTGACAGCAATGCCGCGGCGCCATCCATGTATCAGCGGTACGTCTCAGACGCGATGCACATCTTCCCGACACGGAATGTTTCAACATCTCGACTACACCTACCCCAACAGCATCGTAACATGAAATGCGGATTTCTACTCCGCTCTCCACCTGCCATATTTTACTCGCGAAAGACGGTCTAATCTCCGCCGCGGCACTTTCTCTGCCCCACGGGACTTGGGTCCGTCTTAGCAGATGCTTCTCATGGCTTAGGTGTTCAAGATCTTCGCCTAGTAGGCGCCGCAAGGTGAGGCGTGGTCTTGGAATGTTTCGCAAGCCGATAGATGCCATCATAGAGGCTAACATGCGCATCTGCATATAATGTTCGATTGTCGCGCCCTGTCCATGGAGATCAATTCGCACATCCTTCGTACATTGTATACCTACATCATCAATTAGCAACATCAATATCTGTACTCAGTCTTACCACATATTTCGACGCAAGATGTTGACAAACCGTCGCTCGACCATGATGGTCCCACCCAATCGCATGCCAAGCTGGCACCCTCAGTCCAAAGGCACGATGCCACAGAACGTCTACGCCGCGCCCCTCACAACCGACACTGAGGCACCAATAAGTCGCCAACCCGCTATCCTCACATCAACATCATCAGACCTGCCCGGCCATCGCGTTCTCCGCGTATTGGGCGCCGTACATGGCACTACGAGCGCCGTGCGCAAAGACTACAAATCCTTCATCAAGAACATTGCCGCCAACTTTGGCAGTAGCTGGGGAGAAGCAAAGACTGTGACGAGTATGATATACCAGGCGCGTGATCAGGCGATTGACAGGCTGGTCAAGGAGGCGATTGCGCAAGGTGCGAATGCAGTCATCGGGTTGGAAATTAGGGAGAGCGATATACTCGGATGTATTGTGGTCAGCGTTAGCGGTACCGCGTGCTGGGTCGAGAAGGAAAGCCATGTCAAAAGGGACAGCGCGCAAGACACCAATCCTTTTCACTGACAGGGTGTCGACGTCGGTTGCGATGGAACGGCGGTAATGAAAGAACGCTAGGCGTTCGGCCACACGAGGGTGCGGTGCCACGCTGGACATGTGGCATCGGGTGGCTTCTTCTTCTCTTTTTGCGTTAGGATTCCCAAACAGTATTCATATTTTTTCTTCACAAGACACCTCCAACACCAAAGTTCCACCCCCTCATCGTGTTTGTTTCGACTAGACGTCATCTTAACATGATTACAGCCCAGAGCAAGTACAGCCTGTTTCGTGTCTTGGTAGTCTTGGAGACCTTGGGGCTCGTAGCCGGCTTTTCTCAGCCGCCACGACGGAGAATCTGCGCTGAAAACCCGTGGTTCAACCGCTGCGCCTCAGACCAATCTTTTGCATTTCCCCACATTACACATCCCCGCATCGCTGTCGTGGGCGAGTATGTTTCTCGATTCTGAACAAGTTCCCTCGGCGCCAAACTTCCAACCCGGGCCGTCATTTATATACTAGCACTCAAGCAGCGATTTAGCCGCGGATGTTGCGTCCGATTCACGATAATTGACGGCGAGAACGCCGATCAGCCATGGAGTGGAGACCCCAGCATTTATCCCCAGAGTTCTCTCCCTAGCCTCGGCAAGTGGAGAAGCCTACGCTGAACCCTTGGGAGCTCAGAGTGAGACTGCACGGCCAGCGAGAATTGCAGTGAAAAAAAACATTCTTACGTTTACTGCCGTGTGCTGAGCCGACAACAGGACGATTTGAGTATGTTATCGAAACAAACATTCCAGGCACTGCTGCTCCCATCGGGACTGAGCTATGAAGTCGGAGACTAACTAGGTCACACGTCACGAGAGAGGGGTCGCTGCGCCAGTGCGCGCTGACATGGATCATCAGAACCTAACCCTCGACTTCATCCAATTCTTCCGCCCGTATAGGCGGAAATCCTCCAATGGCGCAAGTCGCTACCTCGACCGCCAGTTGCATCCAAGCGATGCAACCGGGAATTATCATGACGAAAGGACCGGACTTGTGGCGGGGATCTCCTTTAGTCCAGGCCGCTGCGGCTTCCAGAAGGCTGGGAAGCGGTTTTGTGGACCGGGATGTGGGTGCAAAAAAAGTATAAGGACAGGCTAGAGGTCGTGTTGTTGTACTTTAGCAATTCGTCGTCTTCCAGCTCGAGAACAAGATGGTGTTTCTCAAGGGGATTGCAGCTGCGGCTTGCGCTGCTTCTGCGCTTGCTGCTGACATCGTTGTACATCAATCCGGCGGTAATTTGACTGGAAAGTTTGGGCATCCATTTGGCTATGGTTTCCTTCACGAGGTAAATTGCTATGTCTGTATGAGAAAGACACGTACTGACTTTTTGCTAGGATATCAACAACTCTGGTGATGGTGGTATCTATGCCGAATTGATCCAGAACCGTGCCTTCCAGTACAGCCAAAACTACAGTGCTTCTCTGGCTCACTACTTCCCTGTCAACAATGCTGTTCTCAGCCTCAAATACTTGGACCAGCCATTGTCCGCACAATTGAATGCGTCTATGCGCGTGTCAGCTGGCAACAGTACCGGCAAGGTTGGCTTCAAGAACGAGGGATACTGGGGCATGGACGTCCGGCCTCAAACCTACACCGGATCCTTCTGGGTTAAGGGTGCATACAAAGGAGCTTTTACCGCGTCTCTTGACTCAAACTTGACAAAAGACTGCTTCGCGTCCGTCGAAGTACCCTCCAAATCTGTGGACAACGAGTGGACTGAGCACACCTTTGAGCTCGTTCCCAACAGGGCTGCACCAAACTCCAACAACACCCTCACAATCACATTCGACGCTGCTGCTGCCAGCGCACTGGATTTCAACCTCATTTCTCTCTTCCCTCCAACATACAAGAACCGCAAGAATGGACTCCGCATTGACATTGCCGAGGCTCTGGCTGATTTAAATCCTCACTTTCTCCGATTCCCGGGCGGTAACATGCTCGAGGGTCTCAGGAACGATTCTTGGTGGGACTGGAAGAACTCAATTGGTCCGCTGAGATATCGCCCCGGCTTCCAGGGTGTCTGGGGTTACCAACAGACCAACGGTCTCGGTTTGATGGAGTACCTTGAGTGGGCCGAAGATATGGAGCTTGAGATTGTCTTGGCTGTCTGGGGCGGTCTTGCTCTTGACGGTGGTGTGACTCCTCAGTCGAACCTAACAGCTTACGTCGACGATGCCCTCAACGAGATTGAATTCGTTTGCGGTCCTGCAAACTCCACTTGGGGTGCGCGTCGTGCTGCTCTCGGTCACCCTGAGCCTTTTGAGCTCAACTACGTCGAGATCGGCAACGAGGATTGGCTCGCTGGTTACCCAGGCGGCTGGGCATCGTACCGCGCGTACCGTTTCCCCATGTTCTACAACGCCATTCGCAAGGCCTATCCACACATCCAGGTCATCTCTTCCGCGTCTTCTAGCGACCCAGATGGCGATGTGCCAATCAGTGGTCCTGACCTAACTAACGGACAAATCTTGCCTGCCGATGCCATTGGCGACTACCATCCGTACCGTGAGCCTGACGACTTGGTCAGCGAGTTTAACCGCTTCGACAACGACGGTGGTCACATTGTTGGCGAAGTTGCAGCAGTACATCCCAACGGCGGTACAGGCTGGGACGGCAAGTTGATGCCCTTCCCGTGGTGGATTGGTGCCGTTGGTGAAGCCGTTTCCCTCATCGGATACGAGCGCAACTCCGACCGTGTCCCCGGTACCTTCTACGCCCCAGTGTTGAAAAACAACAACCGCTGGCAGTGGTCAATTACATTGATGCAATTCGACGCCGACCCGAAGCATACTACCAAGGCCGTCACATGGTACTGCTGGAGTCTCTTCGCTCACCACCCCATCACTCACACGGTCCCTACTGAGTCTGCATCCGCATACGGGCCGCTTTACTGGGGTGCCGGGAAGGACGAGAGGCGCAACAACGCCATGGTATGGAAGGGCGCCGTGTACAACACCACCAACAGCGAGGACGTTCCCGTTAGTGTCAAGTTCATGGGCGTTGGAGCCGGAACGCGAGCCAATCTGACTATCCTGACCAACTCTATCCATGACCCATACGGGTACAACGACCCCCTCACTGGTGTCAACATTGTCAACACTACGAACATGATCATCACTGCGCAAAGCGATGGTTCTTTCAAATTCATCATGCCCGAGCTTAGTGTTGCCGTTCTGGATACAGATGTCGGTAGTGCTGGAAATATTACTTCGCATTACCGGAGACAGTTGTCGATATAGCACTTGGGAGTAGAAAAGTGAATAATGTCTTAAATAAATAAATGAAGTTCCTCTACTACAACGTTTCTTCGCCAAAGGATAAGCGATACTTGCCTGCGCATTGCGTATAATTGAGTAGGATCATTTCGAGAAGAATTTGCCTATTGAAATTGGGGGTGAGAAGAGTGTGAATGGTGGACTAAGTGATTGCCTTGGCAGAACAGCCCAGGGCCATCTCGTAAACTCTGAGAAGGGCTGTTATCCCCCATTGAAAATACAGCGCTTGATAGGCAATGTTATATCAATTTTGAAGTCGTCCTGTAGCTGTTTCGCGTAATTTGGAATTGGTGGTTGTCCGTGGTTCATGTTGGTCGGCTGCACCCAACTGCATAGTATGATCTAAACCAGATCTGCACGTGCACACCACAGTTCCCTCCACGCGGAAGTTCTTGGTTGTGCACCCAGAAGTGTGCAGTAGATCTTTGCTTTGGATCTGTTGTTATCTGTCGCCTTTCGAGCCAATCATGTCCCTTGTTTTGGTGCTGATGCAGCAAGCCATCGAGGTGCTCAATTGGCCCTGCACACAACGACAAGAGGACATAATACAAAACCCCAAAAATCAGATATTGAGGAACTGCAAGACATCCTTTCTCGTATTGACAACTTGACAGACCTCCAATGTCACCTGCAAAGCGTAGAAAGACGAAAGGTGCAGAGATGAAGCCCAAGAGCAAGACCAGTGAGCGAAAGCCACTTCCAGTCACCATACTTTCCGGTTTCCTTGTAAGAATCCATTATTTCAGTAGAGGGACTGTGCTGACAAGTGTAGGGAAGCGGAAAGACAACACTACTTCGGCATATCCTCCAGTCACCGGATCATGGATTGCGAATCGCCGTCATCGTAAACGACATGGCGTCGGTCAACGTCGATGCGAATATCATTAGTCGCTCGAACAGTAAGCCAACCGCCAACGGAGAGATACGTGTGAAGGAGAAGATGATACAAATGGAGAACGGTTGTATCTGCTGCACCCTGCGTAGTGATCTACTAGTTGAGTTGGCTAGACTCGCTTGGAGCGAACAGGCCTTTGACCATGTGGTCATTGAAAGCTCAGGCATTAGCGAGCCACAACAGGTCGCTGAGACTTTCACCACCGAGTTGACTGAGGCGATGATGGATGCTGAAGGCATGGAACCTGACGAGAAGGAAGTGTTCGCCAAAGTGTACGTGACGGGATGAAAGTCGAAACTTCATACTTGCTGACATCGAAGACAGTGCAAAGATTGGTGGCTTGAAGACCATTGCTACCGTCGACACAATGGTCACGGTTGTTGATGCATTTCGCTTCTTTTCCGAGTTCGACACAGCCGAGTTTCTCCAAGACCGCTTTGGAAAAGAGGAAGTACCTGACGAGGATCAGCGAACTATCTCTGACCTGTTCGCTGATCAGATCGAGTTTGCCAATGTGATTATTGTCAACAAGATCGACAGGGCAGATGCGCGGACTCTAGGCCGTGTCAAGGCCTACATCAAGTCACTTAACCCTACGGCTAAGATCATCGAATCCAGGTACTCCAAGGTTGATGTTCGCGAGATGTTGAACACTGGCGTCTTCAACTTTGGTGAAGCAGTTGCGAGCGTCGGCTGGCTTAAAAGCTTGCATGAGATGACCGTCATGGACGTTCATGGTAAGAAGCGTGTTGCCCCCAAACCGGAAACACTAGAGTTAGTTGACCCCGAGACACACATAGCTTTGTTGCTAACATATAACCTTAAGGTACGGCATTGGATCTTTCGTCTATCGCGCACGTAGACCTTTCGATCCCTTGAAGCTGTACCGACTTATCCAGGGCAAGTTCATTCTCCTGCAAGATGAAGCAGAAGACGTCGAGGATAGCGAAGAAGATGAGGATGAAGAAGACGACGATGAAGAAGATAACGGCTCTTCTGAATCTGGTGAAGCTAGCACCTCCGGGGATGACTCCGACAAGAACAGTAATGACGAAGAAGCTCCCCCAATGGACGACAAGCAGATCTTGGCAAACAAGAAAGCTTGTCCCTACTTCAGCGGCCTGCACCGCAGCAAAGGCATTTTCTGGCTCGCAACGCGCCCTAACCAAATGGGTTCATGGAGTACTGCAGGTGCGATGTTGACTCTCGGGTCTGAAATGCCGTGGTTCTGCTGTGTATCGGAAGAGGAGTGGGGGGCTGATGCTGACACAGTCAAGGCAATTAAGAACGATTTTGAAGGCGAATGGGGTGATCGCCGTCAAGAGATGGTTTTCATCGGAGAGAAGCTCGATACTGAGGGCATTACGAAGCAGCTTGACGCCTGTTTGCTGAGTCGCAGCGAGATGAAGAAGTGGACAAAGGTCATGCAGGACAAGAAGCTGGACGATGAGGAGAAGGAAGAGGTGTTGCAAGACATGTGGGACGATGGCTTCTGGGCAGAATGGCCACGTGCGCAAGACGAGGAGCATGATCATGACCACCATGGTCACAAGCATTGATCCATGCTTCTGTGTGTGAACCTGAGGGTTTGGAGAAAGTGAAGGTCGACGTGACGTCATGTTTGGGTTTAGCCGAAGGGCTAGTGGGCTCCCCTCCTCCTGTCCTGGACACGCCTTCACGCAACTTTCCCATAGTCTTCAACAAAATTAGGAATTCAGAGATGCGATCTTTATTTTACAATACGCCTGTTACAGGGGAACCAATTGCAGATGGGAAGAGTATGGAAATTGGCTCTGGTTCTCCCACATCTCGATGTTCAAGCAGGGTCGCCTGCAGTTGGTGGCATGACTTTTGTTAAGATAAATGAATATTTCCGTCCAGTGTTGATATGTGACCATCATATGTAGGTGCACGCAGTGCGTTCCCAAAGTGCTGGGAAGCAGACCCCGCATCAGATTGGCAATGGCTTCCAGTTGGTGGGAGAATCGTCTTCGAATAAAGCATTGAACGTGGATATGGCTCAACAAGCAGAGTAGTATATGAATCATCGAGGTGCCGTTTTGCAGCTCACCAATGCTAACAATGATGCGACGCTCAATCTTTGTAGCATTCACACTCCTCGCACACAGCTTCGCCCTGGTATCGCAAGATGGTCACACCGGTCGTCTCCCCGCAATGGGATGGAACTCATGGAATGAGTACGGATGCGCTATCAACGAGACGGTCTTCTTGGAGGTTGGAGAGTTCCTAAATACTCTTGGGCTGAAGAATCTTGGCTATACGTACGTCAACATCGACGACTGTTGGAGTAACAAAACCCATCAACGCGACAATGTTACTGGGCAGATCAGACCAGATTCAACCAAATTCCCAAACGGTATCAAACATACAGCGGATGAAATTCACAAGCTTGGTCTCAAGGCGGGTATCTATAGTGATGCTGGAGACACGACATGTGGTGGATACGCTGGTTCTTTGGAACATGAGGAACTAGATGCAAGGACGTTTGCAGATTGGGGAATCGACTGTAAGTATTACATTGGCGATGATTGTATTTAAGCTGAGCCTCTGCAGATCTCAAATACGACAACTGTGCTGTACCAGATAGGTGGCACGACGAGTACCGATGGTGGCCAGAGAATTGGCTAGGAGGCCCTCCAGCTGAGAATCAAACAGCCGGGGACAACGGTGAAACCAAACCTGTTGCAGCCCCAGCTGGCTACGACTGGACGACATCCAAAACCTTTACTCGTTACAAGACTATGAGTGATGCTCTGCTAGCAACTAACCGCACAATTGAATTTTCCCAATGCGCATGGGGTCACGCTCATATCGATGAGTGGGGGAATCGCGCTGGTCACAGCTGGCGTATGTGGGGCGATATATATCCTCAGTGGGAAGGAAACCATCAGGGCTCCTGGGGGCTCATGCCTATCCTCAATCACGCGTCTTTTTACAACAACGATACCGACTTCTGGGGACATGGAGACTGGGACATGCTCGAGGTTGGCAATGGCAACTTCACAATTGAGGAGAATCGGTCCCACTTCGCGCTATGGGCTGCGCTAAAATCACCATTAATCATTGGCACGCCGTTACATGATATAAAACCCGAGACCTTGGAGATCCTCAGCAACAAGGAACTCATCGACTTCAACCAAGACTCAGTTGTCGGCGAAGCGGCAAAACCCTACAAATGGGGAGTCAATCCCGACTTCACATGGAACCAAACTCACCCAGCTGAATACTGGAGTGGGAAATCTTCCAAGGGTGTACACGTCTTTGTATTGAACAGTCTGAACACCCATCAAACTAAGACAATCAACTTCGCGGAGGTACCAGAGCTTGACCCAATGACTGAATACACCGTCTTCGATTCTTGGACTGGTAAAGAGAAAGGCATATTCACGGGTCAATACGAAGTCGCTGTTGCAGGACATGATACGATAGCTGTTAGGCTCGTTAAGGTCTAATGGTAAGACATGGAGGACTCATTTGGACTCAAGCTATTCCTGTAAGTTATTTTGTCGGGAGACGCTTAGAGCTTCCCGACCGTTGCTCTTTGATGGAGTCTTTGTAAAAGATGTCCCTAGCCCTGGCATGTCAATACAAGATCATTGGATGGTACCAGATGCGTATGGGTATGTCAAAGGCTTTCACATGGATTAAAGCTCTCGAGCGTACGATGAGAGGAGATATCTGCAACAATTATAAACTCAAAGCATGTTTTATGAAGCCACTCCGTACTCTTGACTATGCCCCGTAGGCCTGGAGCTGTTCAGTACATGCCAAGTGCTCCAAGAGGGAGCGGCAGAATGCCGATGGTATTTGCGGGGTCCTGCGCTAGTGCAAGATCGGCGCTATGTCATCATGGATCGCAACAAGATCGAACGGCAAGAACATAATACTCTCGCCCTGGGTGTTATTGACACAAATCTTACTTGGAGAGCCGTGTGGTTCAGTTTCTGTTCCGGCATCAATCTACCTAGCTGTAGGCGGCATCAGCAGCTTCTTCGAATCAAATGCTGGCCCCATCCCACATTCCAGCCAGCTGTCAACCCAAGAGAAAAGTACTCCAACAAACCTAGTGGATCTTGGAGAGGTCCAGGGTCATGCGGGGTATGGGAATGCTCGTATTGCAGATTCTTATTTCGCTCTGACATACGACAGTGCACCGGTAATGCAGCTGCCAATCCCCGAGGCTAAATACAACAGGATATTTTCGGAACTATTCCGGACTAGGAGAGGACGATGGAGCACAGGGCAGATACATCCGGGACATATCGAGCAAGCGTTCGAGATCTGCAATCATCGAAGAGAAGATATGATGCGGGGTCTCGGTGATATGCATGCCTTGGTAAAGCACGTTACCTACGCTGGACCCTTGCGGACAAACCGCGATCCATCAATAAAGCCCAGTAATTATGTAACCTTGTTGCTGCAGATGAATCCTTTATATTCTTATATCGCACTCATTCTGACCTGAGAGCACGTCTCTTCGCAAAGTTTGGCAGCTTTCCAAGATGCTCACTACGTTGAGTCTCGCTGCCATTTCCGGACTAGCGTCGTTAGCATCAGCCGGTAACAACACACGACTATGGTACAAGACACCAGCTCAATCCAGCGCCTGGACGGACGCTCTTCCTATCGGCAATGGACGTCTTGGTGCAATGGTATTTGGTATCCCTGTGCAGGAGCGGATTGCACTCAATGAAGAGACTATCTGGTCAGGAGGCCAGCAAGACCGCATAGGGCAAAATAGTCCGCAAACTGTATCAGATGTTCGGGACTTGCTTGCGCAAGGGCATGCCGGTGATGCGGAAAAGCTGGCAAATATGGGAATGATGGGAACCCCACAGTCGTGTAGGAATTACCAGCCTCTAGGAGACATGGATATTTTCTTCGATGGTACAACTGGCTACGACAACGCTACGTACAAACGCTGGCTGGACGTTGATACTGCCCTTGCTGGAGTGCAATTTCAGGTCAATGGTACTTTGTACGAGCGAGAGATGTTCGTGTCTGCACCCGACGACGTTCTCGTGCACCACTTGAAAGCAACCGGAAGCGGGAAACTGTCGTTCCAAATCCGCGTACATCGACCCGAGAAAGGTGGAAATGAGGCCTCTGATCACGAATGGAACGCGGATGGCCTCGCGTATATGACGGGAGGAGCAGGTGGTATTGACCCTGTCGTATTTACCACTGCTTTGGCAGTTCAATCAGATGGTCACGTCAAGAACTTGGGGCCATTCATCGTTATCGAGAATGCGACCGAAGCTACGGCAATCTTTGCAGCTTCCACATCATATCGCCACAATGACACAAGAGCTGCTGTGGAAAGTACCATTCAGCAAGCTCGTCAGCATACCTACGAAGAGCTCCGACAACGCCATATCGCGGATTACGCACCACTCTACAACGCTAGCGTGCTAGACTTGAGCGGTTCAGATATCAAAGCCAGTAGTCTCCCTACTGATGCACGTATCAACGCAACGCGCGAAGGCGCCAGCGACCCAGCACTTGCCGCTCTATCGTACAACTACGGCAGATACTTGTTGATCGCCTCCTCACGCGCCGGTAATTTGCCATCTAATCTCCAAGGTATCTGGAACAAGGAATTTGCGCCACAATGGGGCTCTAAGTACACTGTCAACATCAACCTCCAGATGAACTACTGGCCTGCAGAAGTCACGAGTCTCTCCAGTCTCCATGAGCCTCTGTTTGATCTGCTAGATTTAATGCGCAAGGAAGGTACGAAAACAGCCAGACAAATGTATAACGCTTCTGGCTGGGTGACGCATCACAACACCGATCTGTGGGGTGATACTGCTCCCGTGGATCGATGGCTTCCTGCCACATATTGGACTTTATCTTCGGGCTGGCTAGTCACTCATATCTTGGAGCATTACTGGTATACAGGCGACAAAAAATTCCTGGCCTCAAAGCTTGATGTCGTTTCCGAAGCCATTGCATTTTATCTCGACATCTTGCAGCCGTACAGTATCAACGGAACCCAATACCTCGTCACGAACCCTTCCGTATCCCCCGAAAACTCTTACCTCGATGCGGATAACAACACCTACCATTTCGATATAGCACCCACATGCGATATCGAAATTCTGAACGAACTCTTCACCAACTACCTCAATGCAATAGCCACTCTACCCAATTCCACGGTCGATTCTACATTCCTGACACACATCCGCGACACCCAAGCTAAACTCCCACCATACCGCTACTCAAAGCGCTACCCCGGCACCCTACAGGAATGGATGCAAGACTACGAGCAAGCAGAACTAGGACACCGACACGTATCGCATCTCTACGCTCTATACCCTGGTACTCAGATCCTGCCACCCGGTGCACCCGGCTACGATGCCAAACTCTTCAACGCCGCAGCAGGCACACTTGAAGGCCGGCTTTCTCACAACGGCGCTGGCACCGGATGGTCGCGCGCGTGGACGATAAACTGGTATGCGCGCCTACAAAACAGTACAGCTGTTGCAGAGAACGTCTATCAATTCTTCAATACGAGTGTTTACGATAACTTGATGGACGTCAACGAGGGCGTGTTCCAGATTGATGGAAACTTGGGTTTCGTGAGTGGGGTTGCCGAGGCCCTGATCCAATCGCACATCGTGGATGAAGAGGGTGTGAGAGAGGTGTGGTTGCTTCCGGTTTTGCCCAAGCAATGGAATACCGGATCTGTAAACGGTCTTGCGGCCAGGGGTGGATTTGTATTTGACATTACGTGGGCGGATGGCGTGATTACGAAGATGAAAATGGAGAGTCGTGTTGGCGGTACTGTGGTGTTGAGGTACAAGGGTGGATCTGGGAACAGCACGACCACGAGGCTGGAGACAAAGGCTGGGGAGGTCAAGGAATTTAAGTTTAGGTGAGGTACTTGACTCGTAGGTAGTCGGCATGTAGAAATGATTGCTCTACCAAGTTAGTGGTTTCCATTGACGCGTGGAAAGCGAAAAAGAAACGTGCGTGATCCTCTCACCTCGTGAGTACCTGGTATACGTACACATCACCAGCGGATGGTACCGGATGCAGCACACTAAACGACAATCATACATTACATAGTACACTATACCTCCCCGACATCTCTCCTCTACCGCAGACGCGTGAACTACTCACTTCCCATATTGACTTCGCCAAGCCGTCTCAAAGGCACTGCCTCGGCCACGCTTACTATGTACAGGAAGGTGAACCGCGCAAAAGCTTAGAGTTTACATGCATGTCCACATGCTACGGGCCTCGGGAGGTAGGGTACTAGCTCTTGTGGGGTACGTTCGGCATATCATCTCATGTTTCAGTATGGTGTGTGATATCGATCCGGGGACGCTGCTATTGTTATCCAATCGGAAGAAGCGGAGGTGCACTCAATCCAAGGTCCTACTTCGGAGAGCTACATCTGACAGGAATACATCATCACTGTGGCGCTGGGTAGGACTTGAGTTTCCTTCTCATTCCCCCGTTTACTGCTGTGTTGCAATCTTCTCTATAGTCTTCTGGAAGCGGTCGATTTAATTCTGAAGCTGAGCGCAGGATCTTGGGCGATTAGTACCTACACTTTGAGCGATTTTATACTTGTTCCTACTAGACAGATCCACGAACCGAACTCCCTAACATGGCGTCCTCGCAAACAACCGACCAGAAGCCAAAGACGGGCATAAAAGTCCTCATCGTGGGCGGAGGTAAACACCACCCCATATCCCTCCCCCAAACACCCTACCAACCTCCAACATACTAACTTCTCATCTCCACCCCAGGTTTCGGCGGCCTCGCCCTAGCCATAGAATGCCACCGTCAAGGCCACACACCTATAATCTACGAAGCACACCCGCAGCACAAAAACCTGGGCGACACCCTAATGTTCGGCCCCAACGGCGGCCGAATAATCCACCGCTGGTCCAACGGCGCCATCGCAAACGCCATGTCGCGCATCTCGCTCAATGTGCGCGACTCGGGCTTCAACGTGCGCAAATACGACACGGGCGAAATCGTCATCAACCAAAAATCCAACTACAAGCCCTCCAGCCCCATGTTCAACGGCCATCGCGGCGAGCTGCATGAGATTTTACTGGATTATGTAAAAGGGCTGGGTGTTGAGATTCATTTGGGGCAGAGGGTAGAGACGTTTTGGGAGGAAGATGGGAAGGCGGGCATCGTATTGGAGGATGGGAGTAAGCACGAAGGCGATGTTGTTGTGGCGTGTGATGGGGTGAGGAGTAAGGCGAGGAAATATGTGCTGGGATATGAGCATCCGTTGAAGAGTAGTGGGTTTTCGACGTATAGGACATGGTTTGATGCAGACGAGATGATGAAGGATCCCGAGACGAGGCCGTTTGTTGAGAACGGAGATACGTCGAATGGGTGGATTGGTGAGAGTTTTTTTTTCTGACTTTATTTGTGAGTTCTGCTTGAGATGAGGATCAATTGCTGACGCTGGGGACTTTTTAGGGCCGAACTCGCATTTTCTATTTTGGACGCTCAAGGGGGGAAAGGCTTGTTGCTGGGTCATGACGCATCGGACGGATGGCAGTACTGCTGAGCCGTCGTCGACGCCTGGGTACTTGAAAGATGTCAAGAAGAACGTGGAGGGCTGGGATCCGCTCGTTTGGAAGATTGTGTCAAAAACCCCAGAGGAGAAGCTTTCGGATTGGAAGCTGTTGTACTGCGACCCGCTCCCTAGTTGGGTCAGTGGGAAACACGGTCGAGTTTGTTTGCTTTGGTGATGCTGCACATCCCTTCCTGCCGACTAGTGCACAGGGTGCGTCGCAGGCGATGGAAGACAGCGTCACTCTTGCGGTGCTGTTGAGACAAGCTGGTAAAGGGAACGTGCGCGCAGCTCTTCGCGCATATCAAGATATCCGCTATGATCGTGTAAAAGCGGTGCAAAAGACGGGAGAAGATAAGCGCGACGCATGGCACGAAGCTGATTGGGACGAGGTGAAACGGGATCCAACAAAGGTTACTTGGAGGTACGCAGGCTGGATCTTGAGCCATGATGCAGAGAAGCATGTGGAGGAGGTTGGCCACGACGCTATCAAGAAGGCTTCTCCTGTTCAGGCACACCTCTAGATCCAGTGTGCGCAAAAAAGAATTCCACGTCGTGCTAAAGGTAATGCGTATTCTTCGATTCAGTGCGGTATCCCAAAGATACTACAGCGCTCAGTCGTTGTAGCAGCCGTTCCGATGGTCTGTCTGAAATTCGCCTTCGTTAGAACGTGGATAATGGTTTTTTCCCCACAGTTTGGCCAACGTCTATTGCTCCATAGCCTGCAACACCTTCTTTCCCCTAACTGATAACTCCTTGTTTGTCACAATTCCATTTGTCTCCACTTCTCCTAGCCCTTCGACTACCAAGTCTGCAACACATGCCCCCAATACGTCCGCATCGATGGTCAAGCCCTCTCCCAACAACGCGCTTCCCGCCCTATTCATCCACGTGTTTCCCCCAAAAAGGATACCTCCAGGTCTAATGATTATCGGCTCCCAATGCGGGTGATCATCTGCAAACTCCAGCGTCTTGGTTTGCAGCAGTCCCTTGGTACGTCGCTGGCCGGTGAGAAAGTACAAAAACCGAGTTTGATCCGGCTCAGTGAAAGCTCCGCCGAGAAGTACCCATTTGAACTTGTCAGTCTTTTCGTTTCGCGCCAGACGTTTGGAGAGGGCTGATTGGAAAGCGAGAGGGTAGGCATAGTTGACGTCTTCGTCGAAAGTGTATGACCCCATTGCCCAGATCAGTGCATCAGCGTCGGCCATTTGGGTCCATGCCGCATCTTCGGTGTCTGGAAGGACGCCGAAGTCTTTTATGATATTGTTTGATAACTTTTCGTTGTCGGAGCGTGGAACTGGACGACGGGCTATGGCGACTACACTGGTTATTTCTGGTCGGCGGAGGCAGTGATTGAGTAGTGTGTTGCCTATGGCGCCTGTTGCGCCAACGACGAGGACCTTCATGGCTATCTAGCTGCTAAAATTCTCATAGAGAAATGAACAGGTCAGAATGTTCTGGGGTCATACACGCTTTATATGATTGTCTGGACAAGTACCGGAGAGGCTACGTCCGCTTAGTAGTCCGTTGTCTGTATGCGATAAGCGACTTAAGGTGCGCACGTGTGCGTCAAGCCTACTTCAGGCATCCCATGAGAATTTAGCCTAGAAAAGATCTGGGCTGGATTAAATTCCTGCAGTGAGCCAACAGACAATGTCTAACTTTTAGCTAAAATATACGCATCGATTGCTCTGCTTCATAGTTCGTGCGTATGATAGTTGTACAATCGACGAATACGGCTCTTGTAAGCAATTGTGCTACATCAGGTTCCATACACCTGGAGCTGAGTAGATTCTGCCTCATTTTGCTGATAGAAGTCTGGAGATGGGCTTTGTGTTAGAAGCGCTAGATCAGAAAAGGATGCAAAATGGAAAGCACGGGCCGACAATCGCGACGCGCCTTCTTCGCGCGTCGCCCCTAACGACGGCTGCCCCTCTGCATTCAGTCAACCCTATAACGACTCACGATTTCAAGATTCATACACTATGACGGACAGGCAAACTCCCTTTTCGATCAGTCTCTTTGGCAGCCAGGCGGGCGATGGTCCTCAAGATGCAGCAGCGCCCTCGCGCGTGCAGCAGACGCTGGTGGATTTTATAATGGAGTTTACACTCGACAATGTCTTCGTCTACAGGTACAGCGATTGCTTACATAACCCATATACCCTATTCTGATATGCGGCAGAGATCAAATACGAGAAAACGTGCTCTTGAAGCAGTATTACTGTGACATTGACGTTGCCCACCTCATTAGCTACAACCCAGAGCTTGCCCATGACCTCAGACAGAATCCTGCTGAGATTATACCACTCGTGAGACTTGTTCCTCATAGCTCAATTCCTACACTAATGTCCCCCAGTTTGAATCAGCCCTCAAGACGTGTACGCAACGCATCGTTTACCCCTCCCAGAAGACCATCCAACTTCCAGAGCACCAATTGCTCCTCCATTCCAATGCCTCAGAGCTCTCGATCCGCGACTTGACAGCAAACAACGTCTCACAACTCGTCCGTATACCTGGTATCATCATTGGTGCTTCGACGCTATCCTCCAAGGCTACAGCCCTCGCTATTCGGTGCAGGAATTGCCAAGATGAGAAGATGCTACCGGTATCAGGTGGTTTCGCAGGAATCTCTCTGCCAAGGACATGCAGTAGACCACGAGGAGATGGCGAGAGTGGTGACAAATGTCCGCTCGATCCATACTATGTCTTGCACGAGCGTTGCCAGTTCATCGATCAGCAGGTGCTCAAGCTACAGGAGGCCCCAGACCAAGTACCAGTTGGTGAACTTCCTCGGCATATCATGATTTCAGCAGACAGATACCTGGCAAATCGTGTCGTCCCTGGTACACGATGCTCTGTCATGGGTGTGTTTTCAATCTACCAACAGAAGGGCTCAAAGCGCGCGGGCAACGCAGCAGTCGCCATCCGCAACCCCTACATACGCGCCGTTGGCATTCACTCAGAAGTCGATCATGGTATCAAAGGCAACGCGGTGTTCACAGAGGAAGAGGAGCAGGAATTCCTGGAAATGAGCAGAAGGCCAGACATTTATCAGGTCTTTGCCCGCTGCATTGCGCCCTCGATTTATGGAAATGAAGATATAAAGAAGGCTATTGCCTGTCTATTGATGGGCGGTGCAAAGAAGATTCTACCGGATGGAATGAAGCTTCGTGGCGACATCAACGTGCTTCTGCTAGGTGACCCGGGTACTGCCAAGTCGCAATTGCTCAAGTTTGTTGAGAAAGTCTCGCCAATTGCCATCTACACATCCGGAAAGGGTTCCTCAGCAGCCGGTCTGACGGCTTCCGTTCAACGCGATCACAACACGCGTGAGTTCTACCTCGAAGGCGGTGCTATGGTTCTGGCCGATGGCGGTGTCGTCTGTATCGATGAGTTCGACAAGATGCGAGACGAAGACCGAGTAGCTATCCACGAAGCTATGGAACAGCAGACCATTTCCATTGCGAAAGCAGGCATCACCACGATTCTCAACTCAAGGACGTCAGTACTCGCAGCAGCCAATCCCATTTTTGGACGCTACGACGATATGAAGACACCCGGTGAGAACATTGATTTTCAAACTACCATTCTCTCGCGTTTCGACATGATCTTCATCGTGCGCGACGAGCATGATCGCGGTCGTGACGAGCGGATAGCGAAGCACGTTATGGGTATTGCCATGGGTGGTCGAGGTGTCGAAGAGACTGTGCAGGCTGAGATTCCAATCGACAAGATGAAGCGCTACATCACATACTGCAGGCAAAGGTGCGCACCTCGGCTGTCACCAGAAGCGGCCGAAAAGCTTTCCAGTCATTTCGTTAGCATCAGGCGGCAAGTGCACGCCTCTGAAATCAACGCAAACCAGCGGTCTAGCATCCCGATTACGGTTCGTCAGTTGGAAGCCATTATCCGTATCACCGAGTCGCTAGCCAAGCTATCTCTGAGCCCCATAGCAGACGAGACGCATGTCGACGAAGCGATCCGCCTGTTCCTCGCATCTACCATGGATGCCGTCAATCAAGGCGAAGGCCAGAGTTCCAAAGAGCTCATGGACGAAGTCAGCAAGGTCGAGGATGAGCTCCGAAGACGCATGGCTGTTGGTTGGCAAATCAACTTGTCTACACTCAAGCGCGAGATGGTCGACGGAAAGGGCTACTCCGAGCAAGCTCTTGCAAGAGCTCTGCATGTGATGAACGCCCGTGAGACGATTAGGTTTAGACATGGAGGTAGCGTTGTATACAGAGCCAGCGCATAGTTGGATATGTGTTTAGCCGGAGTAATGGCGTTGGTTTCGATGCAGCTGTGGTAGGGCTCGAGCCGTCGGTAAGTCATGTCATGTAGCTTGTCAAAGTATTTATTTTCGAAGAAGACGAAATTTCCGAGAGTACACATAAAAACCCCCCACATAGGTCATGTACATACGTACATAGGCCTAAGTAGATCTGATCTGCATGTGCATGCGTTCGCTGCCATGATAATGCGGCGGCACTTGCCATTGCCAGGCTAGAGGCGGCAGGTTTTTCCGAGCCGCTCCGAGTTCGGCATGGCTCGGCTCACGGCTTGATCTGATAACCCAGGATCCTCATCTGATAACGGACCTGTACCCCATTCGCAATCGCAACACCAAAGCGCAGTCATGTCCGCAGCTGTTGCAGCCGCCAACGCCACGACGCCTGCGTCTGACAGCTACAGTAACTCTGGATCTTGCGCGGGGTCTCCCGGAGCTGTGTCACAGGTACCAACAATTCCCGATACTCGTGGTCGAAGTAAGTAGCCTGTTGCTTGCTTTTCTCGCGCTTTGCTGCCGCCGTCGGCTGTAGGACTACATGAGCTGACAGCCGTCGAGAGATAATCCCCACTCCCCTGACACGCGCCGCCACCCCTCAAGAGGCTGTCGCCACCGTGTCTACAACTGCAAGCAGTAGCGGCCCCTCGCCGCCTGCTGGTGGGGGGCCTACAAGCCGAGGATATGTGATCCAAGCACGACCGAAGCCTGGGCGCAAGCCTGCCAAAACCGAGCCCGAGAGCAAGCGCAAGGCCCAGAACCGCGAAGCACAACGCAACTTCCGTCAGCGAAAACTTCAGAAAGAGGATGAGTTTAGGGAAGCGAACAACAGGTTGGAGGCACTACTCAAGGAAAAACATAACGAGCTTGTTATCTCCCAGGATGAGACGCAGCAACTGTTGAATAGGAATCAACAGCTCTGGCATGAGAACCAGCTTATGCAAGAGGAGATCAGAAGGCTCAGAGCAAAATGCGGCGAAGATGCGCACATGCAAGGCCAGGATCCCACGTTACAGCATCAGCGAACTCAGTACCCTATGCCGACGCATTATGATGTACGACACGATACGCCCACGCATGTATCTTTCGATGAGATCAACGTTGATAGTTCACAAAACACGGATGCTGCCTGCAACCGATGCAGGCCCGATCACTGCGCCTGCTTTGCCGAGATGACCAACGACTTGAACTTCGATGCATCTGTCCCAATGGAAGGCGTAGATGTAACTGCTCATGGCCAGCCTGAAGATGAAGGACAACATGGTCATGAAGAGTTTGAGACCGACTTTACCGCCAGCTTCCGGAAGCCTACATCGCAGACGCAGGATCCTCCATCATTCGCATCCGCCACCGAAGACACTAAAGTCACCGACTGCGGCTTCTGTCAAGGTCAAAAGGAAATTTGTATTTGTGTCGGCGTGGAGGCAAAGGTTGAGAATGAGCCAACTCCAATGGCACGTATTCCACCCAAGTCTTCGAAGCAGACTGCCAAACCCAAGATGGCTATGACAGGACCCGGCTCTTGTGACGATTGCCAATCAAACCCTAGGCAACGAGCTTGGTGCCAGCGAGTCGCACAGCTCCGTAGCGAAGCCACTCCCCCCATGTCACGGCGCAACTCGAGTAGAAGCAGCTCACTAGACGTCATGGAGCCAAAGGTATCAACCGCGTTTGACATGCAAGCCGGCTCCTCATCACCCATGGGCAGCGGACGTACAGTAGGCTGTAGTGAGGCCTTCAAACTCCTCGACGGTCGAGTCAACACCGATCCGAACGCCATGGACTGGCGCCAACTCAAGCCCGTCCCACGACCCTTTCCCCAGCAAGAAGAGCGCCGCAACACATTCACCATGGAGCCTGGTATGTACAGCGCCATGGAGCTCGACGCCAGCAGCATTCTCACCACTCTCCAACACGCCCGGCGTCCGCTACGGCCTCGCGCATCTGACGGATCTCACAAGGCACTCATCGAGGAGGCAGAGGAGAGGCGCCAAGCATCCTTTTCGCCAAGCACGGAAGCCCATGATCACGATATGATGGATGCTGTTTCGCAGTATAAGATTGGTATGTAGTAGTACCCTATTTTCTATTGCGACTTGCAATATACCTCCCTCTGGCTTCATCTTTTTTTGTTTCGGTTTTTCTTTGCGTAAGAAAAGCAACACGGCCTTTTCCCAGTACATCGCAAGAGTTGTCTGGATGTGGGCTTGCATTTGTGGTTTCCATTGCGAGTTTGGTTGATAGGCGTTGCTTGGGAGTTCGGACCGGGGGCGATTCTTTTTGCGTGTTTGATTCACAATCACACGATTTACCCGTTGGGCGGATCTGTTCTACGATTGCCTTCTATGGATGATGACTACCGACTCTGCTACACCTATGCGTCTGGCGTTTTTACCTGATAGATGTAATCACGAATACGTTTCTCAGCAATTCAAAAACACACGCGCATGCATGCATCTATCATGCGCGGATATTTCACGACATGGATTTTCTGTGCTGCGGCTTTGAAATGCCTGTCCATGTCCACCCCTCCTCACCCCTCATTCTTACATTTAGTTGTGCTGTGCCTCTGCTGTGCCCTGCATTACGTTCCAGAATCGGCCCGCTGCCCAACGTTTTTTTCTCTCCCCAGCACATCATCAGCCCAGAAACATGTGATCGGAGCTGTTTGGTTCCGGCTGGGTCAGTGCAGTGCAGTCACGCCATTTACTCGCCACAACCGGCGGTGGGGCTAGACTGGAATAAGGGGGATGAGTTACACCGCTTGTTTGGATGGAGGATGGGCAAAGGAAACGGAAGGGGAGATGACTCGGTGTTTGTGCGAATGGTGGGAGGGGGGAGCGCCCGATGTCGGGAGTAATCTGATGATCTGATTAGATTTTTTTTCTTGGGGGGGGGGGGGGGGGGGGAGGGGGTAAGACTAGGATGGGGTTGGGTAGAGGGAGGGGGCTAGTAGGGGGAGGCATGTGATTGCATGTGAGTTTGCGGTAATAGCGGAAGTATAGAAGGGCGTGTTGAGGGAATGGAAATCTCAAGTGTGTGATGGAAATTGACAAGTATATACATGAATTCCAGGTTAGGTTGACTGCTGATATGCAGGTCCCTTCTGGATGCTGCCAAGTCGAATCGCATGTAGATGATAGCCGTCCTCCACTGCCCAAAAAACAACAAAAGATGAACCTGTCACAACTGTAACCCTAGCAAACAAAAAAGGAATCCCCTCCCCATCTCCTCCTCGTGTTTTCCTTTTCCGGAAAGTGAATCTGTTGTACACTGCTACCCCAAACATAAACATAACCCATCCCCATTTCATCCCCCTACACACCCATCTACTTCCTCATCCCATTAACCACTACCTCGCCGCCCTGACCCTGCGGCCCACCATATGCCCCCGGACCAGCCCTAACAGCAACCTGCACATCGACGCCCCACCTCTGCGCATTCGCCCACGCGACGTTTGCCGCTTCCTGCTCCAGCGTTGCTGCTGCTGCGGCGAGAGTGGCGCTTGCGGTGGTCAGGTCGGTGCCGAGTTTGGAGAGGTCGGAAGCTAGTTTTAGGAGGGCGGTGGGGGTGTTGTGTGACATTGTGGTGGAAGAGGTAGTGGTAGGTGGCGGATGTAGCTTGTGAGGCTGTGGTGTGCCGGGTAAACTGTGGATATTGCTGTCGAAGATAGTGTTGAGTGGGAAGATGTATGTGCGTGATGGACTTGATGTGTCCCTGTTGTAGAGGTGTGGATGTGAAGGATGTCTTTGCTGATGCGGTGTGTAGAGCCTGGAAGATATGTTTAGGTGGATGGAGGCCTCATATACTAGTGGCAGAGGGTGTAAATTAGTAGTGATGTGGTCTCTGTGAAGTATATTTACGTTTCCTCTATATTGAAGAGTGGACTTGTTTGCACTGCCACAGGGTCGCGCAAAGTGATAGAAGCATATTCCATGGTTCACGCCAACAGTACTTGGACAGCAGAGCTTCCACTTCAAATACTCCTCTAGCTATTCACAAGACATTGATCGTTCAGTCAATATTGTTGCGCATGATTCACTTGGAGACGGGTGTGTAGTCACGAATGAATTTCAATACTAACATGATATCCCAAGGCGGTGAAGCTCAATTGCAAACCACTACTTGTGAATTGTCTCCAGGTGTTGGACGGGCGAACAAAATATATACCATGTGCTAAGAAATCGACAATAAGAGAGTAGCTACTACACGAAAGATTGTCACCGCCTACTGAGCAAGTCGAGGATCCCGTTTGAGTAACGCTATGCGCGCTAGCCTTCTGCGTTCTGGGGCGCTGATAGGCACAGGTTCTGTCGCTGTTTCCTTCTCTTCGTCCTGGTCTCGCTTGTCGTGTCTTGCTTCCGTCGCTTCACCTTTTCGGATAGCTGAGTTCTTCAACCCGTCTTGTACCCTTTTTTGGACATTTCGCATAAACAGCACCTCGTCGACATCATTCTCCTCTCCTTCCTCTTCCTGACTCTGTCTCTCCTCTGCCTCGATATCAGCCTTTAGCTTCATCTCCTCTTCCACTTCTGCCTTCATTTCGAACAGGGCGGCTTCACGTCGGGCCAAAGCATCTCGCGTCATTTGACATTTCGCGAGCTCAGCATTGAGTATGCGGAGCTCAGAGTCGAGAGACTGTTGACGGACCATGGGTGTAGAGGAATGCGCACTTGTTGGTGATGATAGCGGCGACTGTTGCATCTCGATATACTTTGGTGATTCAGGTGGTGTGTTTCGCTGTCTTGATAGAGCGCAGTTGAAGTGTTCTTCTGATTGCATTGTTATGGCGCTATCATCTGCCCGGAGATTGTAGGTGTCTGATTCAGTTGCCAGTTCTTGCTTAGGCCAGGCATGCTCAAATACGGGGTAATCCAGCCACTCATTTGATGAAGGCATTATGACGACGCTGTCTGGCGGACAGTTGAGGGTTGTGTTGTTTGTAGATGTAGGACGACTGGCTGTATATGTTGTTGCAGTCGTGGCTTGGTGTAACAACCGTGTTCGTTTAGTTGAATTTGTCACGTGGTGGGATTAAAAGAATTAAATTCTGATGGTCGAAAGAAATGTAGAGTTGTGGTGAATATATGTACTGCGAGCCTGGTTTGGCCCTCGGTGGGGTGATCGCGTGTGTGAACCATGGTTTCTAGCCATGGAGAACCCCGGACCTCACGAGGACAGCATTCACGCTCTCGAATTTTCTCTTATCTCCTTCAGCTGAGTCAACGCATGTTCCTTTGTAGAGTGCGCTTTCAGACAGCTGATTAGTATCTCCTGCTCGCTTGCAGGTGCCATGCCAGCGGTGTCTGGTGTTCGCCTGTCAAGATTGGTTGGAAAGGGGTAGCCTTGCGCAACCACACTGACGAACGCCTCAAGCTCGGCACTCAACCCATCACTCTCGTACATTTTACTCATGGCGTCCCAGGTTGTTGCAATCAATGGCAATGTATCGATAGTTTCCATTGGCTTTCCGAACGCTGATGAAATCTGCAATAGATTTGCGGAGCGCATGACGTCTGCAGAGTCATTCTGACCGGCGGCGTGAAATAACGCAGGGTTGAAGAAGAGACCGTCACCCTTTGCTAAAGGTACAGAGATGTAGGTATTGACAAAATAGTCTTGAAACTCGGGTATGCGGTACGCCATGTAACCCTCCTCGTATTTCTGACTAAACGGTAGTAAGCGCGTAGGACCGCTTTCGATCGGCATATCTGTATGCGCGACTGCGCCTTGGAGTGTAAGGAACTGCGAGGCGATCTGAACAGCTCGAGGAAACTTTGCGCAAGAGTCTGTATCTTGGAAACCAAGGTGGTAGTCGCGGTGTGGAATCTGAGCCTTTGCGCCCGGCTTCACGATATTGACTTGCGCTGTGAGCCGATGATGAGGACCCAACCATGCTTCTGAGATGAGCGATAGCCAAGGGTTTGAATAGTAATCTACAAAAGACTGCGGGTCTCGTAGACAATGTTTGGAAAATGAATTCCAGATACGGTCATTTGCGCCAGCTCCAGCGAAATGATCGCCTCGTTTGCCGGTACCTTTACTTTCTTCGGCGATGATTTCGGAGTAAACACAACTCACTCTATCGACCAAAGAGGTATTCTTGAATATTTTCTTAGTAACAAACACGCCAGGTCCAGAAAGCAAAATGTCGTACCACTCGTCCTGCAATGCCGAGCGATGTTCGCCACTCAGCGATAAGTAGTCAGGAAGGTTGTAGATTGGGACATTTGTTTCAATAGAGCTTGCATGCGGATAATGAGTTGTTGAAGATTCCGCAATTAGTTTCTTGAAGTCTTTCCAGTGATGGGGGCTTGTTGACGGAGAAAAGTCGGTGTCCGATGAGATGCTGATTGTTGCCATTACCACGTTCACTGGGTATGGCAATGCTGTGTATTTCCGAGTCCATCGTCTTGTTGTGTTCATGTTTTAACAAGTATCGCAGAAATCTGAGACTTGTTGATGGTGAAGGGTAGGGTACCCCGCACTTACTGCATCCCTCCGTCATCCTCTGCATAACCTCGAAAAACATGCCGAGTTAGGTCACTACAACCTCCGTAACAACTTCTTTGTGCTTTACGCAGTGCGTCCAGGGCGTTGTGAAGCCTTCAAGCCAACCACCGCACGTTGCGTTATCTTTGGACGCGCGTACGATTGTCTTCACTGTTCAACGAGTTGCTTCGATCGAAATACTACCTGGGTGATAAAGTACTTGATACGCTAGTGTGAAAAGACAACTGTACGTGCTAGACACGCCTATGAGGTGCTTACCCACAGAGTAAGTTATTTTGTGTCATCCTGGTGATACAGCTACGAGAGCAAACCCCACCCATGGATATTTGCTGAAGTTTTGCATTTTTGTATTGCGGATTGGTACGAGTCCTTCCAGTATGCATCAATACATGCAAGAGATGACACACGACAATGACTTTTCATTTCTCAAATGCAGCACTGAAACCACTTTTGCCGTCTACATTCCTTGCTGAGCCGATTCAATCAGATCTTCAACGCAACTCACAACTTTTAGAAATGCCTCGTGGACCTGTTTAATCACCTAGGATGATATACTCCCTGACAACATTTCTCCCGTCGGTACTCCTCTTGACTTTCGACTTTTCCAACATATCCCTTACCAGTTCCAGCTACATCGCCATGTGCATCCATGGGACCAGCGTCCTTGACCCAAAAGATCAAGTTTTATAGATTTGTCCTCAGTAACTGGTTGGAATGCTCTAAATACAGTGATCTTGTAGATCATTTTGTTGCCTCCAAGCTGATGCTTGTGCTGTGCGAGGAAAAAACCGGCTCCAATACCGTTCGGAGTACCTGGAGTTCGACATGTCAGCTTCGACGTTCAATGGCTTGCCCGACAAATCATCAAGCACGTCTGCTCGCGCAGTTGTGAGAGGGGCAAAATTACCCAGGATGGCTTGCGCCTCAACTGTATGCATCTCAAAGTCTGTCCCAGGCCACACTTGAAATCCATTGGCTCTCTGTTGTCCTGGGGGAGGCATGTAAGTCTTCATAGCCACTTCCAAAATACTTCGTGTAAGCTGATTGGTAACGCAGATACTCCAAATCGCTGTAATCGTGGATAGGTGTACTTCTCGGTTCCAAAAGGCCCACGCAAAGTCAGAGGTAGCTCGTAGTGCAGGCAGCTCATCTTTGTGGGGCGAGTTCTCCCCCCAAAGAGTTTTGGCTGCTTCGAACGCGCTCTTTCTGCTTATGAAGAATACTGTGCCTGATACAGGATTAACACCGATTGTAGAGAATGCGCCGGTAACCTAGGTATTGAGGTTAGCAACGTTCATCGATGTATGTGAGGAGAGCATACTCTGTTTACTCTACCACCTGGAGCTATGTATGTCTGCTCAGAGAGTTGCCAGCGACTGCCATCGGGTTTCGTCTTTTGTGGATCTCCATGACCGACATGGAAGCACTTGTTTGGCCCATCTCGCTGCGTGGACCGCGGATCCATACGGATGCCCTCGAATGCTTTGTCGAGGCCCCAGAAAGCGTCAAAGTCGCACATTTGGGACCTCTCAGACTCGGTATAGCCCCACTGGGCGAACTCGCGGTACATGTCTCCGTCCCACTGGCTGTTTATGGGCTTCAAGTAAGCGTCTGCTTGGGTTGAGGGCCATAACATGGCTTGGTCCAGTCGCTCACCGCGGCAAACTGAATGCCACCATTCCTCTTCTGTTGCGGCTTGTTGACCGAGTACACAGTGCAAGATAGCAAGGACTTGAAGAGTGAGAATCGTTGTAAACCACATTTTTTTCGTTAATTTCGTTGATAGCTGTTTCGAATACAACAAGGGATTAACAATTTCAGGTTGGATACATATACGACCAAAGAGGAGTAGTAGTTCCTGTGCACGACCTTTCCGAGGTTTTCAATGGAACGGTCAGTATGGCGGTCAGTTTACTCAATGACTTGACCGACAATCCAAAGCTCAACAGAACCTGAGCGAATCCTCATCTCTTATAACGAGCATCAGTAGAGTTACGCAGCTTGTAATGAAGTTTTCTGTAATGTAGGCCAAAAAGAAAGAGGTGACATTAGAGCTGGGGTATCCAACGATGAACAGTACATCGTTTGGTTTGATACCACATTTCTCATCGTAAACCGCATGTAGAGCCATATATTATAATTCTACATCATCAAAGACATAGGAAATAAATGTGAAAGCTATGTTAACTAATACCCAGCATCCGAACCCGTCACAATGTATGCATCTATACATCAAAATCCAACAACACAATCTCCACCATACACCCCCGACCTACACATCTCTCGTATTCCCACCTCCAAATCTCCAACATCTTGCAACTAACAAAACATCCCACATCCCACCCCACACCCATCTCGGAATCCAACCCGTCTTACACGCACAAAACGCACTAGCCCCAAACCGGCAATCCCGAACCCCAGCAGCGCAACCCCCCATTTAGGGAAACTTTGCCGAACCCCGCATCACCACGCACTCCCCTCCCCATACACGCGTCTAGAAGCCGTAGCCGTAAGCGTGGTCAAGCAACCCACCCCCCCCACCCCAACGTGCTCGTGTCGAGTAATACAACATGCGCGACTTTGTATAAGTACTTCTGATTATCCAGCATCATCGTTTTCTGGTGTGTGTGTGTGTGCGTGACTATCATATTTCACTAAGAAAAACGTTTACAATACGATTAACGGATTTGTTTTTCCGCCAGAGCGATTACGAGGGGTCAGCATGGACGGTCGGGATAATTCAGAGGATACTACGGTATCGCTGGGGAAGAGATATGATATACCGGCTAAGATGAAGGCGTTACAGTAAGAACATACATACATATACACACACATACATGCATGCATAGGCGGCTCTGCCACCGGTGTTTTTGTTCTTGTTTGTATGTGGGAAAGATTGCTGAGATATTGACCGTGGGTGTTTAGGTATTCTGGGCCGGAGAAGTTTGCCGTGGTGGAGATTGATGTACCGGAGATTGGGGATGATGATGTACTTGTGAGATATACCCTGTTGCATGAGAAGGGGAAATGGGATGGGATGGGATGGTTTTGCTGACGGAGTTGTGCAGGTTAAGATTGCGGCTTGTGGGGTTTGCGGGACGGTATGTTATGTTGAGCAGTGGTGGTGGATGGGGATGGGGATGTGATGGTGGTGGTGGTTATGGGTGAGAAGATGGATGTGGACTAACTGTGTGGGTAGGATTTGCATTATCATAAGGGAGAGTTTTTGGCAAAGGTATTTGTTTCAAGTTATTCTTCTCTCTACAGTCAATGTCAAACTGACAATTTATACCAGTGGCCCTTGATCCCTGGTACACCTCCTCCCACCTTCCACCGCCCCACACCCTCTCCCTCTCCCTCTCCCTTTTCAATCCACCCCCCATCCTAACCCCCACCAGGCCATGAAGCAACCGGCACAATCGTCCGCACAGGCACCAACGTAACTCACCTCCCGCTCGGAACCCGCATTGCCGCGGACGCCCTACAACCCTGCCTCACCTGTTTCCACTGCGTACGCCGCAAACCCCAACTCTGCACCTCAGTAACGGGCTACGGCGGCAACGTGCCCGGCGGCCTTGCCCAATACTGCCGGTACCCAGCACGTCTCGTCTTCCCCATCAGCGCGCGCATCAGCGACCTGGAAGCCGTCTGCATCGAACCCGCGGCCTGCGCCCTCCACGGCATCGAGCGCATGGACCTAGAAGTAGGGAGTCGAGTGTTGCTCTTTGGATGTGGGCCCACGGGCATTTTGCTAGCGCAGCTGATCAAGTTGAATGGAGCTGCGCATTTGACTATTGCGAGTAAACCTGGCCCGAAGTTAGATTTAGCACGCAAAATGGGTATAGCGGATACCTACGTCTCAATCTCCGCTTCCTCTGCCCCTGAAGCCGCCGCAGATATGGCATCCTTACATACCGCCAACCCTCACGGTTTCGACATCGTAGTCGAAGCCACCGGCGCGCCCAGCGTCCTCGAGTCCGCAGTCGACTACGTGCGTAAAGGCGGGAAGCTAGTCGTGTATGGTGTCTACGATGAGGCTGTCAAGATTAGTTGGTCGCCGTTTCGTATTTGGGAAAGGGAGATTACGATTCTTGCGAGCTTTTGTAGTATGAGTCATATTCCGCATGTGTTGGAGTATGTGGAGGCTGGGGGGTTGAAGTTGGGAGGGATTGCTGATAGGGCGTATAGGATTGAGGAGTGGGGAGAGTGTTTGGAGGCAGTTAGGAGACAGGAGGTTGTTAAGGCGGTTATTGTTTTTGATTAAGTGGGAATGGGGATGGGTACATGTATACGTCGATACTTACGTTTAGACAAGGCCTGCGTCCGTCATGAACCTTAATCTAAACACTCCTCTGCCATCCTCGTGCGTCTTTTCAAACAGCTCCTCCTCATCCAAGAGATACCATATATATAAATGCCCAGTCACGGAAGGAAAGACGGCCAAAACGAGGTGTGCAAAGGGTGGAATGACGTTGGTTGGCACACTGACAGACGGATAGAAGTTGCAGTTTGCTAAATATGCAGCATGTAACATGACAAGTCACTTACAACGCACTTGAAATTATGAAACCGGTCGTTCTCTCCAAGAGTATACCAGGCCCGGGACCCTGCGATTGCGCCCCAAAAAGACCTAAAGATATCATAGTGTTTGTACACATGCTCCAGCCTCGATAGCGCCGCAAACAGATTATCCAAACAAAACCAAAGTCCACTCTTTCTATCCCACTCCATGCAGAAGCAATTGTTTCGCTCCTCGGGTACCCGATGACTCCAATCCCGGCCTGCCCAAAGCAACACCGCTCATACGTAACCTGCCAACAACAGTCAGCCCAACAAACACCAACTGGCTCATCTCTAGGAAAGATCATAGTATACCTTTCCTTGCGCCCTGGAAGAAGACGCGAACAATAAAGACCTGCAGACCCGCCATGGTCACAATGAGCCCAGACTCCATGAGACTAAAGTTGAATATCCTCTTCTCGGTGCTCTTGACCGTGCTGAAATTGCGGTTCTCGCGCGTGCGGAAGTATTTTTGGTTGCGGGAGATTGTGGAGAGTTGGGAGGAGAGCTTGAGGAGGGATTCTTCAATGACAGAGGTTTGTTCGGGGGAAGAACCTTGTTTGGAGGGGATCTTGGCGCGAGCGGCTTCGTTTTCGACCTGGATAGTTGGCAGATGTGTTAGTATGGTGTGCGGATGTTGTGCGGATGTTGTGCAGGATAGGAGCGATTGCGGGACGTACGGCGATTTCGAAATCTACCATCTTTTCGGCAAAGGTACTCATTTCGTTGTTGAAGCAAAAGCGGTATTCGCCTACATTGTTGGCGGTGAAGACAAAGTCGCCCTGGCGCTCCTTGGTGCCGTCGAGGATAACTTTCTCTGCGGGACCGATGACTGTGTAGTCGATATCGAATGAACCGCCAGATTGGACCTATGGGCATCTTAATTAGGCTTGCTCTCTTCAACCATGAGAATTAAGCGTACTGCAAAGTAAAAGGCCACCTTGGTCCCCTTGTTTTCCACTTGCGCATAGAAGCACGCCTTCTCGTGTGCCTCCAGTCTGTAGGTTAGCGCAGTAGCATATACGACCGTGGTATATGCCAGCAATGCGCTGAGGAGTGTTAGAATTGACCGCATCGTGTTGGTTGGCGTGAGACGACTGCGTCTATGAATTGGGTATTCGGTGTGCTGGAAGGTTACAGCTGTCGACATCCAACGTCGGCGCTAGGTTTGGCCGATGCAGGGATGATGCGACGTGGAGGGTAGGCGCGGGAACTAGCACATACTAGCCAATAGGAGTAAAGGTCCCCGCAACATCATTTCACTGCTCAAGATGCTCATCATCTCTCAAAATACCGGATATTTACTTGAATTGTGTTGGTCCTATTCCTGCTACAACTACACTGTCTGAACGCTAACCATGATCCAATGAGCACGCTGCAAACATTTTTGCCTAGCGCCAGTGCAAACCTCCTCGCACTGCGCGCACACGACTGCGCCTATGCAATGCTCGAAGCGCCGTTGCGCCATGTATACTAATACGCGCAGTACGCTTTATCCTGTTTTCGCTACCAATGTGATGCCGTGATTGCAATAAGCAACATCGCCTGTGCTCTTCTTGTATCCTACACCGCCATGCTTGCTCCTCAACGGATGAAGATGGAATCTGTCTTGCCCCAGAGTGTCCGCGTCTTGGCTGGGTGATCGAGACCGAGTGAGACATCGTCGCGTCCACCTACGAGGTCCCATAATACATCTTCTGTCATGATGTTAGTGTGTAAAGTACATCTCAAGATGCCACTGCTTACCATCTTCAAGCGGGTGAGGTGTTGAATATTGTGACCTGCTGACTAGGGCAAACTTGATCTTATCCAGTTGTTTGCCCTTGATCTTTGTAAAGTCGGAAATCCGTTGCCGGGTCTCGCTAAATGGCTCGCCCTGGATCATGTCAGTACATCTCCCAAAACGGCCTTGAACATGGGCTTGACTTACCTCCTTGATCGGGAACTGAAAGGGAATACCATGTGGTTTCGAAGGCTCCTTGTCAAAGTGGAATGCCGTAATCTTCTTTGATGAGTCGTCCTCGGGGTAGGGCGCCACATAAATCTGCGTGTAGTCGTAAAGGCTGATGATTGAATGATCGGGTGGCAGGACCTTGTGGAACTTGTGCATATGCGACTCGTATGCCCGTACCTTGAGCATTGTCTCGTCGCTAATGTTGGCCTTCTTTTGCAGGGCATCGAGAAGATCTGACACTTGGGCATTCTTAGGGACCATCAGGGTGTGTTCCTCCTGTGTTTTATTAGTATTGCAAAGCACATTCGTTGGCACGAATACATACCTCTTTGCTGAGACCCTCGGGAAGCCAAGTCACCTTGATGGGCTTCCTCTGCTCCAGCTCCTTCAAGCTCATGTCTAGCACTTCGTAGAACATGGCATCACTCCGCTGAGTTGCGCTCGCAGAGTAATTGTACGGTCCTGGGAAAAGAATATTGTTCAATGTCGAGACGGCGTTGTACTTGATAGCCTGCTTAGGTTTACCAGCTGTGCTAACCGTGGTAAAACGTAGATGGCTAGGGTCAACCTTGAGATACTCTGCTACCTTACTGCAGAATTGATCGTATGCCATCTTCTTGCTGAGGGTCAAGGTAAATGTAGGCAGATCCGTGTCCGGTATCCGCGGCCCAAACTCGACGGTGATTCTGTTGAGTAGGGAGTCGTAGAATTCCTTGGCATCAGTATAGCCGCCTGATGCCTCCAACTGCGCAATTTCCTTGTCGTTCAACACGCGTTGGACGGTGATGATGTCGCCGTCTTGGATTTCAGAAGCTGCCAAAGTGACCTTGGGCTTCATCGCTTCAATCATGTTTTGCTTAATCTCCTCAGAGAGCTTGATCTGCGTGCCGGCCGGCCATCCCATCATCTTGTTGATAGCGGGCGTCAGATCAGAGACCTTATCCTGAAAACCTGCGTAAAAAGTGCCGATACCGAACAAACTCTGCGTCTTTGCATCGAAATGCTTCAAGAAGATCATCAATGGGCGGTTATTAGCCTGTCCCTTGAGATCTAGCAACTTCTCGCCAAAAACAGGGGCCCCGGACTCATCACGCTGTGGTGCCTTCTCGATCCACATCCTGAACTGTGCCTGCTTCGTGCCGTGTTTGCTTGCAGCTTCTTCTACCGTCATCTCTGGGAATTCGAGCGCTGTGTCCGGACGGATCGTGCCGTTTTGTCTGTTCACCATGGACCACGGTCGTAACATGTCCGCTTCAGTTCCAAGATCTTGGGCTACAGTTGCCGCGAAATCGGCCATGGTAGTTGCTCGGAGTACTCTGTAGATTTTCGGACTAGCGGGCGTCTCTACATCGCTCTTCCACGGCACAATGTCGAATCCTTGGTAGACCTTGAACTGTTCCTCTGATGCAACTGCAACGTCCATGTAGAGGTGGGCTTCCTCGCGTTCCTTCTTCCTACGTTCGATCGCTGCCCGCTCTTCGGCTAGACGCTCGGCTAGATGCTTTGGTGGCTCCACGGCCTTGCTGTCTATGAGGACTTGATCGAGCCTAGTCTCTCTAATGTACACTAACATGTAAGCACTCATGGAGCGTTTCGCCGACCACGCGCGCGTATAAGGATTTCGCTGTCCGGCGTTTCCATTTACTTGCGCATAGTCGCCGCCAAAGTTCTCCTCCAGCGCCTCGCGCAGTGTTGCTCGTGTGACGCGGTCGTCATCAAACTTGTAGTAATGGCCGTCCTTGGTCGGCTTGAGGAAGGCGTAGTAGTGGCCTGCGTTCAGATCACCACTGTGTACCAAAACACCGTGAAGGTGGTATATCCAGGACTCGGATCGGTCGGCATTGTCGGAAAGGTATGGCGCGGCGTCCCACACCTCTGGGAACTCGTAACGGTCGTTGACCTTCATCATGGCATCGCGTTGGAAGTCGTATTCGAAGCGCTTGAGCTGAAGGTGTAGTACGGGAGGAAAGCTCTCAAAGATGACACCCTTCTTTGCATCCTGTAGTCCAAAGCCCTCTGCGAAGTATTTATTTTCACCATCCATTGTCTCTACTTGAACGTAGTCCCTGAAGCTGTCGTCGAGGTTCTTGTTCCCGCTCACGTTTAGTTGGATGTCCCAAAAGTCTTCAACTCTTGAAGATTCGTAGTCGACGTTGATACACGATATGTAGGTCTTCATTTTGCCGACAAACATGCGCGTGAGAGCACCTTCGGCCTCTGTGCCCTTCATTCTCTCATCAAGCTTGTCCATGAGCACACGCGACAGCTCCTGGACGTCTTGCTGTTCGAAAATCTGCTTAGAGTCCCAGCCAAAGGAGTGTGTCAACTCGGTTGTTCCCACGGCATTGTTCGAGGTTTGGAGCAGGTAGAACAGGCGCTGGAGCGCGTAGGCACTATTTGACCGATCGGCCTCTTCGGCGGTGGGGATCTGGTAGACGGCCTGAAACAGTCAATCATGGTCTAGAGAGACGGGAGTGGCACGTACCTGGCGAAAAGCATTTGTGAAAAACAATGACTGCAACAGAGAGTTGAGGTAGCATGTTGCGCCCTGGTTCTTGAGCCCAACCATGCCAGTTTCTTTCTTAGAATCGTAGCTAGAAATGGTTAGAGAATAATGGCGCATGTGAATTTCCTTGCTGAGCTTACTTGATGAAGTTGTGCCATAAGACGCCGGTTGGGTCTTTGAGCACTCTTATGTAGGCCGTCACGTTGGCTGTGTTGTCTTCGACCATTGGCCGACCCCGGTCTTCCCATGAGTTGGCGAAGAGTTTCCTAAGCTCGGCGAAGCGTGTGAAGCCCCAATCGCCCTCCTCTGCGGTGAAGCGATGGTGCGCCGTGTGTGTGGTGAAGATGGTAGGGTCCTTTGGGTTCCAGAGCACGAGCATGAACTCGACGCATGCGTACCAGTCCTCGGGCATCTGCTTCTCCTCGTATGCCTGCTCTAGGTAGAAGGAAGCAAAGTCTACGTTGTTGCCATACGGAAAGAAGAGGATTCGCCAGGGATGTCCGCCACACTCGAAGATGGGACCATGTTCGCGCCTGGTGAGCTGGCGCCAATCCTTGATCTCCCACGTATTGAACGCCTCGTCCTCGGTCTCATACTCGAGCGTCTTGGGCATGTGTCTCTTCATAAAAGCCTCATAGTCGTCGGCGCGGGGCTCGGGGTCAGCGTCGACCTCGTCCATTTGGTCGTCTGTGTCGGGCGTGATTATAGCGACGTCAGGCTTTTCGTCGTAGTCCTGGTCGACAAGCATGTCGCTTTCAATCTGCATGTGTCAGATGTCAAATGTCTTGTGTGTACTGTGAGCACGGTGACAGGAGCTTACCTGATCCATGGTTAGATAGTGCGTGCTACGTGCTGTCGGCGGCTGCGGGACGTCGTGGCTGCGGGACAGGCAGCAAGCAGGGAAGGATGTCTTCTTCTTTGACGAGCTTCACAAAGGCGGGCACGACTAAGTGCGCTCAACGCAGCAAGTTGCAAAGGGAAGCTCAAGCTGCGCGCCTGTCGCGGGAGTGAAAGGAAAGCCACGGGTGGGAATGCGCAGGAGAGAGAGAGAGAGATGCGGGTCAGGATCAGGATGTCTTGCTCGCTAAAGGGTGGCGGTGGAGATATGACGACGGGATTATCGTCGTCGTTGAAAACTCCAACAGCAAACCGTGTACAAGATGAGGCTGGGGACAAGGGCGCACAGGAACGCAGACCGGGGGAGCAGCGAGGGAGGCTCAGAATATCCGCCGTCTGGAGAGTTGCAGCCTTGGCGCTCTATATAGTGGAGAGCATCAAAGACGCCGCGGCCTACGACGTCATTCGCCCACCTCGAACCCTCCTGGCGAGAGGTGATGCCATACGCATCGTGGAATGTGCACGACACGCAGCATCTGAGAATTGCGCCTCTTCAATTCACTGCTTCGCTAACCCGGTAAACAACGCATCTACTGAGACCCTGCGCAGCGGCTGCGTCTGTCAAAAAAGCACGCCGAGTGCGGAGCTTGTCGTCCGTCATCACATGCTCTCGTAATTCGGTGCAACCACACATGCAATTGATACCTCGAGCTCAAGTGCCCACACTTGCTTACAGAGCTCCAGCAACTATGTTCGTAGGAAGACGTGCCTCAGCCCTGGGTGCGCCACGCTCTGTTAGACTGTTCAGACCTTCCGCACCGTCGTCCCACGCCAGAGCCCGATTTCCAGTCTCCCATATCCAAGCGCGGCTTTCGCATGCTGCTGCAGTTGCGCCCGCATGGAGGCCCTCATCCGCCCTGGACGAGTAAGTGTGCCGATGGAGAAAAAAAAACCCCCGTCTGGAATTTTCTAGGCTAATCTGCGACTCTAGATGGGTACTGCGGGAAGCCAGGCCGATAAGTTTGCGCCAATTGACCTTCTTCGGGAGGACCCTGACAGAATCACGTCTGCTCGACTCGGCAAACTACTGCCGTTTGGAGCTCCCAACGAGGTGTGACAGTTCTGCATCTGCAAAAGGCCCTTGCTAACGGCCTGCAGACTTGCCCACCGTTTGCGTGACATCCAAACTCTTCCTTATGTCGTCGTCGCCAATCCACATCTTGCTCACGTGTACGAGTCATATCTGCGAGCCTTTGAGCGCTTTCGCCGTGTGCCTGAGATAAAGTCTCTCGAGGACAATGAAAAGTATTGCAAAGTGCTCGAGGAAACCGTGACCGAGCATGCAACCGTCATACCCCGTCTGGCCATTGGTGTGCTCGAGGTGCGCGGCTTGATGAAACCAGAAGACACAGACAATTTTATGACCACCATGCTGCGATCAGTACGTTGATGTATATCTTGGATAACCCCAGGGTACTAACCGCGACACAGCGCATCTCCCGGCGCGTCATTGCCGCACAGCATCTGGCTCTTGCTGAAACCTTCAACTCGCCCTGGCACTTCCCCCAGGCCCAACATCCGCCACATGACCAAGAGGCTGTTGGTGAGATCTTCTTGCGATGCAATGCAAAGGAAATTGTCCAAGACTGCGGCAAGACCATGCAGGAGCTGATCAAACACACCTACGGCTCGCACGTGGACGTGCCTGAAATCAGAATCTACGGACACACCGAAGCAACCTTTCCCTACATCTTGAGTCACCTGGAATACATTGTCGGCGAACTATTACGCAATTCTATTCAAGCTGTTATCGAACAGCGTAAATCTAAAGATGCCAACCTTCCGCCTATTGAGGTTTTGATCTGCGAAACATCGCAGCATGTCATTATCCGAATCTCCGATCAAGGAGGCGGCATCCCGAATGAGGTTCTGCCATATTTGTGGAGTTTCAGTAAAGGGCCACGACGCGAGAAACGGCTTGAAAATTTGGCTCGGGTACCCAAGCTGCTCGGGACCCTACAAGAGCTGCAAGTACCTGGGGGAGAATCTGCCGCCGAGATGCAACAAAGACTTGACAGAAGATCCAAGCATAGTGATACTGGTCTGCATCACGGCTCCTTGTCTTCGTTGACTAGCCGCGCACCGGATCTGCGCCTTGGTATTGGCCTTCCCATGTCGCGACTATACGCAGGTGAGTGTGCAAAAACATCTTGGCAAGTTTTTTTCTGATGACCATACAGAGTATTGGGCAGGAAGCCTTGAGATTCATAGTTTGGAGGGCTACGGGGTCGATGCCTTCCTGCAGATTTCGAAACTTGGCAACAAGAACGAGAGACTGACCACGCGAGCCTCAATGGACGCAATCTAGAAGGTGGTACTTCCCTCATCGAAGTAGGCACGTCCTTGTGCAGCCAAGTCTCCAGGGTACCTGCTGGTCTGGTTACATCGCAACGTTCCCTGCAGCGGTTGCTCTGACACTCTACAATCATCGCATCGAATTTTTTCCAGAGCATTCAGACATTGTATTATTCCAGAGCATCTATAGCGCCCTAGAATACATACGGATCATGTCTGTCAAACAACCTGTAAGTATATCAAACCATATTGAGGACTTTCCTAATGCCTTCAGCCACCACTACACACCAATTTTGGTGTTAACGGTCATGCCCATCCATCGTCTACCGCTGCCGCCATGTCCATATTCGATACAAAAAAGCAGAGTCTAGAGAAACTTCTATTCGGTCTAAAATTCCATGTCGAACTACGAGGTCTTGCTTTCGATCTCCACGCATCGCCACACGAAATGTATATTCCTCGGCTGCGTAAATCCGAAAGCAGGTCTCAACGTATGTTGATTTGCGGTATAATGTAGCTGGCGTAGCTAATACAGAACAGCTATCAGCCACCTCGATGATATTTCTTATTGGAAAGGGATATCAAACGCACAAGCTTTGGAGCTCGCACGTTGGGAACACCTGTTTCAGCAGTGTCTTGTAAGGCATATTGAAGAGTGTTTGCGCCGTAGCATCATCGTTCAGATGAGTAAACATAAAGGCAAGAGAACGAAAAGAAGACCAGCAAAATTAATCATCGCTAATCAAGCCCAGAGGCTGTTAATGAGTATACCCTCTTGCCCTGTTTGCTCCAAACTATTCCAAAGGAACACATTCGTTTCATCGACGTTGACGTTCAAGACCTCATCCACAACATGATTGATGCCTTTTACGATCAACGTCCCGGTGAAACCGCAGCACGCAATTTCCGCTGGTCGTATGGCTCCGAAGATCTTGCGAGTTTCGTCTACAACTTTCTCTGTACACATGACTGTTTCCGAGAGACCCCAGCGGGACCATGTCTGTATGTCAAGTGTACATTAGATTGGACCGAGTATCCTTGCCTCTCGGCAGTTGTTCATATAGCCTCGCAGCCGCCCGACGTTCGATTCTATAATATACCTGTTCAGATTGCTTCAAGGGGACAGTACATCATCGCTCCAAAATTTGTGCCGGTCTTGAGTGGAGCGGAAAACGCATGCTACCAGCGTTATACTGGCGGGATTGTCTACACCGTGAAGAAATCTTCATCGATCATTCAGTGGGATCCCCAAGGCGCCATGTTCAGGGCTCAAGCACCAGACAATACAGAGGTACGAAACCTTCCCGAGCATGCATCTATTGCTGAGTATTCGCTAACAACAAATTACAGGAAACACCCCCCAAAGTCTACGAGACGCTGATTGAAGCTCGGGATATTATAAGGTTTCCAGAAGGCGTGCTCTTTCAACGCGTATCACGATATGCCATCAACATCAGCGTGGTGACTTCTGCTCAGAATGCTGCAGAGTTGGATGTAAATTTACCACAAGCCAATACACCAAAGAAACCCTTTGTACCTTTGTACACCAATACACCAAGCACGTGGTGGGTGCCTTCGTACAGCAACACACCGCTGTCGAAAACTCGTCTTCGTAAACGCGCACATAAATGGGACTTGACCCACAGGTCTGCTGTTAGGAAGGTGAACAAGCAGCAATCTCCAGTTGCGAACAAGGATATAAAGCATACGAACTCAGTCAACGATGCATGCTTCACCTACGTCATTAGGTCTGACAGTTGCGTTCAGAGTGGCTCTCAAAGAAAGCGAAGGCCTTCCCTATCTGAAGCTACAACATTTGTCACCGACACACCCACAGATAAAACAGAGACGGGTTTCAAACGGCAAAAGCTCGACGGATCCAAAGACAGTGCCTCAGAGGCTTCCATTATGCCCGCCGAAGATGAGCCAATCGAGACCGTATCAGAAACCCCCACAGTCCACAAATCAGCACAGCGTTCATCCCCAAACAACCATGACAACTCCTCCTCCACCCCAAACCCCACAGAAGTTTCCCAACCCACCGAAGCCATCGACGATATCCCTACACAATACCGCGTAACCCACAGCTCGATATCTTCTGCACCTTACCCCCAATCCCAGCCCAGCACCAGTGCTGATGCGGATGCGGATGGCGAAGAAATCACATTCGCCCCAATCTACTATACCACTCCCCTCACCCCCTCACCCACAAACACTTCCAGCTCGAATATCTCGCCTACCACCCGGCCCACCACCGCAGCAGCAGAATCTGCAGCGTCACCACTCAGCCCGCGAGCGGACAGCTCTATAAATTTTACCTTCTCCGACGCACAAACTCAGCCCGCGACGATCGCAGCCTTCTCACAAGAGCAAATCCAAAACAACTACCGCGAATTCGAGGAGTGGGCCAAACGCAAGAGGGATGAGTGGCTGGGTGAGGTGGGCGATATGCAGTTTGAAAGAGTCTTTTGGGGAGATAGTGAGGACGAGGGTGTGGGTTGGGGAGAGAGTGATAGGGGTACTGATGGTGTGGATACGGATGGGTTGAGTGAGGAGGTTAGTGCGTTGGATTTGGATGCCAAGGGTTGAGTGTGGGTGATGGATGGTATTGGTATTGATTGGTATTGTGTAGGATATTCTTTTGGGAAAGGAGGTGATTTGGGTAATGTTGTTTGGTTTGGTCATGAGACCACCCGGCCCGGATGGTCGTGGAAAGAGTTTAAATACGGAATAGTATTTACTCGTATAGTAAAAACCCCCCCAAGAAAACTTTAGCACGATTCACTGCTTGCTTGGAAACAATAGCTCTACTCTGCGCTTACCTCATGCAACGCACCCGATCGCGCATACATGGTTTTTTTATAAGTGCGTGTACAAGGGTATACGAAGAGATGCAAGAGTACTTGAGGTGGAGATCGGTCACAAAGTCAAAGTATAGCATGAAGATTCTGTGAGTTCGGGGTATTTGATATTTCTAGCTCGAATATATATATACCTGATCTGCGTCTTTACTTCAAGAGGCCCTCGGCCTAACCGTCTGACAGTCCCTTTCATCAATCATTACATCGTCTTGTACAAACTCTAATCAGACCAAGCTACGCCACATCACGCCACGCCACCCAATGCTTCAACGCCCTGGTATCTCCATGCTGCAACAACGCTCCACACACCTAGCTAGCATTCGCCCCCTTCCCCGCCTTAGTCCCTTCCTTGGTAACCTCATCGGCCTTGCCCTCCCCCATCTCCTTATTCCTCTCCTCCTCCCTCTTCCTCTCCATCTCCCTCACCGCCTCAGGCGGGCTATCCTCAATCAAGTCGCTCTCGCCACTAATTCCACTCCATTTGGGCAGTCCATCCGGGATATCCATAACGCGCTGGCCGTAGAACATGTGGCAGCGAGGTTTAAAATATGCCTTATCCTCGTCGGTTTTAAGATGGACGAGCGAAGGGAAGAGCAAAATCATGTTTCGGCCTTCGTCCATGATGGGGGAGTGGCAGTAGGAACAGCGGACTTTGCAGGGGAGTTGGTGCTCAATGGATTTGGAGGTTGGGTCGTACCATTCGAGGTCGTGGTGGCCGTGGGTGAAATTTATGTCGGTCTTGTGGAAGATGGCAGCCCATTGGAAGGGGGCGGCTGCGGGTAGGGGGGTTAGTATATGTTTCAAGCGAGGGAGGAAGGGAGGGAGGGAGGGAGTTTGCAAACATACCATGCTGTGTTTGGCACGTGGTGCAATGGCAGAGCTTGCTGTCGAGAGGCTCGCGTCGACTAAGCTGGTACTTTACTTTTCCACAGTGGCAGTTGGCCTCGTACTTGACGTCAAAGTCCTCGTTCTTCTCGTGGATGCGGTATGGGGGACGCTGTTTCCACTCTGAGATGCCAGTCGTCGACTCGCCGCGGCTCTGGTCCTTGTCCATCTTGCAGCTGGTCGTGGAGAATGTGGGGTGGTGTCGCGTGAGGTGCGAAGCAAACAATTGTACACGAGGAAGGGCACGTGGAGTTGTGAGTAGTGGTAACCGACGGAATGCAATTGAAGTTGCGGACATGGAGCAGGTTTGAAGAAAAGGGATATATAGTGGTTATGTCGAGGGTTTTGTTTGTCTGTTTTGCCGTCATCGATGACTTTATTAGTGGTGGGCGCTGTCTGACGTCACCATGACCAGCAACTATGATACGCACTTTGGATGCCATTATGCTTTTTGCGGGCACCCATCATCATCGAAAAGAAGGCCCCCCCTCGTCTGGCCCCGTCAACGAATACGGTCAATTGTGAAACCCAGATCCCGCTTGCCAATGCTTTGCTTTTCCACACTGTTCAATTCGTCAAGCCCTCATTAGTGTCCCACCTTCCCGCTATCAATCGCGATCGATCCTGCACTCTTCTCTACTCCGAGCCGTAGCTCGAGGCCGAGGCCTAGTTTGTAGCCGTGCACCAGCCAAGTAATGACTGCATCACACGATAGATGGGTTCAAGCCGCCTCTCCGCGGAGCCTAGCTTAGAACGGTATATTTGTACAACAGCTCATCGGTAGCCGCGTGCTTTCAAGCTCCCTTGAGCAACCTCTGAGCTTCCTTACTGGATAAGCCAAAGACATTTATTAAATAGTCAAGCCTACATATTGTTAGTCAGATGTAAGTCCATGGATGCGCAAAACTCACTTGATGTCCCCAGCTATCCGCCGTCGAACAGCCTCAAACTCCACCTCAGCTTTGTCTCTTACCGCGTCTTGTCGATTCGAATTGATCGTCTTGACACGGATCTTGAATCGCCCGCTGACTGGGCGATGATCTGAGACCTTGATACCTTCATGCCGCCGGTAGTCCAACTGCTTGATTCTTCCAAGGCCGCGATAGAGAAGTCGGTCGCACCACGCTGGGGATCGCTGTTTCTCAGATGTATCGTAGTTGTCCGTCCCGACATCGTACTTGTACGTTGGAGCGAAATTGATGGGCATCTCGTTGAAGGCGCGCAATCGGAAGCCGGGGTTACGCTTGCGAGAGAGAAGCAACTGGTCCCGTTCAAGAAGCTTCGCCAGATTACCCTGCTGAACAGCAGCAATGACGGAATTTCGAGGCATTGCGTCAATGCGGTAGTTGAGATCACCGTTCAAGATACAAATCTCATGGTCCATGATCATAGAACCATCGCCGCCTCCGACGAAGAAATTCGCGCAAGCACTCGGAGAACGGTTCTTTGGCAAAGGCGCACTTTCCATGATGGCGGCTGCGTCGTTGTTGCGATGTGCCGTCTGTGTTTGACCAGCTGCCAAATGGCAGTTGATGAAGCAGAGCGAAGAGTCGTCGATGAAGAAGCGAACCACGAGCGCGCCTTTGTTACCAACACGGCCGCTGAAGCCAAGTTTGATTTCAGCGGCGCATACGTCCCGGATCTTGGCACGCTCCGAGGCCTTGACGAAGACGCAGGTAAAAAGACCAACGAGATTCGCAGTGTGCAGGAGAACGTAGTTTTGTCTTGGACTGTACTCGTCCAAGACACGTAAAAGATGGTCTCGCCAAGCTCTGTATTGATGCGACATGTGCTCGCTCTCCGATGTTTCCTTCTTCTTCTTTTTCTTGAAGATACTCTTTGCCGTGATCTTTTTGTCTTCCAGGTCTACCAGCTCTTGGAAACCGAACACAAGGATATCAGGCGGATTTTCAGGTTCAAGAAGCTCCTGGAAGAACTTTCGTTCTGGCTCGGTCTGTCGTAGTGCATTGGGTTTGGTTGCACCGGCATTCCATGTCATGACTCGGGCCGACAACTCTCTAAACTCGCAGTACTCTCCGTCTCGTTGTTGCATCAAGTTTTCGAGCAAGTCCTCCTTCATCATTCCGTCCCAAACGCGCAGCATGGCGTCTGTGCCTAATGATGCGACCTGGAATCTGTCAAGCTTCCAAATGCTCGTCCGATCCGCCAGGATACCCGCGATTGGCTTTTCATGAGCTTTCCAATCTTTCAAGACTTTCCAAGGCGTTGACCTTGTGTCGTACACGTATATCATGCCGGTACTGTATCCAGCCCACAGGTAATCCCCAACACCGACCAGCGAACTGATCTTGTACACGCTGACGTTTACAATCCCGAGACATTCAAAACCCTTCTTGGTGTATATTGTGACTTTGCCATCAGCATGTCCAAAGTACATGCGATCAGGTTGGCTGCTTATGATAGCGCCAGAGGTTACATCGCCGACATTGAGCTGTGAAAGAGGGCCTTGCGTCAGTTGCTGGAAGTGGTTACTGTCGTCGGTGCGCGCGTACACTCGAATATCTTTTGCCGTAGCCACCCAAAGTTGCGAACCTGAAATGATTGAGAAGGTGCTGCCGCGAGGGATGCGGTATGTATGTGGAGTTTGTTGTAGAGACGGACAGCCAGTGTCATCGGCCGGCCAGATGTGTACCACGCCATCCTCGTCAATAGACCACATCTCCGAGGCATACCGGAATATCTTGATAATGACACTCCGTCCGTGTGCATTACCCTTAGTATGCACAACACTCTGCGTCGGGATATCGATCTCATGCATTTCTCCTGTGTTGGTGCCCAGCCACAACCTGTTGCCCTCGTCTTCGACATCTTTTGCCGGCCTGAATGCAATAGCAGTGGCTTTGATGGTATCGCCATGGGCCAAGCTCATGAGCAATCTGCCATTCAGAACGTTCCAGACATTTGTCACGTACCCAGTCGTGCATATGTAATCTCCACAAATGGCAAAAAGCTTTGTCTCGTAACCGGTCGGGATGCCGGATGGGCCATCTGTGAATACAGGGGGCCTACGATTCGCCTGTGAAGCGTCTGGATAGTCTGTCAAGGTGGTTGCAGGTTGCTTGTCTGGGCCTGAGTCGTCGTCGTCGTCGTCTGAGTCATACGTGTAGGGCTGCGACAGTTGGGAGGCCTGCACAGATGGTGTCACGGAGGGTCTCCTGATTTCCCCCGAATTCCGTGGAGGAGGCGGTCTTGGAGGCTCTAGCGGTCTTCTTGGGTTAGCAGTCACAGGACCAGTTGTATTCGTTCGACGCGGCGGAAGCATGAATTTGTTATTTGTTTCTTGCACCAATTGAGCAGGGCGTGTCTGATCAAAGGAGCGTCTCACGGGTAGATCGGGAGGAGCTGCCCTCTGTAACTGCACACTCTTCCTTAGATTGAAATTGTCCCTTTCTCGCTGAGGGGGTAATGCAAAGCGGTCTTCTGACAGTTCAACAGGCAAAGGCGGCGGGGCAGCCTTGTTTATAGGCTGCTTTCCTGTTGCGCGCGATTCGGCCTGAGGTAGTCTATCCGCCACGGCATGAGCAAAGAAGCCATTGTTTGTCGCACTTCTCTTTGGTTTGGAGAAGCCTGGGATGACGGGCGGCGAAGGCTCGTCCTTGGTACTGCCCCCGCTGCTGCTAGGCGGGGTACTGAAGGGAGATATATCTGCGGGATCTGACGCTTCGGGAGCCAGGTTTGCGCGTGTGGTATCTATCGACTGAGACTTGGCCCCGATCTTGGGCTTCCCGGCTCGATTGACAGGTGGGGGCACCGGCGGCGCAGACGACACGGGTCGGTCCCCTTTGCGCGGGTCGTTGGAGGGGCCATTGTCTGCATTGACAGGAAAGAGAGGTTTCGAGTCTAGGCTTGAAGTGGAATTGGTGGAGCTGCGATTGGGCATCTTGAAAAACCTCGAGCGGTTGGAGACGGCCGCAGAAGGAGAGGGCTCGTCCAGGGCCGCATGCGAAACGGGTCGCTCGGGCTGCGGCGATAGTATGGGGGATGCTGTAGATTTGGGCGGCGACCGAGGCGACTGTACAGTGACTTTGGGTGGTGACTGTGATCGGGTTGGCGACCTGGGCGGGGAAAAGGCCATCATAGACGTAGGTCTCGGTTTGGGGTTGCTCCATGGCACCCTCCCGATAGTGCTTGATCGCGGCGTCACTGTGCCACTTCCGCTATAGTCGGTCACATTGGGCGACGTTCGTCCAAGACGATCCCTGGGTATGTCCAACGATATGCGCCCGTCGGTCCGCCGGTTGTCCTCGGGCATGGTCAGGCGATCGCCAGGGGCAGGAGAGCGCTGCTGGGGCGTGGCAGGGGCAGCAGCTGGTGACTTGTTGGAGCCCATGAGGTTCTCAAACTGGGCGCGGAGAGAGGACACTGGCTTCTACACGGCGTGTAAGCGGGTGGGGGGTGGTTTGGGGGGTGCGGGTTACCTACAATGGACGAGCCATCTGTGTTGTCCTCCTGTTGGTGTTCCATGATGGGGATATTTCTCGTCAGCCTGCACCGGAATGTCTCCTATAGCTGCTCATCAACCACTGCAGTCTCCTTCCCATTTGGCGCAGTGTGTCGTGGTGGAGTGATGAGGCGGCGGCCGTGGGCGGTCATGCAGGCCAGGCAGCAGAGGATAGGAGGCGTGTTTGGGTAAGGAAGAATACGAGTGACAATGGAAGCAGTTGGACGTGGTCGGTCGAGGGCAGCGTGCGTGTAGGGTAGCCCCGGGGGAGCGACGCGTATACTGTTGCAGTGCTAAGAATGTTTGGCGACCAGGGCAAGGGACCGGCGCCGGCGGAGGTGAAAGCGTTTCAGCGATGGGCAAACCGTCAGCGGGAGTAGGGGGGGTTTGTCTTCTCTCGGCGGATCTGGTGTTTGCCGGCAATTTTCTTGACAAGGGCACTGCGTCTGCGGCGGGCGTAGGGCGGCTTAGGGCGGTGTTGTCGTGTCTTACTACTTACCTAGTACCGTCATTCCCGTCCCCACCGCAGCCAGGACACACACGGTCGGGCAGTATTAGCACCCTTGGCCCTGCACTCCAACCGTCGTCTGCCCAGTCGATCAGGCACCCGGCGAATTGCAGTCAAGCTTGGAAGACAGCCTGCAGCCGTCAGTTTGGACCTCGAGCGGAAAGACACTGCCCTCTAGTAGATTTCACCACTCACCGACGACCGACGACGCCGCCGTCGCCAGACATTATTGCTATGTGGTAAGCGCCCTCTTCCGACACCCCCGGCTCAAAACTCCGCAGCAGCCCTGCTGACGGCCAGATAGTAAACACGTACTCAACGCCCAGGTCTCCATCCGCTCACCATGCTGTACGTCACGGCTGATGATGTGAATCCCATGTACCCCGCGTGACATGATTGCTGAGACAAGGTGCAGGCAAGAAATGGTTCGACTGTGCAGAGTGCCACCAAGAGCAGAGTGACCACCCGCTCATGCAGACGTTTGACATGACCTTCATCTGCAAAAAGTGCAAGAAGGCTTTCCGAAAGGATGCGCGCGAGTTCGAGGACGCGTGAGTACCCAGCTCATCACTCATTCCGTCTCGCACTTGTACTGATGGGGAGTAGTGACGAGTACTGCCCGCACTGCGACAACCACTTTGTCCTAGAGGCCAAGACTCCAAAGGCCTCGCTGCAGGTAGAGGGCGAGGATGCACGAATCGACTCTCGGTAGGAAACACTACCCCCATCCCACTACCCAACCCCCCAACCTTTCTAACTACTGCCCAGCATGCTCAAGGATGACCGTGTACGAGGCGAGGAGATGCGCACTATATTCGATGTCAAGGAGGCGCCCAACAAGCTGGGTTGACGAGCGAGCGAGCCAGCCAGCTCATGTCACAACACTGAAGTAGCACAAGCCATCACACATCACGCCTTGAGCGGGGGATTAGGCGAGGAACGCTGGACCATGCACGTATGCTACATGTCTTTCACAGCCACTAGCACGTTGTATCTGCCAGGCATGTACAGATTCATAAAGTCTACCACCTAGACGCCCATGCAATTCATGTCTTTTCGCCATCACTCATTATTCGTTCCTCTACGCGCCACCAGATCCTGAGCCCTCAGCGGGAGTGGGGCGGGTGAGGATGGCAGCCTGGCCAGTGCCCGGTTGTCGTCCGGGCCTCCTGTTGGCCGCCTCCTCCTGCTTCTCTGTGTTGATATTCTCCACGTACTTCTCAATGTCCTCGACAGGCAACATCTCGATGGGCTTGCCTGGTGCCATGATGGCAATTTCAATGTTCTTCGCACCGTCTGCACCACCTCCAACAATGATTTGACAGTCAGCTTAATCGTCTCTTCCCGGTCCATGCCCTCTTTGTGGTTGCGCTCGAGGAACTCGCGGACTGTCTTGCTCGACCGGCCAATCGCGTTTGCTTTCCTGCAGCCTAATTAGTACATGTCATCCATCACTCGTGATTGCACCTACCATGCCGAGTAGATACCAGAGGGCTCGGTCTGGTACAGGCGCGGGGTCTTGTCGTTGGGGTCGAAGCCGACTATGAGCGTGCTGATGCCGAATGGACGGACACCACCACTCTGAGTGTACCGCTGCTGTACACCTGCAACATACTTGGTAATGTACTCTATCGATACCGGGTCTTCGACTGTGAGACGATGTGATTGCGCCTCAAGGCGGGCCTTGTCGACAAGAATGCGGGCATCGGCGTTGAGACCAGCAAAGGCAAGGGCGACATGGGTATCCACGAGGCAGATCTTGGAGGGGGTAATTCGGGTATCTTGCAGCTTCATTGCTGATCGCTTTTCGCAGCCGAGTACTACTATGTCCGAGCCCTTGACACCCACAGCACATGTTCCTGCGGCGAATGAGTAATTGATCCCTGCCCAATCCGATGATACTACACACCTCGCTTGACGGCTTCGAGCGCATATTCGACCTGGAAGACGTGACCGTCAGGACTGAAGACTAAGATAGTTAGCTAAGCCCGCAGCCCCAACTGTTGCGTGTGTGTTTGTACCAGAGAGAGCTCGATCGTAACCGGACGCCATTGTGAGAGCTTGAGCGTTGAATTATAAGATTTGCTTGTTGGATCTTCAGAGTACAGCAAAGAAGACCGAGAGGGAGAAGCGGCGACAAAAAGGTGATACAGGCGTCAAGCTGGTCTCGGAGCTCCAGAGCTGTCCGCGCTGCTGCTCCCGCCTAAACCATGCCAAGCAACATGGCTCGTGCTTCCCCATGTCGACTTATGTCATCCATTACATTTCACGATGGCGACATCGAAACCTTCCGCTCTTTGCCCTCTTCCACTGTAAATCCTCATGGCGACTTCCGGTACTTCCGCGCGTTTTGTGGCCTCGTTGCGCCGTACTGCGCTATCATCTCGTCTCTCGTCGCGCACACAACGTTTGCGACCAATTAGTCAAGTGCGATGGACGGGTACTACGTCAGCGAGCTCGGAGCCTCACCAGCCGGACGAGCATGGTGGTGTGAAGGGCCCAACTGCTTCTTCACAATCCATCAAATTCACTTCCGAGTCGTATGTGCTCAAAATCGGAGATACTTTCGGCATTACTAATGCCAAGCAGTTATCCTCATCTCCAAAGAGACTCCAAATTCACAAAGGTCAATGAGGAGCATGTGAGATATTTCCAGGACCTCCTAGGCTCAGATTCGGCAGTCATAGATGGTGTGTCAAAGGATGCATCCGAAGACATTGAGCCCTTCAACAGTGACTGGATGCGCAAGTTCCGCGGACATACCAAAGTAGTCGTAAAGCCTAGCTCCACCGAGGAAGTCAGCAAGATCCTGAAATACTGCAATGATAATATGCTCGCCGTAGTCCCACAAGGTGGTAACACCGGCCTTGTTGGTGGTTCCGTGCCTGTCTTCGACGAAATTGTCATCAACATGCAGAGGATGAACCAAATAAGATCTTTTGACCAAGTATCTGGCATCTTGGTCGCTGATGCTGGTGTCATCTTGGAGAACGCCGACAACTTCCTCGCAGAGAAAAGCCATATTTTCCCATTAGATCTTGGTGCAAAAGGATCTTGCTATATTGGCGGAAATGTTGCCACCAATGCCGGTGGTCTACGTCTACTACGATATGGTAGCTTCCACGGAAACGTTCTTGGTATCGAAGCTGTCCTTCCAGATGGCACCATTGTAGATGACCTTTCTACTCTTCGGAAGAACAACACCGGGTACGACCTCAAGCAGCTCTTCATAGGTGGTGAGGGCACAATTGGAATCATCACAAAGGTCTCAATCATTTGCCCAAGAAGATCGCCCGCAGTCAACGTAGCATATTTTGGATTGGAAAGCTTTGAAAAGGTTCAAAAGGCTTACATTGAGGCCAAGGGTCATCTCTCTGAGATTCTCTCAGCTTTCGAGCTCATGGACGGTCGTACGCAGAAGTTGGTCAACAGGGTAAAGGGTAAGAAGATGCCTCTAGAGGGCGAGTACCCTTTCTACTGCTTAATCGAGACCAGCGGCTCCAACGCAGACCACGATAGCGAGGTAGGCAAGTCCGTACCATATGGTGAAAACAATAGCTGAGTTGGTACAGAAACTGCAAGCGTTCCTAGAACACGTCATGGAGACTGGAGTAGTCTCTGACGGTGTTCTTGCCCAGGACCAGACACAAATTCAAGAGCTCTGGTCATGGCGAGAAGGCATTACCGAGTGCCTTGGCCACGACGGAGGTGTCTACAAGTACGACTTGTCGATACCCATCGCAGAGCTTTACGATCTGGTAGACGAAACACGTGATCGCCTAACCGAAGCTGGGCTACTCGGGAGCGACGCCTCCCATCCTGTTGTTGACGTTGTAGGTTATGGCCACATGGGTGATGCTAACCTGCATCTCAATATCCCAGTAAGAAAGTTCGACAAAGCCGTAGAAAAGAAGCTGGAGCCGTTTGTATACGAATGGGTACAGAAGCGAAACGGCAGCATCAGCGCCGAGCATGGTTTGGGTGTAACCAAGAAGCCATACATTGGATACAGTAAGAGTGAAACCATGATTAAGTTGATGAAGCAGATTAAGGATCTGTATGATCCAGTAAGTATTTGTTCTAACCTCCGTGGGATTTTGCATTCTAACATCACACAGAACGGCATCATGAACCCGTACAAGTACATATAGACCTCGCTCCGTATATTACTATTCAAATTTTATACCCAGCTTTTTCTCTCCTAATCTCACCATGTTTCAATAACTTTACAGCATTTCCTTCGTATATCGCGTCCCTTTGCTTTGTGTCAAACATACTTTCCAAGCCGTCTTTCATCCGGGTTGCAAAACTCTCAACATACTGTGTCTGGGTAAACGGAAAGTCGCTCCCATACAACAGTCTCTCATGAGAAATCTCGAACCCCTCTACAAATGCCTTCAATTGTCCCCTGTCGCCGCTTTCGCCATCGAACACGAAGCCTGCGAGATCGAAGTAGAACTGATCTTCCAGCTGTCGTCGGACCGTTGAAGCATTCAACACGCGACCTCCAGGGACCACGCTCGAGAACCGAATGAAGCGCGTCATGAGCGGAGGTAAAGCGCCTCCAGAATGCGGAATAATGAACTTGATATTCGGGCAGCGATCCACAGTACCAGAGCTGAACAGATTCATAACAGCGCGCGCAGTGTCGAAGAAGAACTCGAAGATCGGAATGGGGTATTGATCGCCAAAGGGTGTAGCGTCTACCGTTTCCGCTGAAGACGTCGCATTCCCCAACTTTATGCAGGGCTTCGTCGGGTGAATAAACACGGTCGCGCCAACCTCGTTCAAACGATCGAACACACGATCCAACGCGGCAGACCCAAGATAGTTGCCGTGGTAATTCGTCAAGAGACCAAAACCATCAGCCCCCTCCTCAACACATTTTCCAATCTCCACCAGACTCGCTTCAACATCTGGTAGCGGTAACGCAGCCCATACGCCGAATTTCTCTGGATGTTGTTTCTTGAGACTTGTGGCGTAGGCATTGCATTCACGCGTCAGAGATCTCCCTAGCGCGTCATTGCCGGGCACAATGTGTGTTCCAGGAGATGAGATGGATAGAATAGATTTCGAGACGTTGGCGGTTGACATCATTTCTAAATGGCGTTCCACAGACCATTCGGGGATGGCAGGCATGCCATCTGGGTGCGAGTGTCCGTGCTCCGATAGAGCGGTACGGTAGAAGGGTGGAAGGAAGTGTGAGTGTACATCAATGCGTTGCGGAAGTGGATGACTGGGCATGTTTGTGGTAGAAGTTTGTTGGGGAGAAGTGGTGGTGTAGAATAGGAGTAGGGTTAGATAGAGGATTGGGGTGAGCATGACGGTAATACCTCGATGCACCTTGAGAGGGCTTATGTGGTATCTCCAAGTAGAAGGACAGTAGATTCTTTTTGGTGGACCCCCAGCTTGTGCCCTTAAACTCTATTGTTTACGGCTAGCTATTTATGTATTCCACGATCAAGTGGTGGGCTGGCATTCGGGACCCCAAATCCCGGCACATGCGCCAGCTGCATGCGCATTGATTGCTGTGACGTGTTTTCAAGCCACGTCCCAATTGTGAATGATGGCTTAGCATACCTGTGAGCATTTTGTGTACAGAGCTCAAGATGTCTATCCCAATTGGGAGGGTAAGCTGAATGCCGAAGACCTGGACCGATAGAGGTCAAACATCCCGACCGTCGATCGGTGCCCCACCCGGCGCCTTCCAAGTGAGTTGCCCGCACTTTTTTGTTCTTTCATCACTTGCAGCCATGACACAACCTCTCCCGCCACTTCACCTTTCATATTGTGCTCAAGCAAGGGGACAAGATGGAGAAGATTACGGATAAAATCAATTCGCTGCCTGATGGCGCCAACTACTTCTCCCTCGAGTTCTTCCCGCCGAAGACGGCGATGGTGAGCCTGCCCCACTTCACGCGACCATAGTAGAAGAGATGGAAGGCTGACGACAGTATAGGGATTTGCGAACCTACAAACGCGACTAGAGCGCATGTCCCAGGCGCTGCGACCGCTCTTTGTTACTGTTACTTGGGGTGCGGGAGGATCAACGGCCACCAAATCGCTCGAACTTGCCGAGATATGCCAGCGCCAATTGGGCCTCACAACATGTTTACATCTGACGTGCACAAACATGAACCGCCAGCTCATTGACGATGCGCTCGAACAGGCAAAGGTGCTGGGCATACGGAACATTCTGGCCTTGAGAGGTGACGCGCCACGGAGTGAGGAGTATAGGGACGAGGGAACGCCGCCAGAGCAGGACTCCAACAAAGACTTTACCTGGGCCATTGACTTGGTCAAGTATATCCGGAAAGAGTATGGAGATTACTTCTGCATCGGTGTCGCGGCGTATCCAGAGGGCCATTCGGATCAGAGCCACCCAGAGCACCAGGACCCGCTGTCTGATCTGCCGTATCTTGTCGAGAAGACCAAGGCGGGCGCCGACTTCATCATGACACAGCTGTTCTACGACGTCCAGGCCTACGACAAGTTTGAGAAGATGCTCAGAGAACATGAGAGTGGAGTGTTCAAGACCATACCCATAATTCCTGGCTTGATGCCGATTCAATCCTACAAGATCCTCCTACGGACGACTAAGCTCTCGCACGCGAGATTACCGACGGAAATGTTGTCACGACTAGACGCGGTCAAGAGCGACGACGAACTGGTCAAGCAAGTGGGTGTACAAATCATGGACGAAATGGTGGAACACATCAAGGCGCGACCGAATTCGTGCAGGAGAGGATTTCATTTCTACACGCTCAACTTGGAAAAGGCCGTGTCGCATGTTGTCGAAGATACGCATCTGATACCCACGACTATAATGGATGACGAAGAAGTCATAGTCGAGACAACACCGGCCATCAACCTGGAGCCACCACCGAACGGTCTCATGGCCCATAGACGTCGATCGTCAGCTGTTAATTCCGGCCCGTTCAATCGAGTCATAATATCGCACGGTTCGGGCGCCAAGTCTAGTAACCACTCATACGAAGCAACAGAAGAAGAAGCCGGAGTACCACGAGGCCCGATCAACACCCGCGCAAATACGCTCGCCATTTCGGAAGGCGAGGGCTCACTAGGCCGCGAAGCAACATGGGACGACTTTCCCAACGGTCGATGGGGTGACGCACGCTCTCCCGCCTTTGGTGAGATTGACGGTTACGGTCCAACCCTCCACGTCTCCACGCCACAAGCCCTCAAACTGTGGGGCTACCCCGTAGAGAAGAAAGACATCTCAACCCTCTTCCGCCGCCACGTTGAAGGCGACCTAGAAGCCATCCCCTGGAGTGAACAAGGCCTATCCCCCGAAACCTCGACCATCAGCGCACAACTCCTCGCCCTCAACGCAAAAGGCTGGTGGACAGTAGCCTCCCAACCCGCCGTCAACGGCGTCAAATCCACCGATCCCATCTTCGGCTGGGGTCCCAAAAACGGCTACGTCTTCCAAAAACCCTTTGTTGAATTCTTCATCCCTGCCTCCGAATTCCAGACCCTCAAACCTAAACTCCAGGCCCACGACCAAGTCACGTGGTTCGCAGGAAATGCAGCCGGCGCCTTTGAAGCCTCACAGGAAGATGGCGTTAATCCCGTCACATGGGGCACCTTTGCAGGCAAGGAAATTGTAACTCCCACGATTATTGAGGCTGTCAGCTTTAGGAGCTGGCTTGATGAGGCGTTTAGTATTTGGAAGGAGTGGCAGAGGATTTATCCGCCAAGGAGTGAGAGTAGTGTACTGTTGGGAGATTTGAGCAAGGATGTTTGGTTAGTTAATGTTATTTGGGGGGATTTTGTTAATGGGGAGGGGTTGTGGGAGTTTCTGGGGAAATGAGAGGGAGGAGGTTGGATAGAAAGGGGTTAGATAAACGGGACAGTCGTGGGTGGTTGAATGGATGTATTGATATGCATTCTTGTTTCTTCTCCGTATTCTCCTACAGATAAATAAATACAAAGAAATCCATGATCGTTCAGTCGATGTTTTCGTATCTCCTTGTCATATTTAGTTCATCTACGCTCTTTGTTGTTCTTTGTCTTGATATCATCATCACAGCGTTAAACCATCTATCTGCTCTCTTTCGTTCTCGCTACTATGTCGTCGAACCACCAACCAAAACCATCTGTGCACTGTGACCGAGGGATGCGGTAGGCTCTGCAACTTTTCTACTTCTATTTCTAGTGATGAATTTGCGCATGAGTCTTCGTGCGAGATTACATGTCCTTGTTACAGTAGTAAAGATTAGATTTGGCAGGGAGACAAGAGTGCTAAAGCTCGGTAGAAGCTCTTGTCGAATTCAAGTAATCGATGGTTCTTCACTTTAGGTAGTAGGGGGGTAGGGGGTTGAGGGTTATATGGGGGGATTATAGGTATTTTGTATAGTAGGTTTGTTATAGTGAGATTCTAGTGCGTTGTCCATGTGGGACTTGGGGGGGGGGAAAAGGTTTAGCTGAGAGTAAGGATAGGAAACGGGGGGCTCTTTTTTATTATGGCGACAAACATGTGCTTGGTTATTATAAGCTGGGCTCGCTTTTGATCCATTTGCTTGAGCTTGAAGGAAAGAGTAGAGGAAACCATGGTTTTGCAGTATTGTATCTGTCTTTTCTTTTCTCTTATTCTTTCAATATTGTTTTGTTCATGTTTATATGTGATTCTACTGCGAAATTGCAATGTTTCAATATCAAAGAATAATGCCATCCCTTTACCAATATCAGTGTACTTTCCCCTCAACGGGCAGCCTGGAAGATAAACAACACGAAAGAAAATTACTACTCGTCTGCCACCTCCTCAGGCTCCCATCGAGATAACCCGATAATGAAGTTCCATCTCTAGCTGGAGCCAGTACAACGACGCATCAACACTCCGCGTCTGATCTATCCAACGCCCCAGCGTAACATAGAGCCGCATATCTTCCATGCTCAGCTCCAACTGCTTGGGTTGATAAGATGACATGCTGAACAGCTCTGTCCGGCACATGGGACAACGATGGCTATTTTCCTGACCGGCGTGAATCCAAGTCTCGAGGCATTCGTCGCAGAACGCATGACTACATGATTTCGTCAGCACAGCAGCAGAGCCAGGGCCAAGAAGACAAATACTACACTGTTCAACCGCATTTTCAGATACCTCGGCAGCAGGTACAGAAATCTCACGTACCCCGGGAAGCTCTCCAGCCAACTCCGGCGCGGCAGAATCCCCAAAGCTGCCCTGCGATGCCCGCAAGAGCAGCCGCTGATTCTCGAAGAAGCCTCGAACCTCCGCTAGTCGAGATCGCAGAACAGAGGGTGGCGAGACCATGTACGTTTGGAAATAGGTTGCAAAGTTGCTGGTCAGCTCACTGCTGAGGCGGTCTTGTTCCCAGCCTTGGAGGCGCGCAAAGTACAGGATCAGTCGGAAGGAGTATACATGAAGCTTCAGCTTGAGCAGCATAGACTCATGCTGATTAAGACGAGCTGCCTGCGCCATGACACCGCGAACAAAGCCATCAAGATCATCATAAAGCCACTGAATCAGCTTCACGCGCCCTTCCATCATCTCTGTTCGCCGCGACTCGGGTAGACAGGCGTACGCATCGAGATAGGTGAGGAAACGAGCGCCTTGGCCGCGGAGGCCATTGGGCAGATACTGCATGAGCTCCAGGCCTGGATCGTCATAGGGGAGCTCTAGGTCTTCATCACCCTGCAGCACAGTGAAGTCTTGCACGAGGAGTGCGTAGCTCGTGTCAATCTGCTCCATGAGCGCGGGTTCGCCGTCGATGGTGACGGTGAAGTTGCCGAGAGGGAAGGTGGAACCTATGGGCTCAGGGCGGTAGATCAGGCGCGAGTGGGCGGGGGCGCCCACGGCGAGCATGGACGCGACGATGCTGGAGCGGCGTTCATCGGAAGTTGTGGCGGCGAGCTGGGTGTCGGCGAAGGTGAGGATTTGGTCCATGGTGGTGGTGAGTGTGGATGTAATAGATAGACCGGCTACCTATATTTGGTCAGGAATGTGATGGTTTCGTTGGGATTAATTAACGACGGCAATTTGTAGACTCCTTGTTGGGAGTTGTGAGGGCATTGTGGGCTTTCGATAGAGGATAGATTGGACATTGTGGCTGTACACAGTGTTGCCTGTTCGTAGGTAGTAGTCCCTCTTTTAACAGCTGGAAGACGTTTTTGTCTCTGCTAACGCCGTGTGACTACTGTGGTACGGGAATTTATTGGCGTATAAGGTGTTATGGGGCTTATTATTACATGTTGGGGCATCGTTGTCATTGTTTAATGTCGTTTAGAAGCGGTACCTCGTTGGTTTTAGTGGCTCGCTAGGTCGACTGTACCTCATGGATTCAAAGTCGGCAGCGTCATCGCATTGAACTTGTGAGAATAAAGTGATGGTTCTTGATCTGTCTCGCTACAGGGCATAAGTACCCGTGCCTCTCCTTTTCCAGAACCTCATCATAGGGCGCATCCGTGGGATAGTCAGGATCCAAACGCATTCTTGGAATTAAAATAAAATGCAGTCTAGCGATATACTATCACCGACCTTGTCGAGCGACTTGTCGTTTGTGCTTAGCACTGCGAAAGCACAGAAATACCCCTCTTAGAACAAATTGTGCCAGTAGTCCTCTTCTTGATACTCCCATAACAATTTACGGGTTTGTAGGTAAAACAGCCAAAGAGCTTCCAAGCGAGCGCACCGAGGCATCGGGTGTCTTACGAGCTGCCGCAAGCCACACCGAAGAAGAGTTTGCGGTTGCGACAGATGTTTCTGTTCAGCTTCATGGGGTCAACGAAATTGAATATAATGAAGCTGGAGGAGACGTTTATACATTAGCGTAGTATTGCAGATGAGCAGGATAGGTACTGAGCATACAGGGGTACAAAAGTTCAGAGGTATGATAGAGATTTCGCTTGCGGCGAGAGCGAACAGGCTCGCTAGTATAATGGAAGAGTCTTGACAGTAATATACTAAGCGTTCAACAAGTTAGAATTTTCATTTAATTGAACATGTCCATGGGCTGTGAAGGAACTACGCTGATAGGAAGACGCTTTTCTCTACCGGTAGATGTAGCTAGACATACACTGGAAACCATAGCTCTTGACTACGTATCGCATGATATATCAGATTTGATCAATCGCTTTGGTGAATATGGATCCTTTAATGACAGGCTAACTGAAGGAATTGGGGTGTCGGAAGTCATGAGCTATGAAGTATAGACATAAAATGCCCTAGCTACTTACATTGCATCCATAACAAGCGGAAGACTTGGATGATCTTAGTTCAACTCCCATGTTACCAGATACCTAGGTATTTGCCCCCCAAATTCTTGTCCAAACGAGCATCGAAACATGCGTTACCGGGTGGACCTCCTGAGTATTCTTGCTGCAATTGCATCTAACCCCAGATTATGTGCTTTTGCGCCAGGTCCAATTCGTCCTGGGTCGGCGGTCCCACTAGCTCAACACCTTCCATGTCACCAGACTGTAATTCGAAACGTTTCCTGTTGTTCTGGCTTGGCGGTGGACCCTGCCCTGGCGGGAAAGTTGGCGGCGGGAACTGTGCTGGCGGTGGGGCCTGCTTTACCCACAAAAGCATATGAGGATAGTCCTCTGTGCCAGTCTCTGTGAATACCGTAATCCGATATATATACCGATTTTGTCCCATCTGCGCCTTATGTTGGGCGAGAAACCAGCCTGCACCTATGGAGTTCGGAGATCCTAGGAGATGAATCAGCTTCTGTCTTATATTGCCGCAAAGTACTCGTAGCAAAAGGTAAAGATACTAGGTCGTTATACATACCTAGAATAGCAGTAAATGCTTTTAACCCATAGCTAGGCTGGAACGATAACCCTGGCCACTCAGGTACATAGTTGTAACCAAGATCTTCCACTGCTCTGGCGATGATCCGGCCGGTATCCGCATTAGCGATGTCGAGGGAGAAGAAGTAATTGATATTCGCCAAATCATTGGACCTTCTTCTCCAGATTCCCCCACGCTATATCCGAGGATGCCCTAAGCTTTGGTAGTTCGTCGGGCCTGATCGATGGTACACCCCATATGTCCTCGGCCATACTCGCAGGGGATATACGGTTGATGAAATAGACAATTCCACTACGGGCATTCACACCCATGCTGTATATTTCCGCCTGTAGCCTAGAGATATTTTTCTAGTCAGCGGCGATACACATTTGTTGAGCGTTCCGGTGCTATCAACATACCCTGTATACCTTTCCGTTGACAACATAGTACTGATCCTCAACTTCTGGCAAGTCTCCATTCTCATCTCTGATAATGGCAGGACCATCCCGGTGCTCGAACATGTAACACACGTTGTCTCCACCATGCGTGGAACTTCCACCGTCGGCACCAATAGTTTGGAGTGCTGCATCGAGTCCGTGGCCTCCTTGGCCGGCCATTTCGCAATCATCAACAACTCCATGAGAAGGTCGACTGAAATCTTCCCAACCCCAAGTCCTCAAATCCGTCTCGAGCGTTTCGTCAAATTGACTGGTGATGGGTTGGCAGACAGTGGCAGCTTCAGGAGCGTTGAGCGTCATACATAGGAACAGCTTGCTGCCCCTACAATGTGCTGACTCCCAAAGCGCGTCATCGGCGCGTAAAGGAAGGTCCTTGACTGTGACGGTGTCGTTCTCGGCGGTGGGCCTCGAGACATTGAACAGGGATGCGCCGAGGACCTCGCTCGCGGCAAGGGCACCAAGAATGGCAACAAGTATCAATAGCTTAGTTATCATTGTGGCGAATATTCGGGATTGACAGAGATTGAAAGGTACTATTAGCAACTTTAGCGCAGTCGTCTCTAGAGTGTGGTCGTAGAATGAGCACAGAAAGCAGAGCTTATGAATGTAAAGCAATGCAATGGAGAGACTTAGTTAATGTGGTAATTTGATACGTCACTCTGATTGGAGCTTCTGTTCAGGTGAGAGCGATTGTCAAGTTCAAAGCGCCAGGGCAAAGTGCGGGGTTAGTCAAACTCAGATTTGCAGACTACTGAGTGAAAGGCGAGTGAAGGTGAGTCGTGCTGCCAATGATAACCCTAGGATTACGAATTCAGTGACATTGAAGGCCTGCTCATCTTAAAGCTGCACTGACCCGGAGGTGTAATTTACATCTGCATAGGGAGTATTATCGCGAGTATTCAATTCTTACCAAGCACGTATGCTTACTGTAACTCAAATAATTGTTGATTGCAGTCGCATAGCGGAACAAACAACGGGTGTGCTATTATTGTGACTATGACGTAATTTGGGATAAGATAAAAAAGATACAAACCTAACGGCCGAAAGTGAGTTAGTTATATATCTATCTGGATCTGAGCACTATCCACTACCAGACAAACGATAACGATGGCTACTTAAGACATCTACAATCAAGTTCTTCAAACAACTGAGAGGCTGAAGGAGAGCTCTAAATTTGTATATCAACTCAAGGACAATGACAGAAAGAAGATACGAGGTCCTGTCGACTCCGAACCTATTTCTGCATTACTTCCTGGAGAACGAAACAAGATTTTCAAGATTCTTACAGAGATGGAAGAAGACATGAGAAGATCAGCTGAGGTGACAGATGATATGGAACTTAACTCTGTACCTAGGGACACAACCCTCCGAGGGCAATGGCGAGCGTCTTCCATGGGATGATTTACGTTAGCTTATTCTTAATCAGTAGGACCAGACATAGTACCTATTCCAAGAAGCTTGGAAGAACACGAAAAAGGCGAAGAAGGCACTGGAAGTCATGACAGTCTTCTTTGAGAATTCGTAAGAGGATATTGATGCAGCTTTTGAACAAGTGATTAGCCAGGTATTCAATTCGAGATGCGTTGCTAGTGTGTCAGCATTCTAACGAGCTAGCTGAATAAAAGCCCCAAGAAGTAGATTTGCAACTCTGAACGTTGCTTCCACATTTATTGAAAGTCATGACGCGCCCAAACTATTGCGTGGAAGTTTTGCACAATGTTGGAGACCCAAGTACAGTCACGTATGACCCTTTAGATTTCAGAGACTTGGTTGAGACTATTTTACAGCCTGACCTTGCGACCGCATATTTCCTTGAAGACCCAAATTTATTCTGCGACGACATACGGCCGTTGAATGCAGCCGCAAACCCCGATGGCAAGAAACGCCTTTCAGAGACAGCAGCGGATTTGGAAAGACAGTATCCCGAACTAGACTTGCATTATGGCTGGGTATTGGCGTCTGACCGTATGCATGTGAACAAGGTACTATGCTCGATCTTCCGAAAGAGCGTGGATGCAAAGGATTAGTTTAGGGAGGCTTCTATGAGGCACGTGGATAATTCGGAGGTTCAGTGATTATATTCACAACTGTCGCCAACGCTGAACTATGCAATATCATGAGACTGATCCAACGCTTCGTGTATTATCTGCCGATACATCATCGTCCGAGGTGGCACGGTCGTCATCATTTCACACATGTGTTCCGATGATGATTGACATCATGCGTTGACAGTGCATTCTTTCTCTTGGTGACAGATGTCGGCCCCTTCCCATGCATACCCGTAGATCGAGTCGAGTATCTCTCTAGGTAAAGCGCAGAGCTTTTCTCGAAAGTTTCGTGTTGTTTGGTGCTGGGTGAGGTTTCGTGCATTTGGATCAGATGTACTGTAGGCGCGTCTGTCAGCCGTCCCATCTTTCCATGGTGTTTGGCCATGAGCGATTTGCGTCCGGAGGCTGAGCCAAGCCACCGGCCTTGTGAAAACCACCTAATCCACTAGCGCCTTTCTATTTTCATGTCAGCCGAGGTTATTTCGTGCCAGGATGACCTGCCGACACCCACTGAGGCTAAGTGGCGGCTCTGCTGCAACAGAGCAACACGTCGGATAGGCGCCAAAAAAATCGTAGAAGTGGTGGAACTCTTCTGTCGTCACTGTCCTTCGCATCTCATCCAACAGCCAGCAGCCGCTTGCTCGACGTCATCGATGGCCTTGGTCCAAGTGGTAGGCAACCCCGCACCGGTTGGGCAACCAAACGGAGGCGGAGCATCAGAACAGCGCACACCATTGGAAGAACATCTTTGCATCTTCGCTCACCAAGATCAGAAAAAGGACTGCATCTCAAAAACGAGCCTTCTTAACGTGGTGGCGCAGGATATGCCTCGTAAAGTTCCCGCCGTCATGTTGAAGTGTCAAGAGACTGCGTTGGGTGGGAGACGAATAGCAATGTGGCATTGACATGAAAATGTGATACATGAAATTTAATGGCCCAATAGCGCTGGTATTATGAGGGCGACTGAGCGGGCACCTTAGTAGGCAACTTAGGGCAACTTGGGCAACTTGGTGAGTGGACTTGGGCAAGCCAAGGCAAACGATATGGTGGCTGAGGGCATATTGTATCAGCCCCACAACAGGCGAAGTCCTCCAACATCCTGATAGCGAGATATATGCTCGGAAGCTCCCATTTCCTCTAGACGCCATTGATCTCTATTTTGAACTCGGAAGAGTTTATGATTATCTAATACTCAGAACTCGGCAAGGATTCATCTTTTGGGAGCATAATCACGATGAGCAAAAGGCAATACTACGATCCATCGGATCATTCTCAAGCACAGCCACCACCATGGCCCGGCTCGGCTAATCAGTCTCTAATCCCAAACACGGGCCTTTGGCCAGCTGAGGTAAGGGAAGGAATACTCCACCGTCTCCTTCACATCGCTCACGCTTGATAGTTTAGTAATGACAGCTTAATGCCGCAACCATCAAACTCGCAATTTGACTCGGGATATGTGGATAACCATGCCTTCTCCGAGTTGGCAGATTGGCATGAGAAGATTCTGCAGCTATGGTACAACAACAATCGTCGTGCCGCATGCGAAGACGACATCTTCGACTTTTACAGACTTTTTGACTTCAAAGTGGATCGAGCGATCATCGAGTCTAGCCTCCAACAAATGTTCTCACGCGACGAGCGTAATTGTGGGCTTCTCCATGCGATCGATAACTACCCGGCCTTTGATGAGGACATTGCAACTCTTCTGCAGCCACAAACACCGGCTATCTTGGGGCGACAACTCGATATACCAACCGGTCGATTATGGCCAGGGAATGACGCTATTTCACATGATCTTCCAAATGCACCAGGCACTGCATATGGTCATCCTGACTCGGCCGCCGGACTCTTTGCCGCCATGCGAGATCAACAGCTCTACCCTCCCTGCTACCAGTCGAGCAGAGAAAACATCGCAAAATCACAATTTGACTTAGTACCAAGGAAAGAATTCCCGCCTTATATATACGAGCAATTCCAGCTTTCAAACAATGGGTTAACCGATGCTCATCCTAATCAAGCCATTGGTAATCACCGAGATGCCCGACAGGACCTTCAAACGGACAGAGAGACTTTAGCCTCTCATGCGCCACCTGATCGACGAACGAGGTCACCGCGCCTTACTAGATTGGTTAATCATTATATACGTCAATGTAATGGAAAGAGTTGCGGGTCTCGTGGCAGGACGGAGACATCTCAACCTCGTTACGCATGTACACTTGGTTGCGGCCGCCGCTTCAGATCCTTCAAAGATCTATTCCGCCATGAAGAGATTATATATCCACAGGAATTCTGGTTTTGTGACTATTGCGGAGACGTAGACCATCCTTCCGAGAAGCACTTATTTACTCGGAAGGACCGGATGCTACAGCACATGAAGAAATATCATTCTGATTCTGGTCGTCCCAGTCTCCTTAGAGTCACTAACATTCGCCCTTCGTTCCCGAGGAACTGCCCGATATGCATCCATCACACGCATACCAGCTGGAAAGATCGATGTACACACATTATGGGAGGCTGTAAAGCCAAGAGGAATCCGGCGCGGAACCCGGAATTGGCCCACACGACCGCGGAAACTACTCCATGCATTGGGCACGACGATATCAATGATCAGAGCGATGAAGATGAAGATAGTGATGAAGATGACGGAGATGAGGAAGACAAGAGCGATAATCAAAGTGATGATAACGATGATGATGAAGATGAGGACGGACACGCGCCTAACGATGATCGTGGCCAGGGTGGCGCGAACTCGACTAGTGACAGCTCTGGAGGAGGCCAAGATCCCCGGCTTGATCAGAACGAGGGCTCAAGCGGTGGTAAAGATACTTCCACTCGAGGAGCCGATAACTACTCATTTGGGGGGGTGTATGGATGGAACACGTCTACTCAGGTGATATTGCCCACTCTCGTATCTTTCACTCCGCTTCGGCATCACCAGCTTCCGAGTCGAACTCTACCGGTGACTTGGCTAGGCCGAATCAATTCCAAGGGTGGTATGGCTTCTGTATACAAAGTCCAACTACAAATCGATCCTATCTCAGGTCTCTCTATCGCAACAGCAATATATGCTGTCAAACAGTACCCTGCCAAGCATCGAACCTCATTTTTAAGAGAACTAAACGCCTACACAATCCTGCATTCTGGTATGGACCATGACAATCACATCATCAAATGCTATGGTACCTTTGAATGTTTGGATTCATCGGGTAATCCTACATACAACCTGCTCCTCGAACATGCAGAATGCGATCTTGCAGAATATTGGGCCAAGACGACACCTATGGGCGATACCCAGGAGGAGGCTAGATCCTGGAAATTGATGTTTAGTATGGCTAGTGCTTTACAACAGGTACACCAAACTCGGCAGATTGGAACACAGCACCTACAGGGAGTCCACTTCGATCTGAAACCGGATAATATTCTCTACACGAGGAACGGCCAATGGAAACTCTGCGACTTTGGATTTACAAAATTTACAAATGTTCGAGGGTCGATGAAATCTAGGATTTATGTTGATGGCGGAACACGGAAATACCGTGAGTACACCCTTTTCAGCGTTACGCACTACTCTAATCCATCATTTTAGAAGCCCCGGAGTCCAAATATTCTTCGCCAGTAAATCAGCCTTACGACATATGGTCAATGGGCTGTGTCATGTTGGAGCTTCTTGTCTGGATTCACGGCGATTACGGGATATACAGAGCCTCGGAGAAGCCCCAAACTACATCTAATTATACCAAACGAAACTGTGATCGCTCAGGATTTCACAATGGATTTGGGATTCTTCCTAGCATCAAAGGATGGTTTCAACGTCTCAAGAATCGGAACACAGATGAAAAGAGCATCACAAGACGGACATTGGATATTGTAGAGAACCATTTACTTGTCATCGATCCTTCTCACCGGTTCACCGCGAAGCAGCTTCAGTGCCGTTTGGCAGAGTTTCTGGAGCTGTATGGTACCATGCACAAGGATTCCGAGGAAATTTTACATGTAGCAAAGCTCATGCTGGCCTATGAGCTTGCCCGGAGTGCGTGGTTCTTCTATGAAAGATCTTGGTTTGATTTGCCCACTTCATACACGGGAGACGCCCCATCGTTGCTATCGTCTTCGAAATTGAACAAGCTGGGTCATATGGTATGGATGGATACGTTGCCTGGAAATGTAAGGGATGCGATCATAACCACCCGAGTCCTTGGTTATCGATCTGTCGTGGTCGCCAATGGATTCATCAGAGTCGGACAGACCACGTGTCCCTCCGGCTTTGATGTTGATGCTTTGCACACTACGTTGGTGGGCGTCAAGGATAATTTTCCATCTTCACCTCGTCGAGGACGAAAGTTGCGGTCGTGTGAAATATCCTCTACTCCGGGAAAAGGAATTTGGAGCAAGCTCGACGATTCGTGCATCGGTATCTTAGTATACGGTAGGGCTGATTACGCGCGCGTTTCTATCTGACAGATGTTTACCTTCTTTATATACGAAGTTTTCATATTATGTTATTACATCGGTACAGGCATTAAGGCTTAGAGTACGATAGCACCTTAGCAGCAAAGTATCTTTTATAGACTTATATAACTTAGTAGAGTTAGTAGAGCCAAAGTTATTATAAACCTTTAGGTTAACTAGATTATCTATATCGCGACTCCTAGCTGGTGTGCAAACCAACACAGGTGTTGAGGAAGGAAGGCTGGGAGGAGCGAATTCCAAAACAACGCGTCGCCTCAATACGGTCTAGCGGAGCCCGCTCACGACCCACACAATAACATGCAGATATAGCCCAGCCTCCGCCACCTGTAAAATGCTTCCGCTCTTCATCCCAAGTTCCACATCCTTCGCTTTGCCGTTTCATATACTGTTCCCAACCTACCACACTTGCGTTCAGCCGCTGTAGCTTGGCATCTCCGCCAATTTGCTTAGCATCCAGGGCATCACACCCTTCGCGTAGGGTCTACACTCGTATATCGTCCAAAGGGGATCGCTAGCAATAACGCTGTTATGTATATAGCGCCTTATCTGTTTCAAATCACGGTAAGATGCCACGTTGCGATACGGAAAAGCACTGCGCGAACTGTGTATAGATCCTGTTATGCTTGCATAAAATATTTCGAACTGGATGAATTGAAATCATCTGCACGTCTGCAGTATCGATCTACAGAAGATGCTTTACTCAACCACAGGGAATGCTCGAATTTCATAAAACACCGCCTTACCTTGCCCTTTCAGACGGCCTCGGTCAAAGCCGAGCCCTCCCAAGATTCACGATCTGAGATGCACACCCATCACACTGAAAAAGACACGTGCGGAACATGGGATTGACACTTCGCCTACCGCAAAGCTGCAAGCAAGGAAGCATCTCGAACGCCGCCACAATCCGCATCTCCAACATTCTCTGTTACGGCTGGACCAGGTTATATTGTTTCAGCTCACTTGCCAAGCGCGGAGTGGAAACGCAAATCCATCATACCCCTATTCTCTAACGACTAAGCCATCGTACGCGGGACGATCAGAAGCTCGCCAAGATTCCGCCCTCGTGCAATTTCACATGATTGCCCTAATTGTGCCTTCGTTGCCTCGATTTTCGATGCCGTGATATCCGTTGGCAGGCCTTCACGCAACACTTGGCTCAACGCCATGGTGTGCCAAGACAAGGTGGTATCTAGCTTACGAAACGTATCTTGAGTCGCGGGATTCTGGAGATTGTGGTTAAAGATGGAGTGGAAGCGCAGAGGGGGGGAGGGAAAAGAGCAGCTCACTTTCTAAATATTCATATTCTGATAAACTAGTTGGCTAAATAACATGGCTGGCGACTCCTCAGCGGCACAGGACGGCTTCCTGCAGTATCACGAGCCAAACAGTAAGCACCTGACACCCATTCTTTGTAGCCTCTTCGCTGACCATTCAAACAGTCATTCAAATCCTCGTCCTTGTATCTTTCTTCTTCTGGCTATCATTTGGCGAATGGCTATCTAACCGTGTCTTCCGCGCTGGGCTCATCGGACAGATTATCGTCGGTCTTATCTACGGGCTGCCAATCGGAGGTGACATCATACCAGTTCCATGGCAGCAGGCCTTCATCGCACTGGGATACATCGGTCTGGTCCTCATCATCTTCGAGGGTGCGCTCGCGGTCCGATTAGATCTCCTCAAGGCTAACTTTGGGCTTTCTATCATTGCGGCTACCATCGGTGTTGTTGCTCCAATCGCCTTCACCTACATACTTCTCTACATTGGATTCGGATACGGGGCGATTGAAACGTTCATCGTTGGCGCAGCCCTTTCCGTTACTTCTCTCGGTACCACATTCGTAGTACTAGGGAAATCCTCCAAAGATATCAATTTCGCGGATACTCGTGTTGGTACTGTCTTAGTCAGCGCTGCCGTCTTCGACGATGTGTCTGGCTTGGTTATGGCAAGGTAAGAAAACATAGCCCCCCAACCCCTCAGTGCCAATTGCTAATAATAGTGGCAGTGTAATCGGCCAACTAGGCGCTCTTGGAGGCGAAGACTCACCAAACCTTGGCTGGCTGATCGGTCGACCAACCCTCGTCTCCGGTGTCCTCGCCATCCTCACCCCCGTGCTTAATAAATGGGTCATCGGACCGCTATATCGCAAGTACGCTGAGCCACGTCTTCCAAAGACGCGAAAGAGGCATGTTGTCAACGTCGTCATCATGATCTTGGTGCTCTGCGCCTTCCTCAGCATCACGGGCTTCGGTGGCACTTCGGTCTTGTATGGCTCATTCATGGCTGGTGCTTCGCTCACGTACATCCCTTCCAAGCACCCGACCGGCCCCTTCCACCCACCCTCACGTGAAGACGCAGAAGAAGCAGAAGCAAGGTCTATCGCAGAGACAGGGTATGATGGCGGTGAGCCAGAGATCTGTCCAACCTTCATGCACACGTTTGAGAAGTACTTCTTGGATGTAGTAAAGTATCTACTCCAACCTCTCTTCTTCGCATCCATCGGTTTCGCCATTCCTTTCATTGATCTCTGGACCGCAGAAGCCATCTGGAAAGGCCTCGTCTACACGATCCTCATGCTCATCACAAAAGTGATAGTCGGCCTCGTCATCCCCTTTTCCACAGTCATCAACCGCCCAGCCGGCATGCCGATTCGCCAATGCATCACCGAGTCCTTCTGGCCGGCCATGCTCCTTGGTTCTGCAATGGTAGCGCGAGGCGAAATCGGCCTTCTTGTCGTGCAGATCGGCTTCAATAATACATCTTACTTGTCCAAGGAGGCTTTCATCACCGCGGTCTGGGCGATTATGTTGAATACAATTCTTGGTCCGGTGTCGGTGGGACTGATCATAAAGTACAAGGCGAGAAGAATTGCTGACGGCATGTGGGGGCTGGATAAGGCCGAGGAGTCTGACAGCACGTGGGATGATGGCATCTCCCGTGCGAATACCATTATTGAAACGCAGAGTGTGCAGCAGCAAAAGAAGGTTCTTGGGGCGCGGACGCCATCAGAAGCTGTTACTTTGCAGGAGACTGCTTGATATTCTTAGTATCTAGATTATAATTTTTTAGCGCAACAGTAGTGGCCGTCTTTTACCAAAATGGTGTGTTTGCATAATGCAAGTGACATACTGAAAGGAAGTAAACACAGTAATTAACGAATAAATGGAGATATCGACTGAGAGCAAGGAGATCGCATAAGTGCGCCACCAAGACAATACACGAGTGAATATATAGATGGAATTGAGAGGGGTATGCGCAGCTATATATGATAGGCGGATGAGTAGATGTGAGAGAACAACAATATTGAGAAGATTATCCAAACGCCCATATCGCGAAATTTCAACGCCGAGAACGCGTTCCTACGCAAATGACACACGTACTTAGTTGGACCAAAACCAGCCATTTCTCTTCTGATCTGCCGTGTTCTTGTTTTCTGTCTGTGTCTCATGCGCGTCACTGAAAGCCTTCCAGGGATCACGTCGTTGTGCCTCTTCCTGTCCACGTTGAGTGTGAACAGTCTCTGTGCTCTCTTCGCGTCCGTCGACGAATCGCTTTTTGAGCACAACCTTTGTTGTGATGGAGCCGTCAGGGGAAACGGTTCGCTCGGTCGTTGTAAGTGTCGAAAGAATCGAGGGCTTTGCGTCGTTCGTTCTGTGGGCTACCGCCGAAGATGCAGACATGGCCTCTAGCCGCTCATAGTGATCCATTTCTGTCTCTGGGTCTTGGTTGTTTTGTTGCCCATTTCCGCGCCCTTTGTATGCATCGGTAAACTGGAAGTTCTCTCGCTTTGGTGTTGGGGGTTCATCGTGTTCGTCTTCGTGGTCGTGGCTGTATTCGTAGCTCGGCTCATCGTTTGTCGCTAGGGCAGGGCAGCTAGTCTTTCCATCTTGGTCCATGATCTCCTCCAACTGTCGTCGTGTGATTGGGACGCTCCTTTGGGTCCGCCTTGTGTCTTTCTCTATATATTCTTCAAACTGCTGCTGTGAAATGGGGATCTTCGTTGTTGGCCGGGCCATCTGCTCATCCCTCTCCATGCAGTACGGGCTCTCCGCCTGCTCGGCCTGTATCAAATCATCGTAGGCATCACGCCATGAGATACCAGTTTGCCTCATCAGATCATCTCGATCAAGTAGTTTTGGCGAGTATTTGAGCATGTCGAGGGTCGATGAGTTTGTTGGTGTTGGCCAATGCCAGGATTCCTGCCAGGATTTGATGCGAGAATCATCCTCATGGTCGTCCCAGGGCTTGTTCTCAAACTCATCGTCCAGCCGCCTCATCTCTGTGAGCCACCGCATCAGCGCTGCCGCCTCCGCCCATTCATTGACCATCTCGTCTTCTGAAGCTTTAAGGCAGCTTCTGTTGTCGTAGTCGAATGGTCTTGGAAAACCCCAGTCCCACGACCATCCCCACTCCTGACCCTTCTCGTTCGCCACCCGTTCCACCAACGCTGTGTCGTCCTGACGTCTCATCTGGCGTTGATCGCCATTCGCGGTGTCGCCCAGTATGTTTCTCCGAATATTGTCCGCTTCGCGATCAAGCTTGGTGATCTCTTCGCTGCTCTGTAGCACGGCGTGTACATCGCCCCTTCTGAACATCTCCCTTCCCTTTTCCCGTAGCTCTGCGATGTCAGCCTCGATATCCCGAAGCTTGTCGCATTGCTGCGGATCAGCCTTCCCAAACAGACATTGCTCACGTGCCTGATGTGCGTTGTTGTAGTTGACGATTGTGGCTGACAAGGTGAACACGGTATTGAGAAGCGATGACACTTGCGAGTCAGCAAAGCGGCGAAAGGCGATAAACGGATTATCTTCGGGTCGTTGGCGGTGGCCTCGGGAATCATCGTTGTTGTTCGCCATATTGAATGTGTTTATTGACGTTGGGTTGGGTGGTGTTGATGGAGATGACGACTTGGCGGGGAAGATGGGGTGAAGATGGGGTAGAGCGCGATGATGATACCGGGGCAGCTGATTCGGAGATAACAACGCGCTGCTCCGAGCCCATCATGGTCGCAGCTGGCCAATTGTCACTTCCTCACTCTTCATCTCGAAACACAGTATTCGTCTAGAAAAGCATGTGATTTCACGGTCAAGTCCACTTCTCAGCACATTGAACCTGCACCTTACATTGCTGGTCGCCAAGACCCCCTGTCAGAGGGTTGCTTCCCAGGACAGAGCGATATGATGCAAAAGCCGAACGAGCTTCAGTTGTGAAAGTCGAAAGATACAATAGAAGTAATCTACCCACATTACATCGTTTTTTTTTTGTTAAATATCCGATGATATGGATCAACTACGCAGCCATGGTTGTGTAGTTCACCGGAAGCCGCGGACCATCATGGCATCATTGCAACAACTAACAACATCGATAGCAAACTAACGCATGGCTTCGATATTGCACAGAGTACTGATGCTCCATATCTAAGGTACATCACTAGGTATGTTTTGGTCCGGTATTCAATGTTACTCGCCAACAGCGCCACCAGGTCACCCTGTGTCCCTTCTCGCCACACACCTCATGCGCATGTCATAGCGTCCCGGCACGAGCTAAATTTCTCACGCCGTCGTCCTCCCGTCACATAGTATCACGAGATGCATGTACACCGCCTTGTGTTCAGATACACGTCTTGGCTATCTGGGCATTCTACAGCATTTCCTACGCCGATTCCGCACCGCCTCGATGCCATCAACACCAAGAACACATGTCCATCACTTGGTGAGACATACACGTACTGTACAGGGATGAATCAACCAGCGGCTATGTAAGCCATTAGTTTAGGGCCAACTAGACATGATCGGCAGTCATTCCTGACAATTCAGCTTACCGCCGATGAAGTTCCATTGAGGGCCAAGAAGGCCAAGTCCATAGTACCCAGAGACCTACAACGATAAGAAACCTGGATCGCCCCGGACCAAGGCCGTATGGCCGGTACGGTTCTATCCGCTCATACAGTACAGTGTTACTCCCAACGCGTCCTCTCGTTCCTACTAGCATCTCCGACTATCCAGCCACCTGCACTGCGTCATCCGCGAGAGGCTTTGAGAGGCGCAATTAAGTTCGTAATCTTGTGGAGACGTGTCTCTACCCCATGCGTTTCAGGGTTATCCCGAATGCATCCTTTCTGTTTTGGTATAGTGGGTATGTTTCGGGCGCCAATGGTACTGAGTGGGTGGGCCGTCACAGGTCCACAGGGTCACATCGCAGCCTCGCGAGTACTATAAGTAGGTTGACAGACGCCCTATTCTGAATGAAACTCAATTAACAACATCAACACATCACTTCCACTACAACAATACTACTATATCATATATCCATCTATCACCCGTGATCTTACTCCTACACCACATACGAGCAAACTCCAACCACCCTGGCCGAGCATCATACAGGCTAAATCAGAGCCTCACAAACTTCATACGATAACATACCCATCGCATCCCTGACCCTCAACTTCATCCCCAGACCAACAAGATGCTTCTTTCCACAATGCTCACAACGCTCTTGGCCACCCTCGTCATCGCCTATCCCGACCCAACTCCTCAAGGCTATTCGGGCCCATGCGAGGTAGATAACTGCGGTGTCAGTGGAAGTAAATGCAGTGCAGGCCGACTGTGCGTAGGCTGGCCTAACGTCAACCCCGCGTTGAGGAAGGGCTGCACTTGCTCGTCCGCATAGATGTATCTTATCATTGGATCTGTCGGGTACGTTATGTAACCGACCACGAAAGAGGGAAACGAGCGCTGACACCCAACAAGCAGTGACATTGTTTACATGAGAAAGTGGCAGAGAAAAGATAGGGTCGATGAAGCTCGGGAAGGACTTACCAGCACTTCGGGTGCTGAGCTAATCATGGGATTAGCATCATCTGGCTTGTCCGCCAGAACGGAGTTGTTGTATTTTATCACCTTTGGAGTCGGCGGAATATCCTTCAAAGAGAGCTATATTATGTTAACAAAATGCATTATGAACATATTCTACATGAGTCTTCTCTATTAACCACGCCGGTTTTTATTCACACCCACGGAACACTTTCACAACTCCATTATGTAATTGTGATTACAATCACCAGCTTCCTACAAGACCCCCCCGATCTACACAGCCAAGTTACTCTTCCGCTCTCTGCCGCAGGCTTTTTTTTATTGCCAAGACGATGATCCAGGTCGATCGACGCCACCGAGTCACTCTGTACGATGCCCCTCTAGAACCGAGTCATTTATATTAGACGGCTGTCCTCCGCCCCGTTTTTTCTACACATGTACCACCTAGCTCATGATAGTCTGTGCGACAGTGACATTCTTGCGAGGCGAGAGACGGCTCGGGTTTTCGGGCTGTTGGATACCCGGTAGTTATCCGATCGAGGATACTACCTAGGTACTCGGTAAAACAAAATCTATGCTACGATAGGTAGGTAACGCGGTACAGGGAAAAAACGATATTGTTGGATGTTTTGAAACGGTGAGTATAGTGTTCGAATGTTACAATATTTTCCAGAAAAAAAACACTCAGTCTTGGTTCTTCGAGACAGGATTATAGGAATAGGGATCTGCCAAAACACGCATGCTTGGCGTACCAAACTGAAGAACCATCGACTACATGATTTTGACGAGGGCTCTACCAGGCCTTTTCACTCTTGACTCTGCTGAAATAATCCAACATCTTCTCCAGATTGTTTATGGAGGAGACATTCACGATAGGATGTTCTTGCAGTGTGCACGTCCGGTACATGACTCATGGAGGTTATCCTGATCCATTTGGGTAATAGTCCCCTTGTACATAAGTGGTGGGTCCTGGGATAGGGTAGAATTGGAGAACTACCAAATAATCTTATCTGATCACTGTCAGAGATGTAGCATTCTGGGGATCCCGGAATTTTCTTTTTGTAGGCTTCACGAGGTCTTTCGAACCGTCATCGCCATTGCTCGTTCAGAAACGTTACAGGCTGACCTGTAGTTTTCGACAGCATCACAAAGTTCAGTGGTCGATTTGGACAAATTATGAACTAGGAGTATTTGTGGCAAATTGTAACAATTACACAATGCAATAATACGCTGCGCTGTCAAACGGGGAGGATTATACTGAATATTGCAGTAGGGAAAGTTTACGAGATCAGTTGATGTGAAATTCTCGCTCCACTCCGACAAGATACGATCACAATAACTACACAATCATGACATATCCCCCAACACCTTGCCAGAGTTTATGGCAATGTCTTCCTTTGTTAGGAGACTACCTACTCAACTCACTTACAAGCTTACGTCCATCTACAAACAAATACATTCTTCACTTTACCCGACAACGTAAATTGAAAACACCGGAACGCCGTCCAGGGAGATTTGACCCCAATGTCTTGCAACATGCATTCTGAAACAAAGTTCAGATAATCACATGGTTGTGCTGTGCTGCCAACCAGACGCGATAGTGATGCAGTAAAGTAAGTATGGGGTAACAGATATGATTGGTCGTAGTATACATGCTGGGCTATAGCAGTCCGACCCGTATTTATCCGTTGCCAGGGTTGGGCTCGAAACTCAAAGTAGCAGTCTGGAAGATTTGATCCCGCGAGTCAGTGGTCAATGAGTGTCTTTAATAAAGATGGTATTTATGGCATGTCGCTGCAGATTTTGAGAAAAGGGTTTGCGGAAACATTTTTGCCTAGTGCTGACACCAACACTCATGGCTCAGGTCCCGTTACCGGTAAGCAGTAATCACGTACCGAGACGGCACGAACCTTATAGACATACAAGCACTGCCACTGCGTTGAGCGCAACCGAAAATCCACCAAGCCCAAAAGCAGCTTTCCCCGGAAAAATAAGCTCGATATATGTATTGTCATTTCCCCAGATGACATACATACATATGCTGTACCCCATACCAGCGGCTCCACACGAAAACCAGCGGCTGAATTACGCACTCTCGCGTCCTCTCAACCGACCCGTGCGCCTTGGAGAGCGATTTTCCCCCAATCTAGCTTGCATATATTATAGAACAGCACATAGCAACCACACAGTGGAACGCGGAACTCGACCCTGCGTGCTCATCTCACGGCGCGGCTGAAGTACTCCTTTCGCCCTGCCAGCATGATCTCGCCTGCACATACCGCAATTTACGGGATAATCCGGCGACAGCATTTCTAAATGAAAGAAACAAAGCACACGCACACATAAGCATGTGGCTGCAGGTACAGCAAGCACACCTTGTCAATTAAGCGTTTGCCGCCTCTTCGTACACACAACAAGCCTGAGGCAGAAATCTAGTAAAAACGAAACATCAGCTGATACTGTTAAACCAGAATAGATGCGCTGATCTGTGCAATCATTTGATGTTATTTGGCTCAACATGTTGTTACATGTTGTTATTGTTATACTCGTCCAATGGCGCCCTTGACATGTGGTCAGCGCACGGTTGTTCGTCAAGTGTGAAACGCGGCTGCTCCACAAGTACCGACCGTAGCCACTATATGCCAAACAAGGTACATGCATAGCTAGTAGGAGACAAATGCCGGAAGCACGTATCCTCCAAGCATGATGACGACGAGGCGAGGATCAGTACGCTCGATTAACCTTCTGTCAATGCCGTATTCCAGCTTTTTTTATTCCTCTCCGAGTCTGACCGGCTGGCGTTTGTCTGACAAGGGCGTGAAGTAAGATTCAAACGTGGGCATTATGCATGTGTGTATTGCAAAGTAAAAGCAAAAATAAGGTCACATGTGGATGGAATGGTGGAAAGAATTGATGGTGGTCGTGGCGAAGCCTTTGCCGCGCGCGCGGTATGCCAAGAAGGCTCTTCACCGCCCGCCGAGTAGCACAAGAACCGGCGGCGGAAAAGCTTCCTTTAGATTTCATCTATCCACACCCACACCGTTCGTTCGTCGGGATGCGAAGCGACACTCTACCGTGGCTTGCGGCACACGCGCGCGAGACAAGTGACGTTGTTCCATCGACAATCATCGCATACCTTTCCCCCCCTTGCTGTGACATACCTGCTTGTTTTGTCTGCTTCCGGATTGTGCGATCTGCAACATGCACCTGTTTTGTGACCTGCCATGCAGCTGATAAGCTGTCGTAGGAAACCACGCCGAGATCGGTGAAAAGACGCCATGCATGGTGTTCATGGCTTTTGCGAATGTCGTTCGGGTAGCTGATGTTTTGGATATGGGGTGCGGTGGCGGGCGGGACCCCAACTACCCCCCTCATCATATGCTTCCATATTAGATGAATGAACAAATGAGCCATGTTTCGAACTTTGTTAGAGCCATATCTTCCGACTTGCTGGCTGGTTCTGCCTCGGAGGATTGGTTCTCCACAAACACGGCTTGCCCATGCAATGTGGCCTAGAGTGTGGGTAGCATCGTTGCAAGCCCATTGCCGGGGTATTGTTGTGTGTGGAGACCCAACTGTCGATGTATACCGGGATATTGGAGGGTAGAGTTGTGGGAAAAGGTGCTTAATATGGGGAAGGGCCGAGATAAGTTAGCGGGGTTTCGCAGAGGCGTGATGTGTATATAAGAAGATGCCCAGCAGTTCCCAAGATATCCAACATCAAACAGCAGTCGTTCAATCCGGCCTACACATATCCTTCTCCAACGAAAACCATATACCTTCAACATGAAGCTTTCACTCGTCACCCTCCTCTCTGTCAGCGCCCTGGTCTCGGCTGCTCCCTATGCTGAGCCAGAGCCTATCCTCGATGAGCGCCAGGCTGCGCAGAGCATCAATGCTGCCATGAAGGCAAAGGGCAAGAAGTACTTCGGTACCTGCGCCGACGGCCGTCTCAACTCAGGAAAGAACGCTGCCGTCATCAAGGCCAAACTTTGGTCAGGTCACCCCCGAGAACTCGTAAGTCGGGACCTATGCCATAAACAACAACTAAACTGTTATTAAACAACCTACAGCATGAAGTGGGATGCCACTGAGCCCTCCAAGGGCAACTTCAACTTCGGCGCTGCCGACCAGACCACCAAGTTTGCAAAGGACAACGGTCTTCTCGTCCGTGGACACACAACCGTGTGGCACTCCCAGCTTCCGTCCTATGTTTCTCAGATCAACGACAAGGCCACCTTGACCTCTGTCATGCAGAACCATATCGCCAAGGTCATGGGCCACTTCAAGGGCCAAATCTACGCCTGGGACGTTATTAACGAGATGTTCGACGAGAGCGGTGGCTTCCGTTCCAGCGTCTTCTACAACGTCCTCGGCGAGGACTTTGTTCGAATTGCTTTCGAGGCGGCCAAGGCTGCTGACCCCGGCGCGAAGCGTTACATCAACGACTACAAGTAAGTTCTGATCCTCCCAATCGACTGCATTGACAACGATACTAACACACTTCGCAGCCTGGACAACGCCAACTACGCTAAGACCAAGGGTCTTGCCAGCAAGGTCAAGCAGTGGATCGGCAAGGGCTGGCCCATTGACGGTATCGGTTCGCAGTCTCACTTGAGCTCCGGTCAGGGTGCCGCCTCCGTCGCCGCCATGGCTCTCCTTTGCGGTTCTGCACCCGAGTGTGCCATCACCGAGCTTGACATTGGCAACGGTCAGCAATCCGACTGGACCAACGTCGTCAAGGCCTGCGTCGACCAGAAGAACTGCGTTGGTATCACCGTCTGGGGTGTCCGTGACCAAGACTCCTGGAGGCCCAACGGCAACCCTCTGCTGTTCGACGCCAACTACAACCCCAAGGCTGCCTACAACGCCATCTTGGCTGCCCTCAAGTAAGCGCAAGACGCTACCCGAACTGCTGTGCAGACACTTTTGTATATACTTTGCGGAAGAGAATGATGGATATTGGATTGAGGATATTTTCTGTAGATACTTTTTATCGGGGACAGCTGTGTACATACATACATACATATCCAAGAGTTACGTCAGTCAATCTTTGTGTCTCTGCCTGTGATTGCTGTTTCGTGCTCTGCGCTTTTCAATGCCTTGATTATACAGATGCCTGCGGCTGCACTCGCTCCTGTGTCGGCCTGTTTGGTCCAGAAGAAATCCGCCGCATTGATTCTAATGCTCTTGCGCCTTTCGCGTTCGGCAACACCTAGATGCGACGCCTTTTCTGCACTTGCCTCGAGCTCGTCGAGATGTTTCTTCCGATTTGCGTATTGCTCAGCTCTTTCTCTCCGGGTCTGCTCTGATCCAATCCGTGATAGAGCGAATCGTACCGCTGCTCTGAAGCCCATGAAGATGTGTTCAGATATGAGAATGGTGATTGGCAGACTCGCCCATGTGCTAAGGCCCAGGTAGTCACCAAGGAACTGGTGGGTACCAAACAAGTGTACGATAGCAGCGCTACTGACGCTACCCAACCACGTGAGACATTCCATACTATCAACCCAAGGCCCAATTCCATCGCTACGCAATGGATCGGGTCTCTGATGTTCAATGCAAATTTTAATGAAGTCGGACCGAAGTTCGAACCAGTTGTTGACGAAAAACCCGATTGGTATAAGTGGCCACACAGGACTAAAAAGCGCAAGATAGCCGAACTGGATTACCATCTCCGCTATATCTTCTTGGACGTTATACGCTGGTCTCAACGCTTGTCTTCGTGTTCGTCGGAGGAACCGAGTTTCGGCAGGATCTTCGAAGGGCATCTTATCGTAAGATGTTCGGTCGTGCGCTCGGCTGGTTTGTCGGTCGCGCCACCACTGCTTGACTTGTATTTTTACCCACGGCAAAGCGAGTTCTTCAACAGCGCTAGAGACCTGACCCGTAACTGTGAGTGCTATGACCTCATTGCGTAATCGGTCGGGGTCAGCACTAAATTCCAGCTTACTTTGAACACCTAAGGCCCAGTTCATAGCTTGTTGCAGTAGTGGCAGGACCGTGCTTCCGAATGGAACGTAAACGAATGCAGTGAGAAAGATCGGCAGGTAGTTGGTGATCGAGTTTAGAACAAAGAGCTTCTGCGTCAGTGACATTTCGTAGTGATCCGCTGTCCGGTGGTTCTCGTATTCAGTCAAACCGGTGGCAATGTCCTCTAGAAGGTTCGTGACGTAGGGCAGGAACACTGCAAGAAGAACAGTCGGGAGATACTCCTAGCTATTGTTAGTTCAAACTACACAACCTTGTGGTTCGATTTCATACTAACCAGATAAAATTTGTATGGTCCTTCGTATGCTTCCGCAATGAACGTCTCAATAGCGAAAACGAAGGTGATCAGAATGCCGAGCAGTAATGTGCTCACAAGCACAAAGGGAATTACGACCAGTTGTCGCACGATGCGCTTCCATCTCGGGAAGATGTGTCTGACCCTTCCGACTGAGTCGATAATCTCTTTCTCGTAGCGGAACTGCGGGCGGTTCAACTTCAACTCTCCGACTCCTCGCACGTTCCAACGGATAGCCAGATCATTCTGCTTAATCTTCCAGTACTCCAGGAAGACCGTACACCAGATGCCAATGAGCACAGCAAAGGCGAGTGAGTATTTGTCCAGAAATGCCCATGCAAAGACGCCCGCTACACAAGGAAATGCCAGAGAGCGGAAGTAGGTCTGAATAAAAGCAAAGTAAAAGGCAACCTTGGCTCCCCAAAGGTTGCGGATTTGGTCCAGGTCAGCATGATCCAGGAAGAACTTTTTGCTAAGACGGGTTAACAACGCCCCGTTGATGGGTTTGTTGTGCAAAGGAAAGATAGACGTCACATTCTCCCATGGGCCATAGCCTGGGGTGATACCAGCTCCCCCGAGCTCTTTCTGATAAACGAGCAGGTGGTACATGGAAAGAAGATCTTCCGCTTCGAAAGCTCCATCCACAATACTCTTGGCGGTACCGCCAGGGTGATTCTTGGTTATGCCATATAGCCAGTCCTTGACTCTGCATATAAAAGGTCAGAAAATTGGTACATGACAAGGCTGAGGACAGCCACAACTCACCGCGACTTGTAGACAGTATTTCCGAGCAAGTCTCTGGGTGCTTGACAAAATATCAAAAGTGATTGATCGTAGCCAGGGCGAACTTCGGTATTGAGACCAGCAGATTCTAGGTCGTGGAGTAATCGTGTGCATTCTTTGATTGCAATGTCGCCATCTTATCGTTGTAAGCCTGTGGCCCGACTAAAGCTCTTTCTTAACATACCAGCACTGCTGAAGTCATATACGACAACATACTTGTCATTGTAAGTGATATGGTCGAGCTCCGTATCGTCGCTCCAGGTCGTGTCGACCCTCCTTAACGGTTTGATCTGCATCCCCGGAGGCCAAGCAGAGTCTAGGCTAAACCGCAAACGCTCAAACTAACACAAAAGCAAAAGGATACGACGAGAGCGAGAGCAGTGGGCACCGTGAGTGTGGCTGATGGGTATATAGGCTTCCTTCTGCGGCGTCGTCATCACAGAGGTCGTGGCTGACGCGGATTTAACCAAGCCTCAGCTCTGTCGCGCCGTCGCGGATTGGTGTTCGCATGTGGGCCCAAACGCTGTTGAGCCAGTTTTAGCACTTGAATGCCGAGCGTCCCGATCCACGGGGAAAACGGACACGGCGGTTAAACGCATCTTGAAGAGTCGTTTACGAATACACGATTTGTAGTATAGACTGTGGGATGCTGAAGAGTCGGGAAGTTTACAAATGCGTCTCCCCCACGTCATGTCCGACATCACGGGCACTGGCCCGTTTGAGTTTAGCGTATACATTAGCGCCGGCACCTGTCAACTATGTCCAAACTCTCAAGATGTGTCTGACTCTGCAATCGACAAGCATTTATGGCCTTTCCTTATCGGCTTCTTTCCTGGACTGCACAACAACTAGTAAATCAAGAACAACTAACCAACTTCACAAAACTAACCCAACATACAAATTCGAAACCAGCAAACGCGATGCTGTTGATATCGCGTAAGCGAAGGCGGAAATGGCGGTGGAGGACAAGGAGGGGGTGGTGAGGGACAAGGTGAGGAGGCAGGGGTTGAGGAAGTTCGAGAGAAGGGTGGCATGGAGGGGGATGGTGGGGCTGGAGGGTAAGGCTGGCAGTGGGGGCGTATGTGAGACAGACGTGTACGGGGTATGAGGGGCTGTCGAAGGGAAGAAGGAAGATTTTAGGTGCGAATAATCGCAAATCTAAGTTCTGACGTCGAGGGATTGACTCTTCTCCAAACTGGAGTGCTTGTAATTGGATATCCGGTTTATACAAAAAAGGTAGAAACAAAGAAAGAGGCAGCAAACACCTCACTCCACGCTATGCTCGTAACCCAGATCCCACCCCTTTCCATCGACGCCGACATGCAAACACGCGAGAGGTTATCCAAAACAAAACAAAAATCATCACCTCGTCTGAGTCCCTCATCCCAAGGCTGTTTGTTCATCGGGGAAGCACCTAGCCCTCATCCGAATCAACCATCATACTCTCTCCAAACGCACTCGAGTCCTCAGCACCCATACCCTGAGCATGGCGTCGCCTACGCCCCGTCCGACCCGCAACGCGATTCTGCTCGATTTCACGGAGTTTGCCGTTCATCCTCCTCTCTAGCTCTTCAATCGCCTCGCTCTCATCCGCGTCTTCAATGGCTGTCGCGCTAGCCGCTGGGCCCAATTCAAGAAGTCCGCTTTCCGACTCGTTGACTTCGAGCGCGCGGTTTAGAAGGTCAGTGGCCATGGGATCTTGTGGCGCCACGGCGAGGGCTTCGTGGAGCGTGACGATGGCGTCCCAGGTGCGATTCATGTTTAGTAGTACGAGAGCCTTTGCAGCGAAGACACTAGGGTCTTTTATGCAGTGGCGCAGCACTTCGTCGAACATGACAAGCGCCTCGTTGTACTGTTCATCTTTGCGCAGCGCATGGGCGAGATTTATCCGCGTGGGAATCAAAGTATCAGGGTCTGCTTCGTTTTGCTCTGAGAAGGCAAGTGCGCGGCGGAAGAATTGTATGGCGTCTGGTAGCTGTCCCTCGTGGAAGTAGACAACGCCCATCTCGTTAAGAAGGCAGGGATCGTTCTCGCACAGTTCGTATGATGTTTTGAGGTACTCTTTTGATAGGCTGAGGTTGTTCAACTGGAGGTTCTGCATGCCGAGGAATAGCTGGGGGAGATGTGAGCCTTGAAATAGGCGTGCGGCGGTCGAGTAGGCGGAGATGGCTTGGTCGTGCTCGCCCTCTGCGGCAAAGGTGTGCGCGAAACCTATCCACGCCGGACCAAAGTGAGGATCCATCATTGACGACTTTGAGAAGTAGCGTCGGGCTTCTGCTATGCGGCCGATGGCAAGGTAGTATGTGCCGACTGCGAACCATGCACAAGGCTCCGACGGATTGGTATCTGCCAGCTCGTGGGCAAGCAGGAAGAGGGTGTTTTTTTCGCCGAGCTCGTGCAGGGAAGCTATGTGAATAGGCATGATGTTGAAGTTGTATTTGTCGTTGGCGAGTACGGACGATGTGAGGGCAAGGGTATCGCGGAAACGACATAGGGTGAATGTAAGGTCGGCCTTGGAGAGGACTATGTCAGGGTTTTCGCCGAGATGGTAGTGGGTGGTGAGGGTCTCGGTAGCACTGGCGAACTCTTCAGGTCTCGTGTATTTGGACAATCGCGTGGTGTATAGCGTCTTGGTGAAGGAAGCAGCCTCTTGTGATAGCGAAGGGTTATTGGAGACATTGATGGTGTCGAAGTTGAGCGACTCGAGGAACTTCCACTCCTCGTCGGGTGCCATGAGAGAGTTGGACATGAGGGCGTCGAATGCTTCGAAGCACTGCACGTCGATCTGCACTGCTGTCTTGTAGCACTCTTTGGCCCGGTCGAAGGAGTTCTGCTTGGCAAAGCATACACCGCGCAGGTAGCACATGCCGGCTTCCGACTTGATGTTGTTAACATCCTCCCTATCGCGTTCCTCGCTAGTCGGTAGCCGCTCGGTTCGTGAGCCTGTCTTGTGGTGCCTTGCGCCTGCCCGTGTGTTGACATCAACATGGCGCAGTTTTGTGCGTGCGCTGCCTGGCGCCGAGATGAGATGGGTAGGGTTCTTGTCGCCTAGTATCTGCAGAGCATCTTCCATCTTGCCCAGCTTTATCGAGCAATGCGCGGCGAGGTATCGGCATTGTGGAGTGCGCTCCACAAGGTTCCCGCGTGCTAGAAGTGACTGTGTTCGATTATAATTGCCCGTGGTAAAGTGTACCTGCGCAAGCCAGAATGCATCCTGGTCGTCATCTAGATTGGATTATCAACATGCGCCCGTGGTGTTACACAGTATAGCATACCTGTGAGGGCCAGCAGCTTATCCGCGACGAATATGGCTGTATCGTATTGGCACCGATTAAGGGCTTCCTGGCGCCATTCGCGAAGATATTTGTCCATAGTTTTGCTGTACCATGAAAATTAGTACTGTGTAGGCAGATAAGCACGAACAAACAGTCAGCAGGTTATCCCGGTCGTGGTTGCTGTCGGCGGCGTCGCGAGGTTGCTGCTAGGATGGCGCGCCTGCCTCGCGAAAGCACATGTTTGCGGGGTTCCTGCAGCAGCGGGCCACCTTAGTCAGCCAAAAGTTGCCTTCACCGCGCCTGGGATTCCGTGTGTTGATCCACGCCATCGCATTCACTACATCGCCTCTCATCACATGACTCCGACTACATCGCTGTGGAGAGAAGAAAACCGCGCGCATACAAGAGCATAAATCTACGACTGACATTCCTCGATCAATTACACCGCCGTAATCCACCACCATGTCTGAACGAAAGGTGCTTACCAAGTACTACCCCCCAGACTTCGACCCCTCGAAGATCACTCGCCAGCGCGGTCCCAAAAATGCAGGCCCCAAGCTCATGACTGTCCGCCTGATGGCGCCATTCTCCATGAAGTGCACACATTGCGGCGAGTTCATCTACAAGGGTCGCAAGTTCAACGCGCGGAAAGAGACTACCGAAGAGAAATACTACAACATCGCCATCTTCCGCTTCTACATCCGATGCACGCGGTGCTCTGGCGAAATCACCTTCAAGACCGACCCCAAGAATATGGACTACGCATGCGAGCGCGGCGCAAAGCGAAACTTCGAACCCTGGAGGGAGGCCAAGCTCAATGAGGAGAATGAGGAGGAGCGCTTAGACCGGATAGAGCGAGAGGAGGCAGAGCGCGACGCCATGAAGGAGCTCGAGACAAAGGTCTTGGATGCAAAGACAGAGATGGCCATTGCGGATGCTCTAGACGTGATTCGTTCGAGAAACGCGAGACTGGAAAAGGCAGAGCGCGAAGGCACCAGGGCGGATGTACCACCGGATTCTGCTGATGAACGCCGGAAGAAGCAAGAGGAAGATGACGCCGAGGCAGCCCGCCAAGCATTCGCAAACCGAGGCATGCCAGACATCGGTGAGGAGACCATTGACGAGGATATGATGGATGCACCAATCGAGGTACCTTCTGCCGCAACCTTTGCTACTAAAAAGCCGAAAGAAAAGAAGGACTTCAGCGCTGCACTTGGCATCAAGAAGAAAGCTCCTGCTCCTGCTCCGGCGCCCATACCGCAAGTGAAAGCCGCTCCAGCCCCGTCGAAACTGTCTACCATGCTTGTAGCTGGCTACGATAGCGACAGCGATTGAGATGAACCGCATAAGAGCATTTACGGCGTTTGAGCGAAATATGTGAGGGCTGACAATACCAACATCATCTTAATATCCATCTTCTCGGCTTGGAACTCTTCACGAATCGAATAAATTACGTAGTGATTCGAACGAAGTTATGGAAGGAGCGAACTAAACGGTTGTGCCCAAGTGCATGTCATGACGAAGTACCAATTGTGACTGCTTTGTAAGTATGTCACACGGACCGCATTTTCCCGAACTGCCGAACCCACCCTGGTATTGGTACTGCCGTAATCCCTGCAGTGCCGGAGGATACACCCTCTTCAAAGTACTTCAATTTAACCCCACAGATCTATCTACCAAGCCTGGGGTAGCGTTCTTTCCTCCTAGTCATGCTCTCGACCCCATTAGGTCTACTGGTGCACTAATTAGGGTGTCCTGCCAGTCTAGGGAAAACAGCCGATGTCATGTGGCTGTACGCTCTGTGCTGCTGACTGCGACATCGTATCCAGAAATTTTATATCTTGCTCGATAAAAGACACCCTGTTCTTTGTTTTCCTCAACGTATCGTCTTCAATTTCGTTGACACACGTCCAAAATGCGGTTCTCTACTATCCTCAGCTTTCTTCCAGTCGTCCTCGGTTTTCCCGCGCAACACCTCGATTTTGCCGACTATGGCCTGACACGCCGTGCCGATCCTTCCCTCACTGGCTATCTGGGCGTCTTCTTCCTCGGTGACAAGCCCTCCGTCTATTTCTACCTATCCAATGGCAACAATGCGAATTCAATGGTCGCCTTGAACAAGGGCCAGCCCGTTATCAACCCAACCAAGGGTACGTTGGGCGTACGCGACCCATCCATCATAGCCGGGGGAGCAGGTGAAGCGGGAAAAAAGTGGTACATTATCGGCACGGATCTCAACATTGCCACTACCACATGGGATGCTTCGCAGCGCACAGGCTCGCGAGGTATCTATGTGTGGGAGTCTACCGATCTAGTCACCTGGACCAATGAACGACTTGTCACCGTCGAAGACGCCACAGCAGGAATGGTATGGGCTCCAAGCGCCATCTACGACACATCCAAAGGTCAATACCTAGTGTACTGGTCTAGCAAGTTCTACCCTACCTCTGACCCCAACCATACCGGTAGCCCCTCATCAACTCGTATCCGCTACGCCTACACCAGTGACTTCAAAACTTTCTCCACCCCCCAGGATTATGTCAACAAATCGCCCACCAACGTCATCGACCTTGAGTTCCTATCTCTAGGCAACAACGCCTATGCCCGCTTTATCAAGGACGAAAGCGCAAAAACGGTATTTACAGAGGTTTCAACAAACGGTCTCTTCGGCACGTGGACCAGACCCGCCGGCGCAAATGCCGTCATTGCGTCTGGCGTCGAGGGTCCAGCGCCGTACTGGGATAACGCGGTGGCAGGGAAGGCGCATCTGTTATTGGACTTTTATGGGGCGGATGGGTATCGTCCCTATGAGAGTACGGATGTCAACGGCGGAAAGTGGAGCGCGAGCGATAGGAGTGCTTGGCCTAAGAATTTGAGACATGGGAGTGTGATGGGTGTCACAGATGCTCAGATTAAGGCGCTGAGAGCGAAGTGGGGGGCTTGAGCGTGGTTTGGATGGTATAGTTAGGTAGTAAAGTGTTTTTGTAATTCTTTCGTGCGAATGTATCAATCTGCTGCTGTATATTTTGGATCTTTTGGAGATGCCATGTGCCCATGAGTTGACTCGATGTCACTCACGCTCACTTGGATACTGCGTATTTTACACTTTTTCCTATTCAATGATCGTGCGTTCTGTACACACTTGGAACGAAACCCTAGCCGAGGAAATAGTTGCAGGTTGATTCAGAAGAATCTGTCTATTACACCACACAAATTCTTGTCTTCCGCTCCAATCCAGCGTCATTTTCCCGAAAATACCACCCAGAGTCGAGAGAGACTCCATAATCATCTTCCCCCTTGCCCAAGTATCCCGAAACTTTTCCATCTCTGCCGTCTTCTCATTCAGATCCCACGGCTTGAGTTGCAAACTACTTGCAATTGCATTAGCCCTTGAGTCCCCTTGGTAGTAGAGCTTGAGGTTCGAGTGGTTCTTCCATGTCTGTGAGACTTCTTTCACATTTTCAACGGCAAATCACATGTACATGTAGCAATAATGATGGCATTCCTTGCAATCCTCGCCAGACTCTACGATGTTGAAACCCTTGAGGACGAGTACATCGCAACGACAGAATTACCTGACGCTGACATCCATCGCCGAATTTATACCTTCTCCCGACACTGCGCCAAGTCCAAAAAGTGCACAATACCCAGTTCATAGCTTTCTATAACTGCTATCTGTGATTCTTGCGGTTATTGACTCCGCCCTGCACACGTCCGCTCGATATGACTCTCGAAATGTGATCACTCATTCCACTAGTAAGACTGGCATATTGGACGATCAGGTATGACGAGGCAGCTTCAACACAGTCACGTTTATTTGAAACAGAACCCAGACAATTAAAATGGAGTACAAACGACCATCACAATAAGATTGTGTTTGGTGTGTGAAGACTGGCAAACGTGAAGGGAGAAGCACTCCCCCAGCGTAAAGAGTACGGTCTAGACTCTTGCCACAGCAATATATACATCTAGCTGCTCTAAACAAAACAATGGCAGTAACTGAAGTAAACCAGAATTATCGGATAGCATGCCAACCCCAACACTGAGCCCCCACCTCCCGCACAACCCTCCTCTCCACAACCTTCAGCGTTATCCTCCCCTCCCCACTACTTCAAAATTGCGCGCCTATAACACCCCACTAATCATCATACTTTCTTCCACACACGACCATAGGGCACCGAGAACTAATTTTCCTGCCGGACCTGTCCACTGTGATGGTACTTCTTCAATGTAACAATAGGCACAGTGCCACCAAACCCTCGAGTACATGTTCAACGTCTACACTCAAATAGAAAAAATAAGCCTGAACTTACTTAATTATGGCATAATGCTTCTTATAACTAAATATGAATATGCGCTTTACAGAGTAGTAATGTCCTCCTACTATAGACTGCTAAACTCGCTAAACATCTAGAGAGCTCTAGCACGTTCCTCACTGCCCCTAGACTTGTTTACGCTCTCTAAGAAGTCGCTAAATAACTTTCTATTCTCTACTACCTTCGCAGCATATTAATTAGCAGAGATCTACCCCTCTAACTTAGCGTCTAGCGCGCGCTTAAGGAACAGCTTTAGCTGCTAGATAGTTTGAAAGTCCTTATACTCAGAGTTGCCAACAAGCAAGTCAAGTTGCTCGTCAAAACTGGACGCTAACTGTTAGGAGTAAGAGTTATACCTAACAAAGTAACTACTAGGCTACAATGGGTAATCAAGCAAGTCAAGTTAGACCTTCTGAGCCCCACTTACTTGCTTGTTGGCAACTCTGCTTATACTGCTTCTCGTGCTAGCGAAGCTCCTTAGGTGTCGGTTGATACCGACAAAAGCCAGGGAGGCTAAGTTCTGTCCATATTTTTAAGATGTTAATCAGCTCCTGTCGCAAAGCCGCAGCGCTGTCTCTCCAAGATATGTCGCAGTATCGGAATAGCCAGAGCAGTGTTTCATCCATAGCCCTTGCATTGTGGATTTTCGGCACATAGCCTCGCAGCACAACCTTATAGGTTTGTTGGCATGTTGAAACGTCCTTCTCGTACCTTTTCCTTGCTGCCTCTTCTTTGGTCTTCCGTTGACACACTCCTAGAGGGCTCGATATCCAGTGCTTCGCCCTGCATTAGTTTTTCCAGAATTGGAAGATCGGCAGCAGGATCCTCAACAAATCAGGTGTACAGTTGGCGTAGCAAACGCTGGCTCGATACTTATGTATTACCAGTCAATGATTGCAGTAACCTGGGAAGGATCTTCGCCAGAAACGAAAATATATCTTTTTTAAATGTCAGGGTGAAGCAATATTAGAATAGCCACATTTTTAATAACTAAATTTTATGCCAACTCCTAAATAACTCTGCTGCTAACTTCTAACAGACAGAGGTGTTCTTTAACTAAACCGCGATATAGGAGGATGTCTGCTTGTAAATCGTTATTATTCGGAACGCGTAAAAAGCTAGTGTCGATTAGGCCAGAGCAGTATAACTCGAGATCATTCCTTAGTAATAAAGAATCAGTACTAGACTAGCCTGCTTTTCTATTAGTGAGTCAAATAGGTAACTTACAAGGCCCTCTATTAGAAGGCTTTCTTTAATAAAATCTAGTCTCTCCAGTATTACAGTTCCAATACTATAGACCGCAATGCAGCCCAATACAAAACCCCTTAATAAAGCCAGACTTCAGGCTCTGCTCGATAGGTGCGTCGGCAAAGTATAGACTTCCATACGCTGGAAATAGAAGCTTTACCATCTCAGCTATCAGAAGACTTACGTTCTTTACGCACAACATATATTAATAAGGGGACATAGAAGGCCACTTCTCATATAGCTAGACTCCAGCAGCGTAATCCATAATAATGTATTCCGTGCCGATAGAAGAATCATCGTCGCTCTAATCAAGAATTGTAGTAACAGGAATCTTTATATAGGAGCGTACTAGGAGTGTAAGCTAAGGGTTCATTATATATAGATATTTCGTCATACTGTAAGCTAATGTTGCCACTTCGGAGTTTGTAATTAATTGTCGCGGGCCGGTGATGCGATAGGGCACTCTTGCAACAACGCAAGCTCTATTATCTAACTATAAAAGAAAGACTCTATTAAAGCCTCCTTCTTTTTTCTCGTAGCGAACTACTTTCGTTGCGCTAGTGCACACGTGCACAGCTCTTGCGTAAAGCGCAGCAAAGTTAAACTCTACACGACGTGCGTCGCGACGTAATTAGTTATTATTTAACTACCGCCTAGTAGTGTAGATGTATAGGTTTATCTCTACAAGCATATCTTATTAGTTGCAGGTCTTATTAAGAAAGAGATGTGCTTACCGTGTTGAAGCCGTTCCTTCGCTGCCGCTAAGACAGGGACATGAAGGGTTCGGCGTGTAGTAGCTGTAAAATCGCTGCGGGTTTTGCGAACGGGTCGTAGCAGTCGTCGAAACTGCTTTAACATGGTGTCGGAACGAGGGAAGTGGAGGTAAGACTCGAGAATATGAGTGCCAGAAATGGGTGTGCGCAATGCCGGACGAGAAGGCACTCGCGCTCGCCTTCCTTTAGAGCTATCTTGCAGGGCACGCACAGCTCTCCTCAATCAATACCATCACTCAATTGCCGAAAAGCCGCGCGAGAGTATGTATTTAATATGGTCTGGCGTTGTATATTGTGGTCAATGAGCTAAGGGTAGTTGCTTGCATCCATAGATGAGGTCGTGTGCTGGGATCAAAGATGTGCGCACAAGCCAGATAGCAAGCATTCTGGGGCTGTTACTCCTTGCGGTCGCTGCGACTTCTCTGCCTCGCTACTTTAAAGACTTACCTAGTCCCTCATCTCCTTAAGCATGTATAAATGGTCTAAGCTAAGCTGGGATCGCGACATTCCAAACCGCCAACGGAAGCAGGTCAGCAGGTCAGCATGTTACCTTGAGCAGGAAAACTAGCGGTTTTTGTGGTGACTGACCGAGTGAATTTATATGCAGTGTACCGACGGATTAGTAGTTAGGTGGATGACCACTAGCGAATCCCCGCTGTTGTGTGTTATTGGATTTGGGGAAAGGGAGTTAGACGGACTGTTGGAGTAGTTAGAAGAAGACAATGGTGATTTGCTGTGCTGCGTCATGATATTCTTTTGCTAGGTCGTGGCCTCGCATATATACTTCATTGCAATCCTTGTTAGATTGCGAATCTCCCAGCGTCGTGTCAGACTAAATGAAACTTTGGGATTCAAGAAGTTCTGGTGTTTTTGTCGCAGTGTGAAGCTTGATGTGCCCTTGTGCCTGAAACGTCGCACTCTCGACAAGGAATGAGACACATGTCACTCACCCCATTGATCTAAGTACTTTCTGAGACGTCTGGCTACGTCAAGGGACTGTGTGACTTTGATTTGGTGACTTCGGAAGCATATTTATTCCTTCCAAGTTGTTGATCCAGAATCTTTTCCAAGAGAAGGCTTGTAACCCGAGCAGCGTTCCTACAGGCCAGGGCAAACTACCAAAATATGTCTCCTACACAGAAATCCCAAGAAGAGACCCCCAAAGACCTCACATCCCTTCTATCGGACCTCGATGACCGCGCTGACCGCATACTGGCCAGCCTCTTCGTACTCTGGGATTTGGACACCAGGTATTCTGAACTAGGAAAGAATCTAAAGCGCCAGGATTACATTGATGTTCTACGCTCGACTACTGAGAAGATGGAAGCTGAATTGGGAGTTGTTGAACGCAAGACTGGGTTGCTGGGTGATGATAGGTTATTTGAGTGGATAGATGGAGGCGGGAATGATAAAGAGAAACAAAAAAGGCAGAGATTTGTTATGAGGTTGACAGAAAAGATGAAGGATTTAGAGAAGCAGATGGTGGAGGCGAAGAACGGGTATTTGGGTGATAAATAGACTTTGGAGCGCGAAGCTTGCGGTGCTGCGCGGGCAATGTAATCGTAGTTTGTCCGCTCAATAAACGTAATGGCCGTCACACGTTACTTAAAAGAACATGTCCAGTCGACCGGCTCTGGCAAGGGCGCTGTGTTCGGGATATTGCTGCTCTCCCTGAACTCCACAATCTTCCTTTCGCCCTCCTCTTCCTTAACCACGGCAAAGGCGGCATTTGTAAAGTACACATCGCGCTGTGCGCGTGTCTGAAAGCCGCCAGCCCAGCCGATAATGTAGACGAAGCCGCCTTTGTCGCCGTTAATATTAGGGATACCAAGTGAGTTGATATAGCCGTGTTTGAAAGGCGCGAATGCCATAGCCAACGTCGCGTTGAAAGCCTTGTAGAGTCTTAATGATCCGTCAAAGTCGTAATGCGTGTCATTGAAAGTGAATCTAATGTCCTTGGAGAATGAAGTCGCGTGGCCCTTGGGCCAGTCTGTGTTTGCTGGGTATGGGTAGAACCCTATTCGAAGCATTAGCAACTTATCCAATGCTACACAACAGTTTTTTTTACTGTACCGTTCACTGCACATTCCACCCAGCTGCTTAGCTGTACGCTAGCGTTTGCTTTTGGCGAATCGACCAACGAACAGGGGTCAATTGTCGCTTCGTTCAGTAGTGTTGGGGTATTTGATTCGAGAACTTCCTGTGGTGAAATTTCGAACGCTGTGCTTGATGCCACGAGAGCATACAAGATTGCTTCATTCGTGTGAGATTTGATCATAGGTGGAGTTGGTCGTTGCGCTTACCGGCAAATGCAAAGTGACGCATGGTGTGAGACGGCGCAGACGTCAGATTCAGGGGATATCGATTTGACTGATGCAAGAAACATACACTACCCAGGCCATTGTACTTATACCAATGGGCTTCCCGTTGCCTGGAGCGAGGCTGACGAGGCTGACGCGCTGAAAGAGCCTGAATGAGATGACTTGGCCCGAGAGGGACAAGCCATCACGCCATGGGCCCGTCCGAGGCTGCACAGCTTCGTACATGTGCGCATGGCGATAACCAACCATAAACGCACGTAGGATGAAAGAGGTCAATTGCTAGTGATGGTTCAGCTATACAAGTCCGTCGGAAGCTACCTGCCGAGCCGAGCCGCCTAACTAGTTAACGTCATCTGCGCGCAACTACAGACCGTCATCCTGCAGCACGTCCAAAGAAAGAACTTTTTCCAAACAGTCCTCCCATTCCTCGTGGCTTCTTTCCTGTCACATCTGCCATCGGTCTTTTATTCACGATTGTGAACCCCCCAGTCTTCATTGGCTTTCTGTTCGGCGCGCTATGAAATGCGCCACCCTGAGGCGCAGCGTCAATTGGTGTTGGCGGCATGTTGGACATCTCAACCGGCTCCCTGCTTGACCCAGGCAACTCTGCTACTTGTGATGTCTGGGGCGTACCAGCAGGAATCCACTCCACTTTGATCGACTCATCGCGACTAAGTTTCTGGTCGTCGAACCAAAGTTCAAAGCGAATGTCAGCAGGACCTATCAAGACGCGCACCGTGTACTCAATGCGCAGGTAGTGTTTCTGCAAAGACCAAAAGCGTTTGTTCTTTTCTTGAAATTTCTTCTCATCAGCGGCTGACAGGTCTGAGTTTATCTCGCAAAGGATGCGCGTATCTACAAATCGTTAGCATGTTGGGGGATTTCGCTGAACGATGACGCCTCAAAGATTTCGCTCTACGTACGCTGGTTCATCTGGTCTGGCAACAGCGCAGCTTCGAGATCACTCTCGATGACAGTCGTCGGAAATGCTCTTCTCGGGTCACCGGGGTTGATTTTCTTGATAAAGTTGTGCTCGATCGGTTCATCCACGCTTACGGGTGCGCCTTTCTTGACGAACCACGCTATGGACTGCGTAATATACAGCTTGTTGTTTAGCGGATCACGCACCAGCTCTTTGTTCTGATGATCAGGATTCTTCTTATCATATGCAATCTTACACACGGTGCCGTACGATGCGCGGCAGCAACGCCAGCCGAGCACTGATCGCGACGTTAGTATCTTTCGAACACGATCGCTGACGAGGCCTTTGCACACGGCTAGCTGGGGATCTGGCGCGATGCTAACACGGATTGACTCGGCGTTCGGGAAAGTTGTACGGGCATAGTACTTGCGGAGCTGCGACTGCACATATGCACTATTGCCTAAACCGCCGCTCAGGACGAGATGGGCCACTCGCTCGCTTGGAAACTTTTGGTGCAGCGACTGTAGCTGCGTGTCAATCAACTTGAACAGCTTCGCTATCTGATCGTCGAACAAGCGTTGCAGATCCTGTCGTTCGAAAGTCATTTCACCGTTCCGAATTCTAATTTCTGGATCGGGGTTGTTATATGTTTGTGGGACCCGCGGGATTCCGATGCTAAACAACGGGGTATCGTCTGGTGCTCCGTATTCGCACTTGATAGCTTGGAAGTCGCTGCTCTTCATCATCTCCCATGCTGCATCATGAGCATCGACGGGAAGGAGGTTGGTGTTGTTTGCCTGCTCTAAACGATAGTGAACTAGTCTCTCGAACTCGTAGTCAATGGCTGCAGACCCAATCGTCTCTCCGAACACCACGTCCATCTGTTTGAGATCTATAGACTGGTTGACAGTCCCAGTGACCTTTAGTACACTCAGGTCCGTGGTTCCACCTCCGGCATCGCAAACCAGCAAGACGTCGTTCTCGCGAAAGATACCGGGTGCTTCAGTGGAGATGTGTACAGCAGCCGCTTCAGCTTCTGTTAAACCTATGGTTACCTCATGGTTCTTATGTGAACCGTAACCCGCCTCTTTCACCAGTCGTTTGAAATTTTCTACAACTGGCACCGGAGCCCACGTTGTTGGCACACTGAAGATGAATTCGACTCTAGCTTCTTCCCAGCTCACACCAGAAATTTCACCACCTAGCTTGACCGAAAGATATTCATACATCTTTCGCAGATAGTCACTATACCACTTCTCCACCTCTTGCAGATTCTGAGGTGCGCTCTCTGGATCGTTCATCTGCTTCTGGCGTAACTTTTCCGGATCGAGGCACGTTTTGAACCACTCTTTGTACTCCTTATCCTCCGCCGCTGTTTCTGCGGCGGTCTCGGACAGAAATCCCCATGACGATGGTTCCTGGGAGTCAGTTGGGTAGACGACTACTGTTGGGACCTTGTTCTCGTTCGCCTGAAATCGACCCGGCCATTTTTGAACCCATCGAATTGTCTCGCTGCCGATGGATAGATTTACATATGCCACTCCAGTACCTAAAACGCATCTATCGTGTCAGCGTTGAATCTGTGAAGGGCAAGGCACGTGATAAGTTATCACACGCTTATCCTACTTCGGTTTGGTACTCATGCGGGCCGCTCCTCGCTCGAGTTGAGCTCAGCCTTGCAGCAACACTTACACGTCATCCCCAAATCCACACCCACGATCATATGCGGTCGCTCGTTCCGGTACATGTTGTCTCGCTGGCGGTTGCACTGTCTCTGTCACTGCACTTTTGCTGATCACGTATCTATAAGATGCGAAGAGGCAGGTGTTTGTCATTAACTCCTGTGTCTCAGCCTTGCGGCACAGCAACATTTAACCGATCACCAGCCCGCGCATTTTCGGCCCCAGACATGTGCTGTACCGGTAAGCCTTGCATGCATGTTGGCCCCCACCGACGTTTTGCAAGTGCTCATACAATATGAGAAAGTAAGATTTTTGGGTGTGTGTGAGATTCTGTATCCAATCAGGTCCATCTCGATATCTTCACTGCATAGTGGCAACAGAAGACTTTGTTCACATGTCTCTCATTATTCACCATCACCGGCAGACAAAAAGAAACTACGATAAGCCGAATGCGGCACCGCGCCAATTCAGCCCCCGCAGCATGCCATCATTAGTTTAGCTGTAACTTTCGCTTAACAAGTTGGGGAAACTTGCCCGCCCAATTGATGGAGGCTGAGCATAATGCGGTACCGCCAAAGGCCGGTCACGTCGCAAAATACTAAAACCGCCTATCGGAGAGCGGGGACTGTACCTTTCGCTCTTGGTATGAGCAATAAGCATGCATGAATGCTGTGCTCAGCTCAGGTTTTCTTTACCTCTTCTTTACCTCTCTTTCTTTCCCATACATCTCCTAGAAGTTGGTCTTGTGAACTGGGAACTTCCACTAGCAACCTTCTACTCTTTTGCTCGTAACATGGCTGGTGTCCCTGTAGCAACGCTGACCGTACCACCTGTACCATCCACCTCTGGTGCTCTCTCCTCCACATTCACTGTGGATTCGATATCTGGCAGCAGCGATCATGTTTTCTTTCATGCTGCAAGCCCATCGGTGAATATAAGTTTGCCCCCAGGGACATGGCAAGCTGTATACGGAACGGTAGCTGGAGTACAAGAAACAACGCCAGCGGTCATAGTTCTCTGGAATCAGACAAACAGCCAGATGAGCTGGGGAATTACAAGAGACATCCCCGGATCCCCTTCGACAGCAAACGGCATTGTGACATTTACACAAAACGCCGTTAGTACACCTCTTCCGAGTTCATCGGTGGTGTCGTCCTCCACCACATCGGCCGTTCAAGCTTCTAGTTCCACCATATCCTCCGTTCTCGGAAGCACTGTATCGCAAATTCCACCTAGCGCATCATCGGCTATCAGTCGTCCATCAGGATACCCAGTGCCTCAAAAAGACAGTCTCTCTACCGGAGCTATTGCGGGAATAGCTGTCGGCTGCCTCATAGCTGGCGCTTTATTAACAGGACTCGTGTTACTGTTTTGTTGGCGTAGCAGAAGAGTGCCGGAGGCCCAATACTCTAAAACGAATACATGTGCCGTAGGATCACAAGAGAAAGGCTTTGCGGCACATACTATACCACTTGCTGGCCAGGAACATACAGATGCCCCTGCCAACGTTCTTCCACAACCTTTGGAAGACAAGGCCATATCTGGAGAAATTTCAAAGATCAGTAACTCCATCAAGAACCACGTTCAAAGCTACTATCACATCAACCGCATCAGTCCGAACTTGATCGATCACAACGATCTCCATAAACTGGGATCAGGCCTGCCAATATCCGTAGGAACGCTCGCCACGCTGTTGAGCAAATGCCACGACTAGAGAAGTTGCATTACGATTCATCATTGCCTGGGTCATTGTATCGAAACTGCAACCCTCCAAAGATCCGACTAAGAGTCTCTTGCCAACTGAGATTGCCCCATGTCTCGAGATGATCGACTCGGGAAATCGTGTCCAACGAGGTCTGTGTATGCTTGGTCTTTTCACTCTACAATTGCTGACATTGCGCTTAGCTCCCTATTGGAAACTGTCACGATGGCGAATATCTACTGCCGAGTTGTTGCAGTCCAGCTATGTGCAAAATCCGTTCACTGTATCGGACAGCCGTCACGAAGTAATTCAGACTACGCTTGTGATGCTTGACAGTATCTTGCAGCCATATGCCGATCCTCGTATAAACAATGGAGGGCGCAAGCAGAACCTTGAAGAGCTTCTGAAGCGCTCAGCCTTGTTCGCTTTCACGCTATTTTCTCAGCCCGGCGCGTGGGAGTTCGAGTGGCAGGGACATAACGTCACATCAGGAGAACTCTGCATCTTTCCCGCTCTTGTGCAGGTAGTAGACGATAACGGTCAGCCATTGAGCCCTCCCAGGCCCTTCAGCGAGGCTGTCATTCGACATTTGGACGCATGAGGGGTCAGGTATCGATGTGTCAATCATCACTAAACTCTCAAGATCCCTGCATTAAAACGACACGTTGTCAAATTGATGTGGTTTCCTATGTATAGCTGTCCTAGTTCGACCGAGAATTCGCCAGTTGTATAGTGTGGTACCCACAGTTTACAACTTGAAGTCTCATCCCGCATGCGGCACAGCAAAAGCCTTTTGCTTTCTCCTGCTATCGCTTCGTTTCTAATTTTCCACCGGGAGTGGCTCCGACTTACAAGCTTAAGCACTCAACTCATTAGCTGTCTTAGATGATCTTGTAATATCTCTGTTTCTCGAACGAGCTGTTCCGCTTCCGAACGGCAAGCGGTGATGGGGGCAGCCTTGAGTCGCGTTTTGGCCCCCAAGGAGGCGTGGTTAATTTGCTCGAGATAAGAACCCTTGCGGCGTAGTCCAATAGCGAGGTTTTGCATGAAACGAAGACACCGATATGTAATGTACTCCACATCCGGAGGTGCGCTACATGCAGACTCCGCAGAGAGAGACGAAGGTGGTGCATGACTCCTCTTCTGTATCTACATCCGCGCCTTTAATGCTTTCCGTGTCCACCCACCTCTCCATTGCTACAGTCTGCGGCTTGGTCGCTAGCTATCCCACGTGCAGTCATAATTTTCTTACGCACAAGACGGCATGAGCAAGGCTTTGCACAGTGTCTATTTTGAGCCTGAATCGCCAATACCTGTCTCCTTGTCAGTGGGGTCGATGCTCTCGACACGACGCACGTTCCTCCCAACGTTACTCGGGAAGCACGTCGCCTTCAGACAAATATAACACAACCACAGCAGTAGCACTGGCTTTGCTAGGTGACAACGTCTAGATCGATGCCAACATTGTCCTCGATGTTACCCACAGCGGGTCTTTTTCTACCGGAAACATTGCACCGGGCCGAATTCCCAACGACGGCGCCTACAGGGACGGAGGGTACAAAGCTGAAGTACTTTCAGCGCAAGCATGTGTGGCCGAAGCAGAATCGTAAAGAGTCAGAGGGACGATCCTCTATCACCGCTCCAGACGAAACACGAAACGGACCTTCGACCGACTTTCCAGCGATCTCCACTGCGTACTCCTTCGCTGATCACGTCCTCTCTTCTGAAAAGGCATCGCCCGACCTGTTAACCTTCGCGAATATTATAAGATTGGTACGAATAGACACAGAAGAAGCAAACCGCCTGTATATCTCTTCTGTAGTCGCAAACTTCCTGGACTCTTTTCCAGCCAAGCGCATATGGATCGAGAGCAGCTTACAAGAGGTACAATGCGCCCTGAATGACATCGGCAAGGATATGGATGTAGCACGGGGCCAGGAGGAGGATAACAGCATAGCTTCTTTCAAGCGCAAGATTGACTGGGGTCTCAAGAACCAGAAGAGACTGCTCAAGAAGCAACAACAACTGAGCACCTGCCACAGCCAGCTGACTGGCGCCATCTATGTCATGCAGACAGCGGAGCTCTGTGGTAAACCTGGAACTATCACACAAGATCCTATTTTCGAGGCTCCAGCACGGCCATGGGTACCTCATAATGAGATGAATGCTCAGCGTGGTCCTTATTCGCGAAAAAATTACAGAACAAGCCAGGCAAATCTATCAGCATCAAATCTTACGTTGTCTTCAGAAGCTCAATGGCATGATGCCGAAAGTATGTACACAAACTTTTCAGTGGGATAGACGTTTACTAATAGTCTGTAGCTACTTCTGTCAACTCATTACCAGTAGAACTGGCGGGTAGTACACCGGACGACCTGAATTTTACTGGACGACACAATAGTCAGGAATTCTTAATCGCTCAAGTCTCACGAGAATTCATTTTTGAAAGCCCATCATTACTCAGAAGACCACGCGCTCGCTCGGACTACTATCGATCAACTGTTAATCGGAATAAATTGTCGCGTGCATCTATCGACATAGTACCCCCCTCATCAACCGTTGAAGATACAACACTTGAACGCAGTGAGTCGACCTTGTCTACACAAGCAACTGTTAGTATACCTATGCTAGCAAGACGCTATCGAGCGACATCGGTGGATATTCAAAGATCCACCGATAAGCATAGGTCTTTGCCCTTAAAACTTCCGCATCTGAAGAATCACCCGTCTCTCATAGATGACTTAGCAGGCTATGTGATGCCCAATAATGTGAACACAGAGATGCCTGATAGAGAATGGACGGCTTCACCGAATTTATCGGTGCCATCCATTTCTCTCACGTCGAGCCCGGTCACTGACCATACACTACCCGCAGTCCCTGAAACGACGCCATCGATTGATGAAGGCTTCGTTATTACGCCAACATCTGCCGTCGAGGGATATACTACTCCTCAGCTTATTCAATCAGAAGATCCTTCCAACAAAGCAGACCATTCCGCTCATCAGCAAGACATCACTTTGGGAATATCGGCGACAGAGACTCAAGATGATGTTTTTTCGAGACGGGGAAGTTCCGATACACCGAAACGATCAACCTCTTCACTATCTTACCATTCTCTTTCGGCCGATACACCACGCTCGCCTAGTTCCTTCACAAACTTCACCCTCCCTGACAATGAACCTGTCCGGCGGCCGAGCAGTCAACGGCCTTCACAGCGCATATCAAAACGAAGATCACATATTTCGAGCAGTAGGTCGTTGATCTCCGCGCCTTCTCCGACAATTACTACGATAGTAGAGCCACCAACCACGATTGGCAACACAGAAGGAGGAGCGAACCAGGGAGCAACACCAACACTCACTCCCGATACGACAGCAACCATGAACACGGATGATGTCTCAAGATTCATCTCTGTACAATCCACAGATACTCCACAAGAACTTGACAATGACGACATAGTTCTCTCCGTGCTACAAGAGCGCCTCAGCTGTCAGCTCCAAGTGAAGATCATGGCTGAGAATCTCATGCGAGCTGCTACTACTGAGTTGACAACTTCTCCATCCACAACGGCAATTACAGAACCAGCACAAGGATCAGCTACAGATTCAACAATTCCACCTCCATCAGAACAACCACGACTACTAGTTCCAGAATCACAATCGTCACCATCTGTAAATGAGACAGCACAAGATCCAACTCCCGTAGCGGAACTTCCAGCCAGTATACCTCGAAAGCCACTACCAGACCCAACACCGATTGCAGCGAAAATCAATGCTTCTTCTGCACCATCAATTAAGAGCGAGGAGGGAGGGGAGAAGAAACCAATGACTGCAATGGCGAAGCGGAGAGCGGCGCATGCACGGAGGATGCATATTGCGTTTAGTGGTGGTAAAGGTCTATAGGAGGTATCTTTTGGAGTTGGGATACCTACAGTTAGACTATTAGTTTGATTGAGAGCATAATGAGACGTTCTCAAGCTTCATCCAGTTGCGTTACAGAACAATGAGATGAAGACCTTCTGGTTTTCCTGTATATGTATCTGAGTACTGAACAAACATCCCGGTCTCAGCCACTCAAGTCGTACAATCACAACATCACTCATCATACGCCTGCGCCAAGATATTCTCATAATTTAAGTAGAAGAAGAACAATATTATCCATCCATCTCGATATACTCAGAAGCTCGTTTCTTTCCAGTCACCTTCTCAGCCCCCATGCCAGCCCCAAGATGCGGCGTTGACCGAGAGAGAGAGGAAAACGAAATCATTCGTACCCAGGCCGTAATACCCGCATCATTTCCCCAAGTGAAGTGGGAAAGAAAACCTATCTCCACCGACACATGACGAACCTCAGAATAACAGAAAGTTTCCTAATCCCCTGGCTAAAACCATGTCCAAGTCCCAAGGCAGTCGCTATCTGTATCCTAACCCAATCTTTTCCGATCGAAGAAGCGAATTGTCCTATTTTATCATGCTACAGGTTTTTGTGGCGGATTGCGGTAGGGAGTGGGGTAGTTGGTATAAATAGTCTGGGTGATGGTTTTGCCGCCCTTGGCATAGATAGTCTGGGTGACGGGTTTACCGGGATAGATGGCGGCGGCAGAGGCTACCAAGAGGGCCACGGTGGCGAGGAGAGCGGTGGTGAGTTGCATTTCGATTGTTGATTAGGTGAGTATATAGCTGAGGACTGGGGAGGGGTTAAGGGTCAGTTTGGCGGATGTACGAGGGAAGAATGGTGGGTCCTACGGAGGTGTGCTTTGTGGTCTGAGGGGTTGTCTGCTAGTGATGCTTGGGGAGAGAGGGATGGAGGTCGTGTGTCGGACTGGAATATCTTGCTCTCGTGGGACAAAGGTGACGAAGATGGAGAAGTGAGTGTTGAAGGGGAGGAACAACACTTACTTGGAGTTCGCTCCGTTGTCGTGCAGATAGGGTGGGAAGTATTTTGTGCTGCTGATTTTCGCGAAAAGGGGATGGGCAGCTCCATTATATTTACATTAGTCTTGAGGATAGAACACGCTAGCATAGCTTGATTAATTCGTAGATGATGCAAAGTGGAATCGATGAGAATTTTCATGTACTGGATGGGTCAAGATATGGGGCAAACCGTTACCAGTCACCCTAAACTACGGCGAATCTGTGGGACTCAGACTTTTCACGTGATTTGGATAAAGATGATGACCCACAAACTCTCGTTGTGTAAATCGAAATACCGTCGACATGGTTTAGCGAAAGCTGTACCGAGCTTTTCGATCTCATGTTCTTCTCGTAGTGGACGCTTGGACGTTATTTCCATGGTCTTGTCCTAGGCAGCGAACATCTGCGGAAGTCCCTTCCATATCACCCACCCATTACCAGCTGGTCATTCGCTCCGTTCCATTAAGACCTTCGTACTAACGAATTAGATCATTGAAAAAGCCTTGGATTTCCTCTAGGATTGTATACAGAGCTTGGGAGCCAAAAGATGGAAAATCACGGTTAGTGGAACTAAAATACGTGATAGTGGTGTACTTAAAGTCACGCATTGGTCGAGGTACTTCACCATGAAAACGCACTCCACGCGCAATTGCATACAGCGACTTACGTCACTCTAGGTGCGCGGGTACTACCGAGACTATCTCGGTCTCCACATGGGTCCTCCCAGATACAGTATATGATTCAGACCCCTTTTCTTACCACAGTTACATGATTTTCAACTACCGCAAGATTGATCTACAATCAGTTTCAATGGGTCACAGCCATCTACGTATGAATGATAACTGTTTAAATGCATCTGACGTCAAAGGCGCCAGCTTCCTTCATCCAGCGCTCGTATCCTAGATTGCGCTACCAGTCTAATAAACATGGACGTAGAAGTCGAACTGCGGTACAGGAGGGACACGGAATTTCCGAACAACATGTACGTTGCAAGATCACCGGTCCCGCTGTTCTGCAGTTTACCGAGAGGCGCATCTGGTTATTCCATCTCGGACCCACGTCGCATACTATTGTCTGGTCACATATCGTCACTGGGTTGATTTTAGAAGCATTGCAAGTAATTCGCCAACAGGGGCGGGGATTATTCATCGAGATCGTTGAAAATTGAGTACGTCAATGGGTATATGTTCCAATTTAGTTCTGGGTAAGAGTGGCAAGGTCAGCACTGAGGGGCAAAGCCGTATGATGGATGTAGGCTTACTGCTTGGCTATGTAGCCCCTTCCTCCATACTCGTTCCCTCGAAGCGAGCGCTGTACCCCAGCGCTGCCCGTGCATGCCATCAACAGGCCGATGCTAGCAATTGAATTTACTCAACATTCAGATGAGATTTGTGCAAAACAGCTTCATATGTGACTCTACGCCAGCAGATCGGCAACGTTCATGGGCATCTCATCAATCTGAGTGGAGTAGTAGACTATGACAATTAGCAAGTATTGCAGGATTGGCGGCAAATGAAACTTACGCTCAATGTCGCGGAGAATGCGCACGTCATCCTGGGTAACGAAGTTGATGGCTACACCCTTGCGTCCAAATCGACCGCTTCGACCAATCCTGTGGATATAGTTCTCGCGGTTCGAGGGGAGATCATAGTTGATGACCAGCGATACTTGTTGAACATCAATACCACGGGCCCACACATCGGTCGAGATCAGCACGCGCGAGTTGGCCTGGCGGAAGTCCTGCATAATGCTGTCTCGCTCCCTCTGAGGCATATCTCCATGCATTGAGGATACAGTGAAGTTGGCCTCGCGCATCTTGTCGGTCAGCCAGTCAACCTTGCGTCGGGTGTTGCAAAAGATGACTGCTTGTGTAATGGTAAGTGTGTCGTAGAGATCGCAGAGAGTGTCAAACTTCCACTCCTCCTTTTCAATGGCGATGAAGTATTGTTTGAGACCCTCGAGCGTCAGTTCGTCGCGCTTAACGAGAATGCGCACAGGATCCGTCATGAACTTGGTGGTCATCTCAAGCACATCGTACGGAAGTGTGGCGGAGACTACAACGACTTGTGTGGCGGGTGGGAGGTAGCGGTAGACGTCGTAGATTTGTTCGCGAAATCCCCGGTTGAGGAGCTCATCGGCTTCGTCAAGAACGAGCATCTTGATATTGCGTGTGCGGAGGTTACGGCGGCGGATCATGTCAGCCACACGTCCTGGCGTTCCAGAGACGACGTGCTGACCGTAGTCGAGTTTGCGGATATCCTCGCCCACGTTTGTTCCTCCAATGCAAGCGTGGCATTGTACGTTCATATAGTCGCCGAGACCCATGATGACCGACTGGATTTGGGTCGCAAGTTCGCGGGTAGGCGAAAGAACGAGTGCTGTGTCGCATTAGCCTGCGCACTTCCCGTGAAGCCATCTGAACGTACCCTGTGTCTCGCGCACCGCTGTATCGATAACCTGGAGAATGGATATGGAGAAAGTTGCCGTCTTTCCCGTTCCCGACTGCGCCTGTGCAATGGTATCACGACCTTTGCAGACCTGTACAATAGCACGTGACTGTACTGCTGAAGGCGACTCGTATCCGTAGGCGTAGATGCCGCGCAGCAGGTTCTCCTTCAGGTGCATCGCCTCAAACGTCGGCGCTACCGTGACCTCCTTGGAGGTGGAGAACTCCATCTTATCGTCCGCATTTCTATCTATTCCGTCGGCCATTTTGTGTGTAGTTTCGTCGTATGCGATGGTTGATATTGCAATAGCACCGTTCACTGTCAAGACCTGCGCGACAAACTTTGGGAGAAGTCGCGCCTGAGCTTTGCGGAGCGCCGGAGCCTCGGCGAGCTAGCTCCGGGCTACTAGCGCGTTTTCTGGATTTATGTCGCCGCGACGGGATCCACTACCAGCTTGACAACATCAACGCCGCAAAGGTCTGCACACCTAATATCGTATAACTCTCATACAGAAGACTCATAGAAACTGCAGGCGACCGCAACTATGCTTTTGGAAGATCAGCGCCAGCTCCATGAGGACCTGGAGCGTCTCGAGGACGCTGCGGCGGAGCGACTTCTTGATGACCCCCCACATGTAGGTATTACCTTTGCGCCTATCGTAACCTTGTTGTTAACATCTTGCCAGATTCGCGATCGTCTTGCACGTGACCATGACATTGCGCGATTCCTGGAACAGATCGAGAGCCAGTCGAGTCGCCTATTGAAGATCTACGAAGATGAGGACGGCAAGAGGGAGGACGAGGTTCGCAGCCTCGCCCACGGCGATACCATGGAGTCTTTCATGCAGCAAATTGCTGAAATTAGGGACTTCCACAACCGATACCCCAACGAACCCGTCGAGAACCTGGAAAAGGTCTACAAGAAACGATCACCCGAGGATCAGATGCAGTCAATAGCAGCCATCGGCTCCATGTTCACTGGCGAGGAAGGCTTCGGTCGATTCTTTGACCTGAGTACGCTGCATGTGCAATACTCCAACATCGATATTCTACGGGATAAGCGCCGCCTGAGCTATCTCCAGTTCCTTGACCATTTCGATGTCTTCACTCCTCCAGAACGCCAGAAGAAGCTCAAGTCAGAAGACTACTTTCGCTGGCTAAAAGCCATGCAAGATTATCTCGAGAACTTTATGCGGCGGACTAAGCCCCTGGAGAACCTGGAGAAGCTATTCACTAACTTTGATAAAGAGTTCGAGGAGCTATGGGCGAAAGAAGAGGTTCCGGGCTGGGAGAAAGACAACGCTGAATCCGCCCCTGCCAACGGCGAAGCACAAGGGGAGGGCATATGGTGTTCGGCATGCAAGAAAGGTTTCTCCAAAGAGACAGTTTATGAAAACCATCTTACGGGTAAGAAGCATAAAAAGGCATTGCAAGAGAGTCAGAAAGGTGCGCAGGATACAAAGCAGACAAATAGCACCTCTGCCGATATTCAGCGCTTCAAGGAGCGCGCTATCGCCGAGCGAGAGTTCCGGATCAAGAAACTTGTTGCAGCCATGCAGACAGAGCGTAGCGACACCAAGGTGAACGTTGAGCGGAAGCAAGGCATGACCGAACGGGAGCGACAGCAAGAGTTGGAGCAACTCTACTCTGAGACGCTCGAAGACGGTGCGAAGGACGACGACAAGGATTCCGATGGCGAGGGCACGATTGCCAATCCATTGAAGTTACCCCTTGCCTGGGACGGAAAGCCCATCCCCTTCTGGCTATACAAACTTCACGGTCTCGGCCAAGAACTTCCCTGTGAGATTTGCGGAAACTTTGTCTACAAGGGCAGACGCGCTTTCGACAAGCATTTCAACGAGCCCCGCCATATCCATGGTCTCAAGTGTCTTGGCATTACTAACGCAACTCTCTTTCGCGAGATCACGAGCATCGAAGAGGCAGAAGCCCTGTGGCGCAAGATTCAGAAGGACAAGAAGAAGGAGAGGGCGCTTGCGGAGAACGTCGTCGAGATGGAGGATAACGAAGGCAACGTCATGCCTGAGAAGGTCTACAGGGATTTGGCTGCTGCGGGTATGCTCTGAGCGCGGGAGGGGAACAGGTGCATGTTTTCATGTCCCTCTCAACCTACACGGCGCGGGAAAAGCCACGCACGGCCTTTGTCGTCTTCTCGCGACATTCGGATCTCTCTACATTTACTGTCATACCCAAGTCGAGGCAAGTCAAGCTTGGGTGCTTGCTTTTATTCCTATCAGAGGCGCCGCATCTTTTAACTTATCATGTACTCTCGCATTTCAAAACGAAACTGACTCGTTGGTTTTTTTGTGCATAGCTGGCGAATGGAGTTTCATCATGGAAAAATACGGATCAATTTGGTGATCCTGTCTGCTCAAGACCTTGAAGGCTTGGAGGAGCTTTGTAAATTATCACGCACGCTTGAAAGCAAATCTTAGTCGATGTCTAGAATACAAGACTTTTGGCACTTGAAATGTGAAATTGCTTTGTGGGATGTGTTCATCCATTTCCAGAGAATTGATATCGCGCCTGTGATGATAAGGAGAGTAACGATGGAGTTCTGCCAAATTTCGTTTTGCGCAATGGTTGAATGTAAAGGTGCTTTCTCCGTCTACCGTATCTACCTTCTCGTATCCGCCTCACTGTGTAGTGAAACTGCCGCTTTGGCATCGAGACTACTCCCACACCTTCACAGTCTCCTCTTTCTTGATGATGGCTCGACACATAAAGGTTGTGTTTCGTGGCACTCAAGAGGGTATATCTCCGCGACGTGTCCCGTGAAAGATCCCGATATACAAATGAGCTAGGGATACTGGAGAAGCTGTCCGGAAAGCGACATCGTCATATTGTTGAGCTTACTGAATGCTATGAGCTTCCATCACGACGATTCTATCAGCTAGGTCTCTTTATTTGGTCTGTCGTCTAATGCGATCTGTCTATATGTCTAGAGTATATGGACACCTTGCACAACTCTATAATCCTTAGAACGGCCAACAAGCGTAGTCTTGCTCAATTTAGTCCACGAAGAAAATTATGCCCTGGACGAGATCATCAGACTCTTAGAAATCTCTCGGAAAGCTTCGACATCAGGCTGTTGCAATGGATGTGAAGAACGGCCACTGAAAAAATATAACAGATCGATGCGATACCTCCATTCTGGTTTTGCCTGTCAAGCCAAAGCCATAGCATACCTGCATGATGACCGAATGATCAAGCATAAGCAAATCAAGCCTTCTGAAGTTATTCTGTCCTCAAGTGGCCTATGGATGACGTATTTCGGCTGGTTCCTAGACATCTCCGAGCTGAGCAACAGCGCAACAGACAACGGACTTACTATATCTGCCAAATACCATGCATCTGAGAGAGCATCATGGGGAAAGCGCTATTATGGAAGATCAGAGGACATATTCGGGCTTGGTTGTATCTACTCCGAGATGATGTATCAAATAGTGGCGAGATCAGTGCACAGCAGGGGAAAGGCTATACACACTATGCGAATCTGTACCAGGTTGAAAAAGAGCTTGAGATGCTGCTTAAAAGCAATCAAGGCAACCAAAGAGTACGGCATCTCGCACAACTCATCAAAACGATGATGGTTCGCGACGACGAGGCGCGCCCACGCAACAGCGAAGTGGTGAACGTGTTAGATGTAGACTTTCAGGATGGGCTCTCCTTCTTTGGAGCTTGCTATTCTTGAAACGAAACACTGCCACATATGTACGTCACGAATCAGCACCAAACGCTGATGCACTGGAGACTGACCAGTTTATCGCGAGCCTCTGTCACTTCTCTTCTCTTCGATGCGACGAATAAATCACAGTTCCTCTGATGCCAATAGCTGTCCATCGATTATGAACGTGAAATACAATCCGATGCTCCTTCCAAGGTTATCTCGGGTTGCTTGCTCTTTCACAAATGGCACCCGAATATGCCATGAATCAGGACGCGCGCGCAACCCAACACAGCCGCAAATCAAACCTGGCGGTAGCACACATCCTATCTTCCACCTATCCCGATAGGTATCGCTAAGAGTGGTATTTTCTGCAGCGGTGTGCTGCAAGATAGAATATCCGTCGAGTACAGGTGAGTGATCTGGGGCAATCGGACCTGGGGATGGAAGGGATCAGCAGTTCTAGAGTTGTCTGCTGTGTCATCTCAGCAAAACATCAAGAGATAGAGATAAAGTCGGACAACAATTTAGAGTCTAGTTTCGTTCGGTATAGATGTCGCGGAGTGACCTGGACAGTGTGAGCCCTGCTGCCAAGCGAGCACAAGCCTGTTGCCGTCAACACTAAGGCCTGTCAACCTGTGACCTGGTCAGTGGTCGCCAAGAAGAACGTTGTAGTGTCAATCGAGCGAGGCAGCGTTGTGCATATTTTGATTAAAAAAGCACTGTCGGGAGTCTTGGGTCAATGTTTGGAATACCGAAAAAATGGGGCTGCGGTATTACCGGATAGCAGACCTCGGGATGGACAGACACAGTGCCGGAACATTGAGGCGGCATGTCATGCCCGGGCACGTCGTTTATGCCCGGAGCGACATGAGGCTTCATCGCAACGCTGGGGCCCCTGGTAGGTTTGCGCGACACGGATATCCATGTACCTAGGCATGTTTTGGCGTTTCGTTAAAATCGCATCCGTTCCGATGAGTTCCAGACGTTCCCTTGAGATTGCGATACTACCGAACCAATATCTATGGTTCGTCAATGGGGAAAGCATCGCGACCTGCAGCGAAAGTGCCGGGGCTAACCGTGCAGAGGCGAATAGGACAATTTATCGTAGTTTGTCTGCATGTTGCCAAGATGCTTGGGTTTCGGAGTGTGAAACACATGATCCTCCCAGTTCTTGGCGGCTGCGGAAACAACCAGGATCTTTTTGGTGAGCACTAGGCTTGGCTACTGCTTAAGTGTGTTTCGACGAGTCGTTGGCGTTCCTGTAATCATTCCAGATTGAGACGAATTCCAAGGAATACTCTACGCGGGCGCTTGTCATGGGCTCATGACGGTCCACAGTCGCCGTAGCTCGACTGGAATAGATGAAAAAAGTGATTTGGCCATGGAGATTACAGCGGCGAAGTTGTACAATTCCCCATGGCAGGAAATGACGTCCGTGATGATGTGCAAAGTCGTCTTGTATAAGTACCACACTGTCGCCATTGTTAAAAAATCATCGCAGTCACCGGCTTTCGATACCAACCACTACATTCATTCTTTTACCACTTTCGCTTCTTTTTAACATATTCAACCATTCTTTTCTCCATCAACATGAAGGCTGTTGCTCTTTTCTCTCTGCTCGCGCCCATGGTGGCCGATGCCCATTACATTTTCAGTAGTCTCATTGTCAACGGCGCCCAAGTTGGCGGCGACTTTGCCTACGCTCGCAAGAACAGCAACTCGTACATGCCGTCGTTCACCAGCGAGATCGTCAACTCTCCCGAGCTCCGCTGCAACAAGGGCGCTAAGCCTGGCAGCACCGGCACCTACACTGTCAAGGCCGGCGACAAGGTCGGCTTCAAGCTTTCCTTCAACGAGAAGATCGAGCACCCCGGCTGTGGCTTTGTCTACGTCTCCAAGGCTCCCAGCAAGGTCAACACCTACGACGGTTCTGGCGAGTGGACCAAGGTCATGCAGTCCTGCCTCAAGAACCCCAGCACCCCTGGTGTCGATACTGCCTGGGAGAACTGGCAGCAGGACCGCCTTGAGTGGACCATTCAGAAGAACATTCCTGCTGGCGAGTACCTTGTGCGTGTTGAGCACATCGCCATCCACGAGGGTCACGTTGGGTAAGTTTCATCCACCACCACATATAACCTATATCATGTAACTAACAGCTCAATAGCAAAGCGCAATTCTACATGTGAGTAGCCATTTAAAGGCACAAACGTCGACAATGAATGCTGACATGCAATAGGGAATGCTTCCAACTCAACATCCAGTCCTCCGGCACAGGCAAGCTCGGCCCCACCGTCAAGATTCCCGGTCTCTACAGCGCCCAGGACCCCGGTATTGCTTTCAACAAGTGGGTCAACCCCAAGTCCTACGTCGTTCCCGGCCCTGCGCTCTGGAACGGAAACTAAGCAACTCGAGTTGCTTAGTTGGCTTGATAGTGTGCTATCTTCTCACATCACATCATGAGGGCAGCACGATGGCGGTGAACAAAGACAATGAGGATAGTACACTGGCATGGGGGTGTTTACGGCGAGACAACGTAGGATTGGTTTAGATGGAGCCCAGTACTCGGCTTTTTACATAGACTAGCGCTGTTACCAATGCAGCCTCAATCAATCTATGTAATCAACCACAACTCAAGACCACCTTGATCATAGAATATGTGATGAAACCTTGCGCTTCGATGGGCTAGCTGATAAAAGTTCTGCAGTTATTGGATCGAGATTTGGTATCCAATCTCGGCAGTGCGAATGTCGCACTCAAATGACCACATCCTAGGTAACCACAAATTATCTTCATCTCTACAAAATTAGTCTTGTAGATACAGGGTATCCAGGCTGTGGCTATATTTTAGTAAGCTCAAGATGTGGGTATACGTGTGCTTTTCATACTCCAGTCTGTCTTGGTACCTAGCAGGAATAAGAGGAGCATAAGTATATGTGATTAATATGACTGTACCGATGATTATCATCATGGTAGGAGATGTTTTCTACCAAATAAAAATGTGGATTCTACTCGGAAACATACTCGCGAACTTGAACGAGGCAAACATGTGTCGCGTTAACACTTTGAAGATCTGAACGTCAATTCGGAAACCCCATCCCCCGAGCGAAGACGAGAAAGCCGATGTCACCATCAACGAAGTTTTTGGGGAACGTGAGGACGTGGATAAGGCGCTGAAAGACGAGAAGCTAAAAGACGTTGACGTAAAGGGGGAAGTAGAGGAAGGAACTTGATGAACCGGACTGGGAAAACCATGGGCGAACTCGACATAAACTAGCTCCCTGATAATCTTTCTGCGGATTCGGATGACGATACATAGGATGAAGGTACGTCGGTTCTTTCGTATGCTCACAACCTACGCTGATAGCTGCTATGTAGGTCAAAAGTAACTACGGTAGCGCCACCGAAGCGAGGGACTACTTCGACCCGAACGGCAAGGCTGCTTACATGCACGATCAGTTTAGCAGGGCACAATTATCCTCTTTATAAGTTCTGGAGCTTATGTCTGGTTATTTAAACACACCAATCGTATAACCGGTGGGCGGGTGTATCTCTACTAGGCATATAATTAGGCTCCATACATCTACAAGGCAGAAATCTCACCACTCAGCTATCTTTCTTACCGTTCAATATCCATGTGATGGCGCAAAGCCTTGGTTGAGCGCATTTATGTTAGTGGAAAAGATGGACTCCATATCTAGACTCATGAAGCATTTCAAGATGCTGGCACTACATTCCATACTCCATACTCAGTCTGACATTTCTCTGGGAAACTCGTATCAATTGCCGATTTGTAACCCTCTTCCAATCATCTATTTCCCTCAAATGCCTGTTAAAGGGCATTGTATCAGAAGCACACGTAAAGATACAACCTAATTATAATCTCACTAAAAGTACATGTTCCCAACCCTCATATCCTACAAACCCAACGCCAATAACAGTAACAACAACAACAACCCTACCTCAAAACCCCATCTTCATCATACAAACTCACCGGCGTCCCAAACCCATCCGCCACCACCCTTCCATTCGGACTCGTAATCTGAATGCGCACATTCGGTGTCCCCACGCCTAGCACACTGCGCTTCCTATACCGAGCACTGCGTCTGCTGTCATTACTATCTCTCTTCTTCTTGGTGTGCGAATGCGAGTATGAATCATCGTCTTCCTGTTTCGGCGACGACGTATCCTTTGCAACTTCAAAGTCGCGTTTCCTGCCCTGTTTCGAGGGTGGTGTACAGGGTGTGGCGAGGGGGGATGACGCAAGGGGTTTATAGCGATCTTTTGGTTTGGTGGGGGAGGATGGCGGGGGAGGAGTGTTTGAAGTCCATAATTTCTCGCCGTCTTCCCAGATACTGCTGGAGTGCTGGGATGCTCCTACTGTGGTATCGTCTTCTTCTACTATGCCTACGTTTGTTGAGCGCTCGGGTTGGGCGATGGAGATGGATGTTATGCTTGTATCTTCATTGAGATCGAGCATGGTACATCCTTCGTCGTAGTCTTCTAGTATACTTCCTACTAGCCTCATTCCTTCGGCTTCGTCGAGTTCGACGGAACATTCGTCTTCTAGTTCGTCAAGCCAGCTCTCGTCACCGGGGACTTGCATGCTATCTTCTCGACCAAGTCTAAGATATCTTCGCTCGCCCCGTCCTGCTTTCTTAGCGTCTGCTGCATCAGAATTCATCCGCCTTAGTACAGCGATGGATGAGCGCAGTGGTCGAGGAGGGGATCCCCGTGGTCCACGTGGCCCGCGAGACGGAGGGCTGAGCCTTGGTAATTCGGCAAAGTTGATGGAGAGGTTATTGTTCGGCAATTGAGCATGACTTGGCCGTGGCGAACTAGGAAATACAGGGCTTGAAAGCTCTATAGGCGAGGATGTAGGCGATGGTGATGGCGAAGGCAGGGTGTAGTTGGAGCTAAACTGCACAGAACCCACACGACCTATCGTAGGCGAGTCATACATCTTCACAATCGGCGGGCTCGACGGAAACGCAGCGTCAAGAAGAGGGTCGAACTTAGATCGTGCTGAGTCGAGTGATGTTGGTATCGCCAGAATCGACCGACTACTGTTCGGAGATCTGAAGATACTGGCATTGCCCTCATCAAAACTGCTGTTAAGCATGCTAAAAGCATCCTTACTGATTATTGATGGGTCGATGGTATCGGCTGGTTCCTCTGGGATGGCGGTAGCGTGGATTGGAAGGTTATATGCCGAGTGAGCACCTAATGTGAAACTTGGTGGGAACACCGTCTTAGGTGAGACTGGAGGCGAGTCGTGGTATTGCAATCGATCAACGTCGGCGGTTTTCTGTGAACTAACAGACGATTCTTCCGGAATGGTAGCAAAAGCGGACTGGAAGGCTCGCGGATTAGGGTTTGTTGGTGTTTGGTATATGCAGCTGGGGGTTTCAGGATCGTATTCGTCGATGTCGATTATGCTGGTTGGCGAAGGTGACCGCTCTCGCCGAGAGTTTTGCGTCCCGAATGGATACTGCTGTAGAAATGGCGTCTCAGGAATCCAATTTCCACAGAAGTCGAGCCGCTGGGTGGGAGGAAAGGAGAGGGGGCGGGTCATATCAATGTCCACTGGCTCGATGACAGAAGGTGCAGCGGGGAACTTTGATAAACTGAAAATAGAGCCGTCACTCAAACGCTTCTGCTCCCGTTCTGATAGATGGGGGAGGATGTGATCGGTTGGTGAAACTACAAAGGATTGATCGTAACCTATAAGCGCAAGTTCGGGAGAGGTTGATGTCAGGGAAGCTCGTAGCGAGGTTGTATTAAACTTCAGCTCGGGGGCAAACGTTGAAGAGCGTGGCGGTAACGGCAGTGAGCGTGTGTTTGATGATCCTGATCCTAAGCTGGAGGACTTGTTTGTAGAACCACATGGTGCCCCGTCAATTCCCTTATCCATCACCCAAGACGCACTTGCTGGTCGACTGGGTGGGCCATGGATGGTTGGCACAAGAGAGATTCGAACACTGTTCTTCCGTCGATGGCCTTGACGAGCTGCTGGGCTGCCTTTCAAGGCAGACGGCTTTCCAGATGGTGAGATAGAGGTATAGTCCCATTGGAACGGATTTCCTCCGCTGCTTCTCGAAGATGTCTGCGAAGACTGACGTTTGGGCTGACGCATGGCTCCATTTAGGGCATGTGAGTTTTTGTTTATCGTGTATTGTCTTTCCGGTGATCCAGCCGCAGAGACCATGGTCTTCGATTTGCGCTTCGGCGTTATCGTGTTACGCGACGTGATAGGACTGGCATCTGAAGTCAACTTGCTCAAAGCGAGGGCTTGCGCTCTCATGGCTGCAACAGGCAACTCTGAGCTTGACCCAGCATTTCCGTCGGTAGTATTGGATTCCCTCTGTACCTCGGGAGACGTGTTAGTGCCAAGTGAGAATCGGGCTTGAGGATTAGGTTTGCTACGAAGATCCAGCGTATCTCGGAATGATCTTCCCCCAGCGAGAGAAGACCCTTTCGCATTAGGCTTGGTAATCTTTTGCCCGCTAAACTTGGTTGAATGGGGCACGATAGGACTCAAGCGTGTAGCAAGTATCGAAGTATCAGCAGACCCGAAGCTTGAGATTGAGAGTTGGGAAGGCGCATGCTTGAGTTGGCTACGTCGCTTGGCTTCGCTCTTGATACGAGCGATATCCAAAGGAAGAGGAGGAAGGATGACATCCGGTACTTTCCCGGACAACTGGCTGCAAAGACTGGCAGATCTCGCTCGCAGTTGAGGGCGCGAAGGCGAAGCGGATGGTACCCCAGCCACAGACCGTGCTCGTAAGAGACGCATGCTACCATTCGGGCTTTCAAGAGATCGACCAGCCAACTGATCATCTGAAGCATTCATGCTAGAGTATTGGTTTTGGTTGCGGAAGGCTGGGTGGTCGCGCAGCAAGGACTGAGCCGAAGACGCTCGGCTGGTATAGTCTCTGGACAGTGCTAGTGAAGCCCTGCTCATATCCAAATGAGAGTTGTTTAGTATCGGCTTCAAAGGCGAGAGCTTTGGGTCTTCTATGACTGTGGAGAGTCTGGAGGCCTTGATCTTCCTCATCGGAACCCCGTGTCCAGATAGTCGACGCGCCGAGAATGGCCACGAAAGGCGGTTGTTCCTCCTCACACCATCAGTGGGCGGAGCTGGCACATAATGCGCAGGGACACTGTTTGAATCTGTTGATCGAAATGTCTCCACGGATGTTAAAGCGCCCCATCCGGATGCTCTATTGAAAGGTAGAACAGTGTTCCGTCTTAAAACAGCGCGCGGTCTCGATACCACTCCTTGCCTTGCCTCTTTCTGGACCTGTGTGATCATAACACCTCTCTGCTCCAGATCGGCAAGTAGCCTCTTGTGTATCTTCCTGGCTTCGACGAGTCGGAATACCAGCAAGGCTAGAGCGCACAACAAGGTTGCGCCGACACTGCTGACAATTGCGATAGTGGCCGTGGTACTTAGCTGCGCCCCCGAGGTTTCGCGCCTGTAAATGTGAGGCATTGCTGCTGCTATGAGTTGTGATTGCTCAGACGTTCGGGATTGGGTAGTCGATTAGTGCTGCGTCGATTTGGTTCCGTAGCTTGATTATGCGCTGTAGGTTATGAGGTCGTAGCGTAGACTAAATTCGATTATACTGTGTAGTGTTTTCGAATTATTAAATCCTCCTCTTGATAGATTAGTCCCGTCTCTAGTAGTAGCAGTGCACACGGACAAACAAACAAACGTATAGCGCGACGACGTCCGCAACAAAAGCTATCACGAACCTTTCCGAACAGGATGGGACGTGTATGTAAACATACCTGTGGGTGTAGTCCTGCTTCACCATTCGTTGTCAGGGTAAGTAGAGGAATGCAGGCGAAAATATGAAGAGCAAAACAAGAGAGCTACAAAGCCTCACGAGGTACATTTGCGGAATGTGACCTATCGCATCTAGCCGACCACAAGTCCAGCCACACAGGGAGAGCCACTTTGGCTTTTGCAAGCACCTGATCGAGAACGAAGCTTCAAAGACCCAAACGGTTTACCCTGGGTCGCTCACTTGGTGATTTAAGTAGCGTGCCATGACATCCATAGATGTCCAGATTCCGCCAGACAGAAAAGATTTCTACATTGCAACACTCTTTGCAACGAGTTTTTCAAGCATGCTCTAAATTCGCGTTCTGCGTCAGTGCAACAGCACAGAAATGGGAGAGCAGAGGGTCCCAAGGGAGGGCAGAAGCTCGAGACCAAATGCCAGAATAGGTCTTCATGTCTCCGCTAAACTTGGATATGTTGGGGGTTCAGATATCCAGATTGGATCGAACTTATAAGACATTGACGATAGCGCGCTTATGGGTACGGATGGAAGCGATGGAACAGTGGCTGCAGATGGTGGTGGCGAAAGTCGTTCCTAGGGCCCGCAATCTAGCGGGAACCGCAACCCACTGTAATCGACGCCTGCCACCAAACCTACCAGATCAGGCAATCCCACAGAGACCACTCTCCGTTCTGTGCAGCCTGCAGCCATCGACGCCTACAACACACCTACCTGATCAGGAAAGCCCCATGTCTGTATCACGTGTCGAATGAAGCCTTGGCGCAGTTGGATCACAACCTACTATAGTATGCTGTACCATCTTGCCGCGCTCAACACCTTCATCGAACCTGCCTAAAGCGGAAGTGACACAGCAGCAGCCAGGCCTGAGATATGTTGTGAAACATGCTGCGATCAATGGTACTCAAAGTTGCCCGTTTGAGTAGGTACTTGGGGCATTTGATAGATTGAATCTGTGCTACCTGCAATCAACGGGTTCCGAGAATTTCCTATTCTAGTCAAGGGAAAAGTGAGTGAGTGAAGCACGGGGCAGTGAAGTGACCTGAGCTTACTTACGTAAAAGCCTGCTGACGGACTGTGAAGACTGCGTCCGTTGGAAATCTACTGTGATCAATGCTTGAGCGGAAATTACCCAAGAGGGACAGCAACTACTTGCCGCATGAAAGCCACAGGAACTAACAGCTGCAGTCTTTTTTTGGAGCCGCGGAGCTGCGTAACGATAATCGGAAAACATACCGTAATCAACGCCCAAGAGCGTATAATTACCTAAGATGGGTAATGAATTGAATGCCGAGTGAAACCCTCTAGAATCCATGGTTTCGAACATTATTGCCTGAACTAGGGTGTGACGCGACGCCAGACAAGCCCGCTCGAGGCCGAGACCCTTCTGCTTAGCCGGACGCTTGCTATCTTCAACGTTTCTGAGGATATTGCCTATCTAGGTAATACATCTCGGCAAAACATTTGCATTTTGAGTCAAGTAGAATATGAAGACGAGCAAAAATCGTTATATGCACAATGCCATGTACGCGTAAACGAGTGGGCGCACTGCCAAACTCTGGGTATAAACATGGGTATGCAAGAAGAGAAGAATCAAGGTGAAGAACGGAATCCCAAATCAAAACGTCAAGCCCGGCTTGTTCTTCCTCCAAAACATCGCTTTCGCCGCATTTACCGTCTGCGGCGGCGGATCAAATTTTGGCTGTGCCTCTTCGATATCCATCTGCTCCAACTTCCTCTGCGAGTTTCTCTTCAACTCCCGCTTCAGATTACGCTCGTCCTTCTTGCGCATCCATGCAACCCAGATGAAGTAGATTGCAACAATCAAACCCATACCGCCGATGATACCGCCGACTACGGCACCAGCGAGACCCTGACTTTGCCATTGGGACACCTTGGGGCGTACATATGCCACAGGCGTGGACTTGGGGCAAAACGTTACAGGCATGACCAAGTTATTCTTTTGGACTGCCTTGGCGAGGAAGAAGTTGTTACTTTCATAGTCTGCCATTAGGTAGACCTGACCGAGAAAGGCGATGCCTAGGTAGAACGGGGTCTTGTCTGACTCCTTGCGATCTTGAATGGGTGTGATGTTTGACGCGTTCATCAAGACCTCAGGCGGAAGGGTGACGGTAAAGCCATCCTCAAGAACAATTGAGAGTGTACCATTGAATGCGTTTTTCAGCTTCAACGAGTGGTCGCCCCATGTGTTGTCCTGCTCAGCGCCCAGCTGATTGATAAAGTTTTGGGTGATCTGGTATGGTAGCGAGAAAGGGTGCTGTTCCGTCGAGATTTGGGCCTCAAAGCTTTCAGAACGCGACTCTACGCCAGTAAAGGCAGTGTTGTCAAAGAGTGACACGTTGCCGCTTCCGTTCGCATTGGTCAGGATGACATCCTTGATGCGGACGCTCATCGGGTTGACGTTTTCAATGTTCATGGGGTACCTGTGCGGTTCCCCTATAAATCGACCCGAATCGTATCCTCCAAACACATTGCTGCCGTTGACTATGCCCCCGGCACGTTCAAACCCATGTCCAATATATAGTGAGTAGGTTCTTCCCGCTATCATGTCTTGCGCAACAAGGTCTCGTAGTAGAGTCGACGATGATCCCATGCCAACCCGTCCCGGTGTTATCGACCCCGAATCAGCTACCTCAATCGTCGAGTTATCCACAAGTGTTTGTGATGCGCCATCTGATTCGAAATAGTGTGTGTAGAGTCGGAGTACTTCTTGGCCAAAAGATGCAGTGAAACCCTCCTGGGCTTGGTCCAGTGACTGGAAGTTTACGTCTTGCACGAAACTGCACAAAGTATGAGTAAAAACACTTGTCGTCATAGAGGTCTAACATACGAAGTCGAATCTTGGGAGTTGAAGAAGCCTCCTGTACTATTGAAGCAATTTCGAAGCGTAGTGTTGTCTTTGCAGTAATTGCCTGATGCAAATGATGTATGGTTTTGTTGTAGTGATGGCCATAGACTCTGGTTTTGTGCTGGTGTGCCTAGCCCGATGAAGGACCCATACTGAAAGACTGGAGAGTCATGAACAGCTCGCTTATGAATATCGACATAGATTGGTTTCTTGGTGCAATTTGAGGCGACTGTTGACTGAGCAAACAGCACGGTCGCTGAGAGGTAAAGAAGAAGTGATGCCATGACGGATGGTGAGAGACGCTCGTGTCCAGCAAGCTGTAGGTCAGGATAGAACACAAAAGGCTTGGCACATGGAGAGACAGAGGTGCACAACAACACTGCGAAACGTCTTAAGCTCGAGTTGTGGAGATGCCGGAGGCCAAACGATGTCTTTGTAGGCCCGCATCATCTGTACTCGGATACACTAAGATGAGCTCAAGGGTGGTCAGCCATTCACAGGGAAGGTCAGCTATTCTTGCTTTGCGGGAATATCCATAGTACTCCAGTTTATGGCGCATGACTGCACCCCTGGGCGCTGTCTAGAGCCGCATGGGACTGGAGAGCGCCTGCTGATACTGTTGTGGAAATACCACGGCCTCGGGGAGAACACGGCGTGAGCGCTTCGACTAGGTTCATACCTCAGAAGAACGACGATGCGCTCGGAAAATAAGCATCACCGACTTAGGGGCTTTACTGATTGGGTCCTTTTTGTAGGGTGTTGTACCAAAGATAGTAGGCGTTTACAACATGTGGTCGATTGGACGCGGGCTTCTCGCGAGCGTCCCATGTACGCGCCCGAACGTTGACGCACGAGCCTCAGTGCAGATGTGGAGCCAACACCAAGAGCTATTCTTAACTTTGCGCCATTAGGACCTTTGAACACTACCCGCCACCACGCCCGCGGCAGATTTACGCAGCGATCCGATTCGAGGACGGTGCACCGTAGATTTGCTGATTGTCTTGCCAGTCATCCCGCATTTCATGGACATTCCCCCACACAGGCCTGCACGTTCTATTTCCTACCCAGTGGGTCCAGCTCGTATATGCAAATTCATGATTCCCTGCCTGTTCAGACGAGTTTGTGTGTTTCTTGAAGCAAGTCTATCGAGCATTTGCATTGCGCTATAGCGGTGCCCGCTGTTGCGTGAGACGTACCACGACCGCTTCACGAGGGATGCTCAAGCTGATTGCATGCTATGCATACATCAAGTCAGACGCGTAATGCGAGTCTCACTTTTTCGTCGTGCACGTGTGATGGTTTCGTTCTGATCTCCATCCAATTCTAGATCTGACAATAATCATTTGTATCAGATGACAAAACAGTGTGTGAGGAACCGCCCTGAAAGCGCGCGATAAAAGTTGGGTTGGTTCTCACTGTGCTAGTCATCTGCTTACGCATGTCTCACTTCTCTGAGAAAGGCGCTCTGTAAGCGTTGATGCAACGCTTAACCGGCTTCGTTTAATGACTACGTATGAGTCTGGAACCTGCTGCCCTCTTGTCTCATGTACAGAGGCAGCGCCTGTACATACACTCGCTCCCCATCATTATAAGATATGACGCTTAATGATAAATTTTGAACACATAAAACCTACCAAACCTGTACTTCATCGCCCGCTACGCTAAATGACAATGCCGAGAGTTACAGACATGATTGATAGTACTGCATGACGAAACATAGCGAAAAGAATACCGTGGATCCCACCGACGAACAACGTGATTAATTGCAAAAACAAGGCCCCCCATGCATGCTCAGGTATTGATAAGTACCCAGCGTTTTTCCTTTTCCGTAGGGCCTACCCTTGCAGCGACAACGCTCAGGGTATTAGTGATGGCATCCTTTGGCAACTTGGGAAAATACCTTCTTCAACGCCTCAATCATGCCAATCTTGGTCAAGTCCTTTCCTTCAACTTCAGCCTTGAACGCTGGAAGCTGCTCAGGAGGTACCATACGTTTGGCTTTTGTGGGCTTGCCTGGTGTGGTGACAGGTGGATTTTGAGGGGCATTTAATGTGTTTAACATGCCGTTCATCGTGCGTTGAGTCAGTGGTGCTCGGGGTGGGTTCATGACACCACTTGTAGAACTGTCTTTCTTTGCGACGGTAGCAACACTTGCTACAGCTGTAGAGTCAAGCTCCCAGTATGATGTCGCAAATGGATCGATTGATCGCACTTGGGGATCCAACAGAAAGCCCATGGTGAAGCCTTTGAAGTCGGTGCAGATGGCGTCAGAACCATCGTTTAGCTTCGACACTTTGTCTACATCCTCCCAGCACAGACCAGTACTGACAGGGACCAGATCACCACTGATCAGGCGTCGTTTGACTTGTGGATCCTCTTCATCATCAAGGAAGCCGTCCAGGTCGTCTTCCGCATCGTCTTCGTTGTCGTCTTCACCGTCAGAGTCCAGATCTTCACCTTCTTCGGGCTCATCCCATTCAGCTTCAGAGTCATAGCTGTAATCGGTGTCTGGTCGGGTCTGAGAAAGAGGATTACGCGCAAGCCGAGAGGCTTCGGCATCCGGGTATGGCCTGGTGTATGTACCATAGAATGGCGGCCGGACGTCCGTACAGAAGTGAATGTACTTCATTGGGATATCCTTTAGCATCTCTAAGGGATTTCTTGATACCTTGTTTTTCTCAGCAGTTAGATCAATGGGGTCATCCGACGAGCTGTTGAAAAGTTCGACGATTTCTGCAATTGTTGCCGTTTTCTGGCCCCGATGGCTACATCTCGGGAAGACCGACGCTAGATTTGCTGGCGTGGCAGACTCCGATCGCATATCTTCCTTTGAAATTATTTTCTCCAGTCGCGCCCTGGCAGCTTCCATCTGCTCGGGGTCTTTGAGAAAGGTATTCTTCGGCGCTAGGATGGTGTGTGGAGGAACATTGAATGGCAGGAAGTACCGTTCGTAGTCAGACCGTGCGTTCTTAACGATGGCTTTCTGCGGAGATGGAGGGGTCAAATTAGTATTGGCTCCAGTTCTGCTGGGCAATGATATAGGTGAGGCAGCAGGATTCTGGGAAGAAGCTACCACTGCCTGTCCTGGGCTAGATCCCGCCTGCGGCTTCACGAAGAAAGCATTCAGCTTCATCTGGGACTATGCCAAGTTAGCACTGACTGTGTCTGTTTGTATATTTGCGAAACTTACTCGTGCCTTCTTTGCCTTCTCTTCTTCCAAACGCTGCTGCTTCTCTTCCTTGAGGCGCTTCTTCTCATCCTGTTCCTCATTCTTCCTCCGCTTCTCTTCGTCCCTCTGTGCCTTTTGCTCTGCCTTGAGCCTCTCGTCAGCCTCCTTTTGCGCCCTCTTTTCCTCTCGAGCCTTTGCTTTCGCCTCTTTTTCAAGCCGTTGCGCTTCTTTCTCTTGTGAAGTCAGCTTCCGCCGCTTAGTCGGTTGTTGTGCGCTGCTCGGCGTTGGAATAGAGGAAGGAGTCTGGCCGTTGGTGGGTGCGGTCGAATTGGGATCGCTCGCCTTCTGAGGCGATGGTGTCTGCATGGATAGAACCGAGAGAGGTGAAGAGGCTTCTGAGCGGGTTTGTTTGACAGGAGTTGCGACGATGGGTTCATCCTCTTCCAGTGAACGCTTCTGAGGGGGTTGTGCGACGTGTGTTGGGTCCTCCATGATGTAGTGCAGGCTGACAGCCTTGGCAGATTTATGAGGCGTTGAACTGTGGAGAATTGAGATGCAATATGCGGAGTTGGGTTGTGGTTCAGCAAAGAGGGTAATTGCGTAATGGAGGTGGGAGGAGACGCGCAGGTGGGAGTCGCGACGCGAAGCGCGTGGAAGGCGCGGCGGCCAGGGTTATAGCGAGGGGAAGAATGAACAGGGGTGCTACAAGTCCAAAAACGGACTCTGCGTAATTCATAGGCTAGTTTCCTCTTCTGGAACGCTAGTGGCAGCAAGCAGTACAACGAACTTTGTCTTTCGGACTTTAGAATTTCCAGCTTTGCAACAAGAGTGGGTAGCCATGTTGAATTGAAGAATCTTAGTTTTGGCTGTTTATCGAGTTCGCGGACGCCTCCTACCCGCTGTAAGCATCGTCGTACGTCGTGCCTGCCTCTTCAACGTGCCCACGTCCGTCATTTTTCTCATCAAATTTGCTTCTACGTATTAATGCATCTGCATGCTGCCTCTCCATGATCCCTCACTAACGTCCTGGAAACTGATGGGATGTTGGCAGTAACCTCACAATATTCATGTGCAACCCTGACCTCCACCATGGATACGAGCGATTTTGAAGACATGTTGTTCGGAGAGCCATCCACGCAGATTATACCTGATGGTGCCCTCATGGAAGAATCCGAAGACGACATCCTGTTCTCGGCTTCTGGTGAGCCGCCGCTTCTCTGGCATGAACTATATGCCGCAAGCCCGACACCACCAACTGCCAGCACCTTGTTAGAAAGGCACATACCCAATGACACCACGCTACAAAATTACAAGCAGACAGGAAGACCTTTGCGTGATAGGTCTTTCGATTGATAGCTCGCTGATTGTTTTTATAGCTAATCTGTCTGCAGACACTGGGTAATTGCTCGCATCGAGGCTGTGCTTGAAAAAATCGTAGATGGCCTGCTAGACGAATCCGACTCCCTCACGATAACCCTAAAGTCGCGGGCAGCTCTTTCGCGCAGACAGACTACCGCAGTTGAAGTAGATGGAAAACTTCCTGAACCCAAAGAACGCGAGATAAACTTTCCGGGGGCAAGTGCACAGGAAGCATGGAATTTCAGTAGGTAACCCTTGGCATCTCTGGGGCCAAACTAACATTCGTTCAGCTGTACTCTTGCGGATACTTGAGCTCATCCATGGCGGTCTTGTCGATGATACCATGATGACCAAGCGGTAAATGCCTCTATTGTGGGTGACAAGGGTATATATTGACCAAGTATAGGGACATCTACTACCGACATCCCGATCTGTTCGTCAAACAGTCTGTCGTCGACCGGTACGTGGACGATCTGGCTTGTACCTTTGGCATAACTAGGTCCCAACTCAATGTAGTACGTAGCCATCAATTCTGCAATACTACTGATACTGACACCGTAGTTTTAGACTGCCGCTGCAAAAGGCTTGGTGGCTGGCAACTTCCGACTAGACCGAGAGAATGGCCACAGAATACATGGCATGACTGAGAAAGAAGTTGGCCAACACTCGTCATTCACAGTGCTGCACTGACATGCCATCAGGGCATGCTTGTACCGATAGTCGGTGAGAATGACACGCTCGACCTGTCAGAAGTACACTGGGTGCTCGTCATTGAGAAGGAGGTATGACTGATTCTCTCTGGTGACCTGTGGCCACACTGACACAGAGCTGTAGGCGACGTTCCGCTCACTGATGGCATCACCACAATGGGGTAGCTTGGGCTCGTACGGCGTGATACTGACTGTAAGCCCAAACACGGTGATAGTAGATGTTCCCTAACACTCAGTGTAGGCAAAGGGTTACCCCGACGTAGCGTCAAGGAATTTCTTGCACCAGATGATGGACTGCGCCCCCCACATTCCCACGTATGCTTTCGTGGACCTGGATCCTGACGGCATTGCTATTCTATCCACGTACAAATATGGCTCGTACCGCCTTGCTCACGAGGCGGTTACACCCACCGATACACCCGCAACAAGCCTACCCAACATTCGCTGGCTTGGTGTAAAGAGTCACCACATGAGCCGAACTCCGGTAGGCGAAGATGACACAGAGCCAAGTACAATGCCTCAACTTCAGGGCTTGATGAAGTTGACAGCGCGCGATCGCACAAAGGCAGCTAAAATGCTGGAGTGGAACTTGTGCACGGAAGATGGACCTGAGCAAGATTGGAGACAGGAATTGCAAAAGATGCTCATGTTCAACATCAAGGCCGAGATGCAGATACTTGATGAGCTGCCAGGTGGGTTGGTGTCATGGTTGAGCAGTGAGCTCTGCAGTGATTATCCAGAGGACGGGATGCTCTTCTGAGGGGTTTGTCCGGGGGTGGTGCAAGGGCCCTAGATAGCCGGTTAAGATTGATGTAGTGTCGACACATTGAAGCTATTCACCCCCGTCCGGACTCGTATATGACTATGGTGTCATATATACCGAACATATACAAGCCATGTGCGACGCTGGTAAACATGTCAAGACGTAGACCGGGTCCAGGGTGTTACGGATATTCGCCAAGCCTGGTCCGCGTCCGGCCAACGCATCCTTCTCGATCACCGCAGCCCACACAACAACTCAGACGGCGTTGCATAGCGGCCCTGCAATGCACTGACCTGCAGCTCAGAAGTAAAACCCACAATGGCCGGATCCGCAGCAATTTCTAATGACCCGCGCGTCCCGTTCCAGGCGCCATCGCTCCCACCAAGCTCTTCCCTTCCGGACCGCTGCGAGCGACATGGCCCAAGTACGGCCGAGTCGAATGCACCTCCACTACCATTGACGCCTGCAACGACGGCCAGACAGTCGGTACCCCGAGGCGTCTTTTCCTCACTTCTAGGGAACAACACCACGTCGACGCTGGGTGCCCAGCCCATACTGTCCGACGAACCCGTGCCCGCCATCCTCGTCCACGCTCAACCCTCAGATGCACAGCACGGCCCGTCTGACCTGACGGCGAGTTCAAGCTCAGTGCCCAGTGCAACAACCACGTTGACCAATACCCTGCCACCCACTCAATCGGCCGCCCTCCGCGCTCTCAATGCCCCCGCCTTCCATTCGTCGCCTTCCAAGAGCAAGTCGGCAAAGTCCACGTCCAGCCGAACCACCGTCACCAGCCAGCCCGTCGTCGTACGCACCTACTCAGGCTCGAGGCATACTTCACGCCCTGGCTCGGGCTTCAACACCCCACGCTCGTTTGCCATGAACGGGCAATCCAATGCTTCGGCCCTGTCAGCAGGTTTGGCAGGCAGGACCGAGCAATTGCCGTCTGCAGATGACTTTTCCTTTTCTGCCATCCTGCGTGCCGTCGATCCCGAGATCAGAGATGCAATTGATGCCATTGCCGAGATCTGCGCACGAAGCAGGATGAGCCTCGCAGATGAGTATGACTCCCATCTCCCGCCACAGGGCGAGATAACCGGAGGGGGCCCGGCATGGGCAAGCACAGGAGCATTGGCGGGGCGGGGTCGCTTAAGCAGAGTGACTCAAGGTTGGACTGCCGCGGACAACACGCTCATGTCAGTGCCTGAAGCAAGTAGCTCGAGCGAGAGGCTTGCACAGGAGGGCCGGGTGGCGAGTAGTAAGAAGCGAAGCCAATCTGCATACGGCAGCCTGAAGAGCGTCATCAGTGGGGGTAGTAGTAAGAGGAAAGCCATTGACGGTGACACTTTCCGCGAGCAAGAGGCCGGTAGCTCCAAGCACGCGGGTGCAACACAAAACCAAGGCCCAGCTTGGGCAATCAACGCTTCCACATCGTCGTCTTCGCAACCAGCCATCACCCTCGCCGCCCCCACTGCCTCCAAACACCTCTCCCTCGATACCTCATCCGCAGCCCCCGGCACCATCGAAGCAAACGGCGAAACATCAACCGCTCGTCCCCAAACCGTCACCGCTCGAAGATTCCCAGCGCCCGCACGCAACGCGTCTATGCGTAGTCTCCCTGCCTCGCGAGCTCGCTCCGCTACACTGGGCTCGTCGATACGATCGTGGCTGCCATGGCCCCGGCCATCAGACCTCAGCCACACTAGTCAGCAAGAACTGACAAAAGCCGAAGACCGGCTTCGGGAAATGCTAATGTCTTCGCAAGCCATGGGCAAAGGCAATGCTTCCATTAGTGTTTTATAAAAAGACTGCCTTTTCTCTTTTGGAACAAGTCTCCGTTCCTCCCCCGGCGTACTTTTGGTGGCGGTGGTGGTGACAGTGACAGATACCCTGCAATTATGATGCTTGTTGCACACATATGAAAAGGAAAGCGGGTGGCTATTTTTTATTATTTGAAATTACGAACGTGGGCAGATGGGATCTTGACAACTATGATGCGAATATGAATTATGGCCTTTATGATTATGACTAACGATGTAGTAGTATAGGTAGTTTACCAAACAAATGATGAATGACAAAGAAACGTTTCATACGCTACTTTCTCCGTGTCCTGGTCTACTCAAGAAACACAAACAAAAAAGATAACAAACTATGTAAAATCAATCCAGGGTTCATTGTACATCAAATCGGCACGTCAAACGAATGGTTTGACAAATAGTTCTTCTTGACTGCGTACACACGGTATAACCAATAGTAATGAACCAGCATGAAGAAGTTACGCTATAGAGGGGGATAGTATATGTTATCAACCTTTGCATCGAAGGGATAAAGTGAAGAAGAATAAGCACCCGCAAGACGCAGTTGAACACCCAAATGCAGAAGAAAAGCACAAAAAAGTGAGTTGTAACCGTATACCGTCGCCAGCTTGGGGACGCCGAAAGTTATGATGCAATTCAACCTGCAACACATGTGTGCCGTTGTACACCCTATCCCTACTCCCTGCCAGTACGCTCTTCACGCAGAGTATACATGTTTGGTACATTAGCGAACTGGTCAGCTTATCGGCCGTAGCCGTTGCTTGTTGTCCCGCTGCCCGATGGCATGGGCGATGCAGAGGCTGGTTTCCAGATCTTGACGCGCATATCGTCGCCTGCAGAAGCAAAGGTTGTGGGGTCTTTGGGATGCCATGCTACGCTGTTTACGCAGCCGGGGTGTGCGTCGAGGGCTTCAATGAGCAGTCCGTTGGAGCGCCATATGTAGATCCTTGAGTCTAGAATTACTTATTAGTGGATGAGGTTTGGATGGGAAATGCGAGATATACCTTCGCTACCGCTGACGACAAAGTTCTCGTCTGCACCACCAAATGCTGATCGAATGATGAATTGCTTCTGGATGTGTCCTTCAAATCGCTGAATCACGTCGCCAGTGTCAATTTCCATGAGCTTGATCTGATCTGGACTCATGCTGACGAGCATATGCCGCGAAACCTGGCTGATGGAGACGCTCGTTAACTTGACATCTTCGAGTTGGAACTCGTGAATCTTCTCGTAGCTGACAAAGTCGAACACAACAATAGAGGTCTCGGTAATAACAACGAGTCGTTGGCCGTCAGGCGATACTGCCAGGTCATTAGCGCGGAGTTTCCCGCTATCGTTGCTGAATTTGTGTTTGAGGTGACCGTCGAGGTCCCAGATGCCGCAGCCCATCGTATCGTCTTGTGATCCAATGATGACGCGTGTACCAGAGGGGTCCCAAGCTGCTGTTGTGCATGGATAGGTGAAGTCACTGATACATTGTATGCATGTGCCAGTCTGCAAGAGTCAGTTGATGTTTGTGGGAAGAAGGGCATGGTCGTACCTTGACGTCCCATATCCGTGCAGAGTTCTCTGGTTGCGAGCAACATGTTACAATCTTGGTATCGTCAGGGCTCCATGCTAAATGTGTCACACCTGAATCCCGGTGTTCATCCAATTGATGTAGCACCTTGTATGTGTTTGTTTCGTAGATGATGATTGTCGTGTCTTTACTTGTCGATGCTAGCTTTGTGCCGTCGTTTGAGTACTGTAGAAACCACACCTCATCCTTGTGATGTCTGAGATCGAGCACAGCTTTTGTTGGAAAGTCGTCCCTTTCGCAGTTGTGGTCAAGATAGAGAGAGGGTGATGCAGCCGTGTTGTGATATAAGCAGTTTGCGATCCAACCTTCTTTGACCTCGTCCAGCAGCACCGATAATCGATGTTCTGGAATCATGATACTTGGTGAAATAGACTCTGCACAGAGTTAGTGGAGACTTTTAAAGTTCCGAACAGCATATCTTACTTGAAAGATCTGATAATAGATGCATTCGCGACTCGCCATTTGCGCCATCCCATTGCGCCTGTTGCCTAAGGTCCTCTGCAGATTGGCACATGATGAGACTGGCCATTGTTAGCTGGAAGACGTAGACAGAAATGCACAGAAACTCACGCTGAGAGTGCATGCAGCCTGCTCACGTCTTGGTTGAGTGGGGTCAGCTCTTGTCGAAGGACGGCGAGGGCTTTGCTAAGGTCTCTCCGTTCAAGCAGTTCAAGGTATTTTTGCTGCTTCAACCAAAACAGCATCACCTCCCGATTCGCACCCTCGGCCAACGTTAGGCCCGGCGAATGTTGCGAGCTTGGCAGTGAGCCTGACTTCCCCCATGGCTTTCCGTACGAGGCATTTAGGCCCACAACCCCTATGTTGTCGTATGTAGTCGAACCAAACAGCAATTCCTCTGCCTCTTCCCAATCGCCATTCAACACGGAGCTCCGGAACGCGGCGACGGTTGGCCCTTCGAGCTGGAAGCCGCTCTCCTTGCACAGCGCACCGGCTGCGCTGTGGTAGCCCAGGTCCGTCAGACTCTGTATCAGTATCCGCGTCACTTCTTCCCTATCGTGTCCAAAGAAGGTGGTGGGCATTGGGCGCCCATTTGCTACCGGACCACCATTTGTGTAGGAGCCGTTACTCTCGTTTCTGCTGTGCGCACTCCCGTTCGCGTTCTTGCCCAGCGGTGACCTGGGCGCTGCCGACTGTGATGATCCGTTGGTGAAGTTCCTCGAGGGCGATTGTGATGATTTGGAGCTGTCGTTGTCAAGGCGCATTGTCCCGTCTTGGGTGCGCCTGCGCTTGGAGATGTGGTGGGGCTGTCTGCCTCTATTACCGTGCGCTAGAGGGTCCTCTTCGTCTTCTCCTTCGATGGCCGAGAAGCTGTGCCTGCGCTTTCCGGCGAGAGTGTGTTCGGACGGCGTGGTAGTGGCGGCAGATGGGTAGTCGGAGAGCCGAGGCGTGGGTTCGGGGAGGTTCAAGTGGGCAGAGAGTACTGGGGAAGGAGAAGCGGGGGAGTTCGGAATGGCTGGGTAGTCGGCGGCGATTGGGGAGGGAGGGTTTGGGGCGGTTTCGTCTGCCAGGACGACGTTTGGACCTGGTTACCCGCAGATGACGCGGGTACGAGTTGGTGGCAGCGCTGTGCCGTGAGGGCGTAGAGTTTGTAAAGTTAGATACCTGGCATGGATGGCTTCGAAAGGGTAGACTGTTGGTGTCGAGTGCCCAGCGTAGCGCAGGGGGGGTGTCTTGCGGGCTGGCTGGTGGTCGAGGATGCGGAGTGAGGGCGGAGGTTTTGGAGCAGCAGGCAATGTCACGAGCCGAGCGACGATGATGCCACTGTCAGAAGGCAGGGGCGTGAAGAGTACAGAGGGTGCTGTAGCTGTGCTGATGATGGTATGGCCGGCACAGAGGCGTGTAGAAGCTACTAAAATACTCAAAGTCGTTGTCTTGTGGTGCTTCGCAGTGTAGGTCGTTGACGTACGTTGGTAGCTGGCTGGCTACCTAAGTACGGTAGGTGCACCGGATGCGTGAACCTTGCCGGACCTTTGGGCGCCAAGTGGCAGCCACGACGTCTGAGAAGTTTGCCTGGCGCAGTCACAATATAACTAGAATCGTAAGCTTCCAAGGCACACAGGTAGTGGTGCAAAAATCATCCAGGTGGCATTCATGTGCAAGCGGCGAGTGTCGACTATGTTGTCAAGGGCACAGAACAGGCATCCGCGTGGAACTGCTCGGGTGGAGCCGTTCTCGTCACAAGGTCCCTGATAGCCCGATAAGAAAGCAAGCTAGCTGCTAGCCATGGCACTGCTCACTGCTCACTGCTTATGCCTCTCCAGCTTTCATTCTTCACCTAATTCTACTTTTCCTTCTCTATGTGACCAAAGGCGCCAATTCAGCTGCATCCCTACCACACATGTCGTGGCACCACGTCATAGTGAACACGGCACCCGCTGTCATGCAGACCAGCCAACCGTGTCTAGCCAACTCAACTCCTACAACTTCATCGTCGCATTCCCGCTTGCCTCATGTTCCTTGAACCAATTCAAAAACTGAAACATGCTAGCCTTGGGCGTTCTCTCCAAGCTGGTATAATTCACATACTGCACTCCAAACCTCACAGACGTGCCTAGAGCCCATTCGTGATTATCGTATATCGCCCAACCGAACGCACCTGAGACGTTCACCTTATCCTCATGAATGGCTAGCAATATGTTGTCAAGGTACTGTTGGAAGTAATCCGCGCGTTTGAGATCCCAAAGTGCTGAATTCAGATTCTGCCATTGCGCTTCAAAAGGCTCGGCGAAGCCAAATTCACTGACAATTATGTCCGGGATCGAGGGGAAGAGCACTTGCGTGATGTGCTTGAGGAAGCGACGCACACCCGCTGGAGCAGAGTAGAACCACGACATCGCCGGGTCTGCTGCAGGCCCAATAGGGAACCCGTTCGGAGCTACGCTTGCTGAGCCAGCACAGTCGGGGAAGCCTGGGTGTGAGCGGTTGCTGGTGCATGCTTCCAGGCCACCACCAACTTCAAACGCCATGAAACTCGAATAAGGGTCAATGGCATAAAAGTCACACGATCCCTTGATCATGTCCTTCTCTTCTTGCGTAAATTCTGGTAGCAGGTCTCCCAGCGTATCTTTGAGCGACTGTGGGTAATCTCCGTCTGTCCATGGCCCACCGAACCAGCCAATACTAAAGTCAAAGTTACGCTGTCGCGCCACTTCATCCTCGGGCTTTGTGCTGTTGGCTTCGTAGTAGTTCCCGCTGTTCTTGAAGGTGATACGTCCGCGTCCTTTGAACTCCTCGTGGTACCATTTTGCTACCTTGGCGTGTGCGAGCAGAGTATAGTGGCCACACAAGAAGCGTGCTTCGACACCACCTGTAACCCCATTGGGCGCTGCGTAGTACTTGCCTGCCGGGTAGCCCGCATACTGCCAGTTGCAGTATTGTGGCTCATTGATGGTAAACCACTCATCGACATAGGCATCGTAGCGCGTGATGACAAATTTGGCGTAGTTGAAAAAGTCTTCGACAACGCGCCGGTCTGTCCAAGCCCCGTACTCGTTGAAAATTGCTAGTGGCGTGTCCCAGTGAAAGAGTGTAACAGCCGGATGGAGTCCGTTCGCATGCATGGATGTAATCACATCATCGTAGTGCGCCACAGCTTCTTCATTGACCGGGCCATGGCCAAATGGGAAGAAGCGTGGCCACGAGAAACTGGGACTGAACGATTTGACACCCAAGCTCGCCAGTCTAGCAAAGTCTTGCTTGTACAGATAGTAATGTTGAGCAACAACATCACCAGTTGTATTGTCTGACACGTAGTTGGGTACTCTGTGTGCCAATAAATCCCAGATGCTAGGCCCTTTGCCCTCATCCTTGGCCGCACCCTCAATCTGGTACGCCGAAGAGCTAAAGCCCCATTGGAAGTTTGCCGGAAGCTTCAAGCCCTGTGCTTCTGGGTAACCGCTACCAACGAGTGCGTGATAGTATTGAGGATCCGGTTGTGGGTAGGCAGTGGGCTCTGGGGTAGGCGCAACAGTTGTTGTAACAGGGCCGGTGGCTATGGGACCTACCAAGTCCCATAACGATGCAAGTGCGTTGGGAGAGAAATCGGTTCGTGTGTAGGCAGTAGGCTGTGCAGATGCGTTGAAGTTTGAAGCTGTGTAGCCTGAAGGCAGAGCAAACGAGATTGTGGATGTCGCGTTGCTCTCAGCGTTGATTAGAGAAGCAAACAGAACATATCCAACAAGAGGCGATAACCGACCCATGTTGATGGTTTGGACTGGAATGGTGAAAGAAGGACAGTGAAAAGAGGTATAGTACTTGGAATAAGTACCTCGAAACAACAGCTTACACCCTACCGGATGTCTTCGTCAAGCTCCGTGCCGCCGTGTATTTCTTGGGCACATCATCGCTCACCTTACCAGCATTCCCCAATACTTTTATCTCGGCATGCATAGAACCCCTCAGAGAATTGCTAAAAGTATCTTGATGCTCCTGGGGTAGCGGTATACTAAAGTCAACAAGACCACTCGTTGGTCAACTGACAGGAGCTAATGTAGCTCCAAGCTTTGCCACGGTACTGGAACTCATGCATGAGTCCTCATCCGACGCATCGTCATCATCGGCTTGGAGGTTGGCGGAATAATCGGCGTAATCAATGTCCCGTGCCGCAACGGGTATGGAAAAGTCAGAAACACCAGTGATTGGTGGAGCAATGCTTCTCGAAGCCGTAGGCGCAGCTTTTGCGGGGAAGCACCAACTACATTATGGAATGCGAAATTCTCAACCCAGACTCGGAGCCATGTTGCGGATTAGACGGCGCGGTTAGCGGTCATCGGTAGGTACAGCCGGCCCGTCCACCGAAGCTTGGCTGGAGTACCGATGCCATGACGACGCATCAGTGTACATTGTATGTTTATGTGGTTACCATCGACATCCGTTTTCACGCCCAGGAAAGAAGGAAGTGAGTCCAAAACACCAAATTTCGTATTCAATTCATCAAATCCTATGTTGATCAACTCCTTCGTTACGTGTGAGAGTCTGGCTGAGATGGTAGACCTCACCGGGTATATATGGTCTGCTTTCTTCTTCTCCTAAACATAAAGAAGCAGCTACTAGGCCATCACAATCGGTTTTTATGCTCACGCCTTGCGCTGCTTCTTCGCGGGCGGCTCCTGTCCTGCTTTGCGACCCTTGCCTACCAAGGCGCGGATATCAACAGGCTCTTGCTCGTCGTCGTCGTCATCATCGTCATCGTCATCATTGTCGGTAGCGTCCATGACATCGAGGTCCGAAAGTTCTTCATCGTCTTCGTCCTCGTCAAAGGTTCCCTCTGCATATCGTTAGCGTCAATACAAGCATGCACAAATCTCCAACTTACTGTAGTATTTAATAGCGTTGGGCCACATGTCTTCGGCAATGATAGTAGCAACCTCGTCACCACCGGGGAAAACCTCAATCTCCTGGTAGTCTTGCGGGTCCTCTTCTTCTTCGTCCTCCTCCTCGACCTTTTCTCCCCGCTTGATCTTTTCGAATCTCTCATTCTCTTCCTTCGTAACTTGCGCTGACTCTTCGGCACTGACCCATCGATATCCCGAGACGAACGAGAAGAGGCCGAAGAAGCTGACCGAAGCATCTGTAGCGGTTTCGATCAACTGCGCCAGCTTCTTGTATTCCTTGGACTTGGCCTCCTCTTTCCTCGCAGCACCACTCGCAGTGTCGGCTCCAAGCTTCTTCCTCAACTCGCCAAGCTTGTATGCTGCATCAGTGAGACCGCCAGTAAGGTCCTTGCCCTTCTTCCAGTTGATCTTGACAGGCTCGGAAACCAGACCTTGCCAGTCCTTTGTCTTCCTGAACCAGAACTTCTTCTCGAGTACCTTGTCCTCAAAATATTCGTTGTCACTGAATCCAAGCTTGAGCGAGAAGCTGCGAGGTGAGCCCTCGGGCTCGTCTAGCTCGAATCGCGAGACTTCAAATGTTTCGAGGCACTCTGCGAAGACCTTGGAGTCGGTGGGCTGAATGAAGTTGTCGATCTCGGGAGGTGCTTGCTCAAAGACAAGCGACCAAAAGTGTGGAATATTGGCGACAAAGTCGGCGCGCTTCTTATAGAGAGGACTTTGGAGCGCCTCGGCTTTGCGGACTGTTTCTACGTTAGTATGGGACCCGTTGTTCATATATGACAAACACATGTATCTGAAAGCTCGCGCAAACATGCATAATCATGTCTCATTTGATTAGGATTCAAGAACTAGAAATGCGCATAGCATTTGATACTAAGTGAGAAGTGCGACTTACTGATCTCTAGTTCGGCCTCTTCAAACTCGTGCTCAAGAGCACCGAGTTCTTCAAATCGAGCAACCGCTTCCTCGGCCATCTGTTCATCAATTATTTTTGAGCAGCCGGATTGTGAATTACAACAATCGTGCATTGAGGTTGTGTGATAGAAAATGTGTTGAGCTATCAGTATTTCACACAAAATTTCCGGGCGGATGCAGGGATACGAGCTGAGCTATCGACAATTCGTCATTAGCCCCACTAGTAGAGCGGGGCTGTTCCAAGGTTCCGCCCCGCATTCCAAGCTCATCAACCTTGGAACTTTTGTATCTCATCCCCGTTGCACGATACGCCGAACTACGCCATGGTCATAAGCCGCACTCTCAGTACTGCAATAGGAGCGGGTTATATCACGGTGAATCGCAACTTCCTGTGGTAACAGCACGGTCCTGCTAGTCAAAAGTGCTTGAGTCACCAATTCACCACTCACTACGCTGCGCGTTATGGGGCGGTGCAGCTAAAGATGTATTCACTATAAACTCTTCACCGTTTAGCGTCGAAATCATCAATCAAAACAAGATTCCCCAGATTGTCACAAACACACTCTACTGTTCTCCACTGCAACACTTCCATCGACTTCAAACCATGGGAGGCCTCGCATTCGCCAACGTTCAGACCAAGTCTGGAGAGCCTGTCAAAGCCTCTCGAATGAGCCCAGAAATCTACAAGTCCCTTTCCGTGCAGTATCAGCGTCTTCTAGAGACAGTATTCGAGCGTGTCGTCGTTCCACGCGAAGCCCCAGCTAAAAAGGACCATGGTGATATTGATTACTTGGTCGACGGTATTCGACCACCCACTACCAAGGACGACTTATGCCAGGCCATTCAGGATATCCTCGGATCCGATGTGTATATCCAGAACGGCAGCTCATCTTCATACGCGGTACCGCATCCGGAGATGCCAGGAGCACATGTGCAAGTCGACATCGAACTATCCGTCGGAGAAGGTACCCCCGAGAGTGCTGAGCTCTTCGAGTGGACTCGCTTCATGAAGGGTGACTCTGACCTACTGCAGATACTTGGGGTCACTCACCGTGCCCTAGGTCTTACTTGCAATGACCGAGGCTTGCACGTTCGCGTAGAAGAAATAGAGGTTTACAACAAGAAGAAGGCACTCATCTTCCTAACACGGGACCCCAACGCAGCCATGGAGTTCTACGGTTTGGACGTCACAAAATACTGGACTGGATTTACGGATGAAGATGACCTCTTCGATTGGGCTTCTAACGGCCGGTTCTTCTCTTCTGCAGCGTTTGCTGGACGTGTCGAAAAACACAACGACCGAGCACGTCAAGCGAAGAGGCCCATGTACCAGCGCTTTGTCGAAAAGTACGTCCCAGCACATACAGAAAAGGGCGCTACCAACACCCGGACTCGTCAAGAGGTGCTTCAGGACGCTCTCATCTCTTTCAACAAGCAAACTGAATACGACGCCATGATTGAAGAGCACAATCTCAAGACAAGGGAGGAAGAGCTTTGGAAAGAGATCAAAGTAGCGGTACCTGTGCCGATCAACAAATTGGATCCTGTTATGAAAGGCCTGAGGCGTTGGGTCGAGTTTGTAGATGGACAGCCATGTATTGCGTCTGTGCCAAATCTCAAAGAGCCCTTGGTCTGGTCAAAGTGCGTATCGGAGAAGAACAAGGATGCAGTTTTGGAATGGGTTAAACAGAACTGGGAGCAAGTCAAGTCTCTAGAGAAGAAGCGAGCAAATGCAGCCAAGCAAGCTGCAAAGAAGGCCTGATCAGACATGGATCACGCGCAGGTTGACCGAGTAGTCAGATGCCGGTATACCTAGTAGCCCGGAGAAGCCCGAGGCCAGCTCATCCCCTAGTGTTGCCGTAATGATTACCCCAATCGCTGCAGCACGTGTCCCAGCAAAAGTTGAAAACGGACATTGGATGCGAGCATCAGAATTTTTCTTTTTCGTGACGTAATTGCATGCCCCTTAAGCCGATAGTTCCCATAGTCTGCCGGGCTCGCCGACGAGATCATGATCTGACCTGCTTCACGATGCAAATTTTCAGTTTTGTAGGGGTAATGGAATGTGGTTTTGGAAGGGTAATGGAGTGGATTTCGAAAGGGTAATATGAACGCCCAAAAGTGGGCCTTGGTCGAGCCGGGCCGATGAGGCAGACAAGGACCAAAAATCCATGCCTTGGTAAGCTAGCCGTGTTTGACCCAGAGTTGCTCTTATCTGGTTATCTTCCTTTGTAACACAAACCCATGTCGAACAAGATGGACGACGACCACTACCCCGAGTTGCAGCTCCCAGAGTCGCGAGTGCTGATCGTCATCACAGGTGCAGATTGAACAATGCTATCAGAATACTCTCACCGGAATACTGACAATCTTAGGCGGCACGATATGCATGCGAAAGTCTGTAGACGGCCTGGTCCCCGCACGAGGCTTCCTGAAGGCCGGACTCGCCCCCAGGCCGGTTTTCAATGACGGCTCTTACCCGGAGCCCCTGGAGATTGTCGTCGATGACAAAGGCACACGCAAAGCTGTCCAGAGTCTCCGAACTCCAGTCAGTACCTATGAACGCCGAGTTCGATACTGCGTGCTCGAATTTGAGAAGCTACTCGACAGCAGCTCTATTGACTCTACCGGCTGGGATCAAATTGCCCGCACAGTTCAAAGAAACTACCAGCTATTCGATGGCTTCGTCATCCTACACGGAACGGATTCTCTGGCGTATACTTCGTCTGCACTGAGTTTCATGTTTCACAACTTGGGGAAGCCAGTCATTCTGACCGGATCCCAAGCGCCAATGATGAACTTGCAAACTGATGCTCAGGATAATCTCTTGAATTCTCTGATTATCGCTGGCCACTTCATGATCCCTGAAGTGTGCCTCTTCTTCAATTTCAAACTCTTCCGAGGAAACCGCGCTACCAAGGTATCCGCAGAGGACTTTGATGCGTTCGGGAGCCCAAACTTACCACCACTGGCTACTGTCTCTTCGACCAGGACCAATGTCCTATGGCACAGAGTCCATCGATCTACCGACCTCAGCCCATTCACTATTCAGACGAGTCTAGACACGGCCCATGTAGCATGTCTACGTGTTTTTCCAGGAATCACACCTGTCATGGTCGATGCCGTCTTGCGCCTGGAAGGGCTGAAAGGACTAGTATTGGAAACCTTTGGAGCCGGGAACACACCCGGAGGACCGGACAGCGCCATGACGCGGTGCTTAGCAGACGCAGTCAAGAGAGGAATTGTGATTGTCAATGTAACTCAATGCTTAAGCGGCAGCGTCAGCGCTTTGTACGCCCCGGGCGCATTCCTCGGTCGGGCTGGTGTGGTCTTTGGCCAGGACTTGACATCGGAGGCAGCGCTCACAAAGCTTGCATATCTACTCGCACTACCGGATGCCACGCCCGAAGAGGTTGCGAAGCGCATGTCGATATCCTTGCGCGGTGAGCTTACTGAGACGACACGAACACATTTCGAGCATCCTTCCAGGAGCGGCGTCCTTACCCCTGAACTCTCGAGCCTTACGGCGCTCGGCTATGCTGTTCAAAAGGGCGACTTACAAGCGACAAAAGATATTATTCGGGGAGAGCCTCGCTGGTTGCTCAACGACGCCGATTACCAAATGAACAGCCCTGTAGTAAGTACCTTTCCATCCACTCACCTTTCAAATGCCTATCTTTCCCTTTTGTCATACCTTCCAAGAACTGCAAGCAATTCAATGCGTACATTGTTCCTGCATCTCATCAAACCGATATCGGACAAAGTCATACAGCCTTTGCATTGTGGCTAGCAACCGTCCAAGACAGGGCAATGTATTCATCGATATCAAAGATAAAGACGCGAGAGGCCGTCGGCACGAAAGAAACACAGCCAAACAGCACACAGCTGCGTCCCAGTACTGCGGTAGCAAGCAGTCGCTTATCTTTCAGCCCATGACTGCACTGCATACGGCGCTGTGGAATAATCTCGATCCGTACAATGACGCGACGTTGCGTTCCTTGCTGATCCGTGTGTGCAGCATCTTGCGGCAACAAGCCCCAATGTCGAAATCCTGCGAGACTTTCTGGCCCAGGGCGCTTCTGTGCATCTCAGAAACCGATCAGGCAATACCCCGCTCTTCTTGGCTGCAGCGGCCGGCTTACCAGATCACGTACAGACATTGATCGACGCAGGAGCCCATCTACATAGTGATGAAGTGAGCGCGGCAAAGCTGCATGCATCCGAGGGCGACGGCAACGCTGAAGTTTGGGCTCGTGTGATTGGATGATGGGCGCGTGCACGTTGTTGAGTATTGCTGGGGTGGTAAATTGTGGCTGCAGTTGGCTGCAGCCTAGGAACCGATTGTCTATCTGTTGGATGCATGGGCGCCTCAAATGTCGCTATGCCTGGGCACGTCGTTCCCAGCGTCGGGTGACCGTACCGGGATCAGCCCGACGTACATTTCAAACGTCCAGGAGGGTGAATGATAGGATATACGCGACATTATCCTGGCCTATCAACAATGGCATCCGGCTTGGGACGTTGTCGATAGTTGTGTTGGGAAGCAATTGGTGATGGTGAGGCGTGGTGGTAATGGCAATGCAGGATGGAGTTGATGGTGAGATGACGGACATGGTTGTATTTGCACCGAGGTAAAGTTTGAGTCGATTGTTACCTAGGTACGATGGGATGTGGGGAAGGTAGTCGCGAGATGGTGTGCGTATCCACATTGTATGCTGGACATGGAGAGCAGATGTGGACACTAAGAACGGAGACGTCGGGAGCTTGTTTCAGTTAGTAAAAGAAATCTCTGTGCCAAGATCTGACACCGTGATGTCCCTTGCACTCGCAGCAACTCTATCAAGCGCACGTTTCTCACGGGCAACGGTAGATGGGTCCGAACAAAACATGGCGGATGACTGGCGGTAGCTCGTGGGCCCATGCTGCCGTCCTTTGCAGGCCCTGGAAATAGTAGGTACTTCCCCCGCATAGTCTCGGAGCGTGCCCCTCTTGCATTTCTCTGCGTTACGAGCAGCTTCCAAGGTGGAGCCCTCGTCTAAATGCTGGATTGAGCCTACATACTGTACCAAGCCCCTTGTAGTCCGACGATAGTGCACGTTGCTCGCTTGATTCGCGGGTGACTGCGTACAGGATGTGGTGGTGGAGAGAGAGAGAGAGAGAGAGGAAGAGAGAGGAAGAGAGAGAGAGAGAGAGAGAGAGACAGAGATGGAGCAGATGGTTGTGATTCTGGCGCCCAGTACGTACCCAGCCGGCGGGCAAACGGGGTACTCTTGCTCGAGTCAGAAAATAGATTATTACGAAGGTATTGAGTGAGCTGGCCGGTGGTGGTGAGACCAGCCGCGGTCAGATGTCGACTTGTCAAGCGGAGCCTATTCGCCCTGGTGAGTGGACTATTAGGTAAGTCTTTTCCCAGCAATGCAAATGACGAGGCCCAAACCTGGCGGTACTGTCATACGAAAACGGGCCAGATTCCACTATCTCCTGTTTCTCCGGCCGGCGTCATTCACCGTAGCTCTCTGCTTAAACATTGCGTGCGTCGACGTCAAAGCCATTATTATCGGGCCGCGACCTCAACCTTAGAAACACCACGACTAGCTTCTCGCTACCCTGCATAACTCGCCTCACGTGCCTGCCCATCACTTTTGCACTATCAAAGCCTTGTCCGTCTTTGTGTGCTTGCGACGACGTTAATACTGGCCCGCCGAATCGGCATCGCAAACGCCGCCCGAAGCGATCTCTTCCCAAGGTTACCACGGCCCTTGGACAAACAAAGCCTTATCTTGCCCTCACCCTACCTGGCCAAACCCCAGGTGACAGACGCCCGGAACCTTCGCGCCTTGGCTTTGTTTGCGTTTTATATACGAACCGATTACCCTTCCGAACATCGCAGCCAACCTCAGCCATCATCATTACCACGCTTGTCATTCTCTCCTGGCTCGACTAGCTTTTCCTTGCCCCGCCTTCACCCACTCCACAAGGACACCCGAATGCAAAGGACCGTCGTTACCATCAACAGCAATGGCCGCCAATCGGCGAGCTTCATTCGGGTGGCTGCCGCATTGGGGTGGCAGGTGCGAGCACAGATGCGAGACCTCAACGGCATAGTCGCCCGGGAACTTTCAGAGCTCGACAATGTCACCGTCTACATTGGAGCGCTAGAGGACAAGAAATTTCTCGACGATTTGTTCAAGAGTGCGCAGTGCGCTTTCATCAATACTACGCACTGGGGAGACGAGGTTGCCATTGGTCGATCGCTAGCCGATGCCGCAAAGAAAGCCGGAATCCAACACTACATCTACTCCAGCATGCCCGATCACTCCGTCTTTGGCAACGGCTGGAGGGCCCTACCGCTCTGGGCGCCAAAATTCACCGTTGAGCAATATGTCCGCCAGATTGGGCTGCCTGCCACCTTCGTATACTGCGGCATTTACCACAACAACTTCACCGGCCTCGATTTTCCCCTCTTCCGCATGGAGCACCAGTACGACGGGAGTTTTGTTTGGCAAGCACCCTTCCACCCCGATCAGCCTCTGCCCTGGCTAGACTCGGAGCACGACATAGGCCCAGCTATCTTCCAGCTATTTAAGGAAGGTCCACGAAAGTGGAACGGCAAACGGTAAGCGCTTTCTGCATGTGCATATTGTTGCTCCACATGATCCGGGCGTTCTCCACATTTGCTACATCTGCTGGCTCGCCATCCTTCATTCCAGCCATCAAAATTCCCACCGCTCCTCACACGTCGGCCATGACGTGGCTGCACGACAGAGGACGTCATGTGCACGTCTTGTTCCGGATTGCATGTACTGACGGAGCCAGGGTACCTCTGGCATTTGCCTCTATGACACCGAAAGAAGTCTGTCATGCCTTCAGTAAGGGCCTTCGGAGACCTGTCCGCTACAGGCGGGGCCCCATAATGATCAACGTGCCCACACCCACAGGCTACCGAGAGCACCTGTCCGCACTCGAGTACACGCTGGGGGAGAAGGGTGCGCCGTACTTTGGTCCTGATCTCGAGCCAGACGTCCCTAGCGTGTCATTGGAGCTGTGGGAAGGCAACCGATCCATGGAGGAGTACGCGCAGGAAGTTTTCCCCGTTGAAGAGGCTGCCAACGGCCTCACTTGGATGGAAGAGGTAGAGACGCCTAGGAGAGAGATTGAGATCGACTTTGAACAGATCAATTGCTGACGACTTTGGCTTCATCTTCCAGGGCGAGATCTTCCAACATCCCAATGTTGTCTTGGGCCTGAGCGAGCAACTCAACCAGGCAAGGCTCTAATTTCTTCGGTGCGACATGTCCCCTTGGTCCCAACGGCGTCAGACGGTAGCATCTCAACGGCGTCTAACCTTGCTTTCCTTTGGAGTACCGGAATAGAAAAGCGGTGAAATGTATGGGCGTGGGGACCCACCTCATACGATGTGGATTATGCTGGAGCATGGTGTTTGGGCTTCCTCTCTTTTTTATGTCAGCATGGATGGATGCACTGTAGTATACCAGGACCTGCAGTGATGTGGATTTCCCAAAAGTTTATCATTGTCTTTTTAATTTCCTTGTCCACTTTGGTCTTTCCTAATGGGCGCGTATCTATGTGTAAGCTAGGTTCATAGGCGGTTGGCATGGTCTTGCTCATGATAAATGTCTGCCATGTAGTCCAGTTGGAACATAATTCGGACATACGTCAAATCACTCAGACATGATTCAAGTTTTGACATAGGTGAAGCATGTCATGTCAGTATGGGGGGTTCCGCGACATATATGAAGGGAGCGGGAAGGGTTGCTGACATAAGCGACGTCCGAATTTCTCGAATGCTGAACACCACGGCAGAGAAAGCCACGCCTCCGCACGCCCAATGTCAGCCGCAATACCCTGCACGCGAGCTTCGGCCCAGCGCGTCGCGTTCCAAGTCATACGATGCAAACGTTTTGCTAGTACCGAAACCATTGCTGTCGATGCAGCGCCGCCAGCGTCCATACTCCCCGCCAAGCGTAACCGACCAGTATCAACGCGACAGCCAGATCTCAGCACCCAACTGCACAGGTCTCTGTATCCGGATTTGTATGGGCAAGATGGGCAGCCAATTAAGGGAGCTGTAAAGGCGTTTGGCCGGAAACCACAGACTAAGCCCATTGCTTCAAGATGGCAACCGGTCATGAGGGAGAAGAGTGTAAACCACGCATTGAGTATGTCTTGTCTTCTGTAGATTTACCACGCCGAAGGATTTCCCATGTAGAACCAATTGCCGCCAAAGAATCCCAACGTTAACCCAAATCCAGGCCGCCAATTCGGTGTCCCCGTCTTCAAGCCCGCCGCCCGCAACATCAAGAAAACCTGCCCCGACCCCCTCGCCGCCGTAACTGCCTCGCAAATAAGTCTCCTAGACCCGACAGGCGCCCGAACCCGCCTTTTCGCAAAGGACAATCCGGAATGCGCCCGTGTCGGCGACATCCTCCTCGTGCGCCAACGCACTGGCGACCCCTTCGCTGGTGTTTGCATTAACATCCGACGCCGAGGCGCAGATACTGCTATTCTTCTGCGTGGCCAGCTCACCCGCGTGGGCGTGGAGATGTGGTACAAAGTTTACAGCCCGCTGGTTGAGGGTATCGAGGTGGTGCAGCGGGCGGCTAAGAGGGCAAGACGCGCAAGGTTGACGTACATGAGGACCGTTAAGCATGACCGGGGTAGTGTGGAGAACGTGGTGAGGATGTATCTCAGGCAGAAGGCTGCGCTGGGTACGGTCGAGGGCCAGAAGAAGAAGGGTGCTGGAGCAGCAGCAGCAATGATGGGTGGAAAGAAGAAGGGGAGGGGCAAGAAGAGGTAAAGGATAAACCTGACAGGGAGGGTTGCGACTGTAGCATACGACTTTTGAGTCGATATCGGCATGCTGTACATATATGTACAATACTAAACGAGCAACGTCAAAGACAGACTTACAGCGAGTCGATCCCATGTGAATGAAGGTTTGGTAAGTTGCATAAAGCAAGAAGCTAAACACGTACAAATTGGTATCACTGTCTACGAAAAAAACACAAAGGGTACGTCATTCCCAAAACTGGAACTTGAAACATAGCCCACACTACCATCATGCTCATCCTCATCCTCCACCACGCTACTCAACCCCAGCTCCCTTCTACCTTCACAGCCCTCTCTAATGTACAGTCCCTACCTGCTGAGCCGGCACTTCGGCAGCCGGAGCCACGGGTGCAACAGGCAGCACCACCTTACTGCCGCCATTCTGTACCTTTTTGCTATACACACCTGGTGCGGGCTTCGTGTCGAGAATGCCTGCGCGCGCCTGGTCGCGGCGCTTGACGTAGATGTATTCGACGTAGAAGGCGTGGACATGGCCGGGGATGAAGGCGAGTAATGTGAGGCAGATGTTGATAACGAGGTCGACGCCGCAACCGGCGACGAGGAAGACACCGACGGGTGGCACTGGGGTTAGGGTTAGTCGGGAGAATGGGGGAGAAAGGCTTGGGGATCGAGAGGGGGAGGCGTACTGAAGATTGTGATGAGGACGAGGAGGAATGTTTTGATCATCCTGGGCGGTTTGGTGGTTTTTGGGTACGTGGGTAGTTGTTTGTTTGTTTTTGTGCTATGGGCGCAAATCTTGGAAGTCGTAGGATTTGCAGCACGTTCTCGAGGTTTATTTATCGTATGCGTGTGTACTACTACTTATGGCGTGACTTATTAATCGATCGTATAACTCGGGATTACCCAGACATTTGGGGTTGTTTGTTTGTCCACGTCACGCAGGAATGCCAGGAAAGTACACCAGTCAGCATCACAAAGCCCGCAGCACCTAGCAACCCTTTAAAAGAACCTCCCCCTTCTTATTCGTATCCGTCACATGGCTCATGCACTAAACTTTCCCGCAACTTTGCTGTGCGCGACTTTGTCGTGAAACGTCATCATCTGTGCGCTGGGGTGGTCTGATTGGCTGAGCGGTATGGCCCGGTGTGGCGCGGGTCGTGGCGGATGGAAGACGCGTAAGGCTGGCGTCACAAAGGGCCGTGAGGCTATGTTTTCTGGTTGATAGGGGGGGGCGCAGTTACGACCTTGGAAGAAGGGCATGTTGGTGAGTTGTTGTTCCCGGGGTGTTGATGATGGATGTAACTCCGAGCTCGAACAAGCAAGCCGCAACCCACCGAACCATACATGTCTTTACTGCATTCGTACTATTTCCTCGAAACGGAATGACGATAAGACTAAACTTGAAATTAACATTCGCAAGAGCCTCTTGGAGATGCATTAGGCACAGTCGTGGGACTGTCCCCTCTTTGCTGCTCACCTTTCCCCGATGCTGCTAGGGCGGGATCAGGACGTCAGAATCCAAATTACATACGTATTGGGGATTTCTGAACTAAACAAACACCCGCAATGTTGGGTCATCCTTGGTAGTGGAATCACCTTACGGGAATGATGACATCCCAATCATATTTCCTGAGATATCCCTTGGTAGTACGTCAAATTAGTGAATTCTGAATAGAGGCAGAACTATGTCTGACCTTGACTGGCGGACTAGGGAAGCAACCCTTGGTTTAAGAATCCCCCCCTCTGGCATACAACTCTGTAACAAAAGGCAGCGCTTAGAAGCACTCGCAGCATCACATTGCGTCCGTGCCGCACGGAAACAGAAGAATACTTAATGCCTCTATGTCAGGTTCTCTGGATTCTATATGTATACTTCACAATGTTAGGAGGAGGGATAGGGTATGATGATTGCCCACTGGGGCGATGACAATAGACTTAAAATCTCCGAAGATGAAACGGGAGATTTGATTACGTTATTCGCGTTCGGTTTGTCTTTTAGTTGAAGATATGCACGCCACTGTTCACGGCTTCTGCGGGCTATTATTTTCTTGTAGCTTTCTGATTTGGATCCCTCATCACTTCTCATCTCATAGCCTTGTCCTGCATTTGATCTTTCATGGATATAGACTCTTACACTAATTGTGGGGTGGTATTCTATCCTTAGCCAATCGCCGTTGGTATAGGGGTATCCAATCCATCTTTCAGAACCCGTGAGTGTCTCGGGCTTGAAGGCACGTAACAGCTTGTCCGCAATTAGAGCTCATGATATGCTGAATCTTGTTTCTGACTCAAGTCAAGATATTCCTGCGCACTCGATAAATCTATACCATCATCATGTTGATCTTTTAATGGGCGTTCATTATATGCCCACACACTTATGGGTTTCAAAAGATGAGAGACAACCTCAGCGAGCCCCGACGTGCGCTTGACATTCTGCTATAATTAGGAAAGAACGCTTGGAGCATGGATCAGTTGCCGTCCGGTGCAAGTGACATGATTGACAACATGCGAAAGGAAGCTTGTTGTGCCGTAGCGCAAGGACGCCGGCTGGCTGTCGCGCTCCACGCCTCAACACGTCGTTCTGTCTTCTCTAACTAGGTACAACACAGGACGTAAATGCGACAGTCTGTTAATACGAATGTTATTATTTTGGTGGGTTTCGCAACAATGCATCGCTTGAGCGACGAATTGGGAAGCTGCGACCCTTTGTAAACACCTTGTTGCTGTCCTTTCTTGATACGACATAGCTTCGGACCGTATCTCTTGTCGTCGTCTGTTGAGTAGTCTACTTTTCACCACCCAACTGCATGTTTCCATTATCATCGCCATCGTCATTATCATCATCCTCAATGCATTGTCTGTCCTCACTTCTAACAACCTTGCTTGTTACCACCGACACATGTCCTTCACCGCCATCATATACCAGCACTCTCACCGCTGTACTTCCAAGGCCCTCAAACAACGACGCATAAACTACAAGAGTTCGGAAGTTGAACCAACGGGAAGAAATTGCGGGGTGCGAGGAAAGAATCCAGCAATACGAAACGCTTCTGACACATCAAGACTCACGACAACGGGGGTGTATTTGACAGCTTGAATCGTGGACCAATAGGCCACATCATGCCCATCTGGAACAGACAATCGATTCGCAGATCATGGGCCTTAGGAATCCAGGTCGCAGAAACGACATGGAAGGCAGCGTGTTCGTTATGCGGTACCACAGAGATTTGGCGTCCTCATACGAGCGTATCGGCACTCGAGAAGCCGTTGGCTATTGAAAGGAAACCACAACCCTCAGCAGCAAGCCTCTCAAGTTTCGCCACCTCTTTCGTCCGTCAAGTTTACTCAGAGGCGGCGCCTGGCTAATTTTGCGGTGATTGCAAATCCAACACTGACAGCGGAAGACGCCATGAATTTACTATCCACCCAGCTGGACGGCGACGATTCAAGCCACGACTCACAAGCGCCTCTTCTGTTAGGTGTATGTGGGAGTCTGACATGTCTCGCTGTTTTACTTTTTGGCGCAAGACTTTGGTCTAGACTGCAGCCAACCACGAAGCTACATTTGGAAGACTGGACGGCAGGGGCAGCAACGGTATGTCTAATGATCTCAATCAGTCCCAGAAACGCCTGTTTGCGTATTCCAACTTACTGATGCTCATCGCGAAAGATCCTCGCCATGTCAATGTACATCATTGTCTGCCTAGCGTGCGAGTACGGCTTTGGGCAACGCTCCGTACATGTCTCTGCAGCCTCACGATCGGCCGCCATGCGCCTAATCTTCATCTGCCAATTGGTATGGAACTTGGCCATTGCTCTAGTCAAGATCTCTGTTGCCCTCCTCCTCTTTCGCATCAAAGAATCGCGAGCCTGGCGCATATTCCTCGCAAGCACAATCGTCCTTCTCGTCCTCACAGCGACTACTTCCACATTCTTCCAGTTCCTGCAGTGCCGTCCATTCAGCATATACTGGGACCCGAGTTTGCTTTCGAAAGTGAAAGTGGAATGCGTTTCTCACGAAGCAATCACTGGAAATATCGTCGCGACGAGTGCTATCCATATTTCGACCGACCTCATCTTCTCCTTCATACCCATCACCTTCATCAGCAGACTGAACAGGCCGCTTGCTGAGAAGATCTTCCTTACGACCATGATGGCTCTTGGACTATTTGCCTCAACCTTTGCCATCTTACGCATCGCCGCTGCAAACTTGATATACACGTCTCCAGACGTTTTTCCGTACAACTGTCGGGCCTACATTGTGGTCGATGCTGGAACTCGAGATCGGACTCATCGCAGCGACGATTCCAACGCTGAAGAGCTTTTATGCAGCGCTCGCTCGTGCGACTCGGCCATTTCTTCTACGAGGAGCAGACGGAGGAGCAGGTGCGGAATCGACTTGTGCAGTTGGGCTACTTGAGATCGGAAGCAGATGAATGTGACGGATCAAGTTTGAAGTCGTCGAAATTCGATATTGACGCAGAGAGCATCGCAGATGCCTATCCAAAGACATCAAGGAAGGAGGAAGACAAGCATGTCGTTACGGTCAGAGAGCTCAGTGCAGCGGATCAAGAAGCAAGGGCTATGAAGAGAATGCGGGAATTTGTTTTCACTTGACATTTTTCGATATCAGTCGAGAGTATAATGTCATCTATTATTACCAGTCTGCTGGTGCATCCAAGCCTGAATGAATATGACTGCAAGCTTGACTTGTTTCGCGCATACACAATCGTGGTTCCTGTGATCGAATTCGCAGATATATTATTATTATATTTTGAAGGCAGTTTGTGCACGGAGTGAAGGGTTATGGAACACAAGACACCTTGTGGGGACATTTAGCAGAGTCTGCTATGCCCGAGGGGGTGATGGCCAAGTCTCATGGTACTGAGAGATCGTTCCTGGAACCCAGTGGCGTAGACGGACACATGTCACGTCTCATCTTTGTACAAATTGCGCATTGTTTCTACACTGAAGACTGGTTCCAGAACCCAGCTCATACTTCTCTATATGCCTCGTATGGCCGCCAGTTTCGCGCCGCCATCGCTGCCACTGGGGCTGTGGCGGTGACAGAGTGAGTGGGTCAGTGAGAACACAGTACTCGTGTGGAAAGATAGACAGGAATAATATTGAGTTCTCCAGAAAAGGTGCTATTACAAACTAAAGCAGACGCGGCATAGCTATGAAATGCAAGGGTATCGATTACTCGGACTCGAGACAAAGACTCAACGCTCACTCGTTTTTCAATACATCAACCATCCATTTGACGGCGTCTTTGGCCTCGAACAGGCCGTAAGGCATGGTGAGGATAAAACAATGCATTTGCTTCTCCCAATGTACCCACTGTCCCTCCACACCAGCTTCGGCGCACTTGGTACGGAAGATGATACCGTCCGGACTCAAAATGTCGCAACCAGCAGTTATGCCATGCACCTTTATGCCCTTCTTCGCGAGTAGTGAGATGTCACCGTTTATGGGAGAAATGCGGCGATCAGAAGGATCCCAATCGCCCTTCCATGCCTTTGCAGTAGCTCTGATAATTTTGGGTGTGAGCAAAGGGTCTCTAGGCGCGACCTTATCAATGTCCGTGTTGGTGCGCGTAAGGTCCGTCGAAGGGCACACATTCATGATAGCGACAGGATGTGAATTCTGTTTGATTTCCACACCTTCTTCCTCGCTGTCTTCTCGGAGAGCCTCCAAGACCAAACACAATGCAATGTTCGCACCGGACGAGTCGCCTGCGAGTATGACCTTTTCTCCTGCCTCCTCTGCCTCTGCCATCAAAGTGCGGTATGTCTTCATGCACCAAGGAAAGGAGCTAGACGCGGGATTGTTGGGTGCGAGCGGAGTTGATACGATAGATATAGAGGTATCGACCATTTCTTTGGCCAGCTTGGCGCATATCTTGTAGTGCTGGGGCGAGGGTGGCTCCTGCCAACTACCTCCAGCAAAGTAGTATATGCGCTTCTTGGAGCTCTTTTCCGCTTGGTTGGGTGGTATAACATCGTATATGTGCATGTCGCATACGGTTCGTTCGCGGAGAGTGCATTGGCAAAGGTTCGATTTGGAGGGATTCAGCCGAATAGAACCATCTTCGTGGTCTGGCGTACGGTTGCCGATACGAGAGCGCATCAACCGTACCAAAGACTGGATCACGGTCATGAGCAAGGTACGCTCATGACGATGCGTAATCTGTATCGACGAGCCTGTATTGGTAGACATGCTAGACGTGTTGTTGTCTGCCATGCTGAGCATCTAGAAATCTCCAAGGAATGAGTGCGGAGTGAATTCCGTGACAGGGAGAAAAGAAGTAAGGGAGGCCGCGTGTATGCATCGTGGCGCGCAAGTAGTAAGCGTCGTGGATATATTGACTGCAAGCCAGCCCGCTCAAGCGCATCGGGCGACTCATTGTTAAGAGGATAGACGGGTTGAATGACGTCGTGGCGCAGCTTCTGCATCTCACTTAGGGTCGATCTGGACGTTGACGGGGGCAGCTCTGAGCATCTCAGCATGTTTTTCGCTGTACTGTACGCCGTTTTATTTTACAGGGGACCAGAACGGCTGTGCACGCGTGGTACCGTGTGCGCGTCGCATGTTGCTTGTGAAAAGCTGTCGAGAGTGACGTAGCTTCATGCGGGAGATAGCGCCAACTCTAGCCCAATGGCTTGGCAAGCACCAATTCACAGTCTCCTCTCAAACCATTATCATGTTTGCCTTGGAATACAATTCTCCCAGGAAATAATGGGAGATATCCTTAGGACATGGTACGAGTCAGCGCATGCTCAGAAGAGTGGGGCGTAAAGAAGATTTGTGCAAAGGCCTGGGCCTTTCGCTATCCTGTTTTTTACCCTGCATATGTGCTTTAGCGATATTTCACTGAACAATATGCTTGGCTGAATGCATAACTTGGCGTTCTCCAACATGCCAAACAGCAGGCAAAATACCTGGGCGGAAGCCTTGGTCGGATGACTGAGTGGCTGTGCAACAGGCAAAGACATTCCAAGCCCGACTTCCGCTCCGCCAGAAGGCAAGCTGAGTCCGCCGGCTCCAAATCCGTCTTGGACGTCTTGTCCTCTTGGTATCGAGCGGTTCAGTCCATTTCATTGGTGGTATTCTGCCACTTTATCAGTGCCACAAACAGTGACACCTTGGCGTACGTGGACCGGCAGTGAGTCCCAAACAAATGAGTTGACCAGGAACTTGCTTAAATATGAATGTCACCGTTCAGCCACATTTGCCAGCCGATTCACCTCTTACAGCCTAAGTCAATTCCACTCTACCCTGGAGGCAGTTCCAGGTCAATGGCTTCGAAAACCTCTCTCACCGACGAAGAAATCAAGCAGTTCATCGATGACCTCGACCATGATAAGGACGGCAACGTTGACTACTGGGAACTGGAACGCAAACTGGATCAAGTGCACAAAGAGATAGCACCGAAAGCGCAACCTCACAACCTCCACCATGCATCAAGGGGCGACGAGGCACGCCATGAGTTTCTCCGGAATGTCATCGGAACGCGCAAGGATTACATAAAGCGTGAGGAGTTCGCAGAATGTGTCAAGAAGTGGGATATCCCATCCTTGGAGCAAGACCGGAAAGAAGCGAAGAATGAAGACGATTACTTGAAACACGTTTCAGTGTACCGACGTGCTCGCGCCTATTGGGCTGTAAAGGGACCTGAAATCACATTCCTTGCTCTGGTTCTCGCCCTTATGATCGGCTTTGGCGTGTGGCAATTCGTCAAGTATCTCACATTTGACCAGTACACACCGGCATTTGGATGGGGTGCAGTTTTGTCCAAGACATGTGCTGGTGTGCTGTATCCGACCTTCTTCTTCCTCCTTTTGTCAATGTCCCGTTGGCTTTCAACATTCCTCCGACGCTTTTACTTCATCTCGAGATTTATCAACTGGGATGTCTCTCAGTCGTTTCATATCAAGATGTCCATTGTCGCATTGTTCTTCGCAACCTTGCATGCCATCGGCCATCTAAGTGGCTCGTTCGTATTCGGGAGCATGACAAGTCGACAAAACGCTGTGGCCAACGTGGTCGGGCAGGACGCTGTACCACGTTCATATACTGACTACCTCCGGTCATTACCAGGCTGGACGGGACTAACGTCCCTGGGCATGTTCTACCTTCTGGCTTTGATGAGTATGCCTCAGATCCGAAAGTGGAGCTATGAGGTCTTCCAGCTAGGTCATTTGCTCATGTTTCCAATTATTGGATTCATGATGGCGCATGGCACTGCACATCTGTTGCAATGGCCCATGTTCGGATACTGGCTTGCGTTCCCCACACTAATGGTTCTATTTGAGCGTTTGTGGCGCTTAGTTCTCGGCTTTCGTCCTATCCTGGCAGATCTAGAGCTACTGGATGAAGAAACTGTTGCAATCACGGCGCAAGTACCCAAAACTCGCCTATGGGATTACAAGGCCGGCCAATACGTATTCGTCCAGGTCCCAAAACTCTCCAGGTTCCAGTGGCATCCATTCACAGTGTCAACCTGTATCGACAACACTATGCAAGTTCATATCAAAGCCGACGGAGACTGGACAAATCAACTCCGTGATTTGGCTCAGCAAGGGACGCGGACGACGATCAAAATTGGTCTGGATGGACCGTTTGGAGCACCCGCCCAACGCTTCTATGACTTTGAGTACAGCATGGTCTTTGGGTAGGTTGGGAGCCGTCGCCTTCTTGTGGATAACAACTAACAGTTTGCAGTGCCGGTATTGGCGTGACTCCCTTTTCAGGTGTGCTTACCGACCTCCAACAACACGAGCTCGAGCGCGTAAAGTCCATCGATAGTACCCAACAATCCTCGAATGAAGCCCTTAGGGAGCCTTCTCCATACAAAAATCACCGCCGTATCGACTTTCATTGGATGGTGCGCGATAAGAATAATCTCCTGTGGTTTTCCGACCTTTTGAATGAGGTATCCCGCGAGCAGCCCAAAGTCCCAGATCTCGACATACGCATCAACACGTACGTGACGCAGAAGCGCAAGCAGATATCACAGCACGTATTCCGTTGGCTACTTGAGAAGCATCGCACTGATGACCATCCGCGGTCGCCCATCACTGGTCTCGTCAACCCAACACATTTCGGACGTCCTGACATTAAGGGCATCATGGAGCAGCACTACGAAGATATGTGCATGGTATTGGCAGAGCGACTCAACGAAAAGGACGGCAAGAAGGATGATGAAATCAAGATCGGTGTCTTCTTCTGTGGGCCGCCTGTTATCGGCCAACAGATTGCCGACCAGTGTAGCATGTTAAGTGCAAGGGCGAGGAACGAAGATAGAAAGATTGAGTATCGATTCATGATTGAAGTCTTTGGGTAGATATGAATGGACAAGCATGTAATTTCAACACGATCTGTGGGTATTGGATGAGCCAGTTGATTGTACCAATGATAGGCTTCGTGACATCATCCTGTGGCGCTTACCCGAGGTTAGCCGCGAAAAGCCCATAATACAGAATCTGGATCCATCTCTTTCTTCTTCGGGATTACTAGAGTAAAAGGGCGCAGAATGTTCCTGGATCAATACCAGAAGCGGTGTTTGTCTCAATCTGGAGCATCAACGGTACAGTATGGATAGCGTCGGAATTGTAGCCGCGTCCCAGAAGATTAGTGAATCTAGCAAGAGTGATATAGTAGAGGCAAGTTTCCTGTTCTACTTCCGGTCTCTCACATCATCAGTTTAAACGACGACTTTTCAACCCGCAGATATGACTACCGACAACACCATGGAGATAATCACGGTTCCCATGCCCACACGGTACTTGAAAGACACAAGGAGCACAGTCTCAGAAGAATCTAACAGAGTCTCGATCGGCAATGATGTCTGGCGAGCTATGGCGCAGCAGTGGTATCGCCACCTCGATACCATCAATGATTGGAAAGTCGACACAATTCAAAAGTCGAAAATGCTGCCTACTCAGGTAGTTGAACAGCCTTTAAATAGTCAGCTGCCCAAGGACGAGGAGTACCCTGGATTCCAAAAGTTTCTACGCCAGAGACCGTATATCATCAGACATGGCACCTACTTCCAACCTATCGAAGAGCCAACATGGGAGTTTGAGAAGCCGCTCTTTCCTATCATAACGCCAGAGGGCAAAACGGGCCCTTATTACCTACCCGACCCTCCCACTCCTCCTATGGGTCCCCACCAACCAATTATGATGCCATTCAGCTACTGGAGGGGACGGTGAGTGTCTTGAATTGTCGTTCCTCGCTTTTTTCAAAGACACTACTGATACCTTACATCAGGTTCGGCGGCATTTTACTCCTGTCCGAAGAATTGATGACATACTATGAGTTCTGTCGACATAATTACCCTTGGCCGTCCAATCCCAGAGGCTGGGAAGACTACCTTGTGGGTGTACCTTACAAAAACAGATTTCGGTGGTGTGATTATGGCGAAAACTCTGAGCGGAGCAGCTACTTCAACCCCATCTCGAGACCAGTATGGGATTATGAATTTGCATTTGTTGGCAACGGATGGACACCCAGCGGTCAACGGGAATAGCAAGCATGGTTGGTTGAGAAGCTAGGCGCGATGTCGCACTTTATCGATGGACAAACGTCATGACGCCAGGGCAAATAGCATCGTCGCGTCAGCCCACGCAGACCGCAGCTGAGGCAATAGATGATGGTTCCATACCGGTACACCCCCAGACCCTTTATATACTTAGATAGCAAGCGCAGACAGCCGCGAGTACCCGCATCTTCGACCTCGTACCTGCAGTATCCCCACCCGTGACAAGACCGAGTACTGCCGTGTTCAGAGGAGAGCCGGGGCCCCCGTGCTTTCGCTAAAACCTGCGCGCCCCGCCGCTTTTCGTCGTCTAACCCTTCCATCACTCAATCACGCCATCGCCGCCAAACCACAATCGACGACAATGGTTCAGGTACGCCCCAGAGTTTTTCTCCCTGTTTGCCTAATCGGGTAGACTATGGCTCCTAGATGCCATGGCTTTGGTATGGCGTGGGTTTACATGGTGGGGCTGACGTTGCCGTAGCTCGTTCACTCGGTCGAAGAGCCGCTTAATCGCGAGCCGCAGCTTGAAAAGCTGGTTCAGAGGTACGTACCCTGGTATATTGTGGCTTGTGTCGATGGGCAGCGAGCATGGCGTCTCGAGTACCTAGACGACGGTCATGGTTGGGCATGCCGAAGTCTTCCGAGCACAGACTACACCCGCTTGCCACCCATCTATTTAGAGCTGAGCAACAAGCCTAACGTATACTACAGTTTCATTACCGAGGACGGTTACGACCGCAATCACGGTCCCATCCCGCAAATCAACCCCAATACACACAAGGTCTCCGTCATCGGCCTCGTTGACAATGAGCTGTCACTTTCCATCGCAGACCTCCAAGCGCTTCCACAACACACCGTCATCTGTGCACTACAATGTGCCGGAAACCGTCGTCATACTATGCGGACCAAGTTGAAGGAGGTCCATGGCATCGACTGGTTCGATGGCGCAGTCATGAACTGCAAGTGGAAAGGTCCTCTGCTAAAGGACGTCCTGGAGAAAGCCGGTGTCAAGATCGAAGAGAGCAAGCTCAAAGATGCACATGTAGCATTCTCGTGCTTCCAGACACCCTGTCAAGACGACAAGTTCTATGGTGCGAGTCTTCCCTTGTCTCGAATCCTGGACCCAAAACGCTCCATTATGCTCGCTCTGGAGATGAATGATAAGCCCCTCCCGCCCAACCACGGCGCCCCTGTCCGCGTTGTTACGCCTGGCATTGCCGGTGCGAGAAGCGTAAAGTGGCTTGATCAGATCTCTGTCCAAATGACCGAGAGCGATAGCTACTACCAACAGCACGACTACAAGATCCTGCCCCCTGAGGCTGATTGCAAAGAAAAGGCAGAAGAGTATTGGGGCAAAGTTGATGCCCTACATGACATGCCTGTCAACAGTGTTATTGGCGTCCCCAAGTCCGATTCCACTGTGCAGCAAGAAGAAGATGGCACAATTGAAGTCAAAGGCTACGCACTCCCTAGTGGATCAGATGGGCCCATAGTCAAGGTTGAAGTTAGCACAGATGGAGGAAACTCCTGGGCCGATGCTGAACTGATCAAGACGTACGAGGGTGAAGACGCCAAAGACGTTGAGCTCAAGTGGGCGTGGGCATTGTGGAAGGCGAAAGTCAAGGTCGACAAGGCTAAGGAAGTGACGGTCGTCAGTCGCGCGACGGACCAAAGTGGTAATACGCAGGAGAGGTGTCCACAGTGGAACTTCCGAGGTGTGGCGTACAACGGTTATGGCGAGGTTACTGGTCTGAAAGTTGTCTGAACTGTGGTACGCATTTCCAGACTGCTGAATGATTGGATCAGGTCGCTCTTATTAACATTGGGTTTAACAGACTGAAACTCTGGTATGAAGAGTGTGTAGAAAGTTTCTTAATTAATGATATCACGAAGTTATACTTTCATAACCCATAATCATGCCCCCAGTCTGCCTTGCCCTCACAATCCAAGACTCTTCCTGACGTTATTCCTCACAATCTTCTCATACTCCTGCCTCTTCTCCCTCCACATACGCGCTGCATCCACATTCGCTGGACTCTCGTCGTTCGGCTCTGCCAACATGCTCATAACACTGATCAATATCTTTTCCACGCTCTGAATCGGCGACCATCGTTCCGACGCTTGTTCGTAGTGCATTGGATCGTCGCCAGGCGGATGAAGAATAGATATACAGACTTCGCCATTCGGATACACTAGACATCTCTTTATCCTCTCTCTATACTAACCTAACGTATATCACCGCTGATCAACGTACCACATTCCACATCTCCGTGACAAACTTCATCTTGGGTGGCGCAAGCGGATAACCCGAGCGCAGTCGAAGGGGAGACGCCGCCCTCGCGGTGCCGCCTTGGATCAAACATGTCTTCTGTCGTGTCGTTTACCCCGCGGTTAGCCTTTGGTGGGTCAGAGGATAGTGCGCGGTATTCTTTGAAGAGACGTTTAGAAGCGGATGAGGCCATCTCGTGTATTGCTGTTGTTTTTGTTGTGTGAAGAGTGCAAAGGGGGCGGAGAGGTGCGCTGCTGTAGTTGATTGCTGGTTGCGTGGGTGGGGGTCGAGACTTCCGCGTTCGGAACTTGGTGTGTTGGCGGTGTGTGTCGGGAAGCTTCTTGGGCGTTGCTTCTTGAAGGGGTAGAGGGGAATGTGGTCTTCGTTTATAGGGCGCGGAGGTTTGGAAGAGTGATGCGATCCTTGGTTAGAAGGGCAGCGGCTCTGGATGGGTGGGTAGGCAGGTGGGCTACCATGGTTTGGTTCCGACACGTCGGCTTTGGTAGCGTGCTAACGCGGGTTTAGCGCCAAGGCACGTGCTTTGGAGCTTCGACTAGGTGACGACATCGACGACGACGTTGTGAAGATGGATGCTCATGTGTGAATAGATATCTTTATCACAATCATCGATTTAGAAGTTCTTGACAGAAAAACAAGGCTAACATAGACGTTGTTAGACTTCTGTCGTTCACTGAGAGCATACTGAATAGAATGAGCACCCTGGTAGTAAATGGCAATGAACCGCAAGAGGTAATTTTATACGCTTTACATTGAATATTGCAACCAATACACATCTTGTAAGCCAGACTTGAAGTACACTATATATACTTTACGTTCTGAGTCCATAAACCACCCTGAATTATCTCCACGACGGTCTTTTTGACAAAAGTCAAAGAATACTCAGGTTTTCTGATTACCTCAACTATCCCTATGCGTTCAAAAACATTTTGCCTGGATTCAAAGCGCCTGAGAATCAGAAAGATAAGACATCTATTTTCAATCCCATAACCTGTCTCATTTAGTAGAAGACATATTGCCTCCATTTCCACATACTGACCACCACTCTGTATTGAAACTTCCGGCAGCGGAATATCCATGAATGGGCAGGCTACGTAGCCATTTGGATAAAAGATCTTCGAATTCCTCCAGCCCTGTGGGGAGCTTATGATTAATTTGACAAGAACACAAGGTCCGGCCGATTGAATACTAGCCCATAGAAGCTCTTCATATATGTCTGTGCCCTTTGGGACTATAGTGTTATTCGATGATATCCGGATGTTCGATACATGTGTCGCATGTTGTATGGTAGTAGTAATCGATCGAACAGTCTATAGCAGCCCAGGACCAAGATGGTACTCTCCATGTTTGTCTCCCATGAATTCCGGTTTGAGGGGATGGCCATGAGCGCCACTGCAAGTCCTGGATCAGCGTTTTCCTTGCTAAGCAATTATCTTCATCTCGTGCAAATTTGCTTGCCAATCCTCCGATAGCCACCAGCTTGTCACTTGGACATTTCAGCTGAAGTTTACTATAATGTTAAATCGTGTCCCTCCAATTCACCTGGAGCCCTGATGAGGGCATGTTTTTTGGTGAATACAGGTAGAATCTTGTCCTTTTGATTTATTGGTCATGATATCCTTGATTTACTCTATTATACTCACACCATGTTTCCCAGATGCATTTGAAGAACAGCTCTTTGGATGTGTATTGTAAAACAAGCGGTGATAGGAGCCGCTCTTGGAAAGCCCAAGAGCGCGTTGCAAGTGGAAAATCTACATGGTTGTCCGCAGAGTATGTATTCAAATGCACAGATGGATGGCAAAAATGAGACTAAACGGCTCAACGGAAGTCCAATGAATGTTTACCTTGTAATTGTGAGAGAGGTATTTGCGGAACAAGCATTCATCATCAGATTTGGATGCTGCCGCTGCGATAGTAATCAGTGCATTTTGGTACATTGAGGATATCTGGGATGCTTCTCTTGCCGAATCATCCGGATCACCTTGTATTGTACAGAGCGAATCAACCCAAAGGTAGCGGATACCTAACGCGCGGGTTGTCTGAACGGCTTCCTGGAAGGTCTTCGTAAGTTGTACAAAAAGTATACGCTCCCTCCTTTCCCGGAAAGTTGCTATGGTGGTTGTGAACTGCTGTGTAGCACCTCAGCAATAGCTGAGAGCAGCGTTAACGCCCCAATTCCCCAGCTGTTTCTGTGAGTTTGAGGGCATCAATATTGTTCCAAAGTTTCAAGTCAAGTAGTCGAGTTGGTAAATTCTGATCGTGGTCACCGGGACAGTTCGCATGGTATCAACACAATCTCTCAACCAGTGCTCTACCATTCGAAAACCTCTCTCCGAGCCCGTGAAGTTGACGGTACAGCGTGATTGCTCAAGGTACTCCCAGGTTTTAGGACGCCATGCTCTTGCACACCTTGCTTCTACTGCGGATTATTCAGTGTTACTACTGTTAATGGTTTGCGAAAGTGACTAACCTCCATTGGCGAAAACCTCAAGCCTTATTGCATTCGTTGCTGCAAAATGAATGCAGATCTCATCGATGCCGCCATGAAACTACCATCGGCTTGTCAGTATATCGTGATGGTCTCTGTTGGAGAAGTACAGGGTTAGTTTATCAGATATCCAGTCAGTTTTCCCGTCATCGTCGAGCCAGCCATGACAAACTCGAACTATCACACTGCAACAGTCGCAGCTTTGTACAGATGTAGCGAGATGCACATCGAGAATATTCGGATGGTAAGAATTTCTCTGTCCGTTTCCCGACAGAATGACAGTAACATATGCAACACGGTTCAATATCCTCTATAGTCGAGACTTGAGGTGGGGCTCTCACTAGATCAAGTGGGCTAGGCTGCGACAAAGGAGATGGCGATGCCATCAGTGTAGCATTTGGATTAGATGTGAAGTATAGGTATATATTATAGAGCTGTCATGTACTGGTCATATTTGCAAAACGTAAAGTGCGTGTTAATAAGGGAAGGAAGTGGCTGGATCAAGATGTCAGATCCATCCGGCTGCCATGGTGCCTCGCCATGCGAACAAGGGTAATATAAATGCATGCACCTAGGTAACATGATGCTTCACAACGACAGTATCAGTAAATCCCTCTATCCTATTACTAATAGGCTTATCTGGCGCTTACACTAGCCATTGTATACTATGGTGTAAACTTTCCATGTCACCCAGGTGCATGCATGTACCACATTTTATCACATAAGGTGGAGCAATGATTAGGCGAGAAAGTATGGAGAATGAATCTGCATGTGTTATGTAGATGCAGAGATCATAACAACATGGAAGGCTCCATTTGTCGCTTGTCCCATGCTAATCTGTGGCTTCAAAGCGGTTCTCGCCGTATCTCAGAATGATAGCACAAGCGGATGAGTAGGTTGAAGCTCCATTTGCGCAGCACCATTATTTGCTCTTACCCGTAGGAATCTGGAATGCAACCACCGCCTCTCCATGAGCAAACGCGCGATCAATGCGGAAGAAGCCCTTGCGGTCAAACTGCACAATGTCATCAACCTTGAGCCCGGCGACATTGCAGTCAGCCATGGCCTTGGTCCTTGTTTCAGTCTGTGGGTTCAGGAAGTCCTCCAGAGTGTCATCGGGCTCCAGTTTGTCCTTTGTGATCAAGTAATCATAGTCAACGAGCTCAATAGGCACAAGATCCTGATCATTACTCAACCAAGTGACTTTCTTCGACGTCTTCTTCACGTCTCCCTGGAGGTGCAACTCGAGTTCCAGACCGGTAACGGTCTTCAGACCATGCTTCGCCATCTCGAGAGGGTTAATGGAGTGGGTAATCTTGCGGACAATGGCGTTGCCCCAGTTCATGAGCGTAATCTCCTCGTCCTGCGCGAATGACTGCGCGTCGGCCTGCTCCATGATGACGGAGGAGCTGAAGACAATCTTCTTGTTGCCGAGATCGTACTTGGCGTGCTTCGGCTTGTCCTCGGAGATCACGCCCTCGCGTGCACCGATGATCGTGACGGGGACGCGGCCATCGTCGTCAATAGCCGTGTAGCGGGCCGCGGTGGGCTCAATGTGCTTTTTGTTAGTCGCCCAGAAAGCGAACCAATCCTGGTTGACAATATTTTTCGATGGTCCCTGCTTAAGGATGAACTCGCGCAGCGCGGGAATGACAGCACCGCGGCGACGGACACCTCGGACGGTAGGCATGCGTGGATCGTCCCAGCCAGAAACAATACCAGCATCCACGATCTTGGTAAGTTTGCGCTTTGACAGAACGGTGCGGACAAAGTTTAGACGTGCAAATCCCCAGTTGTGGACCTTGCGGAGCTTAAGGTTCTTGATGAACCACTGGTACTGTGCATCGCGATCGTTGTACTCGGTAGTACGCAGTGCGTGAGTAACACCTTCCAGAGAATCGACAATGGGGCAGCAGAAGTCGTAGGTCGGGTAGATCTTCCACTTCTCGCCTGTGCGGTGATGTGCCTGGGGATTGCAACGGTAGATGACAGGATCGCGCATGGCCTTGTTCGGATCATCGACAGACATCTTTGCGCGAATGCACCACCTCAATCCCTCCTCATTACCCTTCTTCATCTCCTCAAAGTGCGCCAGATTCTCTTCAACGCTTGCGTCGCGGCGAGCGCTGGCAATACCGTTCATCCGCTCATCACGCATCTTCTCCTGCAGGGTGTCATCGGCATAGGCAAGCCCATCTTTGATCGCCTGCACACAGCTCTCATATAGCTGGTCGAACCAGTCACTAGTGTATGAGACCTGGTCTGGCTTGATGCCGAGAAGCGCACAGTCCTCGACAATGGCGTCTTGGAACTCCTGCTTCTCTTTGGTGGGGTTGGTATCGTCGAACCGTAGGAGGAGCTTGCCCTTGTATTTCTCATGCGCAAAGTAGTCGTTTAGCAGCGCTGCCTTTGCATGTCCAATGTGGAGGTAACCTCTGCGGTGCAATTAGTCTACCCATTCCAAAACATGGAAGACAAGTACTCACGAAGGCTCTGGAGGAAACCTGGTAACAATCCCCGACCCATCCCCAACATCCTGCAATCCAATATCGTAATTCGCATCATCGTTCTTGCCCCCCTCCTTCTTTCCCTTGCCTCCCTTGGCACCCTCTTCCTTCTTGCCCTGTCCGCCACTAATAACGACCACGCTCTGCGGATACGCCTCCTCAATGTACCTAAACCAGCGGCACAAGTTCTTCATCAAGTCCTGCTTGACAAACGCATGGGCAACGCGGTTCTCACGAATCGTCTTCCATACCGTCGTGTCGGCGTCGGACAGCGTGTAGCCGACAATGTGGCTGCGGAGCGTGAGATGGGCGTCCAGTTCGAGGAGGTGAGGCTCGATTTGCTTGAGGTTGAGGGGCTTGAGGGCCTCGGAGCGGGTTTGCCATTCGGCGATTGCGGCGTCCATGTTGGGCAGTTTTTGTTTTTGACAATATCGCCCGGTACTGCCAATCTAGTGTATATGGATTGGTGTTGGAAAAAGTCGCGGTGGGATGAATGGAATTGGCGGGGTATGGGCGGACTGTCTTGGCAGGTACGTACCAACTCACGTAATGACGCCACACATCAAGGTCCCCCCTAGAAGTCTAAGAAAAGAAAAAAAGGTGCAATCCACATCACTCCATTATAACCATTCTGAGTCACAATACTGATCCCAAATACTCCATGTTCGCGTTTTCACATCCATTGCATATCCTACAGAAACGCCAAGCTATGCTGGAGGCCGTCGCTAGCATGCAATAACGAAACGCTACATCATTACAAATCGTAAAGTACACGTCAAAAGGAAATGCATTAAAAGACATTTAAGCGCACTCCCATTGTGCAAACACACACCATCTTGCGCTCCGATCTGCCAGCACGAGGCCTCGCCAAGTTCCTTTCTCTCCAATCTTGATGACCGTCTCCCAAGCTGTGCCGTCAGCGTCACTAGTGCTGCTGATGTGCTCATTCTTCCTTGTCAATCGTATAATCTTGCCAGAAGGCGTTTGTATCGCTAGTTTGGCAGGCTTGGTATTGCCGCTACTTGATGACCCGTTGGAGGTCTGAGACGGGTTTGTATAATTTGATCCTGTTGCTGAGATACTTTGCATGCTCATAGCAGAGGCAGGTCTAGCAAATGGGTTGGGCGATGCTCGGCCGTGAAGTGCGGGACTGGGTTCGGGAGACTTTGTAAGTGATGATGGATGTTGACGGACGCAGAAGACAAAAGTATTGTTCAAGGCCAGGTTAGCACACTGCGGCTGAGCGACATAGAGGTCGTGTCGTTGAGCGTGCGGTGTTGGGTGCAGTGTCAGAAATGAGTACGGAGGATTGGTACCCGAATGCGACATGGGTAGGCTGATAGCCAAACTGTGGGGGTTCATCTTGTTCGAATGCTGCAAGATGTTAGTGCATGTATCTTGATGTGCAGTTTCAAAACTTACCATAAGCCCTCGGGGTCCTGCATAGATTTTCAGGACACCTTGACCTCCATCACCCGGTAGAAGCGCTTTCACAGTGTATCGTTTCTGACCTCCGTACCATTCTGCTTGTGCCAATGCTGGCTTCCGGACCAATTCTCCACTTTCAAAGAAGTCGCCGTCCATGTCTTGAGAGTAAGCTCTTGCTTCCACTTCTGCAACACACTCTACATCTTCTGGTACGTCGACGTAGACATGTGCCATCTCCAGATTGTCGAGGTTCAGAAGACTTGTATCGAAGTTGGCCATGTGGAGACCATGCCTGAAGTACGTCGGTGTTGCGCAAGGTAGAGCCATCAACACCTCATGTGGCTGTGGTGGGCAGATATGTTGTTGTTCAGGAAGAAGTGGAACGTGAGAGTAGCAGATCTCCATGGGGCGAGCGAGGAAGTACCATGTCTCAGCAACAGATGAGCCAGCAGTGGAGTAGTGCACCCGCTTTGGATTTGTAGGTCCAGCAAGTGAGCAGTCCATTATGCGCCACTCCCCCTCGACAATAACAGCGTTCCAGAAGTGGTTTGGTCGAGCAATGCTTTCCAAATCAAAGGGCTCGCCGGGAGTTTTCAGATAACCACGAATGACCTCAGCATGCATGCCAACAGATGCACACATCTCTGCAACCACCATGGCGATCTCCTCAGAGCAGCCGCGTTTACTTTGGAGCACATGCCGCGGGTCCATCTCCCCTTCAAAATCCTCCTCCCATGATATCCGCTCACTGACCCATGTAAAGATGGCACGTAGTCGTTGAATGTCGCTCCTATATGGTCGACATACATAGCCTTGAGCCAATGTCGCAGGATTGGTCCCGAGGGGAATGCTGTTGATGAACCGCGCGCTCTTGTCAACATGAGCGAGACTGCAAGCTGCAAAATCCGTGGGTTCGGTGATAGGAAGTCCGTCAAGGCCCTCGTCACCTTCAGCAGACTCGTACAGGATATCGATAGGATTAAAGACTGGAAAATCCATCATCTGGCATCGCTCTGCTCTTTCTGCGCGCTCGTTCTTACTAAGCGAGTTCGAACGATTCACGTCTCGGCGAACCTGTACCCAATCCACTGTGCCTAGGCCTGTATCTCTTGAAGGGGGTGCCGATTGCGTTGCTAGGCCACCCTCGATGCCTGCTATTTCCGGATTGTCCATGCGGCTTGCAGCGCGACTGAGCGAACGACCGGCCGCACGACTGGCTGCTCGAGACCCAGGCCTGCTGATGGTGTCAATAGTGCTACGAGCGTTGGCCGCTTGGGTTTTTGCCGTGTCGATCATCTTCCGAAAGAAGCCGCTGCGCTTTGCTTTTGGTCTCATCAAACCACCGAGAGGATCTGGACCATCAGCTACTGGTGTATTGACAGCTGCTTCTTGTTGATCGCTTGAGCTAGGTTGTTCCTGGGAGGCGTGGCTGGAGTGATACGTTACGCCGGTAAAAGGCGTCTCTGGACGTCCATCATCGAAGCCATAGCCTTTGCTGGATGTATCCTTCGTGTTCATGAGGCTCTTGGGTCTGTCCTTGCTGAATTTCTTCCGGTAATAACTTCCGGCGCTGGTAGCGCTCATATTCGTAGCAGAATGTCCAGACATCAAGCTACGATGGGTGCTGTTGCTGGCATAAGTCGTATTCGTAGTAGTCGTAGAATTCGTCTTGCTGGTAAATGTTCGTCCAAGTGCGTTACGTCCAACATCATAGGCGGACTTTCGGTGTTGAAGTAACTTCGATCCTTTGCGCTCCATTCCTGCTTCGGAGTCACCAACGGATGATCCTGGTCTCTGGAAAGCAGGCTTCAATGGTACCGGTGGGCCCTCATCTTTATCCATAAACATTTCACTACCCTTGGCTTTTTCCTGTTGCTGCATCCGCCTCAATCGACTTTCCATGCGCTGCATGTAGTTATTAACATCTGGTGGACCTTCGTCATCGTCGTCATCCTGACCCATGGCCGATTGCGCCCTGACCTTCTTGGCCGATTCTTGGTAAACCTGTTCGAATGCTTCCGGAGACCATGGGTTGGACGCAGATGAGGCTGCTTCTGGTGAGGGTGAGGGTGACTCATCATCTCTCGAGGTAGTCATATCTTGCAAAGATGACATGACATCGTTCATTGCGGTCGTAAGGGGTGATGGCGTGAAATGGCCTCCGCGCGCTCTCGGATCAGGCGAAGGCGGTTCGGGTGTATGGTAACCATTGTGCGGAGGAGCAGGTGACGGCCCTCTGCTCGGGTTGTAGGCGACACGATGGGGTGGAGGCGGCGGTGGTGGAGGCGAGTCAATAGGCTCATCGAGTTCGTTATCGTATGGTAGAGGCGACGGACTGCGGCTATGCTCGAGCTGGAGCTGGTACGGGGATGGCGATGGACCTCGATCGTATGCGCGGTACTGGAATGACGGGGCAGGTGAGACTGCGCGCGAATGTTCTTGGAATGATGGAGCTGGCGAAGGACCACGGTCATAGGCTCGGTATTGAAACGATGGGGCAGGAGAAACTGCTCGCGAATGCTGCTGATAGTGAGCTTGAGGTGGAGCAGGCGATACTGCCCGGTATGGCTCGTAGGTTTGTTGTGGAGGCGCAGGAGAAGCAGCTCTAGCATAGCCCTGGTGCTGTATGGGCACAGCAGGCGAGACTGCGCGAGACTGATATTGGTACTGCGCCGGAGGAGCTGGAGAGTGTCCGCGCATATATGAGCCGTGCCGTGAGGGGGGAGGTGCTGGCGAGACAGCTCGAGCTTGATATCGGTAATCAGCTGGTGGTGCAGGAGACGTCGAGCGAATGTGTGAGCCATGGCGCGCGGGTGCTGCCGTTGCGGATGCTCGTCCTACGGGTACTCTCTTGGAAGCAGGCCGGGGCGAGACTGCACGTAGGTTCGATGGTCCTCGGGTCGTGGCGGCAGGAGACGGGCTCTCACAGCTCTCGGTAGACGATCTCTTCATAGACGAAAATGGTGTTTTCGTCTTGACGGTACCGGACGAGTTCGTGCCGCCTGCTTTTAACCTTTCGCGGGCCGCAGCGGCTGGGTTGGGTGCGCTTGCAGCAGCGTAGGCTGTGAAGGGCTTTCGGAACATGCTCTTCTGCTTCTGCGGTGCAGGTGTTGGCTGCGACTGGGCATTGTTTTGCCTCGACATGCTCCCTCCGCTGCCATTTCGCGCCCATGGCTGGTAATCTTCGCTGAGGAGTTCGACGAAGTTGGAGGGGAACAAGCCAACCATTCGCCTGTCGCGCTTCAACCTTCCCATCCACCATGATCCATCGCCGGCGTTGAGTACTTCGATCAAGTCGCCTTCTATGAAACCGAGGTCGCGCTTTGTCTACAACGGCGGTCAGGCAAGGTGCAACAGCAAAAGGCGGCTTCAGTCTCAACTTACCTCTCCACCCCAGGAGTACACAGCTTTGCACCAGCACGGAAAGCGTGCTGGCAGCGCCTGCCCCACGGCCATCTCCAATATCCGTTGGGTCTTGTATTAGCTTGTTGTTGACCTGCAACTTATTTGGTGCGTGGGCGACTGGCGAGTGACATGCGTCGTTGAGGAGCGAGAGGCGGTGTCGATTAGGTTTTTGGCGTGGAAGAATACCCCAGTGATTGACGGTGGTAGCAATGACAGAGGGCGATACTCTGTAATCACACCCGCACTGATAGCAGCGGGGAGCGGTATAGCAAGGCTAGCAGGGTATTGGCGTGCTGTCTCATCTTGGTTGGATGTTTACCCTCTCCATGGCTGCTTCCCTAGCAACGCCCGCTAGCCGCTTGCACGCACGCACCACATCGCGGCCCCACTTGGCGCAACACGTCACACAGCCATGTCCTCTACACCGCGCCTTGGGCTGGATACTTACATATACATCGCGCACAAGTCGGGATGCATGAATAGTGCAGAGGATGGGATTCGTTGGTGCTTGCCGCCTTCTACACGCCTTTGCAGAGAATACCAGCTGGCTACCTCGTAGCAAAGTAGCGTCTTTTGGCATGACAACAAGGCTTTCCACTCGCCATGGTCTCGGTAAAGTTTATACTATACACCTGCATATAACATGCCGCCGTCTTGTTTATCACGGCCCTGCCCAAGCACAGTGGCGACCAGGGTTGAAGTCTGTTGTGGTAAGCTAGTGCTAGCAGCAACCTGTTCGCATCCCTCCCTGTGGAAAACATCGATAGGGATGCGCCGGGATCTCACAGGCCATCTGATCTAGCCTCGATCTTGTCCAATCCCTTGCATATGGTTACTGAGTCGAAAGCGTGTTCAGTGTACTGTAACATGCCATTGTCCATCGCAGTGGGGCCATCCCTTTAGTTTTTGGACTACTACTTGTACCTTGGCCGGTCGCGTAGCCAACGTGCGCGTAACACAGTATCACAACATTAGCCATGCCATAACGCATAGTTAGTTCCTGCAGTACGGAGCTTTAGAAAAGCTCCGCGTCCATAGATACATGTGGTGCGTGCGTTCGCATTCGGAACGTCGGAACCTCCACGTTCCGAATCATCACAACAAGCATGCCTATCAAACAAGTCACCATGATGGTGGGAATCTGCTGAACTCATGCGTTAGCAACCTGACATGAGAGGAGTAGGTGATTCAACCTTCCAATGGAAGAGCAGAGTCGGCAGAAATAGCTCATTGGGGACGGAAGTTCCTTAGGAATATTCTTCTAGTCCATCAGCGTACACAAGAAGCCATCGAGTAGCACAATTAAAGCAAAACAAGCTATTCCACACAAACTTTAAAAAGAAGAGGAAACTCGGGGAGCACGTTGATAGAACCGCCTTGATTATCATTACTATTATAAGCGCAACCGGGTATCAACAGTATGCTACCGCTTCTTATCCTGCCCATTCTGCGCCGTCTCTACTTCCGGCAAAATCTCATGGACCTTCATATCGAGCCCAACCCAAAACCTCCTGCCTCTCCACTCCACCGTCACACCACCCCAAAACGCAGTGACCCAAACTGGTAACGCAAAGAACTCACGACCCATCCAGGCGAACAGGAAGTCTCTGAAAGTTCTTCTCGCGCCATCGAGCAAACCCGGCTCGCCTGGGGTGTTATCGCCAAGTAGGGGCTGCAGCACCTCGGTGCGGTGGTATGCGGAGGCTGAGCGCTGTGGCAGAATGAAATCGGGTGTATCGGCGTCAATTTCGACAGTCTTTGCGCAGTGTAGGAGTAAGTATTGGATGTAGTCAACTAGACACCAGAGAGACATGTGGATGAGCCAGACAAGGAAGAACGAAGTCCAAGACGAGCTAATACCGATGTCGTAGAAGAAAGGAAGCGTCGTCAGGGCATAAGCGCCATACAGACCGCAAAGAATGCTCTCGGTTCCGGGCTCCACGAACGTCGCCAAAGTCACGGTGAACTTCCGCACTCGTAACCATCGGATACGACGCTGCAGATATGCCAGCACAGGCGTGTGACTAATCGGCTGGAAGCAGAAGTCTCCGAAAAGCATTGCGTGCTTTCCCCAAGTCTCCTCTTCTGTCCCCGGGGGTGGCTCGTAACTTTTCTCCTCGAAAGCCTGACGTTCCTTCCATAGCACATCCCCGATAAGGTGGTCTTCACAAATGTTGTCCGAGAAGAAGTCGATACCAGGGGCGCGATTGGGATTTGACGAGGTGACGTAGTTGAGTTGAGAGCGCCGGAACATGGTACTCTTGCCCATGATACACGGTGCAACCGCCACTGTGTTGATAGCCTGGTAGAACTTTGCATGCGAAGAAGACATGAAAGCTTCATCCAAGCGCCCTCCACCACGCTGCAGAAGCTTCTTTATGATGCTACCATTGTGATTGCGGGGGTCCGAGGACGTACTCGCCGCAATGTCTCTCGCTTCTGTCACAGCATCTGGTCTTCCTCCTATAAGCTCCTTTCTGTCTTGAAGTGAGAGCTCTTGCGAATCGAGATCCACAGTGAGCGGCGTCTGATGCACGAACTTGAACTTTTTCTTTCTTCTGCCAGATTCATCTTCTCCATAGCCGCATAACAAATCTACTAATCGTCCACAGACACCCTTGCCAACCCAGACGTTGCAGTCCAGTATCCACACAATGTCGCCCTTGGCCTCTCTGTAGGCGCGACTCATGTTTCGGATCTTCGGGTTGGGCCCCAGGGTATTGTTGTCCTTCAGCAACATTGGATCCTCTTCTTCGACCAAGACCTGTACGTTGGCATTTGGGAAATCTTTACATAGGCGCTCGAGGATCGGAAAGGCGGGATCGGATCGTTCGGGAACGCAGAACACGGTGTCCAACTTGTCCTTAGGGTATGTTTGGCGGAGAGTCGCTGCGAGGCATTCGTACAGGCGTGGGTCGAGGCCTTTGACTGGTCGTATTACCGTGACATGAGGCACATCGCGCTCTACCAACGTGGTAACGGATACTGCTGGCTGCGGTTTCCTCCAGTAGTATCGAAATAGTTGGACGAAGCCAATGGCGCATACACACCACACTATGACGAACCAAATCAGGCAGCCAGTCGCAATAAGGGTACGCAACATGGAGACATGTTCCCCTGTCGCGAGATTGGGCACGCGAAGCATGCGCAAAGGTGTTTGTACGGTCTTGTGTAAGGGTGAGCCTTGACGAATCTGAAAGCGCGGAGGTTGCGGAGTTCGCTCCAGGAAACGAACGTGCCAAGGCCCAATACCACACAAGGACTCGGAAAATAACTCTAACTACGTGAATAGACTTGAATGAATGAAAAGAGGAAGGAGAAGACAGGTCTTTATGGTGTGGTTGGTGGATGTATTTATCATGTGGTTGGTATGCCCCCGACCGCTTCCGACGTCACGAAATGGGAAATTGCTTGCTTACGATCTGCCAACACACAACTGTGTTGCTGAGCGTCGGAACTATACAAATCTGTCTGACAGATCACGCATTAGATATGCAAGATCTGAGTATATAATGAACACAAACGCCACGCTAAGCAACTCGATAGGCAAATAGCCAATACCTAAATATCCTCCTTGTATGCAATAGGCCGTGGCCAAAGCATCAACATCGCTAACAGTCCAAGAAGAGTCGACATGTTAGTGTTTGGATGAGGGCTCCAGCCTTGGTGTATACTCCTAGAGCGTGCACTAACTCAAGTTTTTGGCTTCTTACGAACCAATCCAGCGGTGAGCGTGTTCACCCCGTTGACAGCACTCATGTCCGGCACGGGCATGGACTCGGTCTTTGCCTTTTTCCTGACTGTACCAACAGCCAAGACCTGCACAGGCTCAACCAGCTTGGACGTGCTATTTACGGCCTCCACTGCAACATCTGGCTTTCTCTTCTTACGCACACCCATGACCATGGTCGGAGTCACGCCATTTGTTCCGTCTGACGCTTTTGCTGCAGCTGCGTACTCCTTTTTGCCTATCACGGTAAAGGCCCATTCATCCTTACCGCCCAGCACGGCAATCTCCTCCTTCCACTTCTTCGTACTTCGAGCCGCTGCTGTGCGGTTCGCGAATGTCTGCTGTAGGAGTACTTCATGTGCGCGGTCGTAGTTCTTGAGCGAAAAGCATATCGTTCCCCGTGAGGAGGCTGGCCACATCCAATACGGGCTAAATTCGGCGGGTAGCTTGGCTGAGGTAGATGATGTTTGTGAGGAAGCCGAAAGGTTCGACGAGCTTGCCTTGATCCTGGGTAAGACGAGAGGGATAGGCCCGTACCTGGTCTTTGCTTCTTTCCTCCGCTGACTGATCTTTCGCCGCCTCGGACTAGGCATGTTCTCCTGAGTGTCAAACTGGGAAAATGACCCCTGGACAGACTGCTGTGACGGTGTATCTTCATCTTCCTCTGGTATTGAAGGCTTCGAGGGCGTTATGATGACCCATATAAATCCTACTATGCGCCCAGATGAACACTCCTGTCTAAAGGCCATGAATTCCCAGAACTGATCAAGCGTCTTGACACTCTTCCATTGTCCATTGCTTCTCGAAGGTGTGCCTCCATCCGCTACCATGGCATCTGTGCCTCGGTCGGGCAGTTCTTCGTCAAGTTCGTCAAGGAATCTAGCTTTTGGATCGTCGGGAAAGTGTGGAACGAGGCATCGTGGTGGCGCAGCGGGATAGGGAGCGATTTGTAAGAGAGGGTGCGTAGTCGCCCAGCGTCTGGGGGTGTTCGGTACGGGAGGTGGAGGAATATATCGTAATATATCATATGCTTCGAAGCCTGGAATTACCAAGTAGCCTTTTGCTGTAGATTCGAATTTCGGTGAAGCACCATTTGTAGCCTCCCCATCCACCAGTTGTTCGGCAAAGGGCTTCCGAGACTCCTCAGCCTCATACTGCCAGATTATTGGATCGAGCACTCTACACCACCATTTAACCAGTCCTCGGTCATCTAGCACATGTTTGTTCTTGTTTTCAATGCTTGCCGGGAACAGGTATTGATCCTGTGCCCTTGCAAACAGGGACACTACAAGCTTCTTCCCGTCCCTCTGTCGCTCTCTTGCCAGCCAAGATACGAATGTGCCGCAAATGGCTTTCAAAGGTGACCCCGACTGAGATCGCGGTAGTTGTAGCTCGGAGATGTACCCGGTCGAGTCAGCCTTGGAGACGAAGATGGTTGTGAGGTTCCGCGTAGTGTAAATCAAAACTTCAATGGCAAGAATCAGAAGCTCCTCGGGTATTTCTGACGCTGTTGCATCTTTTGGTACTATCGAGGCAGCCAAAGTGTGCGATTCGCAGTATGTTCGTTCGGACTTGCCATGGGGCGGCGCGGAGAACAGGGCGGACGACTTGGAAGGAGGCGTGGAGTAGTGATAGAAGGTAATGGGCACATCTTTGGGCAGTTGCTCGGCCAGTAACTCTCTCAACGATTTGGAAGCGCCAATACCCGCCATGTTGACCCAAAAGGAGCGCGACAAGAGGACAAGTTAACCGTAGAAGGACGAAGGAGTCGGGAATGGACCGCGACTAGTGCTAGTCCCAAAGCGGCAAGGCGCGATATCGTGCCGCAACTTTTCGATGTTCCGAACTTCACTCCCGCCGGCCAGCAGCACCCTCACCCTCGCCAATCTCGCCCGCTGACTCTCACTCGCCAATTGGAAGCGTTCCGATGGCTTCAAAACGGCCGCTCCGATCTCTTGTCTCGACGGCGTCGTCATCGCTCCTGCCCGCGCAAACGTCCAAAACGACCCTTGTGCGGACCTCCGCATGCGCCTTTTCAAGCACCACGCCCTCGCGAGCACCCCAATATGACACAGAAGTGGAGGAACGGCCACGGTGGCAAAAAACACCTCAGCGAATGGTAGCACCCTTTAGGATACGACCACTAGCCAAAGGCGGCGAATTCAAGGTCAACGAGGACCCAAAAAGGCTAGATGATGCATACATACGGATGCTGGGTCCTGGGGGAGACAAGGTGCTTGGCGACGAGGTCAAGTGGCTAGCTGTGACACATAAGAGCTTCGAGCACGGAAAGCAGGGATTCAATGACCGATTGGCATATTTGGGTATGTGGGGGTTGATATCCGTGACGAGGACGCCAGGCTAATTGCGACGGGCAGGACGGAGAATAGTCGAACTACAAACATCACAAGCCCTGATAAGCGCGCCACAAGAATACCAATGGCCGAGAGATGCAATGGGCAAACCCAAGCCTGACGAATTCGGCCGCAAACCATATCTACACCCCGCTCTCAACGGGCTACAGGGCTTGACCAACGAGGCGGAAAGTCTGATACTGAGCAAGTCGCGGTTAGCACCGATAGCAGAACGATACGGTTTAGATAAGGTGACTCGCTGGAAACCAATGCGGGTATGCATCAATATTGAACATGATTCGATTAAGAGGCTGACCAAGAACAGGCCGATAACCTCAAAGGTTCCGGTATAGAAACCGTCCTCATGACCACACTATACGCCATTGTCGGAGCGGTAGCCCTCGAGCGGGGTGGCGAAGTAGCCAACAAGCTCGTCCAGGAGAAGATTCTTACACCGTTGGGCTTCCATTTCTCGCCCGATTCATGACCTCGACGCAATTAAACATGAAATTTTTGTACTCTGTACCATATTGTAAACCAACATATGACATGACGGCTTCGTGTCACGATTCAGCTGACCGTTTGACGTTCTCTTGTTCTCGCTCAACTTTCCGTTTTAGGTCATTTAGCCTACAGTCTTATTTTGTGCTCCATGGTTACCATCCATATTCTTGTTTTTTTACTTTGGACTGTCCTTCATCTTACAACGTCTCTGAAGTCTTCATCCGCTTATTCACTTTGTCTCTTACCTGTTTTAATTCTGCAGTCCTGGTTCGTCCATGTCTGAATTCCTCGTTCATAGACCCATCCCCTCTCTTCACGATTCTCTCTTCACACACACGTCGCAGCCCGCTCTCCAAAGAAACCAAACATGCTACAATCACACATACGCTGCACCTCTCCCAACACAAACACCACATGGCACGATACTTGCAATTACTATTGGCATTTGAAAACTCAGAGTTGAGCTACCAAGATATTGGGGAAAAAAATCTACGAATACGTAAGAACAGCTGTCTACAAAACGCGAATACATAGCCTCGCGTATCGCCTATCCCGGGTACTCAAATACGCCGTATAAAGTTTTATATACCCTCCTGACATGAAAAAAAAGCCCATGCGCGCATCCTGCACACCCACAACGAAAAACGCTAGCCGAAAACGCTATCAAATCTAGGTAAAACACACCAGACAAATATCTCGCATACAACTGTAAACCATGCATACGATTTGGAGAGAAGAAACGACGGCCATAAATTGTGAAGAAGACAGCCACTTCTAAAGAAAAAGGAAACGCTGTCGCTCATTCACAAGAACAAAACTGGAGAAATTTACGCTCTCTTAAATTGTCCCGTAGGTCCTGCAGTAAACGCACCGCTGAGTATACGTTTGAGCTGCTTCGGCCGATTCTGCGATTGGCCCATTCGGTCTCCGCTCGCGGTACTCCTGCGGCTGATACCAGTGGTAGTGCGAGACAAACCATCGCCCATACCGCCGCTCATATCCACGGCCGTGCTACTGCGTCTAGCCCTGCGTGTCGCATCCTCATTCTCTTTCTGGTGGAGAGTCTCCGAGGGGAGCAGGATAGCGCGATCAAGCGCATACGGCAGACCACGATGGCGGCCACGGATCTGCATAGCGATGATGATGAGTTTAGACAAGGGTTTAAACTGGCCCGAAAATGACGTATTTACGCCTGGAAAACCCTGACTGAGACCAACAGTGCCGTACGCGGAGATGATTTCGAATAGCACGGAGAAGAGGCTGAAGGCGTATTCGTTTGTGTTTTCTAGGCGGGGGCCCTCGATGATGGCGATGAGGAAAAAGCCGAGAAAGACGAACCAGAGATCGAAGGACAGCTGGAGACGCAGATGGTGGGAGAGGTAGCTGGAGTTTTCTTCTTCTTCTTCTTCGCCGCTAGATGCCCAGACGCCAAGGGATTTTTCCTCGTATACGTTGGACTGGCGGATCGACATGGCGATGGGGAAAATGGAAATGTACATCATGATCATGTAGCTGACTTGCACAGCAGGGTGCAGGTCGGCAATGTTGACGACAGCGAAACCGGCAGTACGGGTAGAGGCGGCTTGGAAGAGACCGGCCAGGAAGCGGTGGCCGGGGGAGAGCGATGTGACAGTTGGATCACCGAGCTGTTACTCTCATTAGTCGGGATACTTGTAGAAGAAGAAAAATTAAAACTTACATCGAGAATGATGAAGAAGATCAAATCTACACCATTCAGAACCACCAGAATCCAAAACAACCACCAGTTTGCCTTGCTGGGAAAAAGCAGCGTAAAGCATCTACGCGGATGATCCAGAAGAAATCTCAGCTCTTCCCACATACTACTCGTCTTGGGGACCATCTTGGAATACATCCAGATAGTAAACCGGAGCATGCAAGGGAACCCTGTATTGCCGATGATGATAAGGAAAGTACCAATGATGAGCGGGAACACAGCCCAACTGGAAAGACACCATGGAGTCCGGAGTAAGCGTGAATCCCAGATCGTTGAACAGTGAGGCCGAAGTGAAGAAACCCCACCACACGGGATTGATGCCCACAGCTTCCACCCACACCGGAGTAGCGGGCAGTATGAGTGATCCATGGCACTAAACAGATGACGCCAATGGTATGCCAACCCAGGTAGAAAATGGTGAGAATCCAGGCCAAAAGTTTCAAGGCACGGTATTCAATACCGCCAAGCTCCTCTCTTTGCTCTTCAGTAAGGTCCACAAAATTTGAGTTGCGGCCAATAGTAGGGGTCCAGCTGAGATATGGCACTGGTTCCTCGTCTTCATCTTTACTTCTGCTAAGAAAACTGGCTAGAGTTCTTGATCGCGACCTGTTGCGAAGATGCATTCCTGGAGTAGGTCCGGCATCACCATCCACTGTGCCTGTTCGGTCGTAGATGGAGTGTCCAGTAGGGCCATTGACCCGGTCCGGGACGTCAATGGTAATGTGGTTTTTGAATGGCCTGTCGTCTCCGTTTGCAGCATGGGGAAGCGAGTTTGAGCGTTCATATCTGGGGCGGGGATGAGAGTCGTGCGATGGTCTGCTTTGAACCCTGTCAAGCTCTTCGTCCTCTCCCTTGATGGCTTCTGGAATGAGACCTTGGTCAAAGTCGCGGGGGCCTGGAATACGCAGCTTGTTCCTTGCCGTGGGGTTCCGCTGGGCCTCTACGAAAGCAATGCTCTTTTCCTTGTTCGATTGGGGCAGGCGGCCACCAGGTGATTCCTCGACCGAATTCTTGTGGTCCTCGTCACGGGCCTTTGGCGTGCTCAGGTTGTCCGCCCATACAATGGCTGGTGTATTGCGCACGGGAGTCGTAGGCCGAACAAACGGCGGCATTTCGTCTTCGCTGGAACTAGAACGTCTCCGGGCACGGATTCCATTGCCAGTGCTGTCCATGCCGTCACTGAAGGCGAACTCGTTTTCAATATGGCCGCCATGTGCATGTCCGTTGGAGCCGCGCATGACGCGGATCTCGCGGGCACCTACAGCCTTCTCCTCATGTGACACATCTCGGTCTCCATCATTTTGCATTTCACTCTTGCGCCTGGACAGTGTGCGGGTCCGACCACTGCGATTGCCCCTTTCGAGGACGATGTTCTGGAAGCGTTTCTCGAACCAATAGAGGCGCACTACGACGACGGAACTGTGGATGAAGATGGGGGTGCACAAGCTAGTCATGAGGTACATGGTGATCTTTGCTTTGTCAGTCATGTCTCGCAAAGACGCTTCTCGCATGGACGCACCTGTTGATACAAAGCCAGGGTATTGATATCAATTCTGTACACAACCAGTCAGTCGATTGCACTCGTGGTTCAAGCTTTTAACCCACGTGTTCAAACCACTCTGTGTGGCACTGCCGCTGGCGAAGAAGAGTGCATCGATGTAGTGCATGCGACCGCCACCATACAGTATAACCGATCCGATAAGCGTCCATCCGATAATGTATGCGTCTGCACGCCTGTTAGCTACTATCCCTTCCCAGCATACTCGATCGGTTTGCACAAACAATGCAGGGTTATGAAGTTGGCATGCGGTGCCAGCGCCTTGAGACTCGACGGTGTGCGCTCCTTGAGCCATGCGATGACGGTAATCCAGGGGGTAAACATGGCTGCCTCTTGTCGCCTTCAAGGCGGTCAAAGAGAAAGTTGCGTGACTGTGGCCGACGTCTCAAACTCGCAGTCGGTAGGGAAACAGGCCGGGGAAAAGGGACAGACAGAGGCAGAAGCTGGGGTGGGAGAGAGGGCTGAGTAGACTTTTGGTGAATCAGCGCACCGGAGCAAGCGTCAACGGACCGAGCCGGTAGTAGTGCGTCGCATTAAAGGTCCGTTTGGATGCATACTGGAGACAATGAGATGCAGTGGTCCAAAGTGGAATAAAACGTCTGAACGTGGGTGTGGCATTGCTGGTGTATTCCACAAAATGCCGGCTTGTCGCGGTAGCGGTTATGACGCTAAGTTACTTCTAAGGGGCGTTGCGCCACGGAGCCATGGGCCCTGCACACCCCAGCCCTGTTCTTCACCACCCGGAGTTTTATCCTGACCCCTGCTCCTAGATATGTAAAACCCAATCAGGCATACACCAGATGCCACCCACATGAAACACTACGCCGCATCAATCGCCATGTGCGTCTACATATGCCCTTGCCATGCATGCACCTGCCCAGGTGCACTCCCTTCTCCACCCACTCCCCCTCCGCTCCGCCCCGCTGTTCATTGTTCCCATATCGCGTGAGCAGCCAATTAAAAAACCACAGCAGTGCGACAGCTTCCGCGTACGCGTAATGGTGTCGTTGCCAAAACATGCTGGAGTATACAAAACGCGGCTCCGTACGCAGTTCGGTATACTCGCCGTACCCGCCCCATCCACGCCTGATTATCTACCTCCAATAACAAAAATCCCGCCTTTCTCCTCCTCGCTCAGCCCTGCCCAGCCAGCCAGCACGGCAAAGCAAAGCCTAGGTATCCACTGCTTCTAGGTCGCCAAAGCTGCTCCCTCGGCCTCTTTGCTGAGCACACCTCAACAGAAACGTCGAGTCGGTGACGAGCAGACGTCGTAAACCCTGTACTTGGCCATAAGACTCACAGGCTTACCCTACACTGCCGAAACAGATTCCGGTCCTTGGAATCCACTGTGGCGCACGCCTTCTAGCTTGTGCGCTCGGAAACAACGGCTTTTCACTTGGACCTACATACCTCCTTTTGCTTGTGCGAGCCCTGTGCCTCGATGCCTAGACGCGCCACACATTAGCAGCCACAAGCTCCGGCACCACGGCAATCCACTGTCGCATCTGCGCGCTTCAGCTGTGCTCTGCTGACCCATGTCCCAAGGCATTCGTAACAATCTCCGAGAACATTTATAGTTTGAAGCGCTCAGCTCATCTTCTGCGATCCACGGTCAAACTCCCTAGGCACGGATCTCCAAGCATCTCGTTTCAAAGGAACACGGCGGAAGCTTTCATGAATCGAGCTCCCGGCATCAGGCTACGCTCGGACCGCGCCCAAAGACACTTGAAGCAAATCGTTCGATTCTGATATTCACATCCTAAAATACACATTGCCCTCCGCTGCCAAGCCAGGGCGCCACATCCTCCTCTTTCCCCTCTCCTCCAAAGCAGTACATGTGCGCGTAACTTCAAGTCGAACACAACCGAATAGATCAACATACTACTGCCGTCTCTTCCTCGTTCGTGGCTTTCGTCACCCTGAAACACAGGCAGATTTAGTCAGTGCCATTTTACCGCAGCGGGCAATGTAGGGGTGTTTGCGCCTGAATTAGGCTTACTCTTCGTCTTCAGAGTGAGCGGGAAGGTAAAGTCGTCAGCCTCTTCTTCTTCACTGTGCCATTGTTAGTTTTGTTGGTTACGTGCCATATATCCAGTACTTACGGGAGCTTCCACGCAATGTAGTCCTCGGTGCTCAGTCCCTCACGGCCTTCCTGCAGCGAAGCAAAGTCACCAGGCGTCATCATGCCTGAGCGGTCGCGGGGAGACCCAGGCTCAGACAGTGGCCGCGAGATCTTGACATCTTGCGAGCTGAAGAAGTCGGGCTCGTCGTCGTCTTCGTATGCTGCAGGGTATGCTCGTCGGAGGGCCAATTGTCGGGCCTTGACATACTCCAAGCCCATGCGCTTCCAGTCGAGCAGATCGCTGAGGCGCTCGGTTCGGTTACGCTGATTGATGCGCTGTCGCTTGCTCTTCTTGGTGAAGTCGTACATGTAGTCGACGAGCTGGTTTACGGAATCGTCCACACCTTTCATCCTTCGGTCCACAATGTAGATACCGTAGTCCTGGGCATTCTCAATCAACTCCTCCATGTAGCAACCAAACCCGGAAAGGTTGGTGGTGATACTGGGAACACCCATTACGGTGCACTCAGCTGGAGTGTAACCCCAGGGCTCGTAGTATGATGAGAAGACACCAAGATGGGTTCCGCGTACAAAGTCATCGTAGTCCATGGGCAAGACAGGGTTGGCCGAGTTCAAGAACTCAGGGTGGAACACAACCTTGACACGGTCGGACGGGTGGTTGAACAGCTGGCAGCGACGGAGCTGGTTCAGCACCGGGTCTTCGGCATCATTGACCATGTTGTGGGTGACGATGGGCGGGAGGTTGTGGCGCTTCATGGCAAACAACCGACGGCGAAGCAGGATCTTGTCGGCAGGAGTGATCAAGTCCTTGTCTTCTGGCAGTTCTGAGCCCTCTGTCCATGTCAAGGATCGCTCGAAGAGCTTCTTGGCTACGTTCTCGGCGATGTTGTTAACACTGTCGTGTAGTGCCTTGATAACAGCCTGGCCCTTGAGCGAGTCGACCGATAGAGAGGTCGTCTGCGCAGGCAGAATGATGAAGGCAACAACCGTCATGTTGGAGTTCTCGTTCTTCATCTTGTGGTTGAGTCGTGCCAACGATTCAATGAACATGTCCACACCCTTATTCCTGTACTCGTAGCGACCAGCGGTGAAGAAGTAGAGGGTGTTCTCTGGGTCAAAATCGTTGTGCCCGTAGAAATGACCACGGACAAAGTCGTTAATCTTGACCTTGGCCTGCTGATGGAGGTTCTGGAACTCGTGCGTGGCCGAGAACTTCTTGACGTTCAAACCGTTGGGCAAGACGCCGTCGGGCTTTCGCTTCAAGAGATGCTCGCTCTCGTATGCGGTGATGTGAGAGACGGTAGTAAAGACATCGGCAGCGTGGGTAGCGGCTCGCTCGATGCAGTACCTGTGGTAGATACCACGCTTTCCTGCCTCAGCGTCCACGTCGAAGTATTGGAGGTTGTTGTAGAAATCGACTGAGCCGGCGCAGAGGTAACGGCCCAGCAGCGTAGCGTGGGTGGTGAAGATGGTGGTCACATCGATGCGGCGCTTCTTGCACAGAGGGACTGCGACGCCTGCGAGCCACTCGTGGAACTGGACAATGACAGCTCGCTTCTTCTCGTGGTAGACATACTGGGTAAAAGTTAGCGGGGTCCGAGCTAGTCATGCACCTCATCTCATCTCACCTCTCCCAAAAACCAGGCGATGAGGTAGCCAAATACAATGGCCTCGTTGGTCTCGGAATCGCCAGGTGGGGAAGGAATGCCCGTAGAGGACCAAAGGTCACCCTTCCACTCGTCGAGCCAGCGGTAACCGGTACCAGTGTCAAAGAGGAGCACGCGCGGGGCACCGTCAATCAGCCATCTTCCGTACAGCGTCTTGATGCCACGGTCGTCCATGGACTTGATGGTAGCTACCAAAGCAGGGTCCTTTGGCTCAATGGGCTCTACTTCGACAGCGGCCGAAGCCCTGTTCCAGGGACCCAGGAGAGTATATGCGGCGCCATACTCTGCTGTGGTGACCTGGGCCTTTGACTTGAGAACCGAGTAGATACCGCCGACTGGGGCGTGTTAGCAGCCATCAGCCGAAGCCAATTGGGATGGAAATTACCTCTGTTTGCGACCTCAGTCGCTACCTCGAACAGGCAATGATTCTGTACGTCTCTTGCTCCGGTCTCAGCCATGATGTGCGTGTGGTTGGGGATGAGTGGTAAGAGAGGGCGCGGTGGAGGTTTAGAGCTCCAGAAGCGAGCTGGAGAAGGGTCGAGCAAGCTTAAGCTCGGTGCTGGATTGGACTACTGCAGGTTGCCGCGCTAGGCAAAGCGTTTGGGGTAGTGCTCGGGTTGATTAAGTACGAGGAATTGACGCAGACGGCAGACGGCAGACAGCAGACAGCAGACGGCACAACAAGGTGGATATGTGCGGCTGCAGGTGCAATTGAAGGTGTAGCTCTAGAGCAGCAGGAACGAGAGTCTATCTAATAGTCGCGGCAAGCTGTTTAGAGCAGAGCCTCGCCATGGACGAGAATTGCTGGGCCGCTACTGTCTGGTGCACGAGCGTTGCTTAGCCCCAGCGTGGAGGTTGGGATCTGGGATATCCGGGTCAGAGCTTAGTCGTCGCCGGTGACGTAGGCGTAGGCGCTCGCTCGCCTCTTGCTCCGGTGCCGATTGAGTGTACCTGTAGGTTTCTGTGGTCGCGTCTTGATTACTGCACTTGCACACGCATTCCACTGCCTTGGCCGCCACCCCACCAGCACAAACGGTGCACAGGCAAAAAATACTTCCCCCGCCGTGGACACCCATTCTGTGAGGTTGTAGCGCAAAACAGGCAAGCCCGCGAGTCAACAACTCAACAGTTTCTGCTGGAAATGAGAAGCGGAGCATGGGCCGAATCCGTTGGGCTACTGGCCTGCCTCGCCATCACCATGTATCCTCGTCTACACAGGAATACACACGAGAGCCTCGCCGGGTTGACGCTGGAACGAGGCCTCTTCGCAGTCGCAGTGCCGCGGCGCTTCATGTCCGCTCGATGCAATATTCCGTCATAACGCCGATGATTGCGGGGCTCCCGCGAAAACGGTGGGATAACTGACCAGCACGCCACTCTCTCCGCAGCCCAAGGAGTGGAGCCAGGGTGGAGGCGGCACTGCGACATGTGCACGTGAGGCCGTCCAGGGCTGGCTCGCCTCAGGTTGTGACATGCTGCCACGCTGATCCAGAAGAGTATCCTCGAACCAACACCCGTGGACCGTGCCCTCAACATAAAACTGCTACCGGCCCGTCTCTTTCGTGTAACCAGCTGTAATCGGTAATCGGTCTTACATGGCAGTAAATCCTAAAGCCAGCCAAGCCCCTCACCCACGCACGTGCAGCTGGGCCTGTCTAGATCGAAAAAGTCGCATGCAAAAAAAACTATCAAAGCTCTCATTGTGGTATAATGCAGTCCGAGTCCATGCCCCATCCTCTACTACTACTAATCCTCTACTACTTCAAAACACTCGCACCCGCCCTTGACACACGTACAAAGGAGATTACGAAACACGCTGGATATCACGCACGACGTCCGCCGACGCACACAAAAGAGCAGAAACACACCAACACCCCTCGCCGTTGCAGCAATGCTTACTTGCCGCTACGATCGATGATCGGGGCTGCATCCGGTACTCCAGCGAGCAAACTTCCCTGTACAAACTCGCTGTTCAGCGCAAGATTCACCATGGGCCCCTTTGCCTTACTCCCATCCATTACACCCCTGCCAACCACATCTCTACCCTGCGAGTAACCAGCCTGTGACAGCAGACCGCCGCCTGTAAATGCCTTGCTGACATCTTCTGGAGCCCCAGAATGGTTGTTCTGTGTATACGCTGCCAATGGCTCTCCACGACCTTTGAGCGACCTGGTGCGTTCATGGCCAGCCCCGCCATAAGTCCCATGTCCACCACGTGTGCCTGGCCGACCCGCCCGCCAGTCTGTCGATGGCGGTACTTTGATGGCCTCCTCAATCGACGTTGCACTCTCCACGAGTGGCCCCGCGCCTGCTCCCGGATTGTAGCCTTTGCCTTTGTTAAGGTGCTGGGGCGGCGGTCGATACTGCGGTGTGAGGTCGATCAACGGCTCCGGCATGCCAGGCGCACGCTTCGAAGCACTTCGCCTGAGGTCGCTGGACGTCCGTCGGTGGTGATTACTAGTCACTGAAGTGCTACGTTTGATACTAGTGTCGACCGGTGCGGCCAGAGCACCACGGCCCATGTTGTTCAGCAGAGACGGTCCCTCTGTGAACGGTCCCGACTGCTGTTGCTCCCGAGCCTGTGCAGCGGCTTGTCGTTCCGTGTAGGTTCGACCTAGAAGACCAGTAGAGGCGAATGCTTCGTCTCCGCCCTCTTCGAAGCTGCGGCGTGCCGACGTTTTCCGAACGCTCTCCTTGCCCACACCGTGTCTTGTAAGAGCGTTTTGTTTGACCCGTATGGACCTCATCCTGGTTTGCACTCCCCTGTTGTCGAGCTTGGACAGAGGCTTATCGTCCGGGAACTCGCCTGGCTTGTGAACCTCAATCTGATCCAGTTGTTTGTTCAGACTCTCCATGTCGAGCAGTGACGAGAAGGCACCAAGCTGGTAATGTGACCCCACTGATTCGCCTCTCGCATGAGAAGATAGCTGTCCTCCCTCGGCGTTACCAGAGATGTTCCGCTGTGCCACGGTCTTCTTCTTCAGTCCCTCGCCCTTTTGATGCTTGAGATACCAACTTCGCCATGTTTGTAGCGCTGAATAGAACGTGTTCGCCGTGCTACGGTCGTTGGTACAGAAGAAGTGGACATACTGCGACTCGTCTGCAAAGATGTTGGACTTTTGCATGCTCTTCACAGCGTAGCATATCTTCTTCGGTGGCTTCACCCTTGCCAGCTTCTGCTGTGTGACAGAATAGATGTCGTAATCGGTAAGCGTGCATATGTTCTCCTGGTCCTTTTCCTTGACCTTTTCGTTCTTCGCCATGACTAGCTGGCCGTCTTGGCGGAGAATAAGGAGGCGCTTGCTCCACTTTCCAGGCCTCGACGAGTAGTGGATGAAGCACGACGCGCCCTCTGGCCTGGTATCGGGGACTTTGTATGAGAGCAGATCGTCCTGGTTGATACCGTCCATGTCGGAGTCGATAATTGTGAGTTCGTTCTGACTGTCGTGGTCCCACGAGTTCATGACATCTCTCACGTATTCGTAGTTGCGAAGAGGGCGGGTGATGCTAACTTTAGTAAACAGCTCGGAGATGACAGCTGTGCGAATGTCAATGCCCTCGGATAGGACTGTAGCAGCGGATTTGATAAGATCGAGGGGAGTGGTGGTCGGAGTAACAGGTAGCAGTATGCGTTTCTTGTTGCACACGACGGTGACGCGCTATTGCATTGTTTAGTATTGAAGTTTGAGGGAAAAGACAGTATACGCACCCTGTCACCAGCGTTGACGGCAGATGTTGGTGCATCGATGCCTTTAACGACACCTCCCCCGCCGGGCCTGATGGTCTCTTCCTCTTGACTGCTTCGACTGAGGGCCATCTGCGGTGGGCCTAACGGTCGAGCCGGGGCGTCTATGCCCAGGGCGGGGTCCTTTCTCCTCTTGAACATGCCAAATCCAATCTCCTGCTGTCGTGGTGGCGACGCTGGAGGGGAGGACGAGTGTGACTTGAAGCTTCGCTCCTCCTGTTTAGCTTTGCGGATCCCTTCTTCCCTCTGCCGGACAAGTTTCTGAGGTTCGGCCTTTTGCAGTCGCTTCCCGCGCTCTTGCTCTGCCTTGAGCTCTTCGTTCTGTCGACGCAGTGCTTCAGCTTCCTCAATCTCTCGCTGTTCCTTTTCTCGTGCAGCATCTTCCTCTTCTTGGCGTAGCTTCTCGATCTTGTCCAGCTCAGCTTGCTTCGCGCGCCTCTTGGCGCGGGCCTCGGCGTCGTACTTGTCTTTCAGCTGGCGCTGGCGCTCCTTCTCCTTTTGCAATATATCTCTTGCACGGTCATCACCACTGAGTGGCTCCGAGCTGGATACGGGAGGCGATGGCTCTGCGCAAGGTCTTGCGGTCCTCGGCCGGGGCTGGCCCGTGTTGGCGGTATGCGCTGGCTGCTGGTACGGGGAACTTGCTGCACGATTGCGTGGAACAACAGGAGGCGACAGTTGATCGGGAGGCGAGGGAGGAGCATTGGGAATGGTCATGGAGCGTATCGGTGGGGGGACAGCACTGGTCGCGTGCGAGGTGGGTGGGCGACGATGATAGCGGCTCATGCTCCTACTGAGCGGCGCATCGATCTGGGACGGCGTTTCCGAGGCGGCGGGCATATGGGGTACGGATGGCATATCGGGCACTGGTGGTGATGTAGGCGACGACTGTTGTTGGTCAAAATCCCCTACTTGCTGCGTGTGTTGTTCCTGGGCGCGGCGGACGCTCCTGTAGCGAGACATTTTGGGCGTTGTCGCGGCCGACGAAGACATTGTTTCGGTTGCCATGCTGCTGGTGTGGAGGAGAATTGTACGACACGAGTCTGCGTGCCTGCGCGGAGACAAGTAAGGGACATGGGAGATGGGCCCATGGAAGTCGGTACCAAGTGAGGGGGAGCGACGCAGGGAAAGAGAGCAAAGGCAACAACAGGGAGTGGCAGGTGCAACCGGTTACTCGGCTTGTGAAGAGTGAAATTAAGTACCTGCATTGTATCCAATCGCCCGGTCAAAGCAGCCAGCCCCAAACTTGACTCGTCTTGTGATGTCGGAAAGCTTCAGGGGACAAAGTTGGCAACGGCCTTGCTTCAACTAGGAAAGCCGGCCGCTTCTGCGTGTACGCTAATAATAACCCACCCGTCCACACCGCGGCTAGAACGCGCCGCAAGCACCACCCTGCATGAAACCATTACTCCTCGAATGCTCTCCAGCCACAGCCGTCGATCCTGGTGCGGCATACTGTACCGTGTCACAACTACAGTGACAATCTAATGCACTGCATGCCCACCGCGACTTGGTCGTTGCACACTGTGTCCATCGTGCACTGCCGACGATCATGTGCAACTATGGCCAAGGCTGGAAACATGGCGCTGTCACCACATGTTCGGACATTATTCTTTTTTTATTTCTTTCTTCCAAATAAGCGAATGCAATCGGTGCAAGAAGACATGTGAAACGAGTGAACAACCGCGCCTCTGTGGAGATGAAGTGCGCATAGGGCTGTCTGGACGGTACCTGATCATGACAGCCACATGGGTCATCCCATGTCATGCTTACACGTGGATATAAGCGCGATTTAAAAAAACAAAACAAAACAAAAAACACGACAGATCCTCCCGCAAATAAAGCAATACGCAGCACCGCAATTACCACAATTCGCCATCCAGGCAAAGCAATAACAACAGCAATCAGCAATTTCGCCATTAAGACTGCTCTAGGTATAGCACCAAATGTTACAATTCACCGTCAAGACTATGAAACTTGCATAATGTCTCTCACCCAATGCGCTTGATAGTTGCTCCTTCCACAATAATGGCCTCGCCCTCCCATCCGCACATCTTGCTGCCGACTACCAATAGCGCCCAACCAAAGCAATGCCACGACCCCGCACCCTCGTAGTCATCGTCTCTTTCGTTGCCCTAGCCTCCCTCATCTACTGCTGCTACTGCTGCTGCTACTACTTACACCACCACACCAATCATGCAGGCCTTACACCATCAATCCAGCCCCCCATATCCTCCCTTGACCCTGCAAACTCCACCCTTGGCTTTGGCACCATTCTCGCCGTATCACCAGACCACTCCCCACGCCGGCCAAGTCTGCTGTGGGCCGCCAACTTGACAGATCTCGACATAGTGATCCCCGACTTACCAAACTGGGGCGTGGCAGATGTAGAAGCGTTCAAAGCGAAGAATGGACAGAGTACAATCAGCATAGGCAGTGCAAAAGCATGGCTAGGACATTTGCAAATTCTGAACAAGTACGCTATGAAACAAAGGCGTGGGGGTGGGACTACTGTAAGCTATAGGATGAGCTAACGAATACGTAAGCTTTCTAGCCTCTGATCACGAAACAGCACTGGTAATCGAGGACGACACGGACTTTGACATTCAAATACGGCATTCTCAGATTCCCCGCTTGGCTGCTGCTCTCCGGTCTCTGCTCGGTAGCCAGGGAAATGACTACTGGCCACCCCCTTCGACATGGGACCTCCTTTACCCCGGCCACTGCGATGACGCCCCTTCAACTGCCTACCTCTCTCATCCATACTCTACATATACAGACCCTAGCGTGCCTTTGCACCCACAAATGCATCCCGACACGTCAAACTTTCTACTCTCGCTGAACGTACCCTCTCAAACGCGTTTCCTTCACCGAGCGTTCTGGCCGTTTTGCACTTTCGCCTATGCGGTGAATAAGCGTTCGGCAGCCCTCATCGTCAACACATTTGCCGCCGAGCCAGAAGGTGGGGGAAGCGCGTTTGATGTTGCTCTACTCTCGGCATGTAGGGATCTTGAATGGACGTGTTGGAGTGTAGCGCCAGAGATGTTTCATCACCGGCAAGGGGTCTCGGAGATTGGGCGGGAGGATGACATGCATGTGGGGGTTCAGGGTGATATAGGCGGGGGCGAGAGGAGCTCAAGGGGGACGTGGAATCTGGCATGTGGGGCTAGACATGATCAGCTTTGGGTGGATGAGGGTGAGGGGGATATGAGGGGAAGAATCAAGGCGCTCGTAAGGAGAGCAATTGCAAAGGGAGAGTGTCCAGTCGATGCTCTGAGAGAGGATGAGGTTTGGAAAGGCTGTGAGTGGGGAGAATGCCTTGCACAGTCTTGAACAATGTGACATCACAAAAGCAATGATAGGAACGAGTAAACATGAAGTCAAGCAAGCCTGCTTGAATAGTTGTGAGATCCCAATCCAGCAGGTCTACAGCTTCCGAGTTTCCGTTCCTCTGTACAAAAGACAGTCTGTCCTAGGAGCTATCTTCGTTAACGCCCATAATTCGGCCTTGTAGTTGCACCATACCGTATGCAAAGGAAAAGAAAGAAAAGGAAAGAAGAAAAAAACTAAACTCCTCTGATATCCTACAATAGACAGCACACGAAGAGAATAAATTGTGTGAAATGGACGGGTATCCAAATGTGAGAATTGAAACCAAAGGAGATGAAGGAAATGAAAGCGTTCAAAGCGTTGAAAGCGTGACTCATCGCCACAGGTCGGCTCTCGAAGCCCGCTTCTCACGCCCAGCGTGGGTTATCCAGCTTGCACGTGGGCTACCACCAAGCGAGTTTGAATGAACATGTCCAAAGCCTCCTGGGGGCGCCATGTGCCCTGCACTTCGCGGTCTTCCGTCGTTGTCTGCGGGTACGGCTAAGAAGCCGCCAAAGCCATTGGGTACCACGATGCTCTTGCGGGCATCCCCGCCCCATTGCGGTCCGAGACCCTTGTGCGCCGAGTAACTGCTGACGGGCCGACCTCCTGATATTGATGGACGACGTCCGTGCCCCTCGGGGGGAATGATGGAAGTGAAGATCCATTCCAGCTCATCAAGACCCTTGGAATAGACCTCGAGGGGCTGGTTGAATATGGGTGGCGGTGCTTCGCTAAAAGGACGGACTGGTGGCGCAAGGGTGAGAATCTCGGGGAAGTCGGGATCACGGACGTAGAGTTGTCGCAAGGCAGGGAGGCAATTTGACATGAGCGACTTGGCCAGATACTGGTAGTGGGATGCAGCAGGCGGGTACATCTGGTTTGTGGAGCTCGAGATGATCTCGAAATTGAGTTTGTGTAGCGTGTAAGATGTCATGGGCGGTATTGGGTCCAGGGGAAGGGAGGCTGAGACTGTGATGGTGTACTCGAGCGTCTTCAAGTTCACGGCTGCCTGCAGAACGGTGTGAAGGGAAGAAACGGGGATGCGGGAGACGTTCTTCAGTGTCAATGTCCTTAGCCTGGCACTGCACATGGGGTTGTAGAGGTACTGGGCCAGTCCGTTGGCGGTGACGGAGTGGGTCTTTTCCAGCCTGAGCATCTCCAATGCGGGAAAGTTGGGTAGTCCGGGCGTGTCGTGGAAGGTCGAGTCGTTCAGCCATGACACGCCGATGATGGTGAGCTCCTTGAGGTATGGCAGCATGCTCAGGGCTTGTCTCAGGATGCTGGGCTCCATCTGGATCTTGTTGAGCTCAACCGAGATAAGCTCCTGCCAGTAGCCTTGGAGGAGCGTCTCGAATGACTGCTCTGCGCCTTCGTTGTACTTCATCCTCTTGATGTGCGGGCATCGTGCCTGCAGCTCCTGTCGCAGCAACTGGCACGACTGATCCCCGTTGTAGAAGCCGTCGGGAAGGTCGATGAATTCGAGGTTCGGGCAGCCTGATACGGTGCGTGCCAGATCGGCTTTGCAGGCCTCGCGAGTCATGTAGGGGAGCTTGATGAAGCGGACGCGCTGGCCGAGGTATTGATTTCCGCGCACGCTCTGGCAGAGCTGCTGGAGGCGAAGGGTCGGGGCGTCGACTTCTTCGCCGTGGCGTGACTTGCGTCGCCGCTGGTCGGCATAGACCTCCTCGAGCTCACAGTAATGGACGGCATCGATGCGAATGCTGTTGTATCTACGCCAAGTAAGCTACATGATACCCCCATGCACGAAACGAGCTTCACATACAGTAGACCAGCAGCGACACCGTACCATTGTCGCTTCGTCAGTGCGCAATGGGCCAAGTCGCGCATGTCACAGCTCATGCAGCCGTCGTTGCCGCTGTCCTCGCTGCCGTCGAGCGTCTCGTCGGCTGAATGCGGACATACTTGTTCAAAAATGCGGCGGAGGACCTTGTCCGGCAGTCGCTGCGTCTGGTCGGGGCCGTGGTAGTCGTACGTTGCGGCGCCATACAAGTCGTTACGCGTTCGCGACTCGTTCTTCTTGGGGCTCTTGTGGCGTCTGAAGCGCTTGAAGAAACCCATGATTCCACGAGGTGCACTGTAAGGGAATTAGGAGTGTTTCTGTGCATGCGACGGCGGGTTATTTTAAAGAGGGTGGGGTCTTTGTCCGTTGTTTCAAAAGTGGGTAGGTGTAGGTATACTAACTCGCGTCCGTTTGGCGCTGCTTGCGGGGAAGTCAAGAACCCCCGTTGCCGAGAAGGCATGCTGGCGGCCAATCCTTCACGCAGGCTATGGCTAGAGCCGCAATGTGATGATTCCCCGGTCCTTGGGCGCGGCTATGGGCCAGCAACCAGGCAAGATAGATTGCACGTCGACTGCGCTGCGATCAAACGTCGGTCACGGTGCTCGAGCTTCAGCACAAATGTTCAGAAGGGAGGGAGGATGGGTTTAAGGGGCCACCAGCACTAAAGTAGCCACCAAGCTCCCGTATAGCGACTCCAACGGCTTTGCTGACAGGCCTGGTCCTTGTCGTACGTGTCAGCATACGCTCCCAGATGTTCCTGCCACCAACCTGAATGCGCGGTGCGGCGCAACAGCGGGCGGAACATGCAAGTCACGTGATGGCGTAAGCCGCGGGAGAGGGCAGATCGCCAGGGGTACCGGGGTTACCATGATGCTGTGGCGGCGAGTGAAGGCGGGATAAGCGGAAGGGCGAGACAAGCAACCTGTGTTAAAGCCAAAGCCTAAGCCTCAGGCTTCATGTGTCACTTCTCAGGACCACTAACGACACTCTGGGAGAAGACATTGGTGGCGGCGGATCGACGAGTCGCCCATGCCGGTGAGCGGACGCTTTGATATTGACAACGCAGTCGACCACTCGGACCCGTTACGAACGAGGAAGCCTATGGCGCGGTGAAGAGAGGCGCCAGCTGTCTCGGTAGACGCTCAAAGACACATTTCCGACGTCAATTGGGAGGTGAGAGACGACTGCGCGACAATTGAGCGACAACTGAGCGACAATGGAGCGACAATTGAGCAACAATTGCAGTGCACAGGCGGTATTGATTAACACCAGAGCGGAGACACAACGTGTCACGGCGGCGGCAGTGCACACGTGAATATAGGCGAGTGCAACAACGCTCAATCAGAGGCGTCAGAAGGTTGCAGAAGGGGGGGTACAAAACAGCTTTGCCGAGCGGGCGCTGCTGTCGGCGATGCATGCTCATGCTCATGCTCATGGCATGCCCGCCTTGCTGCAGGCGTTCCCCAAGCTGTACGTACTTCTGGCAGGTGTGAGAGCATGTACATGTACGGTAGAAACGTGAGACAGGGAGAGCAATTAGTTGAATGATTCAATCAACAAGACACCGACACAAATGCATATCTGCCTGTATGGCATTACCAAGTACGGACGCGTTCAGGGCACTAAAGCGGACCTATCGCCAAGACCGTCGAAGTTATGCTCTAGCTCTGCTATCCACGTCTAGAAATCTGCCCGGGATCATTGCACGGAGCCTCAGGTCGTCCGTCCCCATCTCATAGCAGTTGGTTTCATCTCACGGGACGCTACTCAACCACGTCCCGTCCTTTACCTCGAGGGCTCTGTTTTTTCCCCTTCACTCGCTCTCAGCTTACCAGCTGTTCCCCACCCCACGTACTCACCTTCACCCTCCCCGCTGACGTCCCCGCTCGTCGCTCCTTCTCATTCGGCCAAATCTCGCAGCTCCTTCCTCGACGAACCTCGCCCGCCTGAGCCGCAATCGCCGTGACGTGCAAACCGACGTCTGAATACCGTGAACAGAGCTAGGACGAATAAGCTGACCCTGAGCAACCGAGCAGTTATAATAGATATGGCGTCCCAACCGACTCCGAGCCCCCAGGCTGCCAATCTCGACCGCTACGTCGTCATCCATGTAGCCACAACCTGCGACGAGCATGGCGTATATGTCACAAAGGACTCGGCTGAGGTGATTGAGTTGGGTTGGATTCTGCTTGACGCAAAGTCGTGCGAAGAAGTAAGCGGCAACCCAGCTGGAAACCACCACGTCGATTGCTAACCCCCCCGTGCCAGTTGCATCGAGAATCCGTCCTGGTCAAGCCCGTCAACACGCCAATTACCGCGCTGTGCAGTGAGTCTTGCTTGCTTGTAGCCGTTGAGCATGCTGTGCAATTTCCACTAACTTTGAACCTTGCAGCCAGCTTGACAACCCTCACCTGGGACCAGGTCCGTAACGCCGGCAGTTTCCGTGACGCAGTTGAGCGGTTTAACAACTTCCATGCCGAGCACATTGCTCCGAAAAACCTCGAGTTTGCCTTTGTTACCCTTGACTCGTGGGATTTGCGCGTACAGCTGCCCCGTGAGGCCCGGGACAAGTCGGTCGTGCTCCCGCCCTATCTGCAGCATTCACGCACCTTCGACCTCCGTACCGAATACCAGCGGTGGCAGGCACACCATCCAGAGTCCCTGCCCTTTGGTTCAAGCGCGTTGACCAACATTTGTGCCGCCCTCGAAGTGGAGCCAGTGCAATCCTCGGCGCCAATCAAGCACAACCTTCCCTTTCACCTCCAAGCTCTTGCACCTGCCTCGCCGAGGCGGGCTATGGAAGAGGCAGTCACGCTGGCTCGAGTATTGCGGGGTCTGATCCGCAAGTCACAACCTCCCCAGGACCACCCCGACGTTCTTACTAAGCCCATGGATGCCCGCGCTGACGTGCGCGCCTTCCTCTCGGAGCGAAGCAAAGTCCTACACATGAGCGGCCTTCCCCACGACACCACCCAGTCCGAGCTTGAGAGCTGGTTTACACAATTCGGCGGCCGTCCAATTGCATTCTGGACCCTGCGCACTCCAGACCAGCACAAGCCCACAGGGACCGGATTTGCCATTTTCTCTTCTCACGAAGAGGTAACTTTTCCCCCCAACCTTGATGCTTGCCTTTGTATACTGACTCCTTGTAGGCAGCCGAGAGTCTCTGTATGAACGGACGAGCCCTGAACGAGAAGGCTATTGAAGTCTCTCCGTCGTCTAGCCGCGTTCTCGACCGCGCCGCCGACATCATTACACCCTTCCCTCCCAGCAAGAACCGTCCCCGCCCGGGTGATTGGAACTGTCCTTCTTGTGGCTTTTCCAACTTCCAGCGCCGCACAGCCTGTTTCCGATGCTCTTTCCCAGCAATGCAGCAGGGCCCACCAGGTGGTGATCCCATGGGCTACGGTGGTTACGGCTACGGAGGCCATCCCGGCATGATGGGCCCTCCCCAGCACCACATGGGTCACGGCCATGGCCACGGAATGGGTGGTAACCACATGCGTGGTGGTACTGGTGCAGTGCCTTTCCGCGCTGGAGACTGGAAGTGCGGTGAGAACGCCTGCGGATACCATAACTTTGCGAAGAACACCGCCTGCCTGCGTTGCGGTGCTAGCCGTGCAGGTGCCGCTGTCGTCGCTGACTCGGCTTTCCCGTCTCCTATGGATACCCCCTCTGGCTTTGGCATGGGTCCTCCCTCCATGGGTGGCACACCCGGCGCTGGTCCTTACGGTCCCGCTGGCTATGGTGGCGGTGGTTTCCCCGCTCAGCAGTACGGAGGCCCTCCTAGCTCGTACGCGCTGCCTTCTGGCATGGGCGCTGCTAGCCCTTACCCTCCTATGGGTGCTCAGTACGTCCCCAACGGTGGCATGCACTCTACACCCTTTGACAGTCGTTCGGCCGAGGCTGCCTTTTCTTCTGCAGACCCATACCCCAACCAGGGTGCTCCCAACGGCGGTGATGGTCGCAACGACCCTTTTGCCTTTCTCTCCACTGGCTTCGGCTCGCTCAACATGAACGATGACCGTCGCAACGTCTCGAACCCCGCCAACAAGTCACCGGCGTAAATACACTCGTACATAGGTATCGATCATCTGGAGCAGGGATCTTGCGGTGCGATTTGTTATGGAAAGGTTTCTTCGGATAGGCTGGCGTGGGCAAGATTGGCTTTCGGGGAGTTTGACAGCAAGGGTCGATTTAAGAATTCGTGGCATTTGCAGGACACCTACGGCTCGGATGCGTATAGACGGAAAATCCTCATTTGACGGAGTTCGATACCTTGGATGGGGGTGTTCGGGGGATCGACTTGAATTTCAACAAAAGCTGGGCGGACGGGAAAAAAGTACAAATTGGACGGCGGTAACATGGGCTTGCTGGAGCTTCTGGATCTGGTGGCCGATTATTCGGGACGGTGTTTAGCCTGTGAGCTGATTTTCCCTCAAGCTGTGCGTTCTTTTCTTTTCTACATGGTCCAAATTGAATCACATAGCTCGTCGCCTCGGCGATGAAGGTGCGACCAGAGGGCGGCTCTCTAGCCCATCGCGCTTTGTACCTACGATAGAATTAGTTTCCTTCACAGTCCTAATAATTCCCATTCGTTCTGCTCTGTCTTGTGTTTGTTCGTTTTCGATTTTCGCTTTTCAAAATGCTTTTACGTTGTTGAGAACAAACTAAACGTTGACAGAGAAGACGAGGTGAAGATGGGAGTGAGGCCTGGATCAACGACTTTCTGTACCGGAACAAAGGCTCGTAGCATGATCTCATTCCCCTTAGATTCCGGTGGATCGGGAACACCGATCATCAAAGAGTAGTTCTCAGCCATGGTATACTCGCTCGGGCCCGAATCAAGGGTCTACAGAATATGCGAATGCGACATAGTGGATGTAACAGGACTCTACCAGTACCATTGCTTCTTCTGGGGGCACACACCCAAAACAGCAATTACTAAAGAATACAAGAAGTTTGTAAAACGGTCTATATCGACAGCCTCACCGGCCTTCTCCGGATGCAAGGCCACCAGTGTACCAAATCCCATCCTCAACGGCGGCATTCGCCAGGCTGTGGGAAGCTAGTAAGCGATGACCTAAGAACATGTTGCGCATAATCCCATGGTTGATTATGAGCGATGCTGAACAGCCCACATATGTCCCGGTCTTGATATGGGGCGGCTGACTAAGAGGCTGTGGCGGTTTTAGTTTATCCTTTTTCAGTCGTCTAGGTGGATAATCGTACCAGAATAAACTTAGAAGAGGGTGTGCTTCATCGAAGGTATCACAAAAGGGTTTGGTGTTTGAACTTTACGGGTTCCGCTGATCAATTACTCGTGCACAGGGCGAAAAGCGAAATCCTTCACGGACCCGCAAAAGCCATACAAATATTGGGAGTATATAGAGAGGTAAGGCGCAAGCCATGTTCAGTAGCCTTGCTTCGGAAGCAGAGCGATCAGGGTCCAGCATGATCTTACCTACCACCATACATGATATTTCTCCACTACGTTACCTCATGACGACTTTGGTAGGTGGTGCACTTTTCTAGCGTCTAGCGCCTCAGATGCGGCAGCGTTTTTTGACAATGTGGATCCTTGAAACGGCGTAACCAACGTCCCGGTGGGTGGTAGATCAGGCGTACATATTAATCACACCCACCATGCGCCAGCCGTTGTAGTAATTACGGGAAAAGTGGCTAATAAACGACCAAGGTCGCAGGATCAATGCCTGAATGGCACCACGCCCACGCCACGTTATTTTAAGCCTCGTATTAAGTGAGGCTAAGAAGCGATGCAAGGGTAGCTGGTTCTGAGCTAGTTCGTATTGGCCTAACACTGGCATTTGTGGCGTAACTCAATTTCCATAGCAATTCCCTTGCTTTGAGTGAATAAGGCCGACGCTCAGGCTCGAGTCTCGAACTCATGTGTATGTGAAGGGTGTTTCCTTGAGTTCGGCATGGAAAAAATCTAGAATCGCCGTGTGCATGAAAAGCTCGAGAAATCCCAAGACGTCGAGTCAGCACGGCCAGCGAATTGGGTATGCCTAGAAGGCGGGCGGAGCGCATTCCCCTATGCGCCATCGTCACTCCCGTCTGCACTTGTCCTTAACAGTTACTCAGACCGATGGCACTAGTACCCGGCAAAGGTCTGTTGCCTACAATGCCCACCTCGCAGCACTCACCTTTCGCCTTTCTTACACACCCAAATACCTAATCTTCCCTTCTTTGTACAGATCGATTGCTCGAGCGCGCCAAACATGCTTGTGCGCTTTACCTCGTCGATACCGCGATTGCTTGTGCTTCCGCTTTTCTTGCTCATCTGCGGAATCTCCTTGTTCCCGCGCCAGTACCATGGCTCAGCTGCCCTTTACTTCCCCATTGTCAGCGGCAAGAACCTCACTGAAGCCAGCTCTACCTTTGATGTATCAGTCCGCCAGTTTTGGAACGAGCTCGCGACTGCTCTTGTTGAGTCAAAGCCGCAATGCGACCCCCTGAAGATCGACGAAGAGGAGGAGGAGGACAGTTCCATGATCAAATTCGTCCCGCTTGAGCCGCATAAAGAGCACCCGAAAAAAATGATAAACTTCACTGACACGGACGAGAAAGCTTTGTTCCAAGCCCACTATTCTATGCGAAGATCTGCGCAGCGTCTTGCTTCAGGAGTACCTTTCGCTCAGGGCACAACAGGAATCGTTACCACGGCGAATGGACAATACATGCCCATCTTTTTGGTGTCGTTGCGGATGCTACGGAGAACGGGATGCAAGCTCCCCGTCGAGGTTTTTATTGACGACTGGAGCAAGTACGACCCCACCGTGTGCGACCAGGTGCTGCCTTCATTGAACGCGCGCTGCGTGGTTCTCTCAAACATCTACAACACTGCCGCACACGCCAAGCAGCCCGACCACTACCAGTACAAGATCTTTGCTATCCTTTTTTCCTCTTTCCAAAATATCCTCTTCCTCGATAGCGATGCCTTTCCTGCGCACGACCCTACGGATATCTTCTCGACAGCACCCTACACGACGCACGGTCTCGTCACATGGCCCGACTTCTGGGCCCAAGCAATATCAGCGCACTTTTACCACATCGCAGCGATACCAGAAGTTGCATCTCAATCCCGGCTTTCCACAGAAAGCGGTCAGCTCCTCATCAACAAGAACATACACCGGGAGTCGCTCCTCATGATGGTGTACTACAACTACTACGGCCCAGACTACTACTACATCCTCCTCAGCCAAGGCAGCCCCGGCGCCGGCGACAAAGAAACTTTTGTCCAAGCCGCCCTCGCAGTCAATTTACCCTATTACCAAGTCAGTACACCACCTGGAGCCCTTGGACGCTTCAGAAACGGCACCTACGTCGGCACCGGCATCTCGCAAGCCGACCCCAGACTCGACTACGCCTACCTCACCCCTATGCGCAGTCACATCCACCAAGAAGAAGACTGGAAAGATGAAGACCTCCTGAGCCCGAGTTCCAAAGCTCCTCCCCGCCCAACAGCCTTGTTCCTCCACCAGAACAACCTCAAGCTCGACCCGCAAAAAGTGCTAGATGACGAACGACCGTTCGACATGGATGGGCAGCCTCATCGCATGTGGAACGATCAAAATTACGTCGATGGCCACGATATCGAGCGCACATTGTGGGATGTGGTTACCGAAGAGGGCTGCAGGGGGAATAAGAAGAGCGAGACGTGTAGCAAACTCCGAACCCATTTTCGACAAATCTTTGGGAATCGATGATTTGAACACATTTGAGGAGTGTGGTTCTCAGTTAGATTGCTGGGTTGGGTTATTCATGCTTTAGCGACGATGATGCAGACTTCATTCTTTGCATGGAATGAACATGAAGGGATACGAATATGAGAGCTATGGTGTTTTTTTTGGGGCTTCTACTTCTACTAGGCAGTTCCGCGCAGAGCGGCGGAGCCAGCCTTTTTGTTAACTTTTCTTCCTAGCTACTTTCAGTGATGACTGTTAGTTACTTTTCTCTTTCTTTCAATTCACATATAGACAAGGCTCAGCAGATATTATACCAACATGAGTTTAATCATGTAAAGCAGACGGATATCGTAACATCATCATATGTAACCAAGCGACTTGGATTTTCCCTTGTACAGTGTAGAGGGAGGAACGAGGAAGGGAGAGAGAGACAGCTGCATTATGCAGAATCACTCATCTCACTCTGCAACAAATCCTCCATGATATCATCTTCTGTCACCATGATCCTTCGCCGATCATCCCTTCCTACGGTGAGCGCGCTATGCTCGGCCATTGACTCTCCCTCCCCTCGCTCTTCTTCATCGTCGTCGTCATCGTCATCGTCGTCTTCTTCAAGCGGCATACGTGTACCCTCGCCCTGCATACCCGCCAACATAGTCTCGTCGTCTTCCTCTTCATTGTCATCCTGCTTCACAGCCTTACTCTGCTTCTTCTGCACCGGGACTTCCGTCTCTTCCTCCTCCTCGGCTTCTTCCGCATCAGCAGCAACAGTCGTTTCAGGAGACCCTTGCTGCGTTTCAACTTCTGTGTTCTCCTTTGCTTGTGCCACTTCACCGAGTCGCTTGGTAAGACTGGTTTCCAGTTTGGCCAGTGCATTGCGTTGTGTAGCGTCCGTTCCTATTTTGCCTTCCACGGCTTCAGTAACAAGACCGTGGAGGGTATGCAGCATTTCCTCTAGGTCCACAGCGCCACCTTCTTCTGTAGTGTTGTTCCTTATGACCCCTGTACCAGTACTGCTGGACGATGACGGTGCGATGAACAGTTTACTCAACAGACTCAGCAGCGGTTTTCTCTCGTCCTTGGAACATGTCGCCGTTAACGCGCGCTCGAGCACCTCAACTGCAAGCCCGACGTGTGGTTCCTCGGCCTCGACGCCCACCACACTCGTCTTGCCATCGAGACCCAACTCCGTGGCTCCCACGACTTTGCGCCCATCTGTCCATTCAGCCAGATGCGCGGTGATGACAGGCCAGCCCACCATCTCATCTACATCTTCATCCTCGACGTTCTCGTCGCGCATGATGAGTAATTTAGAGATCACGGACACGGCAATGTCAGCCATGAGTTTAGCGTTCTTGAGCTTCGAATGGCAGAAGACTGGCAGGAAGTAGGAGAGTGCCTGGCGCAAGGCAGGATTCAATGCTGTTTCAGGGTCAAAGTAGGTTAGGACCATGACTTTGAGCACTTCGGTTGTTGACAAGGGGGGTAGGATGCCCAGGAGAAGTAGCTTGGATGCTGCGGTGCACGAAATCAGACTGATACGTTTGTTGTCAGACGTGAATGCTTTGAGCAAGATTTTCGTGATTGGCCGGATGCGGGGGTTGGTAATGGGCTCGGCGTCTTCGGTAGAAGCATCTGGATCGGGGATTGTGGGTGTGAGGAGGGTAGGGTGCGTTATTATCACGTCGGTGAGGACTTGGATTACGATTTCCTTGAGGGCGTCGTGGCCTTTCGTGAAGCAGTGGAAGAAGAGGTCCAAGTTGTTGTCTGCGAGGTCCTGGGGGGGTTGTTAGTATGATTTTATGATACATGACGAAGGGGGTTTGATATACCTTGCTAAGGAGTGCGGCTAGACCTAGACAAATGACTCCACGCTCGCGAATCATGGCCTGGTGGGCTTGCACCGCTGGAATGATAAGTGTGTTCAGGATGTTTGTGAGCGAGGTGTCTGACTCCAGGTCGCCCTCCACGTTCTGCAGTGTGCATTGAGCGATGTGCAAGCACTTTGAGTACACCATGACCTCGCGGATCTGTCGTTCTTCCTTCTCCTCATCAGTGAGGTTCTCTGATGCCTTTGATGTCTTGGGCTTGATCAACGGCGCATCGCCATCGACGTCTGATTGAGCAGAGTGGAAGCTCTCTTCTTCTCCATCTTCTCCGGTTACGGTAGCGTCATCCGCATCTAGTAGGGAGTCCCGAACGTCTGCAATCGCCTCGACAATGAGTGCGCAAAAGTCCGATTCGCCACGACTACCGCAAACCTTACGCAGGACTTCGATCGATAGTTTTGTGCACTCTTCCGGTAGTTGAGCCTTGGCGATGGCCTCTCGCATGATGTTGTACATTTGCCTTCTGCCCATCTCGTCGGTGTAGTCAAGGGTGTGAGCAATGTGGAGTAACTGTTGAACGATAAAGTCCTGTTCCTCCACATCTTCCTGAGCCTCTTCGGCCTCTGGGTCGTTCTCCTCCATCACAGCAACCTTGTCTACCAACTCCATCAGAGAGTTGAGTTCCCGTTGTAGAACAAAAGCAAACATGGTGACTTCCGGCATCTTATCCTCGACCATGCTCTGCACCCTGTCGTCTTCGGTGCTTTGAGCGTAGTCATTCAAGGTGCGCGCAATAAAGGCAGTCTGCGCATCGAGGTTGTTCCAGAACTCGTGGTCGAACGTGATTTCCTTGCGGTAATCTGGCCGACCGTCCCAGAACTGACGCATCGCCTCGTGTGCCATGCCATCTTCCTCTCCTGACCGCGTGACATCAATACGCTCGAGTAGCTCACAGAGCGCCTCCAGATTTGGTGGTGCAACATCCCCTGGCTTCTTCTCCTCCTCCGGTCGAGTGTCGCGCGAAGAAGCGCAGTCCTCAAGCCAGCGTTCCCGGAAGAGCGTTGCAGCAGCTTTGCGAACAATGTCATCTCGATCCCGCAGGCCCCAGCGGATGAGCTTCTCTCGCTCAACAAGCGACATATGTCGAAAATCGCCGAGAGCAGGCAGAATCTTGCCGTATACTAGTCTTCGAGTGGTCGCGTCCATATCGCGGGCTCTCTCGAGAATGTATCGCAAGGTGGATGGCCAGAGCGGCAGATTCAGTAGCACAGCACGTCGTACTTCGGCACTAGGATCATTAATCATAATGTCCAGAAGCTTGTCGAGAATACCGCCTGCGGCTTCGTCGTCACTGTCTTCATCTTCTTGCTCCTCATCGTCATTGCCGGCAAGACGACCCAAGCCCAAGATTGCCTGCACACGCACTGAAGGCTCTTTGTCTCGTAGACGCTTCAGGAAACCCAATCTTATCAGGTTGAAGATGTCGTCATCGATAGTTGTGAGGCTGTTTACAATGTGTGCGACTGTTTGAGTTGCTCGGAACCGGATCGTCTTATCCTTGGCTGTCAGTAGCGCTAGGATCGTGGTCAGGATGTGCGATGTAAGACGGCTGCTGGGTGTTTCGTGGAAGGCAGTCGCTTCTTCCTCTTCTGCCTCTGGAGCAAAAATTGATTGATCTAAATCCAATCAGCATTGATGATAGTACTACGATGCTAGACAAAAACGCACCTTTCTCCGAGGCATGCTTCAAAAAGACACCCAGGAATCGAATCACCCTATCTCCCACAGGCTCGCTTTTCTTGACACACATGATCCTGAGTACACATCTCACAACCTCAGCATTGAATTCTTCCTCGTCAAAGTCCTCCTGTTCTTCCCCTTTGCTCTTCTTCCCGCTCTTCTTGCCCGTCTCTGGCGGCTCGAAGCAGCATGCCTCTTGTATTTTGCGCAGGTTCACCACCAGCTTCCTCTGCGTCGCAGTCGTCTTTTGAGCATCGCTAAAGACCTGGGCGATTTGTGTGCGGAGCGTTGTTACAGGGCCCTCATCTGGGATTTCGACGGCATTCGCGGACTGCCTGGCCGAGGATGCGCGCGTTGATTTGGTGGTGCCAGCGCTGGTCTTGCGGGTCGTTGATGTCGCAGACGCACGCGGTGCACGCGTTGAAGGACGACCGGGCATTGTTGTTGTTGTTGTATATCTAGTATCCCCTTTCGTCGTCTGATCGTGGCATGTGAATTGCTGTCTATACCGTGTTGTTGTTTACGCACCCCCGCGGCGACGGCGACTCGTGGGAGCAGGGGGGGTCCAACAGACAGGGGGGGTTCAGTCAGTTGCGACATCGGCCGAGAGCGCGTTGATAGGCCGATCAGCCGAAATGGCATCATCGTGAATCCTAGAAGTCAACTTTCTCGCTCTGTGACATTGTTTGCCTCTTCAACTAAATCCCAACAATGTTCAGGACTGCGGCGCGAAGCTTTGCGGCTTCTGCATGGCGCAATGCAGAGAGCTTTAGTCAAATAGAAGCAGCGCACCAAACAGCAATTAACATTTCAAAGGCGCAAGGCATTGGTCAGCGGGGCTTCATTGATGGTATTGTGCTCATCATGGTGGTTAGAGATGTTATGCTAACAAATTAACGCAGCAATTGGAAAGACACCCCTAATCCGCCTGAAGCGCCTCTCCGAAGAAACCGGCTGCAATGTGCTAGGAAAAGCTGAATTCCAAAACCCCGGCGGCTCAGTCAAAGACCGCGCAGCCCTGTTCGTCGTCGAAAATGCCGAACGTCAAGGTCTCCTCAAGCCGGGTGGTACCGTAATCGAAGGCACAGCAGGAAACACTGGTATTGGTCTTGCGCACGTTTGCCGCTCAAAAGGCTACCGACTAGTCATCTACATGCCAAACACGCAGTCACAAGGCAAGATTGATTTACTACGATTGCTTGGCGCTGAAGTTTATCCCGTACCGGCTGTCGCATTCGATAACCCGGAGAACTACAATCACCAGGCGAAGCGACATGCAGAGAGACTAGAGAATGCTGTCTGGACGAACCAGTTCGATAATGTGGCGAACCGCCAGGCACACATTGAGACTACGGGCCCGGAGATTTGGCATCAGACGGGAGGGAAGCTGGATGCTTTCACCTGTGCGACGGGCACTGGAGGCTCGCTGGCTGGTGTAACCCGATACCTGAAGGAGAAGAGTGATGGTAGGGTCAAGAGCTTTTTGGCAGATCCACCAGGGTCGGTGCTACACTCGTATATTCAGAGTGGTGGCAAGCTCCAAGAGAGAGCTGGAGGTTCCATCACAGAGGGTATTGGTCAGGGTCGCGTGACAGAGAACTTGAAGCCGGACATTGACCTCCTGGATGGCTCATTGCACATTAGTGATGAGAAGACCATTGAGATGGTATACAGGTGTCTGGATGAGGAGGGTCTCTACCTCGGAGCCAGCTCATGCCTGAATGTCGTTGCCGCCAAGGAGGTAGCTGAGAAGATGGGCAAGGGATCGACCGTCGTTACACTGTTGTGTGATGGCGCGTACAGGTACGCGGATCGCCTATTCTCTAAGAAGTGGCTGGAGCAGAAGAAGCTGTATGATGCGATACCCGAGCGGTTACGAAGGTATATTGTTTTGGAATAGATTACCAAACATATGCAGCATACAAAGTTCAAATATACAGTCATCATCTGCACGTCTATTCGCGATCGCTTCTACAGAGTCTAGATTTACATCCCGTTCTACATACAAAGACCCTAGCCAACCAAAGCACTAATCTAAATCATGGGACTCCCACTCGCAAACCCATTTACCACAGCCGTCATAAGCTGATTCGCAATAGCCGTCTTGGGTGGCAACCTCAATCCACCCTCCTTGTATTCGGACCCAGCCTCCTCGCCCAATCCACTAGTACCCACCCTCAACGCCTCCCTCACTTCCTCAGCTGTAAACCACTTCGCATCTTCAAGCTCAGCATCATGCCCCAAATGAATCTTCTCTCCCTCCGGAATCGCCTGACCCACAGCGCCAATCATCAAATTGGCGGGATACGGCCACGGCTGCGTAGAATGAATGACCACTCTTCCGAGGTGAATTCCTGACTCTTCCCAAACTTCGCGACGCACCGCCTCCTCCACGCTCTCAGCCGGTTCAAGGAACCCAGCGAGCGTAGAGTACCAGTACTGCGGCCATCTCTTTTGCCGTCCTAGCAAAATCCTCTTTCCGTCGGCAGACACTACAGCCATGATGACGGTGGGGTCTGTACGCGGGAAGCAGAGGTTCGAGATACCGTGTCTGGTAGCGCAAGGCGGGCGTTCACCTTGATTGACTTCGGACGCAATATCTTTTGGAGGGCATGTTCGCTTGAACCCTGCGTTTACGGAGAGCGTTTTGTAGCCACAAGAGGCGCAGTAGGGGTTTCGGGCGTTCCAATCGAGGAGGTGGCGGGCTTCTGCGTAAATGGCCGCTGGGGTTGGTGTTAATCGACTTGTTCTTCATTGTGTGAGAGAAGTAGGTAGCATTACCTTCTTGAGCTGGGAGACTCATGTGCATTCTACCTTTGCTAAACTCTAAGCCCTCGCTCTTGACTTTCTCCAACAACTTCTCTGCCTCGTCTTTTACACTGTCCTGCGGTGTGACGTCGACGGCAAACCATGGCTGGCCTTTGTAGTGCTCTTTGTATACAAACCCTTCTTGCTTCTCGTCAAGCCCGAGGAATATTATCTGTGGAATATAGAGACTCGAGTTGTACTGCGCAATAACATCGTCCTCTGATTTCTCAAACGGATTGTCGCCGATGATGGGTTTAACGTCTGAGAAAGAGCAGCGCGCGAGTTCAGTGCTAGACTTTAGAAGGGGCTCGAGTTTGTTGAAGAGGAGGAAGGTCGTGCTTGGGTGGTGGAGCGCAGAGGAGAGGAATTGGTGGTCGGGACGTAGGAAGCCCACGCGATTTAGCGGTGAGCCTGTAGGTCATTGTTAGTGAGAAGAAGGGAAATTGGAGCAGAGTTCAACTGCATACCGGAGAAGTAGTTCGCGACCTCCTTTCCAAACCTACGGCTCAGCATCGAATCGACGTCTGGATGCGCTGGCTCAGGAAGCTCAGGTTGCGGTGGCATTGTACGGAGAAGATACTACGATAAGGATGTAATGATACCTTCCAGATTCTTCGTAGATACAAGTATAACAGAAACAAAAGTTGGAATGCAATTGATCAAACTTCAGCGTAGATTGAGCAGAGAGACAGCTTTCAAAACGTCAAAGGAGGCGAATACTTGGGCGGATTGACATATGCAACCTTTAACTCGCATTTTGCCCCACGTAGCCGCGGGGGGTCCACGCTAGACAACGCGGCATTACAAACCATCGCCATCGATTTTGGCGTGTCGAGTTCCGAGGCCTCGGTAAGATGGATTCCGAAGCAGGTGCTTATCGATTAGAGGTATATTTGGACCGTGTGTCAAACCTTGTGTACACATAGCACAGTTGGGAGCGGTAAGCTCCATGGAAACAAGACACCAATCATGAGCGGTTTTCAGGTACGTGTATCCTCACGCTGGCGGCGACAATGGACTGACATGGCAGTAAATAGCTTGGCGACGACTCGCGCTCGGCATCCAGCGACGAAGATGACGAAGACAATTTGTCCACACTCCCCTTTGCAACTCCGCTTCGCCGCTCTGATTTCCTCGTCCCCGACTTTTCGCCTTCAGAATATCTTTCCACCCTGCGGAACCGCCACCAGACTCTGGAAGATTTGCGCGCCGAACTGCGCTCGCGGTCGCAACTGCTTTCCAAAGAGCTGTTGGATCTTGTCAACAGCAATTACCAGGATTTTCTTAACTTGGGAAACAGCCTGCATGGCGGGGAAGAAAAGGTAGAAGAGGTGAGGGTAGGCCTTCTGGGATTCAGGAAAGAAGTCGATGGGTTGATGGAGGTGGTGGGGTCGAGGGAAGAAGAGGTCAAAGAACTATTGGGCGAGAGAAGGGACGTGAGGAGGAAGATCGAGGTAGGGAGAAGGCTGGTGGATTACGATGCTAGGCTCAAGGAGCTCGAGGCAGAGCTCATGATTGAAACAGCCGGACATGAGACTATTATCCTTGGGGAAGACGTCTCGGATAGCGACGAGGATGAAGACGAGGACGAGGACGAGGACGAAGACGAAGAAGAGGGGGGCTATGGAGTATCTATTCCGAAGTTAAGACGAAACGTCCTGCAGTATCGCTTGGTATTGGGGCTGGAAAAGGAGTTGGGTGAACATCCGTTTGTTACGGCGCAGGCACCAAGGATAGCAAAGGCGCGTAGCACATTGCTGATGGATCTGAGTACCGCATTACAGCAGGCGAAGAGCACAGGGACGTCTGGGTCTGGTCGCGTCATCAAGGTTATGAAGGTTTATACCGACATGGAGGAAGAAGCAGAGGCGGTCAAGCTTCTCAAGACACGCAACTCATCCACACGATAGACGTAGAGTCAGCGTTATGACGGCCTTCGGTATAGTACATTGTTCATACATGCCAAAAGCTACAGTTATAGAGGTCCGCTCAACTCCTTGGGTGATATGGAATCCGGGCCCTTGAAGTCCCCACTCAAGGAGAAGCCTGGCGCATTCGTCGAGCTGAGAACCACTTCATGCACCTCCTTGCTGATGCGCCCTTGCAGCTGCGAGATATCCTTCTTTATTGCATTCATGAAAGCCACAATGTTGCTCATCATCTCTTCCGGTGTGAAGCCCAGCTGTCCGACTGCCATGCGAATTACACCTTGTTTTTCCTTGTACTCTGCTCCGCTCACCATGTTACGCACAATCATCCCCACGGCCGTTTGCGTGACTACGGTCCCCGCCTTTGCGCTCGGCATTAGGCCCTTGGGTCCTAGTATCCGACCCAAGTTCGCCTTAGTCAGCTTCGGGAAGCTGTCCACGCTGCAGATTAACCTATCGAAATCCATGTTGCCCGCCTTGATTTGGTCAAAGACCTCGTCCTCGCCTATCAGGACGGCGCCAGAGGCCCTCGCATCAGCAGCAGCTTTTGAGTCTGGCGCTGCTATGACACAAATTCTTAGGTCCGTCTTGACAGGATGCGGGAGTCGTAAGCGGTTCTTTATTGCGGGGCCGTTCCTGAGTGTGCGCAGACGGATGGCCATTTCATACTTTGATGACGACGGGTTGCGACCTACTTCGAAGGCGCGAATATACCTGTCCCACTATTAGTCTCTCTGTTTGACACTGCCTACATGGCCACACAAGACGTACCGCATCGCATCCAGTAGCGAGAACTTATCCACTTTCCTCAGGTCAGGCTGTGCGAATGTTGGCGACGTCTTTTTAGCTTTCTTGCTCGTTTTGGTATTCTTATAGCCTGCATATCGTATCGACTGATGTGGTATTGAGGCGATGCGTGGAACTTCTGCTCTCGAGGCAGTGATTAACGGGCTAGTGCATCTGCTTAGGGGAGCTATTGGTGAAGCAGTAATTCCGCGCAAAGGAGATATTAACGACCGTGGGTGCGCCATTGCGACTGTGCAGATATTGTGGGCTATTTGCTATGTTGCCAAAAGTTCGGTCGGAGATTCGGGAATGCCAAGACACAAAAAGACGCTACCGGTATGTTATGCTTCGGCCATCTCACATGTTCATCCAACGCTCTGCCATCTCTACCAGTCTGTACAAACGCACATGTCAGAATTGCCATCGATATGCGCCCCCAAATATACCAGATTTCCCCCAAGCTCAGCAAAATAGCTGTTCGTTTGAAGAGAACATGGACGGCACCGGGAATTGCATTTCGAACGATAAACCTACATCCAAAAAAGCCAACTACACTGCAAACCTTGATGATCAGAAAATACCCTGAGTGGAAATGGGACCGTTGGAATGGACAGCTCTGGTATGCAGACGAAATCAGTATATGGAGGGAGCGGCCGCTCGCCGTCATTTTGGAATCTGCAGAATCCCATCTGCACGCAATCGAAGCACGCATGTCAATTTCGAACCGCGAGGTTGACAGATTTATGCACCTTCATTACTGCGCCATTTCGACAATTTCACGGTGTCTGTATCCATTGCAAGTTTATCTCATCGATGCCACAACGCTGAACGCCCTCCTCGTGACAGCCCCCTTATACATACGATTACGACTGGAAGATGCTCGCACAAGATGGCGTAATCTCGATCGAGAGATAGGTGCTGAGATTTCTGAATTTGCTCGTGTACGACTGGACCACAGCATGCGCCCACACAATCCTTCCTATTTTGAAAGTTTGGTGCGAAGGGCCGGTTATGCACTGGGTAGCAGGCAGGAGAACGACCAGAATCACGAAGTCGCAAAAAAAGTCACGGAAGAAGCAGCCAAGTGGACTAGGGGCTCTCTCCTGCAGGTCGCAGCGAAAAAGCGTAATGTGGTATACTTTCAGCACAAACTTGGTGTCTTATGGACCGTGGAGCCTCTTTCTACAGCGATACGTCTCTGCATGCTGTTAATGCGAAGCTTAGTGATAAGTATGCAAGCGCAATCGCTCGACTTGCTCGACTCACCCAAGCCCCATCTATCTCAGACAGGGAAACAAGTATATAAAGCTGCCATTGAGATAGGGCGTCTTGTAGAGGAGGTCAACTGTCTTCAAATTGACCTGACTGCATTGCGGCACTACAGAACTCGGCATTTCCCCCTAGGCGTTCGGGAGCAAGAGATGATAATCGGAAGACAAATATATACGTGGTTGGGCTGGAGATCTGCCTTGAGAACGAAGCCTCGTTATGATAACCTGTCAATAAAGATTCGGTTCGTCACGAGAGTGAACCATAAAAGATGAACAGCTAGTCGTCGGCAAGCTATCTCATACGAGGTAAACCCATCCATATGATTCTGAATCCTTTTGCAAGACTCCGTCGAATGCACGACTTTTACGCCGACATGGTCGGAATTACCAGGCCCGATATGAAAGGTTTAATTTCGTGTCATGCCGCTTCTAGCGCTTACCGAGGTTGGTGAGCGCCGATTGGGTACTTTGTGCGCCCTACTCCGACATATGGCTGCCTTGAGCATCGACATAGCATCAGCTATAAATACTACACTTCTTTTGATTCAAACATCAAGCTTGCTCAGAAGACTACAGAGCTATCATGGATTTGACAATCCTCACACCACGGCTGCGATTGACGCTTGTGATGACAGCAGAAAGAGGAAGCAATGAACTTGAACGGATCCACGAATTACGCAGTGATGAGAAGGCTTCGTGGTGGAGGTGATTAATGCATGGACAATAACATGTACCCGGCTTACTTTCTACTGTATAGCATCTCTGGTCGCGCGAAAACCATCGAAGAAACGGAAAAAGTACTCAAGAGTATCTTGCCAAACGCCGCCAACACGGGAGAAGGAAGATCTTACAGAATCGCCTATATGATACACGAGCTACTTTCCTCCAATGGTGACTCAACATCCAGAGAAAATTTACCAACACGTTTTATCGGCCTCGTAGCCCTCCACTCCGTGGGTCCCAACGACCTCGCTCTGCCCGATCACTTCTTCCCTGCTTTAACCTTTTCGCCAGAATGCCTAAACATGGTGCTTGCGTACCAGTTTCTTCCTGCAGCCTGGGGCAAGGGTTATGCAACGGAATCCGTAAATACAGTACTCGAGGCTTGTGGAAAGAGAAAGAAGTTCTGGGACTCGTATGAGAAAGTGTTTGTGAGGGCGATTGTTAATAGTGAGAATCCGGCTAGTCAGCGGGTCATGGCGAAGACGGGTATGACGGGGTTGGGTGTGCATGAGTGGGTTGGAGATGAGCTGTGGCTGGGGGGGAAGTGGAGGACCAGGGACGATTTGCATATCTATGGTATGTTTGTTGTTCAGTGATGGGTTAAATGGCTATGATACAGATGTTCAAACACGGGGTTTACTTCTTTGATGCAATGAATCTATTAATATTTCTCTACTGATGAATATGGGTGCTTAGCATGCCGGCTTACAGGTAGCATGCTTCATCATACAAGAGATGACATACTCCCGCATACGAGTCACCCTTCGAGGTGGAAACATCATTGAACGATTCATAAAGCCAACACATTTCCATACGGTTAAGCAGGCGCAAAAAGACTCGTCTAATGTTTAGCCCTGGCCGAATATTCAAGTTGCGCTCATGACGTGATCATTAATTTGGCTCTCTCGGTAACCAATCTCCCTCCGTACCCCAACCTTTGACAAACATCGGCGAAAAAGCCGATACCAAATTTCTCCCAAGCGAAAGACGGTTAATCATCTGCGTAATGGGGGGTATACAGCGCGAAGGTATGGGCTTTACCCCGCACATGCTGCATATCTGGGGTAAATCCGTTGGTATATCCGAGACAGGCATGACAGAAGGTCTTCATGAACTGTATTTGGAGAAGGGACATCTTGAGTGTATAACTAGTGAAAGCCTCTAGAGTTCAAAAATCACTTAGTCATCAGTGTCCCACCGTAATAACGTATTGTAATTCAACACATCGTCTCGTCAAGATGGAAAAAGCGGCAGAACAAGATCATCTGGGGGATTTTGGCATCAACGCTATCAAGAAACAAGAAGAAAAATTAGAAGGGAATAGAGAGATGAATATCAATGACGAAAACTACAACAAGAAGCTCAACCGACGTCTCGACTTACGAGTGTTGCCATTGTGCTGTTGGGTGTATCTTCTCAACTTCCTTGACAGAGGTATGTAGCCCGAACACAAACCAAGGTAGCAAGCACTAATTCTTCTCAGGCAATATTGGAAATGCCCGGGTACTCAATGAAGAAACAGATGATGATATGCTCAGCAACACTGGCCTGACACCTCGTGGTTACGCACTGACAGTTACACTCTTCTCCGTCGCTTACACTGTGTTCGAGGTCCCTAGCAACTACGTTATGAAGCACTATATCCGACCATCACTATGGCTTGGTATCCTCTTATTTGCGTGGGGAGCTTTGACCATCGGTTTTGCAGGTGTGAAGAACAGCGCCACGATTATCGTACTGAGATTTCTCATCGGAGTATTTGAGGCAGGATTCTTTCCTGGTAAGCCATACTCATGTCAACGCACAGTGTATGCGTACAATCTAAGCACATACCAGGCATCGTATACTTCATAACCATCTGGTACCGCTACAACGAGCGCGCCGTCCGCATCGCCCTCGTCATCGCTTTTTGCAACCTCGCTGGAGCCTTCGGAGGCGCCATCGCCTTTGGTGTCGGCCATATCAACGGCACGGCCGGTCTCCAAGGCTTCCGCTGGCTCTTCATCATCGAAGGAATCATCACGCTCCTCTCCGCCTTCCTCCTCATATTCTTCCTACCGGACTACCCCACACGCGCCAAATGGCTTAGTCCTGCGGAGAAGAAGTTTGCCGCTGATCGCCTTACCGAGCGCGGTGGAGGATATAACCAAGAGCATGCCTCGCGGAAGGAGATTCTAGATACGTGTTTCAGTCCGCGTATGCTGTTGCATTATACTGCGTATATCGCGGATGTTGTGCCTCAGGGCTCTTTCACGTTTTTCACTCCGACGATTGTTACAGGATTAGGTTACACATCTATTCAGGCGCAGCTGCTTACTATACCGCCGTGGGTTGTTGGCTTCTTCATTGCGATTACGATTTCCTATTCTGCGGATCATTTCAATGCTCGCGGGTGGCATATCACGATCACATCACTTGTTGGTGGTGCAGGATGGCTTACGGCGGGTCTTTTGCCCGCGGATGCATTCGTGCAACGCTATGGATGCTTGTGCATGGCTGCTGCTGGTGCGTTCCCCGCTGCACCTTCCATGACAAATTGGGTTACTTGCAATTCGCCCAGCTTCCTTACCCTGCCGCTTGCAATTGCGCTGCACAATTCTTGCGCGGGCATAGGAAAAATTATCGCACAGTGGATCTGGAGGAGCAGCGAGAAGGGCGAGGGGTACCCTACGGGAAACTTTGTATGTGCAGCTTGTAGTTTTATTGTTGCGGGTATCGCGACAGGACTGAGGCTTTGGTATGGGAGGATGAATCGGTTGGAAAGGAGTGATAGTAGGGGGGATCAGAGGGTTTGGGCGTTGTAGATAAGAGTATCCCGATAAACCTACTGGATATACAAGTCTTAGTTATGTCTCTAACAATACGACATCCCGTATCTCTTCAGTCCAAATCCAAGCATCCCTCACTGCTTTCCCAGCCAATCCCTCAACACCTCCGTCATAACATCATGGGTCCGACTTGTCAAATGCCCCGAGTTAAACCAAAAATACGTATCCAAATCTGTGCAACCATACTTCTCCGGATCTGACAAGATATCCGGTTGATTGTACCCTGGGCAAAAGTCCGTGACATTGCTAAACCCATAACCCTGGTACTCATCCAAAATACCGTTCAACACGCCATTAACATCAAACTGCAACACCGTTGCATCGAAATGCTCCCTTTGAAATGCGTCTGCATGTTCCGCATGAATTCTATTAAATCCCTCCACAAGCAAGGTATTCACATTTGGTGTACCCGGTCCACGGTCCAAAGGCGGGAGATTCATGAATAAGAAGTTCCTGTATCCCAACTCGTAAACCCTCTCAACGTTTTTGAAAACATCATCCTGAACCTTTGCGTACAGAGGTGCGAAACTAGCATTTCTACCCTGCGTGCCAACAAGATCATTGATATCGTTAATTCCAATCCACACAGCCACCAACGCATCTTCCTTACTTAGTTGAATCGACTCAAGTGCGGGATTACCATACTGCACAAACTGCTCTACCTGACGCGCAAATGTCACAGTGTGGTTGTGGTGAAGCGGCGTCATACCCACTTCTTCTACTACATCCGCACCTGCGTATGCGAAATCCCAGAGTTGGATATCGCAGTTTTGCGGGTCGTGGAGGCCATCTTCGACGCCGCAGTGAGTTAGGTATTCAACCCAGTTTGGGCCGCCTTCTGCTGTACCGGTGAAGTCTTGAACGATGCGGTTGGTGAAGAGCTGGGCGGGGGTGAAGGCGAGGTTTAGGTTGTCGTGGATGAAGGAGTAGTTTTGGTGGCCGTGGATGCCTTGAATGTAGGTGTAACTGTCGCCGAAGGCTAAGAGGGATTGCGTTGTGTGCCAGTTGAAAGAGCATGTTTGGTGTGCGTGAGGGATTGCTGTTGCATGTGCGTGGAGTGCTACACATAAAGATGACAGTGTGGTGAGCTTCATGATGGCCAGATGGTGCGTGCAGTGAGATTCTTGAGTGACGTAGTCATAATAACGGGTTGTCCAGTCGTGGGATCTTATCGGTTATTGTAGACGAAGGATTTACGGGAGAGTTGTGTCCGAGAGATGGGAATTCGGGAGTACGGGTGTGGAATAGTGTCTTGGGTAAACGATGTGGACGCGGTCGAAAGCGGGGTATCAGACTAGATCCGGCCCTAACTAGCGAGTACTCTATAGATTAATCAAGGATCTCAAAGAGCATTGGTCCAAGTGTCTCTTCGAGGAGACCAGCAGAAGGAAGACCATCGCACATCGCTGTAGTAACGTTCAGCTTCGTGCTCGTACCACCACCGATTCGGATATTTTGCAGCTGGATCTGCCTTCTCAAATCTTATATTTGGCAACAGTGGAATTCCGTTTAATTCTCCCGTTTCTTCCAAGGACTGGCTGTGGCATACAGACACATCCCTAAGGAGGAGTTGCAGCTGTGGAACTTGTGTTGCAGAGAAGCCCATATGTCCCGCAAGGTCCTTTGTGTAGATGTGAGGCTTATTATCAGAACTATCAATGAGAAGACGAACATCCTCAGGAAACCAGATAGAGCGGAAAAGGTTGACTGTGTCCAGAAAAACCTCCTCTACCTACTTCTCGTAGTCAACGTTGGGACGATCATTCTCTTCAAGAAGAACCAACAGGCCGTATAGTTTGTCTCGAGGATCCTCGCAGCTTTTTGAGGCAAGTGCAGTATATTTAGTGTTAGGCTACTTAATGGACTAATGTCAGGTTTGGGTCCCATAATATACCTCCCCCATGACCAAAAGGTGATTCCGTAGACATCAAACCAGAATGCACATGGGAGGAGACGTAGATAATCCACATATACATTCCCACACAATATGCGTCGATGGCAGGCAGTAAAATCTGTTGTACAATCCACAGGCGCGTGAAATAATGGTTTCGTGACAAGGCAATTATGCTCTCACTATCTCACTTCTTCGAGAATTCACTAGCCGCTATCTTAGACGTCAAGCCTAGCCACATAATGACAAAGAAACAAGTGCGATACATCTGCACATCAGCCGGACCTAGTAATTTCGCTCTTTTGTGTATCCTTAATTGATGCACAGCTGGTCGATCCAGATGTAGTGAGAATTGGCGTCCTCCAAGCGGAACGAGTCGAGAAAGTCGAATAAATTTGGTCTCACCATGAAGGATTTCCTGTCGATATATATCATCCGAGTATGTAAGGAGTCACCCACGTATATGAGAGCGCGATATACTTGGGTGCTGGCGAAATCAAACGTTTCAAGCTCGTAATGAACGATGTCCTGCTCGAATGGCGCGGCAGACGTAAGCAGAGATCGAAGAAGCTTCGCTGGACGTATCTGTTGTTTCGTAGTGTCCAGGGGCGCATGACTGTAGAAGTCGGAGTGGATGTGGCCAACACTGATCGCATCGAATCAGTCACAGATGGGTGGTAGCAGAATGATTATAGAGATCGGTATGTTTTATGTGCTCGACTACGAGGGTATACAAGATTATAATACTGAGTAGAGTAGAGGTTTAAGTGTTGTTCATTGAATGAGGCTCGCAAGCGAATAGCCGCCTAGCATAACCCCACACGCGCCAGATCCTGTCGCTATATCCAACTGAGACGACCAGTCTCAGAAGAACCAGAAGCAAGACGATGTTTTTGTCCAAAAATATAGTGGTGATGTGAAAGGGAATCTCTACTCTCCAAAGATATCTCCCCAGCTGAAACCGTCACCGTCACCACCGCCTCCATCGCCGCCTCCCTGGCCACCTTGGTTACCCCAAAAGTCTTGATCCGAGCCTTGATTTCCTGCCCCAGGATCCTGATTTTCACCCCACACATCCTCACCAACTTGGCCCGTACCCGTTTGCTGGTCTGGGTTCGCTTGATAGGGATCTGCTGCTTGAGGCGAAGCATCATCTTCCTGTTGCCGTGCTTCTCTTGACCTTTGCATCGCTTCGTAGCCTGCCATTGTTGCTGCTCCAGTGGCAGCGCTCTCTCCTGCCCCAAGGCCTCGAGCAGCAGTGCCAACTTCACCCGCAATACCGCTTTCACCAGCTGCACCTACAGCTCCTGCACCTGCCGCACCTGCCTCGCCAGCCGCGGCACCACCCGCAGCAGCGCCGCCAGCAGCCTCTCCACCTCCGAACCAGGGCATCCACATGGGCCACATGCCCCCCGAACTGCTATGCCGACTGAAATAGTCAAAGTCGATGCTGACAGCTGTCGCAAGCATCACGGCTCTTTGGTCAAGTGTCATGCCTGGGTACCCCTCTAATGATGGTCTGCTTTGCTCTCCAGTTTTCGAGACCAGGTGCGATGGCTCGTTTGTGAGACCAGCGGCATCCATTCGAAGAGCATATACGCCTGTATCTGTGAAAATCTCACGTGCGAACCCGCCAAAATTACGGTTAACGGAGCCTGCCAATCTTCCATCTTCAGACATCAAGCTGAAATCCCAACTCAGGAATGGCTCATCAACTCTGGCAAACTGAAGCATACCAACTTCTCGTGTGTCGCCTTCTGCTATAGCAACGGCTTTGGAGGTTGATATGGGTAAATCGCCTGACGTGATTTGGGGTGTGCCAATTGCAGCAGTATCCTCCTCTAAGTTTCTTGCGAGAAACAAATTGTACTTTCTCCGTAGAGGGGCCCACTCCTGTTCTGCTGCTCCGATGATGCGCATATCCTGCAAAGGCAAAGTTGATATGTTCGCACTTGTCTGATTTGCAATACTCGCCACGCTCGTGCCTTGCAAGCTCGTCGAGCTGGTATATGCGCCTCCTTCCTGGCCTACAGCATCATATACCCGTATCCGTGAGTTGATCCAGCTGAAGGGCCTGTGAAACCTAAGAATCTCCTTCTCATCCCGGTCGAATACATGCGTCGTGAAGCTCCGATGTGTCTTGAACATCTGCCTCGCCACGGCATTGCCTATTCCATGGTCCTGCTCTGCTAGGTAGCCTATATGATTGCCATGCGGATCCATAATGACATAGCGATTCGCTTGCTCAAAGCCCATCAGGACATTCATCATCTCAAGTTGCCGCTGTACGATGAGAGACGAGTTGTCAAGAAGACGCATGGCGGGGTGTGTCTGTTTGAGAACCGCATTTGGGTCTTCGGGCATATGCACAGGCGTAATAAGGTTGTTCTCTGAGTCGGGCGTGGTGGAGAGGGCGTTTGAGACCGTATCGACTTTCGAGGGTTCCTTGGGAGGCTCATCGTGACTTTTCGGTCGATATTCGTCGTTGGGGGGCTTCGTTGAGTAAGCTGCCGTTTGTGTATGTAACGTATAACGCGGGAAGCAGATGTGAGGCCCTAAAGGTAGTGTGTCTCTCCTCGTAAAGAATCGAGTGTATGGCCGGGGTAGTCTCAAAGACCACCTCGTCGCCGGTAGCATGGTTAATTATTGTCTAGATGTATCTAGAATGGCTGATCAAGCCAGGTAGATTGAGTAGAAAGGGATGCCGCCTAGTTGTCGTCTTTGGTTTGCGTCACGAAGATGCGTTCTGCAATCATTTCCTCGAGCAGTCCCGATTACGTCATAACAGCTTCCACGTCTTGAGGCCTAGGCAAAACCTAATGCGACATTACAGTATAGTAGCGCTTGCTCGCAGTCGCGATGAAGCACAACCCAGCAGGAGCACTTGTGGGGCTGTGGCAGAGAGGGCCGTCGTGGTCTTGGGGCTATTGCACATCCAACTCCCTACCAATCAAAGCAGGCCTTGGCAAACAGTCATCTCTGAACTTTTTTCGAGCTCCGCCTTTAGCTTCACCACGACCACAATGAAGCTCACAACTCTCACCGAAGACACCGGTGACGACGCCATTACGTGACGTCGGAAAGACTGGGTAAGTCTACTCATTCCTCATTCATATTGAGGCGTGAAAACGTGCATTCCACTGGTGGCCATCGTAGATATTTGCGGCGCCCCCTTGTGCCGTAATGCACCGTTTTCGCGCCTTGAGAAAACCTATTTTTTATGATGACAATTTTTCACTTATACGATTGCCGGCGCAAGCATTCACTTGATTGCGTTTGGTGCTCTATGCTGTTTCCGTTACAATAGACTACAACGGTATCTGATCACATACTCGCTGCATCTTTTTTGAAGTACCTCTGTGCGCATACAGTCGCTAACTTTGGCATAGTCCCGGCTTACACCGAGCTATCATCGCCGCAAATGGTTGATGCCGCCCAGCCTGAGCAAACGAGTGCGATAGGCGACGCACACCCGGGCGACGCACCCCAGCAGAACCAAGAGAAGCCTTCCAATGGCGCTCCACGGAAAGCTCGTCCAAAGCGGCCTAATTACCATGAGATACATGCCAAACCGCTTCCACTAGATATCTATGCGCTACCCGCCTTCATCCCGCACAATCCAATCTCTATTATACGCCTCGCCATTGCCCTATTTTCACAGTCAGTATGGCCACCCACATCACACGGCGTCTCTCATGTGGCCTATTTTTCTCCGGAAACTCAGTCGATTCATGTCACCGACCCAGCTTCTATCCGAGCCTTGTGGGAACAGGGCTTCTGGGGCAAGGGCTCACTCAGCCGAAGTGAGCCGCAATGGTTGGTCGCCGAGAAGCGACGACGAGGCGCACAGGCGGCAAAGACCAGCACTGAGGTCACACAATCTAGGCGAGAAGAGCGAAAGCAGTTCAAGCTGGAAAGAGCCAAGGCTCAACGCGAGGCCATCGAGCAGCAATTACGTCAAGAAGGCAAACTTGCACCCGATGCCCATATCGATGAACACGTAAACCCCGATCCTGATGATGCAGTCCCGTCGAAAGATGCGGCGAAGATCCCCACAGTCGATCGCGTTCGAGATGGACAGCTGGGAGAGGATGGTATTAACCCTGGTCTGGAAGCCGATATCATAGATGTTGAGCATCTACAGCTCACCCTAGAGGAGGCTTTCTTTCTTACCTATGTCCTGGGTGTACTGAATGTCGTCAGTGACAACAACGAGGTGCCAACGGAGTCCTTGGCGCCATACCCTTCATGGTACCTATTGCGTCTGTACTGCGCCCATGCCTTCAGTTCGAGCGACACCACTGACCTGGGAGGAACATTGACTCGTTTGCGTACTGCATACACTATGAGCAAAGGTGCCACTCTGCCCGACCCTGCCATGTCATGCATCCCCCCCATTGCACCAGACAATCCCTTCCTGCTGAAGTATGTTGTCTTCCACCATTTCCGCTCTCTAGGCTGGGTCGTACGCCCTGGCATCAAATTTGCCGTCGACTATTTGCTTTATATACGCGGGCCTGCCTTTACTCACGCAGAGTTTGCCATCATGATCATTCCTTCCTATTCAGCACAGTACTGGAACGAGCAACCGGATGGCGCGACAAAGCCGAGGGGTGCGGATAAGGAGCGAAAGGATTGGTGGTGGTTTCATCGGGTCAATCGAGTGCAAACTCAGGTCATGAAAACATTGATGCTCGTCTACGTTGAAGTGCCGGAACCGTGGGACACAAGGTGCATGGGAATGGGTGGTTTCAAGGTAGATGTCGGCAGTGTGCTGAAAAAGTACACTGTTCGGGAGGTCGTCTTCAAGAGATGGAGTCCAAGCCGAAACAGAGACTGAGCGCAACCTAGCGAGCCCTACTGTTATTTTATATGTACTTGAAAAAAAGCACGATGAGACGAATATACGATGAATGACATGCCATTTGCTGCACCATAACCGCCTTACATGAGGTGAACGTTAGTGAGAGAATCTTCGTGAGTAATTTAGGGTAACCGTATACATCTTTTCCCAGAATTCGAGAGTGAATCACGATTGTCGCTTATATAGAAGTGGTAGTGAATACAGGTACTGTCATTGCAGGTGGGACCGAGCTCTTCGTGAGGTCCTGCTGTTGACACGGCAAAGGTGTCGAATATCACGGTCGTTGCAACGAACAGAGTAGAGTGATATTTGATTAGTACCGAGCAAGAGCTTGGTGGAGAGATCTCTATATACAGGTGCGAGCCAGGCGAGACGCTTGGCCCAACCAGTGGCCCAAGCGTCTGGCCCAGAAAGCTCGCTGGGCTGGCTGTACGCCCATGTCCAAACACCTGCCCTCAGCTATATATTACACTACACAGCCTTGCCTTACACTACCTTCATCCATTATACTCTCGATCACAATCAATTCAGATCAGGGCAATATACAAGGCTTTCACCAAGCTGTCGGCCAGTCTCAGCCCACACATTACGATGACGACTAGAACCATGGTGCCTCACGGTTCCGCTCGCACTGAATCTTCACCAACCATCAAGACCACTAAGCTGTCTTCGCCTAAGTCCACACCCAAGCCAAGTGACTTCTTCAATGTTTTGAATCGCGACGTCCGAAACATTATCTATGGCTTCATGACCTTTGGAAAGATTCGAAACGTCCATGCTAGAAACTGGGTTGGCTTTGTGGCTACTTGTCGGCAGGCAAAACAAGAATCAGACGAAGAGGGTCGGCGATATCTATGGGAGTACGTCATCCAAATCCAGCAACATTACAAGAAATATACAGGATACAACCTAAGATTACCGCATAAGGTGAAGGCTATGGTTGACCTTGTCGGACTGGAGGAGCTCACCTTGATCACCGATGCACCACTCTACGATAATCTTGACTTTGGATGTGAAGCCTGCTCTGGCAGCCTGGTAAAGCTACTGTTCATCGCCGTTGACAAGCTCACCATTCACTACACGAATCAAAACCCATCTAAAGACCGCGATTACATCGCAGGAGCTGTGATGATAAGGATTATGTACTTGACTCAAGGTGCGCAAGAGTCTTACACATGGAGTCACGATCCATACGCATGCAGGTCGTTTGCAATTTCATGGGATAGGAGCGATTTGGCGCAGGAAGAAGAGTACGGTACAAAGACGTTAGTCTGGCTCGAAGCAGAACTTCGAAGCCGCGGTACGAGACCCGAGGATATCCCATATCATAAGACTGATATGATCAACGCCCTCCTCAGATATGACCGCGACAACATCTCCTCCGATGCTGTGAGCATCATTCCGACCTCAGTTCCGAAACTCAAGTCCCCCTGTACTTTGACAGGTAACCGGTTCTTCTCTGTCGATTCCGACATTTCAAGTCCCGACCAAGCCAACGAGTTCGTCGAGTCTCTGCCTGGTGCATACTCATCATTTGTCTACGTAGCCAATCGTACGCACTCTCTTGGTGAGATCTGCATCGAGGGAGGCTCTCCGTTCAATCATAAGCCAGATGAACAATGGGATGAATTGGACATTTTCTTGCGTCGAATGCGATTGAATTTACATGAGGCCAATGGTGAACGGGTGCAAGTCATATGGAATGGTATAAATGACGAATAGGTGACCTCACTTGGTAAATTTGCCGCGATATCTTGTAATCGCCATATTTGGTGCTTCTCGTTTAGTGAGGAGATTCGGAGTGTATATGTGTGCTTGGAGGGCATGCGTACCCACGGAGTAAACTTTCGGAACTGTAGTCCGTTCTGGATAAACGTCGTTCATGACTTTGCGTTCACAAGAGGTCCGCTTTAATGAAATATTTGGAACGTAACCAGATTATGCACTGTTTGATGTGTACATTCAATGCTATGAATCGCACACTAAATGGCAGTGGTTAGGTTATAGTAGGTGTTATGCTACCAACCTAAGTATGCGCTCCTGTTCGCTACCATCGTTCGTCTGCTCATTAACCAATCCCAGGCGTGCTTCGACGTGCGCACAACCCCAGAATGATCATATTTACGGTCATGTATCCAGCAGGCTCTTCAATATTTTCACGTATTACCGGAAATGAACGCATGGTATACGTCACCACTGTTATTTTTACACACCTATTTCCAGGGAAAGATAAATCAGGCTGCCTTACCTGTCTCTCCATATTGTGATTAGCGCATAATGTAGTATGGTTCGTCTAATTTACTAGCTCAGTTGTCCAAGTATAAGATATGTAAATTTCCCCTCTTTCTGAAAGTTCGCTCCAACTCTCTTCTCATCACACAACTCTTCAAAAATTTCACCATAAACTCCTCAAAAGCTCCTTCACAAACAGCTTTACCGACAACTCTACAAACTGCTACACAAGCGTCTTCTCATAATCTACCACAAACGTCTCGAAGCAACTTCACAAACTGCTTCACAGACTTCTCTACAAACTACCACACAACTTTCTCCACAAACTTTATCACCAATATGGTCAAGAGAAGCCGCCCTCCTGTGCGCCACACAAGGCACACGGAAGAAATGCAGGCACGCAAACGGCAGCGAATAACTACCCGTCAAAATCCCTTTTTCGAGCAGCTCAACTATGATATGCGCCGCTGCATCTACGACTACCTCACTCTGTCACCATTCGCCGATGCCAAAAGCTGTGCAGGCATATATCTCTCATGCCGGCAATGCAAAAACGAGATGGACCAAGCAGCTAGTGTCCAACTCCGCACCCGTCTCCTTGGCTACCAGAAGTCGATAAAAAAAGACAGTAATGGACAAGTTCATATCCAGCTGCCTAAGGAGATCGAGAGCAGACCGGTCCCTACCGAAACGGTTATAGATATCAGCGTCACGATGAATGCGGGGTGGCAACCGCTTGAAATCTCCCGCTGGTTTTTGACACTCCACGAAATGCTTTTCAGCCTCAACATTGGCCGACTACACATCCACATCGATCTACCCTTTCAAGATCGTGACTATCACACAAATATCACAGGGCTACAAATGCCTTGGATAGCAATCATTTCCGAACTACTCCATCGATTGTTGGGCCCTCACGATCACAAGCCCGTCATGCGCGTTCGCGAAACCATGGTAACATGGAGGGCTATTGAGAAAACGACCGAGAAAGCTTCCGAAGAAAACAAATCACCCGAAGCGCTCATAATCGAGGGACGCAAATTCCAATTTGCGAGCGCAACTCCAGACTCGCCATACAGTTACTGCTTCTGTCATGAAGCCGTAGATTGTGGAGCCTGGATTGTCATCACACCCAACCCTTTCAAACAAGGGCGAACAATATCGAATCAGGAGCTCGATATGTTGACTGCCTATGACTCCCATGGGGATCAGTTCAGCCTCGAGTTCTCCAAAGCGACTATGAATTCTATGACGCTAGAGATTAGCGATGGCGAGAAAGCGACGGGGGAGGATGCTAGGAGTGGGCCACATCAATTCTACTTCCGCATCGAACATTTCGTGAGATTGATGTCCGAGCTTTAGGATATGTTTGGGAACATGCGGTTGGCAGAAAACGAAGTGGCTGCAGCTCGGGTTAGACAGCTGCGAAGGATTCAGGATCGAATGCAGAGGACAGGGAATGACACTGCGGGCTACACATTATCAATCAACCAATTCATCGTCTCATGCAAATCAACTTTTCAGACTCACGAGTGAATAAATAACTCCCACATATACTAAACCGGATACAGTGACCATATTTGCCCTAGCTATTTCCCGTATTTCACAAACTATCTCAGAATTACGATCTCTCTCATGCAAGAAATTCTGGAGCGGCCTTCTTCACCCCGAACCTCTTGCCTAGGATGACAAATTGCCCTACAAGTATCATCTGGCTCCACTTAGGCCTATCCCCATCAAAGATGGCATCGCGCAAAAGATCCTTACACTTCTCCCACTCCAAAAATCCCAGTGCCTCAACATTCTCCTTCGTTATAAGGCGTTGAAAGAGCTTGTGCACTGGCCCATCAGCCCTATACTTGACTGGAGCGGAGAAGGGGTGCTTCTTTCGGGTGTAGAGCTCAGGTGTGATGAAAGGCTTCATAGCTTCCTTCAAGACCCACTTCTCGCTGAATGTACGGGTTGAGGGGTCGTAGTGTAGCTTCACGGAGGGTGGGAGCGCCATGGCGTATTCGGTAAGGCGATGGTCGAGGAAGGGTTGCCGGCCTTCAATACTGTGTGCCATTTCGCAGCGGTCGCCCAGAACTGTCAGTAGTCCATTTGCCAAGGACGACTTCGTCCAGATGTATAGCGAAGTGTGCAGTGGATGCCATTTGTTCAACATGAGTTCGCGCGTGCGACCGTCGATGGAGTTGACTGCTGTAAGGCGCTTGTCGCTCGTGCCAAATTCACGGAAAACCCAAGGAGCGAGGAGAGTCTCGCGCAGAGAAGCTGTTTGTGTGAAGCCGAGGAAAGAAGTGTTGTTTACTTGAGCGCGTACCGCAGCAGAGGTCGCGAGTTCCTTGGGTCCGGACGTCTCTGAGCCTTCCAGTCCGTTGAAAGTAGATACACGAACGTCTTCAGTGAGTCCTGTATTTGGCCACGCGAGATCTGGTTCGCGCACGAAGTCGGTGAGGAGCTCTCTGTAGCCGGCAAAATGCTCGTCCGATCCTTCGCCAGTGAGTACGACCTTTATGCCTTCATCGCTGGTAAGCTTTGATAGCAGGAATTTGCCAACTGTGCCTAGATCAGTGACTGCAGCTTCGTTGTGCCATACTGCGTTCTCGATATTCGCGGCGAAATTATCTTCTGTCATCTCGCAGTGGTGCATCTTGACTCCGAGCCACTCAGCGGTGCGTCGCGCAATCGGCTCTTCGTCGTGCTCTTCGCCGATGAACTTGACGCTGAAGCAGTTGATTCTTTCGGAAGCAGGCGCAGTGCCCAGCTGCACGCCTTCCGTCTCCATCAGATGCTTAACCATTCCTGCAATGGCGCTCGAGTCGATGCCACCGCTAAGGAAGACTCCGATAGGCACGTCCGCGCGGAGACGATCTCGTACTGCATCTAGAAGATGCTTTCGCACGCCTTGTATCATTTCTTCTTCGCTTCTAGTTTCAACTTCTCGCTGGAAAGTCTAAGCGCACGCTTCTTTCCAAATGGCCAGAACGTACCTTGTCTTTGAAGTCCACGTCCCAGTACTTGTCCTGTGATATACTACCAAACGATCTACAGACCAAATAGTGGCCAGGGAGAATTTTCGACACTTTTTGGAAGATGGTTCTGCCATCGCAAAGCCAGCCGACGTCCTTTATGCTTTGCACGTCCCACTCGGGTTGCCAACCGAACGGAAGGAATGCCTTCATTTCAGAAGCGATCTGCGGGTTTACGATCAGTAGCCACGCTCTAAACATCCCATGAAACTATCATACCAGAAGTTTCCCGTCGGATATGGTGTAGTACATCGGTTTAATGGCGTATCGGTCGCATGCGGCGATGAAGATTTGGGCCTGTGAGTCGTAGAGACATACCGAGAACTCTCCGCGCAGATGCGAAAGAAAAGAAAGGCCATGCTTCTTGTAAAGAGCCAACGCGATTTCCGAGTCAGACTGGCTCTTGAACTTGTAGCCTTCGTGACTGAGGCGATCCCGGATTTCTTCGTACCCGTACAGCTCTCCGTTGACGACTGCATGGATAGTACCTCCTGCATCGTGAAATGGTTGTTCGCCTTCCGGGTTCAAGTCAACGATTGCTAGTCGGTTGTGGCCAAGAGCTAGATGATGAAGGGGTTAGTCACGTGACCTTGCAGAGCCGAGCCATTCCTAGTGAACATACCCACGCGGCAATCCTCGCTAATCCAATGTCCATTTGCATCAGGTCCGCGATGCTTAATACTATCAAGGCTCTCCTCTAGAGTTTTACTCAACACTCCTCGTTCCTTTGCCAACGGTCCATGACCCCGCAATGCAACTGCACAAGTGATGCCACACATATTTTTGCCGTCCTAGGGATCCAAGGAAACGCCGTGTGCAGCGCGTCCCCATATCTTTTCTTCCGGAGTCCGGCGATGCTTTTAAGCATGACGTGTATGATAAACGCTGTAGCCGTACCGGTAGTCGTGATTAAAGTTCTGCTGTCCTCGATAAGCCAGCTGGCACGCGTCCCTTCTTACTAGTTTGGGGTCTAGTGCACGCCGCTGGTTGTCCAGATCGCATTGCTCAAAGCGAAATGCTTTTTCATCAAAGAACACGGCATCTGAAACTTCCATACATTTTGAATAGACTTATCGGCTACTTTTCGCGCATCCTCTCAAAGCCAGCGTTCGTCGCCATCACCCGGCAGACCCCGGGCGTAGCGCCGATAATCGAAGCAGCGGCACCCACACTTGAAGCATTTCTTTTTATGCTCGCTCTTTGGAAACGCCCTCCGGTATTCATGAACCGAGGGCCGGAATCTACGCACAGATTCCCTTGATTCCTCTCCCAGAAGGTGATCCTCACTAACGACGTGATGGTGTCGCAATCCGTCACACTCTGCCGTAGGGGCTTTTTGACAAATACCATCGACACCCACCATTTCCTCACTGCGTAACCCCTCTTTAGTGACGTCCCACGAGATCACCAATCTTCTGATAAACGCTGGCTCAGGCTGCCAGTACTTCACCAAGTGACGATATTTGTTGACTTTTAGTTCCTTCCACTGACCGGTGGGATCGTGTGCAAATTCGAGGCCGCTTTCCAGGACAAAAAACAGGCGCCTGAAAGTGTGCGAAATTGAATTGCTGAACAGGCCAGACCCGTTCTCCAGTGGGCCTTGGAAATGCAATGTGAGGCTGTCGAGCCAGAGGCGGAAGATCGCATTCAAGGGCCGGAACCTCTCAAAGAAATTACGGCTCTGATCAGCGCAACCTTGGATGGAATGACCAGGAAACACAAGTGTCAAATTCCTGAGAGTGTGGAACTTTGCGTGCATTGAAGTAGGCGTTCTTGTGTCCGGAGGCAGCAGGATGCGTAACCCGGGCTGGCTTTGGGGCAGAACATCCTTCTTGAAAGCTACCAGCCACGCCTTTGTCATACGAACTGCGACGCTCTCACACTCATGCTTTGCTTGTCGGCAAGAAAGGATGATTCCACGGCATTGATGGTTGTCCACGGGGGGAAAGTCCAGTAGTTCGTAGATAGCGATACGGAGTTCGGCAGGTAATTTGAAGAATGGTGATGCAATTTGTACGACCTGAGTTGAAGGCATCTTCGAATCTTGTATCTCTGGGTATATCGATGTGAGGACTCTGGGAAAATGCTCTTCTTAAGTTCAGGTGTGTCATGCAGCTCTCGCCGGTGCCTGGTGGGCTTGGTTTTCATTGGCTAGTTTGTCAGCTCCACATGTCACCTCATCCCAACTTAGGAAAGAGGAGTGACGCGGCATAACCTGACTCATTATCGAATAGTCAAAACATATTCCCAAAAATATTACAGAACCCAAGAGACTTGGATTCCAGCCCAGCGAGCTGTCGTGGAACTTCCACGTGTGCCACATGGGGATAGCGGTGTCACGACCCCGCTATCTAATCGAAAAAGCTCAGCGGGGCTGATCATTTGCAAATACCATTGTTAAAGGCGGGGCAATCGCAACTATGTCGTCGTATAGTCCATGGTAGAAACTAGCCACCGTTTATTGCACGCTCTTTTTTTGCTGCCTTCAGCACATCAAGGCGGCACAGTACCTGATCATAACGAGCCCATTTGCAAGACCCAGCGCAAGAATATATGTAAGAGAAAATTCTGAGCGGAGACAGTTACTATAGTAATGAATCACCACCAGCCATGCAGTTTGTCATACAAAGCTTCTATCATCAACTGTCTGGGTGAGAGACGTGACCGCTACCTTAGCTCTGCCTTTGGAACTTGGACCTGCAAGCTTTCTAAGAAGAAGCTCCAAGAATCTACCAGTAACGTCATGCAATTACTCGGTGAAGCTGGGTGGCGCTATTGCGTTTGCATTTTGCATATGACGCAACCTTCGCGGAGTGGAGCTCTATAAACAGACATCACCTTTACCTACAGATCTACTTCCTAAACTCAACTCAACTACAACTCTTACACCAACGCACTAGTAAGTGTGTGGGTATCTTGTACAGGCATTGACTAATAGTTATTAGTAATCACGAAACCAACTCTACGATGAAGCTTCCGACCTTGGCTACTGTGGCTACGGCCTCGCTCATCTTCGCCCACTCAGCTTCGGCTGGTCCGATTGGATATGGCATCTGCCAAGCTGGCTGCTCTGCTGTGGTAATGGCATGCTACTCAGCGGCTGGCTTCACCTGGGGAGCGACATTGGGCGCCACTGCTCCTGCTAGTATTCTTGCTTGCAATGCTGCGTATGGAACGTGCCAGGCTGCTTGTGCCGCTGTCCTTTTGGGGCCAACTCCCTAGAAAGCAACAACAGTCGCATGGGTATGGGCGCACGTAAGAAAGTCGGATTGGTGAATCACGGGATTAAGGCAGGTTTTTGGATGACTCCATAGAGACAAGTGTCTCGAAGCTTACAAACACGAATGAATAACGATCTTTCACACAATACTACGTCTCTCTGCAAAGAATGCAAAGGATTATAAAATTCCTTTTCTTATCAGCCCGTCCTACTATCTAGCTACCTTGCTTTGCGTACACACCAAGTCAACTTGACTGCCCGCCCATATGACGATCATGCAGAAACCAAGCCCTAATTTTCTCCCTTCACTGTTACGTTCGCATTTGTAAGCCCAGTAGAAATCTTCAACATCGCAATACTCTATTCCCGTGAAGTCAAAGTAGTTATCGAAAAGATAGCTTTCCAGCCGAGCTTGACGGCGTCGAATGGAATAAAGCTGGGTGAAGGAGTCCATCCGGACTCAATACACCTTACATTTGATAGCAATACAGGATGGCCTGTGTGATAATCTAAGGCCGCTTTCGAGGGAACGTTTTGTAGGTGTTTGCAGACAGATCTAGAGATCGGGAGGAGAATCATTTCATTAACGTCGCGTTGCCTACAGTGTTCGTATATAGTATTGGTTTGCGGAGTCCAGAGGAATGTGAAGAGTTATAAATTGAGGGAGCAAAGGTCTTGGAGGGACAGCAAATCTGCAGGTCGGATGCTTATCTGTAGATTTCGCATACTCAGAACGGTTAATCTGAGCGGGAGCTGTCGATCTTTCTCTTCGAAGTCGCATATTTGAGGGTTCCAAAAAAACTTGATCTGCCTCTTGTGGTATGAGGCAACAACTTTGGCGAAGGCAAGCGTGGTCAATCCTACTGCTTGTGGCGGTTAGTAGTAGGTATGAGTATATTTCAAAGCATAGCTCTTTGAGAAGCGCGAGAAAGTCGAACGTGTTTAATTTGGTGAGCTTTTATGAGATTTTCGGATTGATGTGATGAAATATTGATGAGTTGGTGATGGGGGAAGCTGTGTTACGGCGTAAGCAACATGGCTCGGGAAAGGGCAAACAAAACAAGGCAAACATTCCTGTAAATATTTTCCCCTTGGGCATACCGAATAAATTGATGTGGGACGATGCAGCCTTCGCATCGCTATCACAGCTAGTTCTCCATCCTACTTACAATTATTGCACTGGCCAAGCTCCTTCTAATTTTGACTACTCAATGGGCCCTCAGAAGGAGTAGAACTCGACCTCTGCAATGCCCGTTTTCGCCGGGATGGTTATAGCGATAGGAAATCCGCCATAATCAGGATCTTCGTTAGGCATCACTGCGCTGGCTCCGCTCCTTGTTTCATCGCCGCCCAATGTTCTCAGTGTTCGTAGTTTGCCTGTCGACATATCTTCCACAACCTTCTCTTCATTCTTCAGAATGCCGTTGAACTTCATATCAGCCTTTGTAGATCGGCCCGTGACCTGAAAGCCCCAGCCAATGAGCAGGAAGCGTCCCCCGCCACGATGAATGACCATACCGCTACCTGTACCCGGTTTTCCAAAAACGAAGGACCGCTCAATGGTGAGATCCCAGTCACCAAAACGCTTCTTGACGGGTTTCGAGGGATCTTTACTGCCGACGACTTCATCGAAACAGAACCCTACAGAGGATCCAGGATTTTGCTGTGCCTCCAAGACGAGCTGAGAAACCTGCGATAGCAGCCCGTAGTGTTTGGTAAAAGGGTTGGTCTCTGGCTCCAGGGTATCAATGCCAAAAGGACTGGCTAGCAATGCTTGAAATGTTCCGTACGCGATCCAGATTCGCCGTGCACCGTATTCGTCTCTTCGCTGCTCCGGAATGAAGAGTATGTTGTCGCGATGTCGGTACTTACCGCACAAGGTCGTATATTCATTCAGATAAACATCTGGCGCGATGAAATCGAGATCAGGCGCAAAACGCAGCCAGATATCAAGAACGTTGGTTGTTGCGCCTCCGGAAGGGTAGTCGCCTGGTTCCCCACCTCCACCAACTACTACAGGCGTATCGTCGTCGTTGTCAGCATCTTCTCCGACGTAATTTTGCCACACATTAGTATATAGCGGAATAGAATATTCAGCCTTGCCAGCCGCTGCTACACGATTGACGTAGTGTGCGTAGTGGTATGCCATGAAGAGCTCTTCCGTCTTATTACTTGATCCGAACACTTCTTCCCAAGTGCCAGACTGTGGTTTCGACCGAGCAACGAATGTTTTCAGATTATTTTTAAGATCCGCATGAAGTGTATCGTACTCTTTGCTCAAGAACTCGAGGAGGTCACCAGGTACAGGTTCCGCGAATACCTTGTTGGCCTGCGCGCTCCCGTCCCGACTGTCGAACAAAAGACCAACTTCGTTCTCGACCTGAACCATCAGAACAGTGCTATGTTTCTCATCGACTTCTTTCAGATGTGCGAGTAGCTTTCGAAACGCTTTGGCGTCCGCTTCCAGACTTTCTCCATGAAACATAGACAAGACGTCCGCAACCTCGACTACACCTCCAGCCTTTCTGAGCTCGGCACGAGGAAACCGTTTTGGGTTAGTTTTGACCCAGGATGGAGCATATGTAGACCTGCCTAAGCGTATCTGTGTCAGCGTAATATTTAGCTAGGTTCAGGGCTATTGCATACCATTCTTGAAAGAACCAAACCACAGAAGAATCAAATGCAAGCCATGTTCGCGAGCACCCAAAATGACCTTATCCAGCTCTTCGAAATCAAACCGATCTTCCTCAGGCTCAATCATTTCCCAGCTAACGGAGCCAAGAAGAGTGTTGACATTCGTTGCTACCATCTTTGGCCAAACTTCGCTCATGTACTCAGCAGAAGAGAGCGATGAGTTTTGTAGCTCTCCGCCCAGCATGAGGTAAGGTTTGCCATTAACGATGAGCTGCTTAGTTGTTCCATACTGCTGAAGATGGGGAATTTCCGTAGAAAGCATGATGAATGCAGAGTGGTAAAAACGCGTGAAGGATACGTAGGGGAATATGTCAGATAGTTTACCGATGATATTCGTTGCTTGTAAATGTCAGTTTCTGGCAGCACGTGGGCATCTGTTGGTCATCACTGACGCGGTCCGATAACTAGCTGATCATTCAAGCGGGGTACTCTACGCCGAATAGCAAAAAGGTATACGACATCTGCCGGTGCTAATGTCCAGCCCACAACTTGACCCTCCGGTCTCACCAATTTTGGGGGCAAACACGGTTGAGCAAGTAGGACACCACCATGTTGCAGAAGTGGGCAGCGGCACCGCTGATGTTTACAATTTTTGGTTTCAGTACTTGAGATAACCTCTGTTCCGATCAGTAGTCACGATAAATGGTTTGTGAACGTGTAAGAGATGGTTAGGAGCCCACCTCGGCTCACCTTACACATTAAGCCATTCTAGGTTAGCCGACGTACTGACCAAATTCGGCATCCCGCGGCGGCTTACTGTTTGTTGCCTCAAGCACCTTCCCCTCACCTTTCGACGCGCATCAACCTCACATACATATAGCGGTCCATTCCGTAGCCAAGATCAGAGTCGCTTGCATGGTCCGTCATGATTTCCTTCTGGAGGGTGATGGTGCTGGTACTGGTGCGAGTTAGTGGTGATAAGGGTTCACATGTAGACTAGTGTCTTGACAGCATATAAGACTTCTGAGGTCTATCTGACATCTTCGCGCCAGGTCATCTCTGGGCCTGCTTACTTCGCATCCCCTTTCTGCATCCTCGAAGATGCCCTACACCCATACGACACCCGCTTCAAATCAATGCCGACAATTTGAACTGGTTTAGCGAACACCATCGGGAATTGGAGGACGACATAGCTGCAGAAAGACAACTATGGGCGGAAAAGACATCTAGTTCGGAAACTGGTTTTAGTATTGAGATGACTAATTTCCCGTAGCATACATGAGCGGTTGTTCAAGGCACACACATCGACGCATTTTCGTTGGTATAGCTATCTGCACCATCATAGTCATGGCCAGAGTACTGGTGTTCTAGATACCCTGGGAAATCGTTACTCTACTCTTTTTTGTTGATTTTCGGTAGGCCATATGTTGGACTCCGCTTACTACAACTTTTCTTTCGCATGTTTGGGTGGCCATTCTGGGAACACCTACATAACATTGCTTTGCTTTCGTAATTTCTTAAATTCTGGGTATATAAATGTAAAGTCTACTCTTAGAGTATAGGAAGAGAAAAGACATTCTAGTCCAACTACCAGCATACAATTCATTACAGTTCCCATAGCAGCATGTGACGGCAACCCGCGGGAAATTCTGGAAGATGCAGTGGTATACAAATATACCATCTCAAAACGCAAAACCAATCTTCCATCCCGGCCAATCCAACACCACACCCCTGCCCCTCATAGCAGCCCAGCCAAGTACAACACCTTGATCATAGGAAGATTCCGCACTCCTAGCCAGAAGCACGCATCTCCCCTCTTCGGTCTGAAGAACATATTGCGCTGGTGTAACAACCAACTCATCCACTACCTCTTCTTCTTCCTCTCGCATCTCTTTCTCCCCGTCAAGTCCAAACACCAAATCAGGATATATACCCTGTGCCTCACAATCCACTGTCAACTCCTCGTCATGCCGTACGCTCTCTTCAGGTTTCGTAGCTAACACAAGAACATCCCAAATACCCTTTGGCACATGGATATAGGGGGTACTTAGATCTAATCTCGCTGACTTTATCTCCGTGGTAATCATGCCGCCTTTTCGAACTCCGATGTCCAAGAGGGGTATGTGGTCGCCTAGTGTGTTCCACTCATCTTGCTCGAACCAGACGAAGTGGCTTGGAGAATGCGGCCATGGTTTTGACACAGGGCTGTTGAATGTGACCGAGCCGGGGATGGATGCATCGAGTGGTATATATTGATAGTTATAGTAGAGTGGTCGTTGCCTGTGGCGTGGATGATGGCTGGGTTTTGGAGATGTTCAAGGTGGGTCCGACTTGGGAGTAAGGTTGTATCAGAGAATTTGTAATGGAGTTTCCTGTTCAGCTGTTTCATGGTTAGTTGGGAATCATGGGGTTATCATAGGTAGTCGTGGCGTACTGTGAGTGGGACGACACGTGCAGAGGCTGGCTTGGAGTCCAACAGTGGCCTTTGTTGTAATAGCGATTGGTCGATATATGTAGCTTGAGCCAGCACTGGCAGCGAAATAAGCAGTATGTTAAGCATGTTGGCGATGCAGTTGTGAATGTGCATTGTGTACTACAAGCAAGAGGTACCTAGGTACTTATCATACCCAGCCGTTCCTTTGTCACCATCGCATACACTGCGCCGCACCTGCAATGATCCAGGGTCTGGGTCAATTTTGCCTTGGGCGACTGTATTTTTGGGTTCGTCAATGTCGCCGTCGGGTGATCTGCCGTGGTGGCGCCTGGAGTTCTTTTGTGGTTCGTCGGTTACGACCATGCGACAGGGGTTGCGCGTGCGGCGCGGTTGTTGTGATAGCGGCGCATGCCACATGAAACTAGGTTCGGCGCGAGGACAAAAAATGAGTTCCTGTGCTTGCTGAACCTCTCAAGATGAAGTGAACTTGTGGGGTAAGAGGGTGAATTGTGGGAATCGTTCTCCAAGGTTGGGCCAATCACGGAGGATCAAGCAACAAACTCCTCGGATATACCGCGATGCCGTGCATGATCCAGATCCCTCTTATATGCAAACCTTTGGTCTGGTACCCAATGGTACTATGTTTTGAAGCGCCTTTTTTTGCGTCGAAATTTGTATTGCAGTGCCGGGCGCTTTGATACGGTCTGAGAGACAGGTCCTCACTGTCCACCCGCCGTAACATCAGTTCGTCGAATATTTTTTTAGGAGAGTGACTCTATTATCGCATGTTCAGGTACTCTCGCCTATAACAGTGGAGAAGTGGGTGCAAAAGTACCCCTTGAGCACATGCTATTGGAATAAGGGCCGCTGTCAAGAAAAAAAGTCATATGCAGTCTTGGTGTTCCCTCATGACATACTGCAAACAGTTTTAGATACAACTCAAGTGCCAGCGTGTAGGATGAAACCACAAATTTGCATTCACTGCTGTTGTAGGACCTTGCTACAAACCCTGAAGCTACGGTAGCTCTTATAGTAGGCTGGCCGACGCTGTACATACAGTTCAGTTTTGACGTTTCTTGAAAGCTTATCACAGCATATTGATTACTGACGTGAGTGATGGGATGATGCATTTGAACGGGGGTGTTTGAAGACGGTAGGCAAATGAAGTTGAAACGAGCCAAGACCATGCTTGCGCTATGACGTGAAGCAGATAACACAGTATACTGTATGAAGGAAGTCCTGCAGAATCACCAGTGTATCTTATTGATTGTTGTTTTTCGCTGCAGACATCAATGGACCCTAGTCTCAACGCAAGCACGCAGTCTCAACAGGGTGAGGTTTGCACGGTCAATTGCGTAGCAGAGTTTTTGCAACGAGGTCTTGTGTGTGGGCTCGGGGCAGGTGTGAGTGCGAGCATGCAGAGGGGAAACGGCAGTCGGGTGTTGTGTTGGGAAGCGTCCATGTGTTGAGAAGCAAGAGTAATGCCGGGCGGAAGGAGCCAGCCGGGCGGATCATCCCCACCGCCGGTGTTCAAAATCGGAATCTCGGATGCGACAGCTGCTCCCCACGTCCAATCCAACCACGGTTGCAACCTAACAAGTCGTTCAACGCACAGCAATTCGTTAGACATATTAGGGATTACGCCGACTGCTGCTTTTTCGATTCTCGACCTGGCTAGAGTGTGCATCTCCACTTCACGGACCGCAAGGCATGGCAGTGGCCGATGACAGATGAAGACAATTACAGCTCGTTGTAATTACATCGCAATGCGCTCGATCGATACGGCTACACGCTGACGTCCCATGGACCAGGCTACCCGGATATGACGCGTCGGCTGTCATCTCCGTTACGAGGCTCCAAGCGCTGTCTCTGTTTGAAGTGTCCCCATCGCCTCTTCACAACAGCGCAAATTGACCACGAGCGGCGACCAAGTCTTGTCGTGATCTTCTCAAGGAGGCTGTGTGACGCGCAATTCGTTTGTTGTCAAGAGCTTGTCTAGTCGTGCGCCTGGCAGTTATTGGGGATGACTGCCCCTGACCAAGGCTCGGCACGCCTTTGCTAATTCACCACTACAGACTTGGCTGCTTGGACTCCGCCTGTTCTGCACGCCCGCCAACGCCATCGACTTGGCGCACAGCCGCTCCAGACAGGTAATGAGGGTTGGCAAGTTCCACATGTAGCACTCGGGGACACCCAAGGAATTTAGGTGCCGATTCAAATACTTTTGCCATCCCGGTTTCTGCTTTGACTTCTCAATGCTCACCGTGTGAGGTCTGCTTTTTCTACTTACTTACCAGTCACTCGTTAAGACTTCCAACTGCTGCCTCTATCCATCTTTTAATTTCATCCCTTCTTCTACGCCACCATGAAGGCCTATCTCGTCCTCTCGTTTCTGGGCGCGGTTGTCTCTCCAGCTGTTGCCAACGTTGTCGCGCGTCAATCAAAGGGAAACCTGCCACCCGTCACCGTAAAGGGCAATGCCTTCTTCGCGGGAAATGAGCGATTCTACGTGCGCGGTGTCGCTTACCAGCCAGGTACATTCTGTCTGCAACTAATATTTTCAACAAGATACTAATAATACTATAGGAGGTGCAGCAGACGCGGCCGATCCGCTGCTTGACCTTGTCGGCCTCAAGCGTGATGTAGCGAACTTCAAGTCGCTCGGCATCAACACCATTCGTATCTATACCATCGACAACTCGAAGAACCACGATGAGGGTATGAAGATGCTCGACGATGCTGGCATCTACCTGGCTCTCGACGCCAACACCCCCAAGTACTCACTCAACCGTGAGACCAAGGACACTCTCCACCGCTCGTACAACGACGCGTACCTGCAGTCTGTCTTCGCCACGGTTGACGCATTTGCCGAATACAACAACCTGCTCCTCTTCTTTTCCGGAAACGAGGTCATCAACGCGAAGAACAACTCCAACGCGGCCCCTTACATCAAGGCTGTCACCCGTGACATGAAGCAGTACATCGCCAACAGGCACAGTCGTCCTATTCCTGTCGGCTACTCCGCCGCCGATGTTTCTGAGAACATTGTAGCACAGGCCCAGTACTTCAACTGTGGTAGCGACGACGAGCGCAGTGATTTCTTCGCCCTGAACGACTACTCTTGGTGCGACCCGTCTGACTTCAAGAAGTCTGGGTGGGACCAGAAGGTCAAGACGTACTCCAACTACAGCAAGCCCATCTTCATGTCTGAGTTTGGTTGCAACACCAACACACGCGAGTGGAACGAGATTGCCGCTTTGTACTCTGAGAACATGACCAGCGTCTACTCTGGTGGCCTTGTCTACGAGTACACCGTCGAGCCCAACGGCTACGGTCTCGTTGAGGTTGGCAGTGACGGCAAAATCGAGCCCAACGCCGACTTCGGCCGACTCGCAAAGGCTTACAAGGCGACTTCCAACCCTACTGGCACCGGTGGCTACAAGGAGAAGGGCGACGCCTCAGTGTGCCCTGCCGAGTCTGACGACTGGCAGGTCGAGGGAACCAGCCTGCCTGCTATCCCCAAGAAGGCGGCTGACTTCATGACCAAGGGTGCTGGTACTGGTCCTGGTCTTTCTGGTGATGGATCGCACTTTGCTGGCGAACCCAGCGAGTCTACAGCTACTGCCGGTTCTGGAAGCCCCACCCGCACTCCCGGTTCTGGAGGAGGGTCTGGCGGTTCTGGCCAGAGTGCTGCTGCTGGTCTCGATGTGCCCCTTCGTTTCGTGGGCATGATCGCTGCGAGTGCTATCTTTGGCGCTGTGCTTATATTTTAGATGGAGTGATTATCGAGAGGGAAGAGTTGTGTTTGTTTATTTCTAGAGTTTCCTTGGCCATTGTAAACCCGCATAGCATATACTTGGCCCGTCATTGTAGGCGTCTTTTGTGACATTCACTAAATACAAATCAATGCTTGATTCTACCCTTTTCACTTTGCCATGTACTGATTACTGCTCTTGATGTGTATGTGTAAGTGTGTATAGATGGACTAAGTCTGCTTGGGAGTGTTCCGATGCTGTACCAATTCGGTTAGCGGCTTTTGATTATCGGGTTGGGAAGGGAGCATTGCATGGAAGCTTCCATGGCCATGGTCGCGACTGCGAAAACGGTGATCAAACCCCAATCACTACAGCCCTCGACCATGTATTCACATACTGATACTGTCAATCCGCTAGGCCCACTATCGTAAAAACCTCCGCCAATTCCCCAGGTTTCTTCCATCATCCTTCGGTTCAAGCATAAAGTACCCCGCCATGAACGACGCTCACCGAGCTGATGCAGCGCTCAGCGCCAGCCGTCACGACGAAGCAATCGAGCTCTACACCAAGGCTCTTTCTGTCAACCCTACCGCGGTTAAATACTACATCGGTCGCGCTACAGCTTACCAGCGTACTTCCAAGCACACAGAGTCGCTCAAGGATGCCGACATCGCCGTGGTGCTTGCGAAGAAGCGCGGCACACGCGAGCTCATCAAGGATGCCCAGTTCCGACGCGCTGTCGCTCTCTACCACCTTGGCAAGTTTGCAGACGCCCACTTCCTTCTGAACATAGTGAAGGCGCTCGATGACAAAGACAAGATGCTGCCCATCTGGGAAGCAAAGATCGCTGCGAAGCTACAAAACGTGCCAGAAGACGAGCGCGAGCCGACTATCGAGGAGACGCCGGTTGTCGAGATCCCTACAGCGCCAGCGCCTACCGCGCCGGTCAAGCACGAGGAGTCTGCCTCGAAGCAGACCACAGGACAAGTCCCGACTCCCATAGCGGTGACTCCCTTAAACAAGATCAAGACCGACTGGTACCAGGCTCACGATACAGTAACACTCACCATCATGGCCAAGGGCATACCGAAAGACCGAGCAGACGTCAAAATCGAGGACGAGTCTGTGTACATCTCATTCCCTATTGATGGCACGGGCTCCGAATATAGCTACGCTGTCGATCCCCTCTACGCATCCATCGACCCCACGCAATCCAAGTACCGAATTACGCCCAACAAATTGGAGGTGACACTACGGAAGGCATCGCCGGGTGTGAGATGGCACGAGCTTGAGCGACCTGCCGGTGTAGGCCAAAGCGACTCGACCACCGCTCAGCAGTCAACTACCGAAGTCACTGTGTCCGTCCGGGAAGGGCCAGCTCCTGCATACCCAACCTCATCCAAGTCGGGCGCGAAGAACTGGGACAAGGTTGTAGTGGATGACCTCAACGACTTGGATGATCTCGACGGCGGCGACGAGACATCGCGCTTCTTCAAGCAGTTATACAGCGGGGCTACACCAGAGCAGCAGCGGGCCATGATGAAGAGCTACTCCGAGAGTGGCGGTACGGTTCTGAGCACTGATTGGTCTAACGTAGGCAATAAGACAGTAGAGCCAGCGCCTCCAGAGGGCATGGAGGCGAAAAAGTACTAGGCTTGTTCACATTTCGCTCAAAAAAAGGCACTCACTCTGATCCCATCTCTTGCTCAACATCCGTGGACTACGCTATGACTAAGGTAGCTACTCAACAAGATACTTTGAAGAGGCTGACAAGTTCACGCGAGAAGTTGTGTGAGCTTGAGTCATTCACATTGACCATGAAGTAATTTGCTCGGCACGACTACGGGCTACCTGTGTTGTACTTGTCGTATAATTTATTATTACACAAGTCATGGGCTACTGCATAACACAGTGTTTGAGAAGGGTATTGGAATTCTCTGTAGCGACTCTGCCTTTGCAGAAAGTTCACTAGCGTAGAATTATAAACTCAGAAACAAATTTCAATCCATCCACATAGTCTTCCTAAACCGAACCGATTTTCCGGTATTGCCAGTACCTGACTAATGTCGCGTTGTACGTCCGCCAAAAGGCCGAGCTGACATGGACGGTTGGTAATAAGCTCGTAATGGAGGGGCGATCATAAGGTCCATGGATTCCCACAAACGTCATAGCCATTGTGTTACTTGCAGCTAGGAGGCCTTGCGCTCCACCTGGGCGTATATCAGTATGATGCAAATGGAAATCCGATTGGATTTGTTCGTTAACCATTTTCATGTCCTCCTCTGCCTAGACGTATGTTGAGCCCTACTCTCATAAATGTTCCTTGGAGTCGCACGTGCTTCTTTGGCCATACGGAAACCAACTCTCCATCTGATACCAAGGGCCAGCAATAGGAGAAACATCTCGCAATCTTTGAGAACCACAGTGTCTTTCCCACCCAGAACAATGGCAACAGCATCTAAAATCCAGCTTTCCGCCTCGCAAACCCCACAATTTCACGTGGCGAACCTAAGACGCGAGAGCGCGACCAAGGCAAGCGAATTATTACAGATCAACCATGAGAAGCACCACATCTTCTTCAACCAAGATGGCTTCCACAACCACATAGCCCACCACCTCCTCACCCTCTTCGCCCTCGGTGGCACACCAGCCCAGCTCCAATCTGCCTATGATCACAACGCCTCGTACCAGCGGGCCCCGGAGCCTTTGCAACCGTCCATTGTCAGCGACATGCACGAGCCCTCGCGCTTCCAAAGCTATCTCGGACAGGAAAAGTACTACCACGATTTCCTCGTCTTCTTCCAGGAAGAAATTAACAAGAAGGGGTGGGAGGCTACGGTGCAAGAATACCTTTTTGCGGAGACGGAGCTAGCAGACGATATGTTGGCGAGATTGTATGCGGGGTTCTTGCATCCGCTGATTCATCTGGGGTTTGGGGTCGAGTTTGAACAACCAGGTGTTATTGCCGAAGCATTGGCGCAGGCGGCGGTGCATGGGGCGTGGATGAAGGGCTTGTTTCTGGGGTGTGAGGAGAAGGTCAGAGAAAGAGGTGAAGCTGTGGAGAGGAAGACGATTGTCCAGGTGCTGGAAGAGTGTAGAAACAATGAGAAAATGAGGGCGGCGGCTCAGGAGGGCGATGCGAATAAGATCCGAGATGGGATTCTGAAGCGGGCGCCAAAGGAGATGGTGGACATGGCTACGCAGTGTTTTGTAAAAGAGGGTGATGATTTACAGGAGAAGATGGCGGAGATGGTTAATGCTGCCGGTATGTCTCCCTTCATTCTTCTCAGCATCTTACCATTGACGGTTATGACTAACAACGTGGAAAAACAAGTCTACTTCACAATCACGGCCCAAAACCCCCCTCACATACCCAAACTAGACTTCTTCTACATGCACTGTCTAAATGCGTCAATCTTCTTCCCCCGCTTCCTCGCAACCCCCTCCTTCTCTCCACACACCCAGCGGCGCTTGCTAAACTGGAAAATCTGGTCCGATATCACAATGTACGTGTCGCGTGGCTGCCCCCCGCTGCTGCAGCAGGAAGTTTTGGGTTACAAACCTAAGAAAGGGGGGGGTCTAGACGATGTGATTGAGAGGGTCAAGCAGATTGATGATGATGGACATGCGGCGAAGTTGGTGAGAGCTATTGCGAATGCGGAAAGGGTTTGTAAGGAGTGGGAAGGGAGGGAAGGGTTTGTGGTCAAGGGAGAGATGTGGGAGAAGGTTGGGCTTTTGGCAGTGGAAAGTTTGGAGGCGGGGGCGCCAGAGTGGGTGAGGGGGTGTGGGTTTGAAGGCGCATGGGAGGGGGTGCCATTGAGGGAGGGGGGAAAGTTGTGATGGGGGACGACTTATCGTATCGTGGAAAAATAAAGAAAATATGATTATCTCTTGTACCGATGCATTGAAGGGCCCTTGTGGAGTACAATACCCATGGAGAAACCACTAGTATCACTAGGCTATACCCCCTCACAAAGGTACCTACCAGCGTAATCACCACATACCCGAAACAAGACTTTCTTGGCGACACGGCTGAAGGCAGGTATACCTGAGACATAGGCAACCTGTTAATCTAACAGCCTCTCCATACAAGAAACACGACTTCTTTAGTCTACCCAGCCGTGTTCTCTACTTCTAACCAATGGCATGATTGAAACATGACTTCCTCCCTTGGCCCGCGCAATATAGTTTGACTGGGCGGGTTTAGCAAGGAGGGTCTTTGTTCTAGTTTTGAAGATTGGTGGGGTGAGGAACGGGTCTGACTGGATGGGGATGATGGACTAATGTTGATGGCTGTGGGAGTATACTGGTTAGTTTGAGGGGGAACAGACCATTTCTTAGTATGCGTATGTAGGGTCGAACTTGCTTGCGTTGAACTTGCTAGTATTGAAGGGGGATGGCTAGTGACATGCAGCTAGTGAACAAAGTTTTGTATATGCGTGGGATATGGAAACGAAGGGTAGAGGTGGGGTTATCAAACCATCGCTTGTCTACATGTTTACCTATATGTGTACACATGGAGATTTGTAGGAATATGTTAGCGGTAGAGAGAAGATGGAATTGCGCTCACCAGTACCACAAACTCGAACAAGAGTGTTGACGTAGCTGAGCTATAGCCTTCTCCTTTTGTTTCCTGCCTATCGAAGACATTTTATTAGCAACCAATGCCCCTCAAGGAGACCAAGCGGTCAGCAGAGTCATCCGTAAGATGCCAAGCTTACGTGGAGGGGGCTAGATCTTCTGGTGGTTAAATTGTCTTACGGTAACGGTGGGAAGACGGTATGCAAGTGGAAGAATTGGGTGATGCACTTTGAGATTTTGGGGACTACATGGCGACAACGGAGTAGGCATGAGGTGTTGGTTAGCAGCAGTCCCTTTTGGCGCATGGTAAGCACTCCGACAAGTGCCGTAGATATAGATGATGGATCATTGAGACCTTCAGTCCCGTCATTCCTACGCTTCAAACATGTCACTCGACATACCAAGACTGTCTTTACATGGGGCATACGATGATACAAAAAATGTAAAGAGGACACGCTGTAGCGATTGGAAAAGAAAATGGCACTAGTCGGGCATTTTGGTGGTCGAGGTACGTATAGCAGCGCTTCATGCTTTGAAACAGGGTACGAGACGGGTCGTACGAGATGGACCAGTGGGGATCAAGAGGTGCCTGGACGGGATACGGGGGCAGGGATGTTGAATCTCAATGACGAGTGGAGAGACGAGGGGAAGTGGGTAAGACGATGTGATGACAGAGGTTGGTATCTACGTTTGTGATCCGGGCGGGTTGTATCCACAATGTTGTATGCACAGGCCGGGATGAGGGGGCGACAAGGTGAGATGGAATTAGGTAACTAGTGCTTAGGCATGGAGGGGCGGGAATATTACCAGGTGAGCAGCTACACGGTGTTCGCATCAGCGCCGTATTTAGCGGGGCGCAGACGAAAACATTATTTGCAGGTTGTGCGAGGGGGGAGAAGAGTGAGAAGAGGGCCGGGATAGGGTGGGGGTGTGTTGTTGGGCAAGAATAGACGTGGCGAATCACAAGGGTGGCGTTGATTTACATGGGCGCTACTGCAGGAACACGATGGTATCGATAGGCTGTATGGGCTGGGGCCGGGAATTGGCATAAAAAGAGGAGGGGGATCCCGGCGCGTATAGAATGGGCGGTTGGCCGTGTAGGGCAAGTTGCTAGGGAGAACAGGCGGCCGTGCAGCGTCTGTGCCGCGGTGCAGCATATGCTTTCGGCCGTGTGCAGGGCCGTGAACAGGAGGCTGTGACCGAGGAGAGGAGCGGTGGCGACGTGGTGACTTTGTGCTCGTTACTTGCGTGCTTCGCCGTGTTATTGCCGCGTCGGTCAGACGCTCTTGGATGGTGTTGGCGCAATCTCCCGCCTAGGGTACCGGCAAAGAGCGGAGCGAAGAGTAAGCTGTAAGCAAGCAGCCGCAGCTCACCGGGGCTGTGTGAGTGAGAGAGTGAGAGAGAGAGAGCCTGTGTGTGTCAGTGAGAGCAAACAAAGAAGCACCCAGGGCAAAAGGAGTTGGGACCCATGTGTGTCTGCCATGTTCGGGAACTGGAACTTGGGGCAAAAAGAAAAAAAGGAGACATGGACGCCATCCCATTGCCGGTATCCGCTTGGGCAATTGGCAATTGCGATATGTCGGTTTTAGTGGGGCACGTCATAGCCGTCATGGCCGTGATACGGCCGCCATCAGTTGGGGCCATGTCTCTACTTGGTCTCCCAGTCGGCCGTGTGAAGAGAATCAGAGATTGCAATGCCCTAACAGCGCACGGCTTGCCGCCATTACAGCAAGCATGGCGACGATCCAATCCCAAGCCTGGAGCCTGCAGCCTGCCCGACCCGGCTCTACTGTACCGTGACCTGCCTACTAGTACGGCACTGTGCCACGGGGCATGGTGGCTCGGGGGAGGGTGCAACGGCCGACGGGGACTGGCAGACGCTGAAATGCAACAGTGGAACAGACAGGGGAAGGGAAATGGGCAGATGCAGCTGAGTTGGATGGGGTCGCGCACACGTGGAGCGAATCGCGGCCGACAGCCATGGTGAGGATGGTGAGGCAGAAGCGTGCAAGACCAGCGGAGCCGAGTGTGTCTCTGTCTGTGCCTACGTCAACTAGTACCATAGCATGTACAACAAGCTCTTATAGACGAAGCAAAAGCAACTCGCGCCCATCTCTCCCTCTCCCGCGCCGCTGCTGCAAGGCTGCCCTTCTTCCCAACCCATGTTTGACCATGGACAGCCGCGTTCCCCTGGCTGACGTGTTTCAGCTTCCTGTTCCTGGCCTAGAGGCCGGTGTGCAGCGCATCACGGTCCAACCATAGCCACGGCATGCCATGGCGCTAATCTAGGGTTTCACTTCGCTAAACCAAAGCATTCCTTCATCTCCCCTAGAAGATCCCCATCGGCATGGTTCCGTGGTGATAACCGCTCCGCTCCCCTCTGGCCCTCTTCCTTTTCCCTTTTGCCTTGCTGCATTCATTCCTTTGCTCGTCACTCTTTTGGCTCAGACATTCGCTATTCACCCACCCCAGTTGTCTCGACACAACGTTCCACTCCTTTTGCCCTTTACACTGTTTGAAGCGCAGGAGAGTCCTGGCGGCTGATACTTTCAACACCCACCTCGCCTTGTCCCCTCCGAACACCGAGTGAATTGCTGCCCATCAGACCCGCAAGCGCCACCTAGCGGTTGAAAAAGCACCCTCCAATCTCCAACACTTTCAGCCTACTTCATCACCACACTACTCAACTGCCACTCAAGTAAAACCACAAACTTGAACCATCTCCACCATGAAGTCTGTCGCCTCCTTTGCCGCGGCTGCCGCAGTCCTATCTGCATCTGCCGACGCCTTCTGGCGTATGCCTTGCCGTGCCCGCACAGGTCTCGCCCGTCTCGATCCTATCGTCGACTTCGGACTTGCCTCATCCCACAGTCACACCATCCACGGTGGTAGCAGTAAGTAAACACGGTTCCCCTTTCTATATACACCCACATCGCATTGAACCCACTGGTCATGTGAGTCGCCAGGCGTCTCCGAAAACCACGACTCCCTGGCCTGTCTTGCAGTCGTTCATGCCCCAACTGTCTGACGCACATGCTGTTTCGCCATGACAAGTAACTGACAGTTGACAGAATTTTGTGAATCATCTACATATGACATGCTCCGCGAGTCTGACTGCACCTCATGCCAGTTCAGTGACGACAAGTCGGCCTACTGGACCCCCTCGCTCCACTTTGTTCATGAGAATGGCAAGACCGAGGTTGTTCCTCAAGTTGGCGGTATGCTTGCATACTACCTCCTTTTGGGCGACGACATCAAGGCCTTCCCCAAGGGCTTTGAGGTGATTGCCGGTGACTCCCGTCTGCGCAACTTCACCGGTCCCGTTCCCGACCCGCCAACCTCGTCCTGGGGCCCAGAGGACACTACTCAACTCGCCCTTGGTCAAAAGGCCCTCGGCTTCAACTGCCTCAACTACGACATGCCCCCCGAGGGCTCGCGTTTCCGCCACACCATGCCCAGCAAGGAGTACATGGACGCCCACTGCAAGAACGGTATCCGTGCCGAGATTTTCTTCCCCTCGTGCTGGAACGGCAAGGACGTCGACTCTCCTGACCACAAGAGCCACATGGCCTACCCCGACTTGATCCAGGGTGGCAAGTGTCCCAAGGGCTTCGAGGTTCGTCTGCCTTCGCTGTTCTACGAGACCATCTGGGACACGTACAAGTTCCAAGGTCAGCCTGGTCAATTCCTCTGGTCCAACGGTGACCCCACCGGTATGTATTTCCACGCCCTTTATCAAACCACTGCAACTAACATGAGACAGGCTGCGGATACCACGCTGACTTCATGAACGGTTGGGACATTGACACTCTCCAGCAAGCCGTCAACACTTGCACCAACCCCTCTGGCCGTGTCGAGGACTGCCCAGTCTTCTCTGCATCCCTGCAATCCGAACTCAAGCAGAACATGTGCAAGATCGAGGAGATGCCAAAGATACTTGAGGATGACGACTGCGCCGGTCCCTCCGAGGGTCTCTGCGGTAACGTTCCTATCCAATACGGTCCCGCCTACGCCGACCCTGTCGGTCACCCCAATCCAGGAAAGCCAAACAAGCCTGTCCTCTCTTCCGTTGAGATGCCCACCCAATCCTACGCTCCTGCTCGCTCTACCGGCGCCGGTGGTATCTCCGTCTACAACGTCGACGTGGACGTCAACGTCGGTGTCAACGCTGCACCTACCACCTCGTCTTCGTCCTCGTCTTCTCCTACACCTGCCGCACCGCCCGCTGCCATCACTCCCGTTGCTGACCCTGATGCCGACGAAGATGGCAGCATCATCTCCACCAGCACCTACGTCAAGGATGGTGTCGTATACGAGGTGGTCATCAAGGAGGTCATCACCTACGTTACCGTCAACTCCAAGCGTCGCCGCCACGCCCACAAGCACCGCCGCGAGCACGGTGTTCTGGGCCGCCACTAAATTTTTTCTCTTCTTGTACTCCATCTCTTCTACCACTCATATTTATTGTAGTAGTAGAGAGTGATTAAGCTGAGAAGAGGAAGCTTTTTCTTGACGACACATATTCACATACACAACAAACGTAGCATCCTTGGAAATTTACACGGGTTTGCATGCGGCACATGGCGTTTCGATAACTATTTTTTTTCTTTTTTACCTTTCTTTGATCACGAACGACCAGCAAATATAAGATACCTTTTTCCCTACCCTTGCGCAGCTTTTTCTCTTCCCTTCTCAACCCACTTTTGTCACCTCTGCCCCCTTGACTTCCGTCAACATGGGTAACCGTTTCGAACTCTCAAACAGTCGTTTCGCCCAACCAGGAGGGGTGGCGCGAGCAGAATTAAACTTCTTGGTACCATTTGTTTACTTGCTTTTAGTGGTTGAGATCGATGTTTGAAGAGCGAGGAGGATTTTTGTTTTCTTATGTTCTTTTTTGTGACCTTTTTTTGGACTACTTTGTGGATGTTTTTGACCCTTTTCCTGTCTCCATGTGGAAGGCTGTGCCGGACACAAGGGGGATCAAGTGTGTTTAGTCTCCATGTTGGGGAAGGCAGAAGATGGAGACGAGGTAGAAACAAAGGAGATGTCTTGTAGCGCGAGCCATGATACCATTGAACTGTTTTGATTGATTGATTGATTGCCTGCCTGCCGTTTGCTATCACATGACCTGGATTACGCACGTACCTGCCTATTGCCCATATGAGAGCATGTCGATCCTGGCCAACGTCGTCAACGTGTTCACAACCCCCCTTTTACAAGCTTTTTCTTGGTCTACTCCCGTATGTACCCTAGTCCATGATCCAAAATATCTCGCATAAACTTGCCATCCTACACCAAATCTCCCCCCTCTCACGCGCATCAACAATAACAACAACAATCCACCCCCCCTCAACACATCCCACATCCAAATCCAAGCTTCGCAATCTCCGCAACGAAGCAATGACGTTGATGCGGCATCAGCCAGCATGGCCAGCAGATTTCCCACCAGCCCTAGACATTCAAGCCGCTACCAGTAATAGCAATGATGATAATAATAACACAACAGCACGGCCATACCCCCCTCACTCCCCTCCCCTTAACCACCACCACCATAGTTAAGTTCGAGCATGCAACTATACTCATATCCTACAAGCCATCCACGGCGAAAACGTTTTATTCAGTATTACGACGGCGCGATGTTGGGTATATAGCGAGGATAATAGAGAGTTCACGATGAAGCGACTAAAAGGTTTTATTTGGACAGGCAGATTGCTATACTCTTGTTTTCTTTTCTAGGTATGAGGTTGTTAGTAGGCTAGGTAGTATGTTGGATTAGAAGAGGATATGGTGATGATACTCGTTTTGTTCTAGTCTAGCGATGCTGCTGCTGTTGTGTGCGTGGGATTATATGACATGATATAGGTGGTGGATTTATACTGTCTTTAGGCTGGCTGCTTTGGATTTAGTATATATATTTCTATAGGTCTGGGCGTTTGTTCCGTTGTTGTGATTGTGGTAAAAAGATTGCGTCTTTGGGTGGGTATTATGTCTGATTATTGCAAACTCCTGGTGATACTTCTTGTGTTTGTTTTTTTGGCCAGTTTTGGTTATCGCAAGATCGTGTGCTACGAAAATAGAGTGTAAGATTGACAATGTTGGCAAGGTACTGTTGCAAGCTTGACTTGGTCTATTTCAATACATGTTGTGCATGTAGATACTATGACAAGTGGTGCTTGAGGAGGTCAAGTATACTTGGTCTGGGCAAGCAAGATGTGGTTGTGGATGAGAAATGACATTCATTGGCCCGAGAGAAGATTACGTCAATGGCTGGGCGCAAATGGAAGATGATGTATTGATAGCATCTGCATCACCTGTTGACTACTACCATTGTGCGTGAGGTGTGTAAGGCACGATCTGAAGTTGGCTGTGATGCTGGTACGTTTTATCCACTATCTTCAGTATATGGTATCTTTCACTACATAATATAATAAAACAACTCGATAACACTGTAAAACCTACTTTGTAGAAACACTATCCTAATACTTCCTACCAAGTAAATGTACACTTCCCCTACACAATGCAGACATCCCTACTACAAATGGCCTCACATTCTCCCTTCCAAACTCGGCATCCACTCATCAGTTACCAACTCCGACAGTAACCATGGATCATCTCTCAATGCTTCTCGACTTGGACCTTGATGGTCACAACTCGACTTCCAACACGACCCTGGGTGCTCTGCCCTCGCTCCTGTTGAACCAGTTTTTCCCCGGCTTCGGTCTCCTCTCACAGCTGCTCCTGCGCCATGTCGGCGTTGATGTGACTGTGATTCTTCCCACCCTCCTTGGCCTCTGGGCCCTGCTCTACGGCGGCCGTACGGTCTACACGCACGTATACGACTACGTTCTAGTGTACTTTGTGTCGACGATGCATATTGAAAAGGACGACAATCTCTACGATAGCACCATGGATTGGGTCTCGTCGCACCACATGACAGCCACGTCTCGCGACATCATCGCTGAGACTGATCCCCGTGGCTACGACTCCGACGAGGAAGATGAAGACATCATCTCCGATGGTACCGGCATCTTCAACTACTCAAAGTGGTCTCGCACCTTTCCTCCGCGCTACGAGCCTTACTACGGTAACTCGACCTTCCGTCACGATGGCCGCTGGTTCATGCTGACACACACGCGTAGCGACCCGATCCCAGGCCGTTATGGCGGCATCTTGCGCGAGGAGAACCTGACCATCCGCTGTCTAGGGCGTAGCACGCAGCCGCTCAAGAACCTCTTGTGCCATATCAAGGTCTGGGATTCCGAGAAGGCAATTCGTCTTACGGCCGTCTGGCGTCCTGCGCCCAAGGATAGCGAAGAGCGTTGTTGGGAGCGCACTGTTTCTCGCATGGCGCGTCCGATTAGTACCGTGTCGCTTGATGTGGACCAGAAGGTCAAGATTGTGCGCGATATCAACGAGTATCTGCAGCCGGTGACGGCGCGTTGGTACGCTGCGCGTGGTATCCCTCATCGTCGCGGCTATCTCTTCCATGGTCCTCCCGGTACCGGTAAGACATCGCTCTCGTTTGCCCTGGCCGGCATCTTTGGGCTAAATGTGTTTTGTGTCTCGCTCAATGAGCGCGGTCTTACCGAGTCGTGTCTCAACCAACTGTTCAAGGAACTGCCTCGTCGCTGTATTGTGTTGCTCGAGGACATTGATTCCGCTGGATTGCGCCGCGAAGAGCTCGACCCCGACTCAGGGCCTGGTCCTGATGGCTCTGATGATTCTGATGGTCTCCATTCTCGCATCGCAGCCTCCAAGGGTTTGTCTTCGTCAATTAGCCTGAGCGGTCTCCTCAATGTCATCGACGGCGCTGCCGCTCACGAAGGCCGCGTCCTCATCATGACGACAAACTGCCCCGAGTCCCTCGACGCAGCTCTGATTCGCCCAGGTCGTGTCGATCTTCAGGTCGAGTTCACGCTGGCTACTCATGACCAGATTCGTGACATGTTTGTCCGCATGTATAACCCAGAGCACGATTTCCAGCAGCATATTCGCGACAAGGGAGCCGCGCCTGGCATTGTTGACGCCCAGCAGACCACCGCCAAGGTGAAGGACGGCAAGAAGAGGAAGAATGCAGACGAGGAGTTTCTCAAGCTCGTCACTGCTGCTCTCCCTAAGGTCGATACTTTCTCGCCAGAGAACATCGCGGAGATGGCTGAACGTTTTGCGGAACAGCTGCCTGAGAACACGTTCTCACCGGCAGAGGTGCAAGGCTACTTGCTCAAGAAGAAGCGCGATCCCGTTCAGGCGCTTGAGGAAGTGTGCAAGTGGCGCGACGGCGTATTGGAGGCGAAGAAGAAGGGGACGAAGGTTGTTTCTGAGAAGTAAGGCGATGTGTGCCTTTACTGTCTCTTGGTATGATTGCGTGGTGGAGTCGATGGCTGATTCACTCCGAGGAACCTAGTGTGTGTTGGCATGTATTTGCAACACAATAAATTAATGTTATTGGATTGATTGCACTTTTGAACTTAGAATTTGAACTTAGAAATCGTGTCGCATGTACGGATATCGCAAATACTTTTGATTTTTACAAACTACTTTTCGATGTGACTTTCTTGCGTAAGTGATGTGGACAGACAAGATAATGTTAATGAGGTGATTGGCTGTCGACAGGTGGTACTGTACCCGATGAATGTAGGGTAGAGCCAATCCTGAACGTCTTCTACAATACTATGTTCAGATCAGCTCGCACCACACTACCGTGTATTGTATTTTGTCAATGGAGAGATACTTTCATCTTCCGAGAATGGTGCGCAGATGCGCAATACAAGGTACGTTGCTATCGGTGATATCCAGGCCCACCCTGAAGCACCACACTTTACAAGTAGCACGCTTTGGTGATTTTTCAAAGTACGATGCTGATACTCAGGTACTTTTTGCAACGTCTCCACACGGGCCATTGTGGCGTATAGGGGACACTTGGTCTCGACCCCCATATGTTGTAGGGACAAGAGTGTCGCGTAAAATCAAGCAACTTGCGACGTTCCTTGGCCGCCGGGCTTGACCGCGCAAATAGTAAAAATGGGGTTCCGTTGTTCAAGGGACGGACGCAGTCGAGCTGCATCATACGCTTTGTCCGGCTTTCTCGCTGTGCGTCATCGGTGCCCCGTACAATTACGCAAACCCACATGCGGTTGCGCAAAACAAACTGGTAGCTTGCATTCTCCCTTGCGAAACGTCTTCCCTGCGTGCAGCAGCGTCATGCACGTTGGATTTACCCCTATCCTCAGCAAATGTGCGATTATGTCATGCACAGTGGCTATGACATACATACAGGAGCGGTATGGACGCTGTGGAGGCGGCCGCCTAGCGGGTAGCTCGCCTGATGACGAAAACAAGGTCTACCAGGGGATTCAAACGTGGTGGTGTTGATGTCGATCGCTTTCGATATTTGTCTATTTCGAGAAGGATTTGACTTTGATTCCGACGGTTACACGGATTTAAGCAGTATGACATCATACGTCGCCGCGAAGATGGTGGTCAGCGTTTCAACGGCAAGAAGGTCTCAAGCCGTGGTAGGCTATTGCCGTACCGTCTTTGAAAGCTTTGTAAATGGTGATGGTGGTAATGGTGAGGGCCTAGGGCTTCTTGCGTCAGTCGCGTGCTCTTCAACCCATGCTAAGTGAAATTACACGCCAAACGCCTGTCAGTGCTGGTGCGAAATCACTCGGCTTGCGTGTCGGATTGACGTATGCGGCAGACCTCGACGTAGTTTCTCGGGGTGTACCGATTGAATGACGGGTAATCAAGGTTGATTAGACATGACATGCACATGTAGCATCATTGCCCACAATTAAGCGGACAGCCATACCCGCAGCGCCATGGTTGCTGTGTAGCGTGTAGAATGACGGGGGTGGTTGACGGCGGGCTTCCTTGGTAGGAAGGAGACGTGTGGGGTGGTTAGAGTTGTCAAGTGGATCTGCGGGTTGGCATGACGCCTCAAGGGCACGATGGCAAAAGACTAATGGAAGGATGCGAATGGCATTGTCGAAACAAGCCTGCCTAGAGTCGCAATATTGAATTGGAGGTGAGCCGCCATGGAGCTAAGTATGGAGCGGTCCAGACGTTGAGCAGCGGCATCGAAAATTCGAGGAGCGGATCGAAAGAGGGCAAATTTTGAAGTTTGAATTTCCTTGACGTCAAATTTTGATTCGGAGTTCTCAGAGCGATGTTTTGACTCGACAGGCGCAAAAATGCACTGTGAAGATGTTGAGAACGCCACACTTGAAGTCGATTTGTCCAGATTAAGCGCGCCTCTTTTGGTTGGCGGGGGTTGAGATGATGGCTGGGCTGGACAAAGGATTTGCAAGTCTCGACAATGTAGATCGGTCCCAGTCGCCGTCTGCCGTCGCAGGTCGTATAACGTAAGGGATCAGGGGAGGGATGGATACTGTAGGTACTGGTAGACAAGCGCGTCATACCGGTACCTGCGTTCTTTCAGCTCGGCCAGGTCGGTTTCGTAGACCCTGCATGACGATGTCCAAGGCTAAAGGGAAGCGGGAGAAGTGGGATAACAGATAACGTCAGATGTGACGATGGACAGGCTGAGGCAAAAAACATGCTGTCTGGGTGCGGTTCACAGTGGGAACTATGAGCGCAACGGCTGTGCTAGGAGCGGTTAGCCTAGACCCTGCATAAGCAAAGATGAGGCTAGACCCGCTTATATGCAGCCATGCAGAAGCCTGGACCGGCTATGCCGCATTGGGACATGATGACGTTATCTGGGGCATGGTAGCTTTTGTTGTCTCTGGAGCCTGCACGCCTGGAGGGAGGTCGAGGGAAGAGGCTTGTCCCGCTCGTCTGGCATGTGTCTCGTATGTGAGAGCACTTGACGTAGCTGGACCGTCTCCGTGCTCCTCGAAACCCAAAGCCACCAGCCGTGCGCGTCGGAGATTGGCACAGCATGTGCGTCATTGTGTCCCGGGGCTTCACACCAAGGCTTTTGGCATGCGATTTCGCCATTGCCGCTCCATGGGAAAATGCACTATGGCGATATGCCGAATGACCTCAATTCGCGACACCATTCAGCGGACACGGTATGCTCGTCGTCTGCCGTCAATGGACAGCCACCGGGCTAGTGATTGGCGACATCATCGAGAAGCCACGATGCCCAGAAGCGAGGCCCACGGCAAACCGGGATGCCTGTATCGACGTGGCATGATTGGCTTGGCCGGCCATCTAAAACAAAAGTAGAAAGACCCTGTAGATCCCTGGCTTTGGGCGCCGAGGGCTCGCGGTTGTGTGGGTGGGTCCCCTGGGCCCTTCTGCCCTTCTCTCGAGCCGACAATCAAGGGCCGATCTCTTGCCCTGCGCGGCGAGAAGGGTACTTTGTCGTTCCGTCTGCCTAGGTTGTGCGTGTCCTGGTGAGACGCCAGTAGGTATATATTTCCCAACCCCGCTTGCTGATTCCACACCTCCCATCTTCATCATCTCGCACATCGATTCACATACAAATCCTCGATCTACATCTTCCATCTACATCTCCAGCTTACTTAAGCGCTCGAGCATCAGCACCACTACATCTCTACATCTTCAGAACAAACAAACATCATCTACAATGGCCGCCATGACTGAGTCTCGCCAACAAGTCTACGTCTCCGATGGCTTCTCAGAGCCCATGAGCGCTCAGCACAACTTTGCCAACCACTTTGACCTCAACGACCCTGACCGGGCCATGACTGAGTACCAAAGGTATGTTGCCATGTTCCATGCCACTTGTAACAGGCACTAACACCTTGCTAGGATCATGCACGAGCACACCAAGCGCCAGCTCACCACTGCCACCGACTCGGCCCGCCGACGGAGTGGAGCCTCTTCATCCAACGACTCCGTCCGCTCCAACAGCTCATGATCACCGTCTACCATAATTCTGGACGACTTTTCTTTTTCTAAGCGTCCGCGACGCTTTGTACATTAGCGATGCATGGCCCAAGGTTGTTACTTAGTTCCATTTCATGAAAGCGGTTGGCGTTTGGGTTTCACATTTAGCATCTGCCATGGAAAGCATGGAACGGTGTTGGAACGATTTTAGCGGTTATCATGTTTACAAACAATCAAACGTCTCGTCAAGGGCACTTTTCCATCAATTACCTTGCTTGTCCCGCATGACTCCAGTGCCTGATGATGAAGTCCGGGTTATCCGTGTCACCGCTCCACAAATCGAGACAACAACCTGTTATAGTCAGCACGCATGCTGGTTAGTCGGTGCCCCATTATGCATTGTCCAGATCCATGTCCTCAGTAGCTGCCCCCACAATCTCACCGAGCGCCAGTTGTCCATCCCAGTTCTCCAACGTCTCCCTATTTCGCAGCCCGCACGTCCTGGGTAGCAATTGCATGCAGGGTCTTATATCCCGCATGACCACGTTAAACGGTTAGAGCCACTAGTTACAGCCCCGAACGAATCCGGTTCAGCCAATCATTAAACGGCCGAAGACCCACCCAAAGCCCTGTTTCAAAATGCACTATCATCTCGCAAAATCTCATCCAGAAACCTGAAATGCGCATGTTAAAAGGCCCGTTGTAAGTCCGACAAGTACAAGGGGATAGCCGCGGTGAAGCGCGTGGGAAAACGGATGAAGGCGGGGCCGATTTGATCTACCGACATTGTACTTTCTTGTTTTCAACACTCAACCAACTACACGAAAACAAGCTGAAGAAAGAAGAAGGGTGCTATAGCATAGAGATACTGCAAGGTAAAGACATGACTTCTATTTGCGTCGTCTCTCCTCTGATCTGCAGCCTACTGCCTGACACTTCGTAAGAAAGATATCCTGTTACGAATGTTTATTTTCTTCGGTCAGCTTACTTACCCCCACAACCGTCTCGCCAATGTAAGTCATCAGCTTCCACCCCGAAAGATCTTGTTAGCCTGGGCTTTCAGACGTGTGGAAGCGTTTTACTCGAGGGATTGTTGCGCAAGACACTATTGTAGAATTCGACTTGCCAAATTTTATTCTCTACACGGTTTACTGTTCAATTCTCAGAAGATCGAGACTAATCACACCAGACTCGACCAATCGTAATAATAGGTTTGCCTTGTACTAAGTATCGCCGGTGCTTTCCAGCTTCTAGTAGATTAGCATAACTGAGTTCGATCAGGCATAACAAAAGTATTGCCAGATACCGGAACCCCGGCATGTGGCGGATGCAAACAACGTATTACTTAGTTTCGTTGACCGCAGCACGCTGAATAAGCAAGTGGAAGCTCCAGCATGCCCGGGCATAGGTACGCGTCGCGTGTCAGATTACCGACCATAGAGCAGCGACCGGGCCGGTATCACATTAGAGAAATAGCCTCAATGCTCTCGTTGAAAACAAGTGGGATAAAAAAAGGCAAGGCGCGAACAAGCTCTCAGCGGGTTTGGCCATGGCCGAACCTTCAGCATCGCGTCAAAGCCGCACGTGCCGCACGTGCCGCACGTGCGCCGAGTAGCAATAATTGTTGGCCCGGTTCCCCACCAGTCGTGTCGTTGACATACTTCAACCTAAAGGGCCCATTAACCGTCAACTATCGACTAGCACCCTTCAAATAGCTCCTGTAAAGTCTCCATTGTCTAGAAAGCTATCGCATCTCACTTGCATCCTTTGCGCATTTTCCGCCGTTCTTGTTGTGCCGTCATCATGCGTTCATCTGTTTCTCTTAGCGCGCTTATGGCGCTGGCAAGCGCTGCCCCTTACGGCCCGCAAACACCATTGAAGAACATCTTGGAGAACACGGACAAGAGCGACAAGTATACGTATCCCACAGATTTCACAAGGAACATTCTCCCGAAGCCGTTCCACAGCCACAATGATTACTGGCGCGACGTCCCATTCTATTCTGGATTGAGCCAGGGTGCCATCTCAACTGAGGCTGATGTTTGGCTGTTGAATGGCACGCTATACGTAAGTACTATGGGATCCTCCCCTGCCTCGGAACAGGTCCCATGTCTGCTTGCGACACTGGCTAACGTTGCAAAGGTTGGACATGAGCCTGCCGCTTTGACTGACAAACGTACTCTGGAATCTCTCTACATCCAGCCTATCCTGGACACTCTGCACCGCCAGAACCCAGACACTCGCTTTGTTCAGCCAGGCGAGCAGAATGGAGTATTCGACACGTCTAGTGGCCAGACACTTTACTTTTTTATCGATATTAAGACCGCAGTCGACGAGACTTGGCCCGCCGTGCTAGCAGCCCTGGAACCCCTACGAAGTGGAGACTGGTTGACCACGTACGATGGCAAGACTCTTCGCAACAAGCCCGTCACCGTTATTGGAACCGGTAACACGCAGCTCTCTGACGTTGTCGCGTCGTCCCCACGCGATGTCTTCTTCGATGCGCCACTTGCCGAACTCAACTCCGTCAAGTATGAGAGTCTCTCGGCCAACGAGTCACCAATCGCATCCACAAACTTTGCGTCATCTTTCGGCGATGTGCGCAAGCGCGAATTCAACGACACGCAGCTGGCGACACTGAAGAGCCAAGTTGATGCGGCTCATGACAAGGGAATCATGGCCAGGTATTGGAACCAGCCAGCTTACCCGGTCGGAACCAGGAACGCAGTATGGAGGATCCTCTGGGATGGGGGTGTTGATCTACTCAACGTTGATGACCTGGCGGCTGCGGCTGAATTTTGGGAGGGAACTGGCTAGATGGGATGATGCCAGTTGGAAGACATGTGACCATATAGAACGGCACATCAGAGCCCAAACTAAAGCCGTCTAATCATAATCAGTGATATGCCTCAAAAGGCCCGAAAGAACGACACACATGTCGCGTGGGTGATGCTGTTCTGTGCACAGGCGAACATGTTCGCTTAGATATGCGGCTCTGGCTGGTTCCTGCAGAAGCTCATCCCTGTAACCCCAGATTACGTACACATGCCCGAGATTTTCCCAGCCGTCAGTCGTCCCAGCGATTGCGCTCTAGATTCCATCTGATATTCACTGTCGTCATCAGAGGAACTTTCTCAAACATTTTTAACCCCCTTCACCCGACGTCTAGCCTGTCGTCTACTTTTCGTGGCTGAGCTACCACCTGGTTGTACTCGGTCGCTCTTTGTCACCCACGCCCGCAGCACGCGTCTTTCCCGCCACCTAATTTCAGTCACGGAAGCTACGGATGTGCGCCACTTCTCGCGACCCTCCAATCGAAGAATACTGAGAGACGGTTGTACGTTGGCGAGTGCCAGTGTGCGCCTTGGTGCTTGCAACTGAGAAAGTCTTTGGAATCTCGTGACATACGTCATAGCGAATATGTTTCCTCCGGCGCAAGGCTTGCGCCTGGATATCGATGCCATCAGCCAGATTTTTGGGTCGATAAGTATTGCATGCTGGATCGGTATGTTCTTTTGATCTTGTATTACCGCCAAGTTATGCAACGAGCCTGTTTTGCGTTGTCGTTGTACGACTGAAGTCCACCTCGGCTAACCTGCGTTTCAGTGGTCTTCTCGCCTCAAATCATAGAAAACTGGAAGAGAAGCTCGGCAGATGGTCTGTCGGTTGTTTTCATCGTAGTATGGCTTCTCGGAGACTTCTTCAACATCATAGGAGCGGTGCTCCAGGGTGTGCTGCCGACAATGATTATCCTCGCCGTATACTACACACTGGCTGACATTGTCCTGCTTCTTCAATGCTTCTGGTACAAAGGCTTCACGTTACGCGATGACTACAAGAAGCCTGGATCGGACGATGGCAGTAGTGTGGCCAGCGAGCAATCGCCGCTTCTTTCCGACCGCAGGCCACAATCAAACGGATCCCCATACAACAACAATAATGGCAATGGGATCGAAGTACAGCGGCCGCGCATCTCGGATATCGACCGACGTGGATCTGGCCACTCCCAAGGATCATTCCGCGAGCGCTTTCTGTCAATTGACGGCACACATCTCTCACCTGTCACACCGCTCCACGATGACGCCACATCAGGACGACGGAATAGTGTGATTGCAGTCAGGCCCCAGCCCCAATCCAACCTGCAAACGATCATGTTCAATCTTGGCACCATCGTCCTCGTGTGCGCGGCCGGTGTCTTTGGCTGGTACCTCAGCGCCCGGAACTCTCCCCGCTCTCAGCCCGCCTGACGAGCATGACCCCTCACCTGAATCTAGCTTGCACTTCAATTTTTTGGGGTCAGGTATCCGGATACGTTTGCGCTATCCTCTATCTGGGGTCTCGTGTTCCACAACTCCTGCTCAACTACCGCCGCAAGTCCACCGAAGGCATCAGCATGCTTTTCTTTCTGTTTGCTTGCTTGGGTAATCTGACGTATGTGCTGAGCATCTTGGTGTACAAACCCAAGTGCGGCAACGGCATCTGTCGAGATGGTGAGGGAAGAGCTGAATACGGCAAGTATATCGCCGTCAATATGAGCTGGTTGTTGGGCAGCTTCGGCACTCTCCTGTTGGATGCAGGCGTCTTTGTCCAGTATTTCATGTACAGGAAAGACGATGAGAGCGACGAGGAGTAGCAAAAAGACATGAGACATCCCACGGAGAAAGAAGCTCCTGGAATGCTCTGCGCACCATACACAGCGAGTATGCCCTTAATCATGAGAATGTACAATACAAAGGGAGGGTTCTTGAATTTTCAAAAGCTTACTGGTCGATGCTTGAGGTCTGCGTTTGCCGGTCGATCTTGATGACTCTCAGTGAGTAATATACGCTGCGTTTGTACCGAGCTCGCATCGTTTGCTCTGGGCGACTGGATGCCTCAGCTAGCCTCGACATTGGTATTATAACGGATCAATATATCAATTTGTCTTCAGTCCATACTTCCCTTTCCCTCATTCCAACTCGAAAGTCATTTTGATCTTTGCAACTCAAACTCATCAAATCACACTCTATCGGCATCCAAAGCTACAGCCTCCACCATGGCGATACAATCCCATTTGAAAGGTTCGTTGTCCATCTCCGTTTCCCCAAACCAGCCCACTAACACGCGACAGATATCATTTCCGATGCGGCGGCCAGAGCAGAGCCCCTCGCCTACCCCTACCCCAAGCACTTCGACGACATTGAAGCAGCCAAGGCCTACGTCGAGAGCATTTGCAAGAAGAAGGACTTCAAGTATTCAGACGTCCTCACCTTGTCATTCGAACAGAAGGAGTACATCAAGGACAAGGTCCACTTCGTCGTTGCAGCCAAGGCGTTCGAACAAGGCCAGTTCTACCTGAAGGAAGCGATGGAAGACAGAAACGCGCTAAGAGGTATATTCCCCTGTCCCTATCGTCCATATCTCCAGTCACGCCCCCCATATAATCGTCTTCACTTGAAAACGCATCCACTGACCCGCCCCAACAGCATCCATCGAAGCCGACATCCACCGCATCCTCAGCCTCGTGATCAAGCCCTCCGACTGGCCGCGCATCTTCCTCGACGCCCAAGCCGCCAAGCACTTTGTGTCTCGCGCTTGTGCTGTCAAGAACTTTACATACACGGATTTCCCCAACGTCGAAAAGGGAAAGTACAAGGGTTATGTGGAGTTCAACACTGCGCGCCATGCTTTCGAAGCTGGCTTCTACCAGACCAAGGATCAGCCGCCCAAGGGCTGGATGCACAAGCATCGGTTCATTGCGAATAGAGCGAAGAGTGGGATTCAGAAGCGTCTGCCTGTGATGAGGGTGGTCGCTGGTAGTGGTAACAGTGGTGGTGGTGTTTTCAAAGCTGGTGGTGGTGGTGGTGGTGCAACTATGGTGAAAGCTGGTGGTAGTGCTGCTACTGCTATGGTGAAATCTGGTGGTATTGCTACTACTGCTGCTGCTATGGTGAACGCTGGTAGTGGCGGTGTTGCTGCTGCTGTTATTTTGAAAAACGGCGGTACATATGCGACGCTGCGAGGTTTGTTTCCCCCATCACAAAAGAACCACTCTGCTAACCAAAGACCATAGAGGCCATCACAGCAGACGTCGAACGCCTAACGGCCCTCATCCCCGTCTGGCCCCTCTTCTTCACCTCTCTCAACGCCGCCCGCGACCACGTCGCCACCATCTCCCGCAACAAGCACTTTAGGTACACGTACTGGCCTATCCTAGAACCCTACCGTTTTCGCATGTTTGTCAACTTCAACACCGCCAAGCGTGCGCTTAAGCACGGGGCGTTTAGTCTTGTCGAAGAAGTTGGTGTGAAGGAGGGGAGGGAAGAGTGGGCTGCGGCTGTTAGGACGAGTGACAACAAGGCGAAGAGCGAGGGAGAAGTTACCGACGAGGAGGACGACGGATATGGGAATTCTGATGAGATGGAGATTGAGTTGGAGAAGGTGGAGTTTGAGGATGATGAGGAGGACCATGTCGTTGCTGCCACCGCTGTGGAGGAACCTGCCAACCTGATCGACGATGACGACACCGATCGCGACTCGGACGCGGCTTCTATTTCACGCTTTGACGAGCTGGAAGATCGTGTGCAAAACGTACAGGCGCAGGTTGATGTCGTGCACAAGGAAAAGGAGGACCCGTTCAAGGTAAGTAATGGTATCTTTTCCCTCAGAGGCGGTGTTGTACTAATGTGATCTATCGTAGAGCTTGATTGGGCTAGCTAGGCGTGCCTCTACTCTCAAGTCTGCTTTTGGCTAGGTGAGGTTGAGGAAACCATGAGAGGTCGGGAAAGAAAAAAGGGGGTGTGTGTGTATATGTGTGGGCTTTCTTGCTTTGGATCAGTGTTCACAGGATGGGTGAATATTGAGGGACAAACATATGTTCTTATGGGAGTCAAGACATGAGCCTTGGGAGTTTTGCGTGCTATTTTTGTTGTTTTATTTCTATTTCGTACGCTTGTATTGCGGGCTCGGTAGGCCTGGTATACCACCATATCACCTATTACTTCCACTCTTCAGTCAAAAGAAAGACAGGACAGCAGTTAGCTATTTACATCCCCATTCATACATCATTTCCAACCTTGTCGCACTCCACTATCCTAGGCACTGTCACTGTCTCCCTCATCTCCATTAACAACCGGCTCCTTCCCCTTGGCCACACCCTCTGCCTTCTTCATCTGCAACTTCGCCACCTCAACCTCAATCCCCATCTCTACATCCCTCCTCAAATTCCTGAAGAGCCCCAACTTGAACAACGTCTCATACCACACAAACAGCGGGGCCAAGAAGAGCGCCTGGACAAGGTTATCCAGCAAAGCAGGTTTCCGGCCTTCAAACTTGCCGTGGCCGATAAACTGCGCGATCCAGCTTACGACGTGCACCGCAATGGCGATGCTATTCACTTTGGTCTTGTTATAGCGCTGCATCAGGCGGTTGGACAGCGCGGCAAAGGACATGATGATGGGCGTGGCGGTGATGCCGGCGAGGTTGGGGGAGAGGAGCAGGTACAGGGTGGAGTAGGTGGCTGCGGCTAGGGTACCGAGATTGAGGGGAAGGTTGAGGCGCGTTAGGAGGGGGTGGGGCTTCACGGGGAGGATGGGTGTGTTTGTGCCCTGGGGGAAGGCGGTTGGGGTTAGCTATGCATAGTGGATATGGCTATGGCGGGAATGAACGACGTACGAAGAGGAAGCCGGTGGCTAGAAGAACAGGCACGCATGCCATGTGAATCCCCACATTGGTTGGGTCGCGGTGGTATGCGCCATACTATATCTTACGCGTCAGCCCAATCCCAGGTCCATGGTTCAGCATAAAGCAAGTCGCTGCTCTGTGGAAGTACAGCAGAGAGAGAGAGAGAGAGAGAGAGAGAGAGAGAGAGAGAGAGAGAGAGAGAGAGAGCCATACAAAGACGAGGTTCTTTTTCAAATCGAAGACTGGCATTTTGGTAATATCTGAAAAACTAGTGTACTATGGGCTTCTTGCGATAATAAAGATTTGGATTTTCCTGTCGCGTTTCGCGCAAGTCACCCGGCGAAAGCGCGTTCTATAAGCGATCGGGGGTGAGGAGGAGGGATGCGGGGAAAGTATCAGCCTGAGAGCGGATCCGGGGCGGAACAAGGCCAAGGAGTGCAATGAAACTCTCCTTGCAGTAAAGTTACCTCCTCAATGCGAGGCGGGGAGGGATGCGCAGCCTGTTTTATATGCCCATCTCTTTTTCCGCACGACGCTCTTGTTCCTGGTGGTGCTTATGCATGGCATGATCAACCCACCACTTGGTCTCGCAACTGCCGCCGCTTGCGGGGATGCTGCTGCGGCCGGGCAGCGGCGAGGCGTATATGCCGAGGTAAGTTTGCGTGTGTCGGACTGGTAAGCGCTCCGGATACCGTTGACATGTCGTTTAGAGGTACAGGTATCATGTGAAAGAGGTGAAGGTGCTAGCCTTGCGATGCGCAGGTTAACGATAGGTAAGTTAGTGGAGCAAATGACGCTTGGCGTGATTTGTGACATGTGTAATCTGACGACGCGAGACTTGGTTATCGCGAACTACTGATTGTGGAAGCCATGCCATGGATCGAAATGATGTCGCAAAGTACAGAATTTACTAAGCCGACTATGCCGACCACTAGACAGGCTTGCGATACTTGGGTGTGTGTATGAAGCGCGAGGTAAGAATGGAGGAGAACTGGTTAGGAATGAATGAGCCAGGCCTTTGCCAGAAACTCGAACATCTGAATTTAGATGTAAACACTGCTGGCACTTTGAGACAGTCCTCGAATCGAATATCGCAATGACAATATAAAGACAGACAAGATCTCTGACCACAGGCCACCAAAGGGTTATAGAACAAAAGAGCGACAACTGGCCCCGCCACCCAGCGCAAATGACTCCTCCACATTACCATCCAAATTATCGTCCAACCAACATCAACCATCATATCACAATAATGACTACACCTGCTTCTCTCCCCTTGGCGCTGTTCTGACATACGCATCCGGCTTGGGCACGCCCTTCTTGCGGAGAATATACGTGTTCCAAGCGTAGCTCATCTGCGCCGTAACACTCACAGTCGGGCGCTGATCACCAAAATGGTACAGCTGGGGCTTTTCGAGACCTTGGCGCCTGAGAATGTACGTCTTAAACCACCACGGCAGGTTTTTCTTCAGCTGGTAATCCATGTGCGTACGCGTCGGGACACCGAAGACGTAGTCGAGTTCCTCGAGAGTGCGCTGCTTGGTCTCTGGCAACCACAGGAATCTAGGACGAAGTTAGCTTTCTGCTATCAGAGCGCAAGATACCCAACTTACATCATAGTGAGTGCGATAACATTGAGGCCGGCGTAGAAGCCAAACACGCCTTGGGGCTTCATGGCCTTGAGCATGCGCGGGAGTGTGAGCGACAACACAGCAGCCCAGAAGTTGTTGGTCGCAACAGCCCACGACATGCCGACTTCACGATGCGAGAGCGGGAAGACCTCTGCCGAGTATCTAAACAAAGTCAGCTACAAGTGTTTTGCTAATTCAAATGATACTTACGTGAAGGGAACAGGTCCCATGCCTGGACTGTAAAAGGCACCAAAGAGGTATACGAAGAAGGCGATCAAGCCCAGATGCGCATCGCTGTCTTTGGGAATGTAGTAGCACATACCCGCTACTAGCAGCGTCCAGAACATGTTCGGGAACGTGAACAAGAGCAGTCCGCGGCGACCAAATGTATCGATTGTCCAGACGGCCGGCCAGGCGAATATAAAGTTTACCAATCCAAAGCCGAAGGATGCAATGAGAGCTTCTTTGTTCGTCGCACCTCCCTCCTTGAAGATGGTGCTGGAATAGAAGGCGATGATATTGATACCACACATTTGCTGGCCGATCATAACAATGCCTGATGCCTGGGTTGCGCGACGGACACGGGGAATGGTGAATAGCTCGATGAAGCGCGTGAAGAAGTTTGACTTGGGGTTGATACCAGCTTCGCGGATCAGCACTTCCTCCTGCTCGAGCAAGCAGTGCGTGTAGTAGAGGTCGCGAGCAGCCTGAAGAGGCGTGTTTCGCAGACGCAGAAATGATCGGTAGGCTTTGGCATAATTCCGCTTCTTCATCAGCCAGCGCGGACTCTCGGGCACGAACCAGACGCCGATGACAAGCGGCACAGCTGGAATAAATGCAGATCCGAATTGCAGACGCCAGGAGATGGCACCGGAATTCTAATCGAGTCATTTTAGTAACCATCGCAGGCAAAACAAGTAACATGGGGCAACATACCATAACAACCAAATTGGCAAGCGTACCAAGGAAGATACCAAACGCGGTCCAGATCTGCCAGGACATGACGAGACCACCACGAACGCTCGCTGGAACATTCTCGGCCGAAAAGACAGGCACCGTGACTTCCTTGAGTCCCATACCAACACCAAGAAGCACACGACAAATCGCCAACTCGCCCCATTTCTGGCTGAACGCCATGCCGAACGGTGCGAGTAGCGAGAAGATGGCGGCGATGAAAATGGTACCACGGCGACCACAAAGATCATTCATAGGATCTATTTTCATTAGCACACAGCCACGATACCAAAACTTCAGTAAACTCACCCGAAATCCACGCGCAAAACAAGGCAATAGCAATATATGGACACGCATTCACAAACCCGATAATCCAACTGTTCCGCTCACACGTCCCCGCCGCCTCACACAACGGTCCCGCATCCGGAATCCCCATTGCCTGGCTAAACGTCAGATTAGCGCCATTGGAGCCCGTCTGGTCCCAGCCCTGGATGGCAGCGGCAACGGAATTGAGGATAACGGTGACGTAGAGGGTGCGCGGGAGCTTGAAGCGGTGCGTGATTTCCTCGCGAAGAGCAGTCTTGTCATCTTCGTCAAGTTCCTCGATGTCTTCGAAGAAGGCGGGGGATTGGGCGGCGAGGGCGCCTTTGATGAGGAGGGGTTCGACGGAGGTGAGGTCGTGGGTTTGGGCGAAGGCGGTGACGTTTTTGAGGAGTTGGTCTTTGGTTAGGTCGACGAGGGGATTGCGGATTCTGGGTACGGAGTGAGTATGGTGGGCGGGTGGGAGGGGTTGGTGGTACTTACTCTCCTTCGACGTTTGCTGTTAGGCGGGCGAGACGCTCTTTGCGAGCTAGCTCATCTTCCATGACAGAGGCTTTGCGCTCATTCTGCTCCTCTACGGTGGGCCTGGATGGAAGAAATGGTTAGTACGCGCAAGAAGTAGTGGATTCCCACCCCAAGAACACTTACTCGAGTTTCATATCTTTATTCGGTTCCGCCATGATGGCAACACCTTGCGCGGCAGCAGCAGCAGCAGCCGGAACCCCGTTCAGAGTAAACCCGGTCCTTCCTTACGGACAGTAAAGCTCAAGCCAATATAAAGTACTTGGAAAAACACAAGGCTCCACATACACTTTCGGAGAGAAAAGACACGGACAATTAGAACAAACTGATCAATGAAAACCAAAACTTCGTCTTCAGGAATCGAGGCATTTACCACCCCTTATATCCCCCAACCGATCCCGACACCCTCTCCCCTTCCCTCCTGCCATCAAAATCTCACACTCCATTGGTCGTAATAAGCCGATCTGCGTCTCTTATCACACTCTCACACACTCTCACTCACACACTTCCCGAATCTGGTGTCATGTCATCTCACTTATCTCAAAATAACAACAAGAGCAGCAGCAGCAACAACAACAACGACAGCAACGATAATATGCATGCATGCATGTATGCGCCAAGAACCCCCCAGAAACCAACCTATCAATAACCTGCAAAACCACTTGCCTACATTCTGCAACAGCGTGTTACATTATCCTACACATAACCAGCTCGGTACCACAAGCCCGACGAACCATACCTACCTACGACACGCAACCTGTGGCTTGCATATAAGAAGCTGCTTGTCTGGGCGGTCACATGTCGGATGTTTGTGCTGTGCTTAGGCGGCTTGGCTCCCACCGACAGCCTCCCATGCCATGCCCCATGCACAGTAAGACCCGGTTCGGTGTTATGCTTGCCATTTTGAGAGTGCGATGGGCAGATAGAGTAAGACTCGCGAGCTTGTTTGAGAAGAAGCAGGGAAGGGGTTTGAGCATCGAAATCTTGGGGCATTATCGGTGGTATTGCATTGGGGGAGGGGGGGGGTAAGTTTGCGATCTTCAGTGTTGTTATTGTTATTGTTGTTGTTGGGGTATGGAGGTTTGGAGGTACGCACCGGCAGTGTTGGCATGGGGGGAAGGGGTGACATGGTAGGTACGCGGCACCGGGAGGGATACGAGCGAAAGGGCTTATTTTGCTGACGTGATGGTGGTATGGGCGGTGGAAGCTGTTGAGGATTCTGGACATGGGGTTGAGACGATGTACGTATCCTCTTTCTCAGTTTGCGAGTTTTTTTTTTCTTGCTCGGTTTGGGGAGATGAGGTGGTGGAGTGCGTGAGGTTTCCCTCGTACAACTCGTTTCGATACCCACAAACACGATTACACGACTTGGTTTTCCTTTGCGCTCTTGGATTTTTCGTCTAGGCAACTGCAATCGACCAACAAGTGACAAGACAACTAAGAATAGCCAGGCTGCTCAGCATTTCCTTATCGGTTCTGGTGAGTCGCCTTGAAATGGAATAGTCTGATAGAAACCTGTCAAAATCACGCTTGCAACGATCGTAGATGCAGCTTTGAATCGCAACGCCACACACACTTGCAATATTTCTATACCCGGACCATCCGGATTTGATTTTGTGCAAAGTTTAACATCAGACCACCTGGGTGCCACTTGCTTGGCTGAGCCAGCCAACCAGCCACCGCTTCATTCGATCAGCTGCCGCAGCAAGTATGTCTGTAGAATAATCTCAAGTACATCTCTTATGAATAGTACAATACCTAGCTAGTTTCCCATTTTTTACACCCCTACCGAAAGAGCTTAACTACAAGAAGAGATTCAATATGTGTATGTGTTCTTGAACTAGCATCTCAAGGACATGCGACGCAAGAATCCAAGAACCCAAAATGCGGAGACGTTGCTTTAATCGGTGTAAAACAGCAAGCCCCATCTTTCCCCGCAATCTGTAACCTGGTATGACATCCCGCCTATTCCTAGCATACCGCGCGTTTAGCGTGGGCTAGACCCTTGGTAAAACATGTTCTTGGAAGTCCAAGTGGTGTGGATGTGCGACATGGATACTATACGCGTGACACCAACGTCGCAATCAGCCCAGCTGCGGTGCGGCAGGTGGGGTAAAAGTGTAAGATGTTGGTATACATACTGCATCTTCTTTCGCACTGCGTACATGCAAGACTATTGTAAGAAAACGTGTTATTTGATTGATAAGTATAAGATGCCGCCTTTTCTAGGGTCAGTGGTGAGAGTTGTGAATAATTATACTTGGTTGTCTCGCTGAAATCTCTGCGATGGAAACGCTGGAGCCTCTGGTACCGCCCGTCCACGTACCATATACAGCATCTTCTCGCTTCTTCTTGGGTACTGCGCCGAGCGCTTGTTAAGGAAAAAGTGTGGTCTTGGGAAGCACTTATGTGACCTTCTCCGTCTCTGCCTCGAAATGCCATCTCTTCCTAGCGTAGGACATATATCCGACGATTCATCTAGTGCAATCCACGGTAGAAAGGCAAGAAGTCCTTCGTCTTGACCATCTCATCTCACCTCACTACCCTCATCAGTATACTGTCTCGGCAATAGGTGGGAGACTATTCCATCCATTCACTATCAAGTCAACATCTCTTGAGCTCAATGCATCGCCGTTTCTTTGCCCTTGCCCATATCTCCACTTGTATCCGCGGATCCAGCAAACGCCTGCTGGATCGGAGGCCTGGGTTTGGCTGCAATATCGAGTTCGGCAAACTTCGGTCGTACTTGGAAGATATTGACGCGTGCGGCGTTGAAGACTTGTTCCGAGGGCGGTATGGCAACAGCGAGGTTGGTATTCTCTGTCAGACGTGTGATGAAGAACATGAAGCGACCAGTCTTTATTTGCATTTCAGCGAAATTCGCGCTACCGGCCGGTATGTTTGTGTGCTTCCTGGTATAAGGATTAGTGTGTGTCTTGGGCAGAGAGTTGTGTGTGCGCATACGCCATGCTTTGCTTGTGTGTCTTGAGAATGCTTGAAATGCGCTCGAAGCGGTCAGTGAAAGGATTCCCTTCTTCAGTCTGGCGCGTAACGTGCGCAACTGTAAGACAAGTTGTCCGCTCGTATAGGATCAATTCTCTCGCATCGATAACCTCGGCCAACTGTTCTAGCAGCGCCTCAATTGTGCCCGCGTTTGGTATCAAATGGTAAATAATCTTTGTCCACGCCTTGTATAAGCTCTGGTCCCAGATGCTTGTTGCGAAGAATTCGACCGTGTCCTTGAAGCCCTCGCTGGCCTCCCTGATATATTCAGCACGCTCGTCGAACATGGCTTGCCGTAGACGCGCTTGTACGAGATCCATTTTGTGTATGAGACAGAAGACTTTGGCGCTTGGGCTGCATTCGTGGAGGGCACGGATGATGTTGGAGTAAGAGACGACATCGGCAGCGAATTCGCGCGATTCAATATCGAAGACGAAGATGAGAACGGCTACGGAGCCGAAGACGTGGGTTCGCGACTGGTTGAGGTAGTTCTCGACGAAGCCGTCCTGACTGCGACCAGTCAGTTTGAAGTAGCTGCGTAGGCTGGCTAGTGATGGGCTCACCCTCCGCAGTCCCATAGATTGAGCATGAGGTTTCCCATGAATTTGATATTACTGTGTTCGACGTCGATGGTCGCACCTAAGCGGCGGACATCTTTGGCTACATAGTTGCTGAAGACGATACTCCTCATTGACGACTTGCCCGCTCCGCTCTTGCCCATCAGCAGCACCTTGCGCTGCTTCTGGCGCTTGATCGAGTTCATCTTGGCTGTGGCTCGTAGTGAAAGCTATTGGAGCTATGGATGCGGGTTGAGTGATGAGATGACGTACCGCAAACACCCGTAGACACCAAGTGCGCATGTGAGATTCTGAGCTTCGACGGGACCTCCCGGGATGCACCTACCATTCCTTGGCAGTGGGGCACTTCCGCACTCCGCACTCTGCTGCAGCCTGCAGCACACATGCGACTCACCCATGCCCACCCATGCCCTCCCAGTCACCCTTGCTATCGACAAGCTTGAACTTGGCTGTAGTGGACCCAGAAACAATTTCGCCTTTGCGTTACCCATGAGCACTCTCGGTCAAATATAAAATCCCATGACTTCGTATATGCCCAAGTGGCATCATTTATTTGTGGGGAACATGGAGCATGCGATCTTCATTCAACAGGTTCCGATTTGCAACTAGCTGTTCAAATGTGACCCAAAAGTTACCTAGTAACTATCCAATTGATTACGACAAAGGGAATAGATAGCCGAGGCTGCCAGCGCTCCACTGATGAGAAGAAAGACGTGAGCCTAGCTAATGTGACAAAACAGAATGTATAGACAGGAGGCTGTGTGCCACCAAATCGACCGTCAAGATCGTGCATCATAAGAACCCAATCCACTTGGCTGCAAACAGAAGGTCCTTGTTGCGGCGTGGGCCAGGGCTACCCTTGGGGTGATCGGTTACGTGCTTCCGCTGCACGAGGGTTCATATGTAAATGAAGCGAAAGAAAGGCGAAACGAAAGAAGAAAGGGGTATCTTAGAAAACAGTGCCGTCCGAGAGGATCATGATCGGCGGTTCTTTGGTGTTGGGCCGCGATACTTCGGCAATTTCTCGACCGCCCTACAGTTGCGAGTCAGTGAGTTTCTAATGAGTCGCGGCCGAGTGTGGACTTACCTTCCAACTACCGGCCTCAAGCATTTGCGCCAGACTGAGTTTCTCCGACCCGCTCAAGCGGAGTAATTGATTTACATCAACCAAAAGGTCGTCGAGAAGGCCCACAGTGACTGCGCGCCACTCGACAATTACGTCGTCGTCGGCAGTGAACATTGGGACGACTTCCATGCTCGGTTGTCCTTTTTGTTCGGCATTGCGTTGATATTGTGCGAGGCCGCGTTTTGCGTCTTCGGGTTTTAGTGTCAAGAGGCCTACGTCGATGAAGAGTCCACCATTTCGGTATTCCGGCAGACCAGTGAGGAGTTCGGCACCTGCAAAGTGGACATGGAGTAGTCTGGTCATTGGCACCATGAGCGAGTACGTCATCCATTGAGTGAGTTTGTGGAAAGGAACAATATTCTCCCATGGATGTGTTGGATGTGATGGCATGACGGAACACGGCCATGCGTCGCCCATGGACACACCGTCAATTTGTGTTCTTGATGCTGGCCAGATGGGGGTTAGGCTTTCCATCAGCGTATTCCAGAGTGTGGGGACAGGAATAATTGGGACGGATGAAGCTTGTGTGGTAGGGTGCGAGAGGAGGTAGTCTGGTTGTGTTAGTCATGATTAAGGGGACAGTGCATTGATGTGCATACCAAGCATGTTTCCGGGCCGCGCTTCAAGGCCAAAGACCTCTGTATTTTGGAGCGCTTCTGCGAGACGGAGTAACAGGCTTGTGCGACCCTCGAGGCCGTCAATTGGGTTTGTTGGAGTGACTTGCAGGCCTCGCGCTACGTGTTGTGACATCCAGCTTCTTCAGCCCCGCACTGTCGACCTGGAAGGGTTCTCGTGGGTCGCTGCTGAATGCGCCGGCCTTGAACATTTCCAGACTGGCTACGGCAAGACCCTCGCTGCGGCGGTAGATCTTGCCAGACTCCTTGCTCTTGTATTGCCATTTGGTCCCCGCGCCAGCGTCAAGGAGGACCGAAACCAAGAAAAGGTCGAGGAGGCGGCGCGTGCGCTCTTGGTTATCCACCGTAGATGGCCATGACGCCATGAGCTGGTCGATGCGCGGCCGGCCACCGACGTCAAAGTGCTGCCACCGGCCGTGGGGAGGGATTGAGGCGTAGTCGGGCGCATAGTCGCGCTGGAGCAGTGTTAATGACTTGGATGCGGCCGCGCGACACAACATCTTCTCTTACCTTGATTATAGACACTACGAAGCTGGCGACATCGCCAAACTTGGACATGTCCACGGTAAAGTGCTTGAGCTGATTCTTCTTTGCCTTTTCCAGCACAAGCTTGGAGCGCTCGCGCACGGCGTAGATGCTGCGCAAGTAGCCGGCGGGGTCCAGAGTTGGGTCTGGGGCCTTTGGCAGAGGCACGTCTGGAAAGCTCGTGGGGCGGGATCCGTTTGGCGTGGGTCCAGGAGAGCGCAAGGAGCCATTGGAGCTGTTTGGCTGGCTGCCGTTGGGCGAAACCTGCGGCTTGGAGCCCTTGCGACTGAAGAGACGCATACTGGTGGCAGCGGCGACGGACGACGGACGACGACGACGACGACAACGACAACAACAACAACAGATGCTGGCAGAAGGCGCGTTTCGGGCGAGGTTCGCTGGGGAATTAGGAAGGCACGTCCGATCGGGCAGGCTGCTTCAGTCCTGCAGAGGCGGATGGTTCGTTGCGGCGAGTCTGAGCGCCTGTGCAGAAACGGTACCGGGAGATCCCTGGACAAACTCGCTGGGAGCAACTGGCGCTGCTGATGGCGAGCGTGTGTGCGGTATGCAAGAGGAAACGCTCACGTGAGCTGCAAGCAACCTGGCGTTGAGCGGACGAGACGTGTTGAAGAGAGGAGCGGTCCGCGAGGTTGGAGCTGTCGCGACAGAGGGGGGCAAACGCGTCGATTGCTGGTTGCATATAGTAATGTATCTTTCGCAGCATAGGACTGGAGACGGAGACGACCCCTGGCTCTTTCGCGTCAATGGACGGCACGACATGGACAGTGCTAGTGGGGCAGCAATAAAGTAAAGCCTGTACCGACATATCCAAGTGCACAGTGACATGCGCTTCTCCAAGCGCGCACCAGCGGCGACGTCGTTCTGCAAGCCTCTTTGGCTAGTTACGTCTCCTGACATGACTGCACTTACGACGTCGACTTGTTGCTGTGTAATGCCACTCTTGCTCTCTCTCTCTCAGTCTTTCAGTCTCTCTCTCTCTCTCTTCTCATACCTTACTGCCTGTTGCCCGTTGCCCGTTGCCCATTTTCTCACCTCTTAGACTAGCGACGGCTGGTAGTTCCAAGTTGTGTGCACTGGGTGCAAGCTCGCAGCAAGACCGCTAAGAGTGCCTAGACGAATCCACAAAGCTCGAGTCAATCAGCCCATCGCTTACATCGGGGTCGCGGGATGCACGAGTCTGATACCGTGGCCGCGGGTTTTACGGCTCGGCAAATCCGCCATGTTATCTGAGCGCCCATTGTGGTCTGTCCTCTCCCGTCCAGGCACGAGCTGGGCTGCTGTGCAGGCTGCCAGCAGCCTAATCAAACCGTCCCGTTAGCAGAGCTTAACGCCATCTTCCATTACACATGTGCCTAACCTTCGGCGTCGCAGCAAACCAACTACGCCCCTCCGGACGAGAGCCGTCCATGACCAAGGGCTCGCGGCTTCGGGTGCCGTGCCGCCTACGAGTAATGTTAATCAGCTCCCTTCGGCCCGAGTCAGATTGTGAGCCCACCGAGCCGAATTGTGTCGATTCGAAGAGACGGCTGGCAAAGCAAGGCTTGCAAGGCTTGCAATGCTTGCTCAGGGGTCGCACATTCGGGACAGTCCGCTCGTGCAAGGACGTGTGTTGTGACTGTGCAGTCTCCATCTCCGCGGTCGCGGTGCGAATCAGCTCTTGGACCTGGCAGGGCTATAAATGTGCCCGGCGCTCAACACCTCCTTAGAGGCAAATCCCCGCGTGTTTACCCAGCACTGCATACGACACGGTCGTAAGCTCGGGGCCACCGCTCGCTCTCATGCAGCTGCAGGGTACCGAAGCAAGCATCCACTCCAGCCAGGGACACACGACAAGTGGCTGCAAGTGCGCGGCTTCGTCCGTACAGTACATGTATGTGCGGGGACCTGCGACCTTGTACGGAGCTCCGCCACTCTACCTGCGACTTGTACTGCAGCGCGGCAGAGCAGCAGTTGTCTGCACAGGTAGGTATGTGATTTCACGACATCGGATGGAAATCTGCTAGTCGGGACACTACCACTTTACCCGTGTACGGTAGTATGTGGCGGCATATACGAATGGCGCGTATCCTGGTGGCATGGGTACTACATAAGTACGTACCTACCGTACGTAGGTAGGAACCATGACGGGCGCTAGTCCCCTGCATATATCACGTGCTGAGGCGGTGCAGCGGCTGTGGCTTATACATGTGGCTTGTACTTGCCTGTGGCTTACACCTGTGGCGCGAAGCCGGCAAGCGCGACTGACATCTGGCAAACCGGTCAATACGACCGAAATCGACGTTTGATGTACCCAACGCGCAATGATATGACAGTAGCTGCATCCTCCTCGCAACGCCTGACACACCATCTGGATCACAATGGATGACCTCGCTGGCCTCGACTGGTCGCAACCCGCCAAAAAGACAGCCAACACCCCCGCGGCCTTACCACCATTCCGCCAGAGCCCCACGCCTCAGCTCTCTGGACGCTCCACACCACTCTCTACTCTCTCTACCCAGCAATCAGGCGCGGGAACGAGCTTCGGTAGTGCTCAGCCTTTCAAGGCGCCCTCGAAACCAGCGACGCCCGCAAACGACAGCTTTGCTGCCCTCGTGTCATCCAATAAGCCCAAAGCGTCAGCAAATAATCTCTCGCTCCAAGAACGACAGAAGCAGATACAGGAGGAGAAAGCAAGAGAAGAGGCGGAGAGAAGGAAGCAATGGGACACCACCTTCGGAGGTGCCGATTCTAAGCATTGGGATACATTGGGAGGTGGGGGTAGCGCGCCAGAGCCAACACCAATTGTCGCGCCGCGTCCATCGAACAACCCATTTACAAACCTAGGCCTCTCCAAAACCATCAACAAGCCATTCGCAGCTCTCGACACCAGCTCACGGCGTCCCCAAGTTGGCTCACCCAACGAGGCTGATCTCCTCGCAGCTTTCAACTCAGCAGCGCCTGTAGACAGCTCGAGTTATTTCCCCAAACCGTCGCAGACGAGCGGCCGGAGCACACCTGCATACAGCGCGAATGTCTCCCGCGGAAATACCCCGCTGCCACAGCCCTCTGCCAACAACAATGCGCTTCTGGACGACGACGACGATGATGACATGTTTGGTCTCAAGCAGATGTCACAAAAGTCGACTGCGCCCGCGCCACCTCCTCCAACCAACGAGGCCGACGACGATATACTAGGGTTGCTAGGGAAGCCTGTGTCTGAGTTTCAGCAGAGGGAGGAGCCTACACCAGTGGCCGAGGAGGAGCCAGAGTCTCGACGACGACCGGAGCCAGGCCCCCGGAACGCACATGATAAAGCTGTTGCTGAACTGGTGGATATGGGCTTCCCAGCTGAAAGGTCCGCTATTGCGCTCGCTACAACAGACTCCGGGCTGGATGTTCAGGCCGCAGTGGGATGGCTGTTGAACCAAGCCCACGCCGAAGCGAAACAAAAGACACAAGCGCGGAGCCAGGACAGGGCACGTGATGATCCCGAAGAGTTCGACGACCGCCCTCGGCGGGGAAGTAGTAGGGCTAATGCGCGGGAATCATCAAGAGAACCTCGTGCCGCGAGACCAGCGTGGATGAAGGACGACGATGCGCGCAGCCGGTCTGGCCAACGTAGGAACGAAGGCCAATCACAAGAGAAGGATGTAACACAAATGGCTTCTGAGATTGGTAACAACCTCTTCAAATCTGCAAATTCGCTATGGAAGACCGGTCGCAAGCAAGTACAAAAGGCCATGGCCGACTTCCAGCACGAGGGTGATCCCAACATGCCCAAGTGGATGCGAGACGCACAAGCAGCAGAAGCTGCCCCTCGTTCCAGTAGGCAGCAAAGGGCTGAACAGTCAGCAACAGATGAAGCTATGATGTTAGAAGCTGGAACTCGTCCCACCAAACCATCTCGGACGAGTGACATGCGTCAACAAGCTGAGCCGCTACCCGTGCGACAGCGGAGAGAGGAAGAAGTCGGAGGAAGCGGTCGCCCAGATCGCATGTCATCGCAATCCCCATCACAACGACAACAGCCCCAGGGTTTGGACAAGCGGCCAGCAACGCGACTGACACGTCAGGAGGTAGAAGAACAGAGCCCCCAAGCATACGTTAGCCCAGCACGCCGTAAGAAGACTACACCGCAGCCACAACCACAGGTGGATCTTTTTGCCCCAGAACCGATCCCACCAAAGCAATCTTCTCAGTCCAACAACCCCTTTCTTCAAGCTACCTCAGCGCCGAAAGCTCGAACTCCAGCTCGTACACCAAGCCCACCAAGACCCAAAGCACCACCACGACGGGTTCCTCCGGTATCATCTTCCGCTCTCAGTTCATCTTCAGCTGACCGGCAACGAGGATCAGAAGCGTTCAAGCGTGGAGACTACTCGGCTGCCCATGCTGCCTACTCTTCTGCGCTCAGTCCTCTTCCCCAGTCACATCCCGTAACCATCATCGTGCTCTGCAACCGCGCAGTCACAAACATCAAAGTCGGTGATCCTAAAGCCGCCATCGCCGACGCGGATGCAGCATTAGCCATCATCGGTGTGTCGCGCGGAGAGGGCGAGAAGATTGCCACAGGTGGCATTGAAGGCGAAAAGGACATGAAGGAATTTTACGGCAAGGCCCTCATGCGCAAAGCCGAGGCCCTCGAGAACATGGAGAAGTGGGCAGATGCATATGTCGTATGGAAAGAAGCAGTACAAAACGGTGTCGGCGGCGCAATCTCCATCTCAGGCCGCAACCGCTGTGAGAAAGCCGCAAGCGGGGGTAACAACTCTTCTGCCGCAGCACCAAAACGTCCACCACAAGTCCGCAAGCCCGCTCCTCCCAAGGTCTCAGCCATGTCTGATCTAGGTGGTGGAAGTAGCCTTGCAAACGACTCCGAGGCAGTCAAACGCATGAAGGCGGCCAACGCCGCCGCTGAACGCGCAGACGATGAGAAGTTTGCTCTCACTGACCAGGTCGATGCCAAACTCATTGCGTGGAAGGGTACAAAGGCTGATAACCTGCGTGCCTTACTCGGTAGCTTGGACAAAGTGCTTTGGGAGGACGCGGGATGGAAGAAGGTCAACATGGGTGATTTGGTCATGCCGAACAAGGTCAAGATTATCTACATGAAGGCTATTGCCAAGGTGCATCCTGATAAGGTACGTTTTTTTCTCTTCTCGTCTTTTAGTTTCTTGTTGTCAATTGGAATACTGTGAAGTTGATGGACATTGTTAACGTTCTTGCGTGTCACAGATATCCCAAGCAGCGACGACGGAGCAGAAGATGATTAGCGCGGCTGTCTTTGCGACGCTGAATGAGGCGTGGGATAAGTTCAAGGCAGATAATAATCTGTAGTTGTAGCGGTCGTTGGTGACTGGTCGAGGCTCCTTGTCTCTCTGTCAATGTAATGGAAATGGAACTTTTGTGAAAGAATTTAGGAAATTTGGTTGATTGTCTGTCCCTCCTTTACCCTGCTATTTCTATTACCCTGCTATCTCTTTCTACTCACCATACCTTACCCGTTTCAAATCAACTACATCTACCACCTCTCACAACCACTCTATCAACTTTAGTCTCTTCTACCCCACCATCTTTTACGCCGTCCTAATTAAGGCACCCCTCGTATATATACATATCCTATATAGTACATTCAACAAAGCTGAAACACAAACTCACATTCCACACCTTAGCACACCAACATATACATATATACCCCCTAAACCACCGAGACCAGTGTCAGCACCAGCCTTGCCCGATTCCCCACCTCAACACACATAACCTGCCGTGCTACAGCCGTCGCCACCGCCGACGCCGCTGTCCGATGCTAGCCGATTAGCTGGGCCCATCGTGAACACTCCTTACTCGTGCAATCCAGGCTAGCAGAAGCTCGCCCATATCGTCGTTGGTCTGTGATGATATCGTGATATGCAAGGGTTACCCCACCACAGTTTTTTCAAATTAAAACTTCTAGAACTATATAAACCGAGCCCCACCCCCCTACTGCTAATGAAACATTTCCCCCCCTTGTGGGATGTGGTAGTCGGAGCGTCTTGTCCTACAGACGCACAATATGTAGTAATCACAGCGATGGCGACAGTGACATGTTCAGTGACAGTCTCAGTGACACCACCAACACCAACACCAGCAGTACCAGTGACAGTACATACAGCCATACTATTTTTAACCATGCAGCTTGCATCTTCCCCTCCTGCTAGTAAGGGCACTGATACATATCTGGATGCTGTGTATATCATATATCCCTATACCCTGCCAATACCTCGGGGAATTGGAACGTTATTATAGTATAATTAAGGCGGGTAAGTCGACGAGGCTGTCGAGTTGAACGCACGCTGTGACGACTAACGAGCATGTGTTTGTCAATGTATATGTAAGAGATGACATGTGAGAGTGACGACGCGGCGGCGCGGTCCGGTATGTCTATCTATGTAATGTGATATATGTGGGTGTGATAGGTTGGGGAGGATGGGTATGGTATAGTATGGTTTACTGTGTGATTGATAGATTTGGTATAGCAGCGGTCTATCGGTGGTATACACATCATCAGAACCACCCCCCCACAGCGACATGGCGCAATCGTCTCAATTGAGTCCGAGGCTTTTTTTTTGCCACGTCCATCAATTGCTGTATTCCGCGGTCCCTAGGTTTCCCTTACAGCGGCGTCGCGTCTTACTCAAACAGAAACCTACTTTGCTTTTGCCATCCCAGCCCAGCACGAGCACACCTCTCTCGATCGAGGCGTGCGGGAACCCCTTGAGCCTGTTCCTCGTATCGAGAAAACCATCACCACCAGTAACACACTACACTACACACGTATGCATGCACGCACGCACACAAGACGCACATGTAGCCAAACTAACCACTGCTACTCACGCCTCCTATGTAGCACAAACCCTAAACCCCCGGTAGTCTACGCGTGTAGCCGGAGGGGGTTCGTAACCACCAAGAAGGACAAGACTCCGGTACGCTAGCAAGGCAGCCAAATATACGTAACAGGCAAATGCGTAAACAGGCCCCCCTTCCCCCCTTTTCAATCGAAGGGCAATCAACCCCATCGAGGCAAAGTCCAGTCCGAATATGTACCGGCTCTATCCATGCAAAGAAAAACCATAATCATCCGTAGCGTGCGTGGCGGCGTTGGCGATGGAGTGTCGTAGTGCCGGACAAGGGTAACGTTATTTAGCTACAGTAACATGAACCTGGGTAATGTAAGCGCTGGCGTTGAGGGCCTTGGCGTTTTGAGTGGCCGCGACGGGACGAGGAAATAAGGTTGTTACCAAGACACAGTGTGTACTAAGCTGGGTTTGGTGAAATGGTGGTGGAGGTAAGGTTGCCGAACCCATGTGTTGGCTCAGACAGCACACATGCCACACTTGTGTATGTGCGCTGAGGTGGCCTGTTCGCCTTCCTCATGTGCTGACTTGTCCTCATTGAGTCGTGTGCTGTGTTTTGATGTGCTGTCCTGGTCTGTTCTGTCGGTCCCTCACCCCTCATCACGCACGGTACATAAGCAAAAGTCAATCTTTCGGTAAGTAGTTTGGTACGCCATCGTCTCAGCTTACTTACGTGCGGGCAGCTCTTCGGTGGAGCTTCGGTACTTTTTTCGCCGAAGAGGGCACGTACTGTACACTCGATGGGTGGGGTGTGTGCTTTGAGTCTTTGTTTTTTCTTTCCTTTTTGCGGGGTGTGTACGCTGCATGCCATGTACGGTGTGATTGACATGGCATGACTGCGGACAAAAAATGGGGCTTACCTTTATTGTGTTCTTTTTTTTCAACACCTAAGGGCTTTTTCCTCGATTCGAACTACTACTTGCCGTCGTTTACTTTGCCTATATCCTTTCTAGCTCGTCTCATTTTCCCACTCGGCGCGAATTGTACCGCATTCAGTCGGATTGCACGCCGGCAAACGTTCCTTCGGTTCTCAATTAGCTGGTAGACCCGGAATACGAATTGGCCAGCTAGTAATCAAACAACGCAGGTCATCGGTATTCTCCTGTAAGCCGTAAGCGTGTACCGTGGTTTGGACCAAAAGTGATCGCCCGGCATGCATTGCGGCACAAATTTTAGCTTCTGGCACGTGCTGATGCAAGCACAGAGTTGATCGGTAGTTATCAGCGTGGTCCATGTCGTCATGGACTATGCTCCCCTTACTTGAGCAGGCTAATTTAGCGGGCTAACTCCCCTTGTTATCGGTGTGAAGCCCGGAAACTGCCATGGCATATGGGCGTATGGGATCTGCCGGGGCTTTTCGTGGAGGGATGTGATAGAATGAGCTGGGGTATATCTGCGTCCGTGTGGAAGGCTGGATCTTGAGAGGGGGAGGTTGATGCGTCTGATGCTCAGCTGTAGTAACACGCACACGGGTTTTTTTGGACGATATGGCTTGAGGATTCCCGCAGCCCGCATGGTTCAACCCTGTATTCCCAGCCGTCTCAGCGTGGATGTAGTACCCGAAGTGCAAGGTACGGGTAATCACACATCCCGCACAACGGGAAGTAGAAGCAGATGGAAGTGCTGTGCTAGGACGTACTAACGAAACCTCGTTCATCTCACCAAAACCTATGTTTCACCGTCAGCAACGCGAAGTTCGCCGTCGCAGACTCGTTTCCGACGCAGAAGGTTTGCAAGATGTTGGATTGCTCCCAAGCTCATGTTGTCATTGGCTGCATGCACTAACGTGGCAGCTTGTCCTTTGGCTCATCCAAGAAACTGCGCCTAGCTTTTTAGTGTATCAATGTCGTAAAAGTGCCGCCCCATAATATAGTACCGAGAGAATCGAAAGACAGTGCGTGAACGTGAAAACAAGACATTGCGTGACCCATAATATGACCGAAGTCCTTCCCTTCCAAACGCCCATGCTTAGAAGCCATTCTAGCCATGTTGAATACAGCCGTGGGAAACTGTACAAGTACAAGAATGTGATATTACAAATTGTAACCAGTGTTGAATACATGGTGGCCTTGTCACTTATGCCGCATTACTGGTAATGATGTACGGTCGTTTCGATGTCCATGCAGCTCCGACATGATACCAATAGACGCGTCCAGTGACCTGTCAGAGAAATCTTTGATGTTTTGCATTTCTGCTTTAAGCCATAGCTCACCGGCCGTAATCCAAAAGCTGGAGCTGGGCGACTTCATGCACCTGAAATACAACGACGGGACCTTGGAGCCGAGACATGCGTATCCGAGTGCAGTTTTATCCGTTGCAAGCATATGCCGACGATGGAGGTGTCGGCAACGGTGATTGGTTAAAGGGCCGCTGCGTACGTACGGGGAGACGATTACTGTCCCGTAAGCTGACCAACAACGCCGAACAGTAATTGGTCTTCGGCCTTATATAGCGCATCGTCGTTTCCAAATGCCGTTTCGAGACTGTTGCTGATTCTCCAGAAATTGCCGTAACTTCCATTTCTGGTGCCCTGCCTGTCTTGGGCGGCGATATCCGTGAGCTGTCTGATGCGATTTGACACCGCCTTCTGTTGCGATTTTGCCGATGCCCAGAAACTTGCCAATTCGTCGATACACGTAAGAGTAGTGCCCAGGGTCTCTATCAGGCTTGGTAATGTCGAGATGGTGCCGGCAGAGGTGAGAACATCGATCGAGAGCATGAGCGCATAGCCGGGAAATGGTGTCGAGAACATGAATTCTGACGCGACGGTAGCTGGAAGGCGTTGTTGGCGGTTGACCGTAGCTAGAGAGAGCATAATCGACATGAAGTTGGACGCCATTCGTAAAGATTGCTCCACGTTTCGGCGTATTTTGTCCGTCGGCAGTGCATGTGCTCTGACGTGTCGGTTAAGACGAATTATCGCAGCGTGGTACAGAGCGTGTAATGACAAGAAGGTACCCGCATAGCCTTCGAGGATACTGTTATCAAGGTTTTGTGGGCTGTAGCGAAGGTCCTCCGGTAGTATAGAGTGCCATGCTTCCAGTTTCTCGTAGATCCTCAGATAGAACGCGTCGTAGTGTCGCTCGTATCCAACATCAGGCCGACGTACAGCTCGGCCAGTACAGGTCAATACTTCTCCCCATAATGCTGATATCAGACATAGATATGCCATGTGGCCCAAAAACGGACTGTGAATGGGCCTTCCGCTCAGAAGTTCATCGTCAAAGAAGGGTGCATCGCAGGGTGTCGAGGCCTCGTACATGTTGTCCGGGCACGGGAGACGGACAAATGCATCTTCCAAGCTAATCACAAAGAGGGTTCCTCCAAAGAAGCCGTTGTATCGCTGTTGTTGTACACAGTCAATGGATGTCGGGGCCCTGGTGACGTCGTAACTTACATCCATTAGTAGTCCAGACCAGAAGGTACGGCGACAGCATTCCTCGTAGGTCCAGCGGTCGAATCCATAGTCCAGGTCGGAGTTGCTGTTAGCCAACTCTCTGACACCCTCTTCCGTATTCAGTTTCAGGGCGCTGAGTGCTCGTAGGCCAGACCCACAATAGTCCCATGCTTCTTGTGATTTACCGCGGGCGAAGTAGTACAACGCAAGCATTAATCGAGTCTGGCACAACTGCAGACTGAATTTGCCAAAGCGCTTTTCCGCAGCATACGAGGCAACAGAAGCAAATCGTTTCCCCAGTGCTCTTTTATCTGGATCATTCGAGAACAATGAGCCCATTGCAAGGACAGAGTAGAGAACCATCAAATGGTCTTGGTGCTTTTCGCGGTTGGTCTCCACCCACGCCAGGAAGGGCCTGCGAGGAAACATGCCATATGTTGCACGGCCCGCATTAAGGAAATAGAGATTCAATAGTTGTATGGTAAGCCTGGGATCGGTTTCGAAGGGATCCTGTTCCCACTGGAGGGCAAGCTGGTCAGAATATGAGCCCCTCCCTGGGTCATCCTGATCATTGGCGGATCCACTCCAGTCGGAATCGTATGATTGCACCGACATATCTCTTGCGTTTGGAATCGTATTGGGACGGAATTTCTGAAGTCGAAAGGGTGTACCGGCGTTCCAAGTATCGACTTTCTTTGATGAATCACGAAGCTCTCCTGGAGCTTTATTCTTGTCCAAGCTGGCTGCTGGGCTGAGCAGTTCAGAAGACGATGTTTTAAATAGCTGTCCAGAGTTTGATGGGGACGTCTCTCCGGACGCATTGTTTTGGTTGATTCCACTGCGCTTGGTCAGTATTTGTCATTCTATAATACAGTTATAGGGGAGGGGGGTAAGTTTCTTGAGTTCATGCACTCCATAATCTTGAATGAGAAGAAAGGAACGTAATTGGTGTACAACAAGGTTGACTTACCCTCTGCAAACCCTCTGTGACTTTGCGCATTGGTGGCATTTCGGGAACCCAGGCTCACACTTGATCTTCTTCTCTCGGCAAGTCAGACAAGCTTGGGCAAGACGCTTACGAGGTTTGCCGGCCTTTGTAATGCCCCACGAAGGGTTAACCGCTTCCCCATCTATTATGGCTCGGCAGTAGGTGCCATCCTCATAGACGTAACAAAGACCCTCTCCTGGTATGTCGCGCTGGCCAACACACCGCGACGATCGTACTGGCGCGCGAGAAGGACCATCCAAGCGTCTCATCCGAACAGGTCTACTTGGATCAAATCCTAGTTCTTGTTGGCTCGAATAAGAGGTGAGTGTTCCCGCTGTTTCGGACGTCGACGAAGGATGCCGATGCCCATCAGCTGTCGTGTCATGCTGAGATGGATGTACGAAACTTGGCCGCCGCTGGAGCTCTATTCGACCGACGCCAAATCCGGAGCCTGGTGTTGATGTAGTGGACGGGGTGGCGTGTGTGGAGGAGAGGGGTTGGCGGTGGGGGTAGGGTGTTTGAGAAGCGATGGCATTATGCTCCGGATAGCCTTGGAGGTAACCATCATATTCATGCCGCCTCTTTAATGTCGGACTAGACGACTCGTAGCGCCCGCAATGACCGTACGGCAGTTGAGTAGTCCCTGGTCTCAAGGGCGGCTCTGTCGACTTTTTGTCGAGCAATTCTGGCTCCAGGAGCGTACGCAGGCTCGGTAATTGCTGTGCGTTATTTTGACTACCAGTTGAATCCCGGGGACGAGCGTGTTGGCTGGGAGCAACAATTTCTGGTCGGGAGGCTGATGCATGATGCACCGGGAAAGGGCTGTAGGAGGGCGGAGGGCCGGAGTGTGATGGGACGCTGGACGGGCGACTCATGTTGAGGAGCATAGCAGGTAAGGTAGGCTTTGACGTTTGGCGTTTGAAGTGGGATGACTTCCACAGTATACCCAGTTGACCGACCACATGAACGGTTATGGAACAGCAGGAGCTATAAAGAGCCTAGGAACTGAAGAGATTTAGGCACCGCTTCAAAGTCAAGTCTGATGCAGGCACAGCATCAGCTAGTAGTCAAACTTGTTGGGTACATGAAGGTACGTGACGAAGTTGGGAAGGTGGCCAGGGAACAGAAGCGCAATTGCGTGCGTCTGGTCTGCACTTGGAATACCCGCTGCAAGCTATTGCAGTATAGAGGATAGGGCAAAGAATTACCAGTCCGTGCAGAGTTGACGTCTGACGACTGAGCACCGCTCTTCCGGCTCGTTATGAACCGCAACCGAAGCACAAAGCAACGGTGCATGTGAGAGGGTATGTAGGGGCGACGCGGGACGAACTTACAGATGCAGGGGTTAACATATGCGGCGCGGACACGGCTTCTGGGCGCAATTGACACTGAGCACACCACGAGCACTGCGTCGACTGCTCGCTCGTAAGGCAAAGGATAAAGCAATAAATACGATTATACCAGGTAGCAGAGGTGGAGGTGTGCGGACGACAGCGGGACCCCGTACTCGGCCAGTCGCCAGCTTACCAGGACGCCCTGGTAAGGACAGGCTTCGAGGAAGAGCCACCGCGGGTTCCAGGTAGGCCAGCGAGCGATTATTCTAGTGGCGTGCAGTGACGGACCGCCAGGGACATGGTCGTGGAGCCTTTACTGTTTGAGACCCGATGCTGGAACCGACTAGGGTGATTCGCAAGCTAGCCGGAATATTGGCTGCAGATATCGAGACGACACCTTCTGGGGGCTGGATAGCGTGGTGCGTGAGACGCAGACTGATGCACGTTACTGCAGTCGTGGATGGCGCGTGGGCAAGGTGAGCCCTTGGATCGTACCAACACACAGCGGGCCACTCACAGCAAGTCCGCTAATGACCTGTGCAGATCATGCAGCGTGGGAACGGAATGCAACGAACATGTCCTTACTATTTTGCCGCGAAACTCTGGGACCTGGCGTTAGGTTCTCGAGCGCGTCGGGCCAATAAGCTTCACTTAGATTGAGACCACGGGCTGGATGCAGCTAGGGAGGGCAGCCACCAGGCCAGCGACGATGCTCTCTGCTGCCGGAAGGCAGAGGGCAGAGGACAGAGGACAGGACAGAGGACAGATGGTAAGCAGCCTAGGCCGCCGCCGCCTCTGCCTCGTCCACCTCTGGGGCTCATGAGCAGAGTGGTGGTCCGGCGCCCGGCCTTGGGTCGCCAACTGGCTACAGCCAGCTTCTGGCACCCCCGGCAGCGATTTGGAGACGCTGATGCCAAATGGTGGGCCAGGGCAATGCCGTTGTCATCAGCCAAAGAGACTTCGGCTACCAGCGAGCTTGCTAAAGCGGCGCCGGAATCCGATCGGAACGAGCTCAGAACAGCCGTTGAGCGGGCGATTTGAGCCATCTCGATCCTCTGACGTCCCGGATCCCCTAACGCCTCTGGCCTTTGCTTGCATGAAGCCATATTGGCCCGCGCCGAACGGCTCCAGGCCTAGTCGTCGGTGTCGGCGTGCAGTCTGCAGCACCCGACTTGATTTGCGTGAGTGAGTGTGTGTGTGTGTGCGTGTGTGTGTGAGTGAGTGAGTGGGAGAAGAGAGAAAGGGTGTGGGTGGGCGTGTGGTTGGCTTGCTGGCTTGCTGGCTTGCCAGGCATACAGTACGTACACACCAAGGGCGTTCTCCGGATGCTGTCGTGGCTTGACATGACATGGCCCGTCACAGACTCGGGGCGTCTGTAAATGAGCATGCGTATGCGATGTGCTCGTAGTGCAGCAGTTGCGGCTACTGTAATGTCGATCTGACCTCGGCTGTTGTCTCCCGCCGCCGCCTGCGATGACGCCGAAAATACTTTGCATCGTGTCCTGAGACAAAGGACCGAGTGATGAAGCGAGCGGCCGGGCACGGGCAAGGCCCAGCAGCGCGCAGGCACAAGCGGATCGCCGTTGAGCTGGACCGAAGCGAGGCGGCTTGCGAGTCAGTGACAATGTCGGGGTACCGTGCGCCAGTGGCTCCGGGAGGGAGTGAGTGAGTGGCCAAGGGAGTGAGAGGCCAAGGTCACATGCTCACCTGCCCAGCCCTCCAGTGCGCTGGAGCGCTGGAGGCCTGGAGGCGTCGGATTCCCTCAGGCACGCTAACCCGTTGGGTCACTAGCTCCTGGGCGCCCGCTTACTTTGCTAGCGTACATGCCAAGCCCCGCGCCTGCTATTTCCTGCACGTGTGCGACCGAGTCGGCAATCAAACACAACCACACGCCTGTCAACCACCCCCCCCTCGACATCGACCTCGCTGCTTGCCGGCGACCTCGTGCTGACAGCACACACTTCTAACACAGTCTCATTTCTAACATCTACAAGTCATAGCATCATAAGCATGGCCTCTCCGCACGGTCACCTCACTGAGGCGCGCACCCCAACTGCCGGCGCGTCCCCTAGTGAGGAGGAGCGTCCTCGTACGCCAGAAACCGCCGACGTCAAGACCGCCAACCGGGAAGGCAGCTATTCCTCCACTACGGAAGCTCCACTTCCGTATGACGAGTCGCCTCCACTGCCTGACGAGCCCGTCCCGGACTTCCACGATGATGGTTGGACCCACCGCTTGGACCCCACCACTGGTTACTACTACTACGTCAACTCCAGAACAGGTGTCAGCCAGTGGGAGAACCCGCGTGTCCCGCAAGCTACCGCCTACCCCCATGGAACTGCCTACAACACGTACCAAGGCCCAAACTATAGCTCGTATGACAGGTTTGCTAACTATCATCTTCTTTTGTTGACTTCTCCATCCTAATATGTGAATTACACAGAACTTCCCAGGGCAGCGCTCCAGGAATGGCTTCAAGCTCTGGCGCCCTAGGTGCCAGCTCTCCTGCTGCCCCGGTCTGTGGTGGCTATAACCCTCGCATCCATGGCAGCTACGACCCCAACGCAGACTACGCCATTAGAGCCGCCAAGGAGGAAGAGGAGGCAGAGGCAGCTGTTAACCCAGCCCTCGCCCTCGCCAGTGCCGGTGCTAGTGCCACAAACTACGCCACTGCAGCCGCCTTCAACCGCTTCAATGGCAAGCTCCAACAGCCAGGCCAAGGTCCGGAGATGCACAACGACGAGAGCAAGTCGCGCCGCCAGATGAATGCCTACTTCGACGTCGATGCCGCTGACAAAGAGCATGATGGCCGTAGTCTCAAGGCCGAGCGTCGTGCTAAGCCCCCCAACAAGGCCAAAGTGAAGCAGTACAAGCAACAGCGCAAGGAGAAGAAGGAGGCCAAGCGCAAGGCGTGGCTGCTCAGCTGAAGACACCGGCGGTAATTAAAGTGAAAACAGCATAGTCGATTCACACATGACTAATGCTCACTAGGCATCAACAGCACCCTTGAGGTAATCAATGTTTGTCTATCCCTCTCAGGTAGGGTATGACGTTTGTCTTGACGGCTGGTTTGTGGAAGCGGCTCCATGGTCTTGAAGATTTTCTGCTGAGCACTGTGGTTTGAAATACATATTCACCCAGGCACAATCATGGTCGGTTGATGTACAGAGTGGACGATCAGCGATGAAAGCTGGCCCACTTGGTAGCTACTCGTCTGGATATCTATGCTTTACTGGCAGGAGCAAGCCCGCGTAGTTTGGGTAGTTCCCATTGGAAACCGGGCCGTAGTCTTGTACTTTGTAGTGCACAGTCTGTAGATAGAATGGCACTCTTTCTGAACAAATCCAACCGATTCCGCTTGACATGTCCTTTTGTTTCTGCCAATTCCGAAGACCTGGTCTTGAGACCTGTTCAGATAGTGTCTTAGATTAACATGTCCCCCCCACATAGCCTTACTCTTGAGGTGAAGCCTGCTTTGGTAGGAGCAACTGCAGCTCGTTGCAGGCATGTGGACTGTCAGCATTATATGCATGCCACAACGACGAAGCCGAATCCGAATCCTTCAGCCATGTTCTGCAACGCCGCCCTAAGTGCTGAGATGTTCCATCTTCTTCTGGACATTCTCCACAGCTACACTTCCTTCTGCCGATGCAGTCTTGTCCTCGGCGCCGTTCACGTCCGTGTCCGCCATGTCCTCTTCCGCGTCCTCCCCGGCTTCTGCTTCGTCATTCTGACCAATGCCCTTTTCCAATTCCTCCACTGCTCCAAGTAGCCAATCCACTACTTCATTCTTGTCGTTGATCTCCGCTTCGTAGACGGCGTCATGGCCCGCTCGGTTAATGATGGTGACATCAGCACCAGAGTGGACAAGCATCTTAACACTTTCAAGATGGCCGTTCAGTGCTGCCCAGTGGAGGGGAGTGTTGCCTGCTTCGTTGACTGCATTGAGGAACTCGGGGGCGGGCTTGTCGGCGCTCGTTGAGAAGATCAACTTGATAACATCTACAACAAGCGTCAGATGCATTTCATGCAGTATCCATACTCTGTGAAGGCATACCGGTGTGGCCGTTGGCAGCGGCATAGTGCAATGCGCTATTCTTCGAATATGGGTCGATGGCCGCAGCCAGCACGTCTGCCTTGGATCGCTTCGTCTGTACGGACAATTCGGAGACGTAGGATTCGAGTTCGGCAGCTTCATTTGCTCGGGCCAGGTACAGGACGTCGTCTATGGTATCTTCGTCTAGTCCTGCCATTTTTTTCTCCTTTGCTGTCTGCTTTGCCTGAAGAATTCCTTTCCGAGTAAATATTTTTCTGACAAGTCGGGCTCAGTAGGGCAAGTGGGGGCGGGGCAGGCCTCACTAGCCCGCTAGATTTGTGGCTTACACTCAAAATCCCCGGCTTCCGTTCAACCCGCCGCCGTCCATCGCCGATACTGCACCTGTCCATCGTCACTCTAGGTTTGCAGTGCGTGTGCATATCGCCTATGCAATCCCCTCGATCAAGCTCTTTTACCTTGTTAACCTTTCTCTCATTCACCGCAAACTTAATCCAATACAACACCCCGACCGCAGATCCTGCAGCGTTAATGAGCAGTATAGCAATCAATCTATGGAAGCGCTAGAAGGCCAAGACCAACAGCACTGCGCAAGCTATGACGTGCAGCAGCAAGCTTCAGCCCTCTTGTGGTGATCAGCACCTACCGTATTACATACACACCTTCTGCCAACTATCCAATTCCCTTCCCGTCCTTCACCTCGCTTGGCCCTGTTCTTCTCAGGCCTACGAGACAACTAATGCCTGGCAACCAATCCAATCTATCCAAGTACCCACATCCTTGACTCGGATCCTCAGCCAAACGCATATACGCAGGGTTTGCTAGATACGTTGCTTTTTGCACAACGGCGAGTTTCTGTGACGGCAAAATTATCCGGTTGTTGTCTTCTCCCAGAGTTTGAGATTGGGCCAAATTGAGCCTACCCTGGATGTCTGCGTTGTTGAGAGGCAAGACTAATACGAGCGAATATGCACGCAATGTCAACCTTCCGCCTTTCGATCCGAGTACATGGCTGCTCGTCCATATAGGTTAAGATGAAAGTACCTACCCGGGCTGATCCGCGTCATGCATACATATACCACATACCGTCGGCTCAACCTGCTGTTCGCTTCTTCTTTCAGCATAGATCGTCTGACTGCCTAGAGACTTCCCCGTCAAGCTTCACTATTACCATGACCCCTGTCCGAAAATAGAGTGGATACACCAAGTTTATCCCATGAACCTGGTCTTCCCGTACAGATCCAAGATCCGAACGGGCTTAGGCAGACAAGTACCTCGGGGCGAACACCACGACCGGTACCTTTGCCGCACTCTCCTCCGGGTCGCAACACGTACCAACTGGCCTCGTCTAGGTCGGTCCGAATGCCAAAGTCTGATTACATAACTGCCTAGCGCAGACATATCATACTGCCTCACTGCTACAGAGCATTGCGTCGGTATCGGCTGGGTATATGTACCGTCGACATCCAACAAACTCCGATCGACACGGACCTTAATATCGGCTCATATGAAACCGGTATATTGTCCGTTCGGATCACAGCCGACCCTAGCATTAGATACCGACAACAACGCGGTCCAGTATCAACGGTGGCCCGTCTGCAGGTACGCTCTGTACTTAAGGCGTTCTGTTACACCTCGGCTCGTTCTCCCAGAACTGCCACTTCTATCGCTTACCAGAAGAAGAAGATATCCGAGCGCTTCCAACTCAGCGTACAAATGTTGCCGCATGCCCCGACGGAAAAAATGTCACATGGTCTGTCCGTGTCCGGCGGTTACACGTTAACCAAACGGAAGCAGCATATGTACTATGTATGCTTCTAGAAATAGCCGCGTTCGCATTCATTGCCACATGCGGAGGCTCTCTCAGTCACACACACACACACACTTGATGAAATCTTGGAACTGTGATTAATGTATCAACTTCAAATGCCGTGTCAATCACGCATGGGCCTGCCACGTCGAATCTGTAGCGACATGACTGACAGCCAGGGCTCGTACGACAACAATCCAAGGTACATTTGAATGTACTGCACGTGGCAGCAACCGACCGAGCCGAACTCAACAAGCTGCAACGGCACAATCAATACTTTCACGCCGCTCTCACGCCGCTTTAGCGCATGTCACTCCTTTGCGTTCCACAGACGTTCTGAAACCTATATTGCTTTTTAGCCTTCCGCGCCACACACTAAAATACCCCGCAGGCGGCCGGATGCCGTGGCGACTATCTGTCCAAGGCAAGGTGAAGGGTAACCAACGGCACTCCCAAGCCACCATCATGCCGATTTATACTGCGTCTGGTTTGGCGCAGGCAATTTACCGAGTCTCGAACTGACGGATGCCGCATCCAGCCCATGTCTGTCGGAGTCGTGTATTCTGCATCCTCGGCTGGGACTGCTTTGCCGCGCCCCGTGGCTGCATCAACACCAACACTTGTCACAAGGCCGTCTGCCAACTGGATTGGCGAAGAAGCAGTCTACTAGCTGAAACTCTACGCATCAGTACCCCGTTCGGTCAGTCGACAGCTTTAGGTCAGCACTACGCATATGCCGCATAAGATCTAATGCATGGCATTGTGTCATACACCGGCAACGCAGCTGGCTTCTCTATCCAGAACTCGGTACGCATCCTTCGCACACTGACAAGCCGACGATCCTGGTGTGACGAGGCGTAGCTTCGGTGCATATAAACTCTGCATGGAGCAACCCAAAGGAAGGGTTTCTGTGTAGTGTGCAGAGATTGGCTCTCTGCATTGGGCTCACCGTTGTTGAAGGGGTGCAAAAACAAGGAGGCATTATTGACGCAAATCCTACCCGCTCTTTTATCTTCGCCAGACACGAAAACAGGACACAAGACGGTGTATATCTGTATCTGGGACTATGGTTCCATCTTTACTGTTCTAGATGCATCTCTTTGACTATGGGAAGTCTTAGGACTGCACATTCCAACATGTCAGGAGTTGGGTGGCTTGCAGATCCAAGACTCGAGCTACTTTTTACACACAAGGGTGACCTAGCCATGGAGGCCTGGTTGAGGAAGGGGCATGCGAAAGCCTTTAGGATGATGATTGATGATTTTCTTTTCTCCCTCTCTCCTGGCTCAACGGGAATTCGTTCCTTGGGTTGAATACTTTGACGTCCATGCTTATCTATTCTGCCTAGAGACAGAGCGTGCTCGCTTTCGTGCATTTTGTTGAATATTAGTGACGTTTGTGAAGGGATGGTGGTTGTAGGGACCAATCGTATCGACAATGATCACATAAGAGTACCAGAGTGATGGGGACGGACAGAAGAGGAGGGATTAGGGGTGCTATGGCGGAAGTATGATGGATGTAAGATGTTGCTTATGTGTCATTATGCTATCCATGTGACGACCTGCTTGTGTAATGAGAAGGCCATGGTACATTCATCTGATGACTTCCGCGGTCAAGGTGCTTGTACCAAGAACGACGCGTGTGTAATCTACGGATACGAATTGGTGCACATGTTTTGAATTGGACGCATCAGGTACTGTTATATGTATTGCGTGTGATGAATCTTATCAAACAAAGACATGAATACAAGCATTCATCCTACAAAATCATGATCCCCAACCACCCTCTTTCCCAAGAACTTACATGCATGATGTCAATCCGTCCATACAAACCAATCAACCTATCCAAGTATCCAAACCCCCCCGGAAAACTGCCTTGCACGGTGAATGCAAAGACAACATATCTCCAAACACAAACCATGGTCAAAACTCATCCATATCCACCACCAACCTACTCCCTCCCAACCACCTACCACCTACCCCCCCCCACTCACACTACAAAACCATAGGCATACACAAACCCTCATCTCTTCCTAACCATTAATGCATATCCCACATTAACCATCTTCACAGCCCCCAATCCACCACCAGACTGATTATCCTCTGAAATGTAAATGTAGAAGCCAAGCTACAGTATACAATATCACTAACGTATTTGCAACTGGAGTCAACAACATACATACACTATGTTGGATTGTTTCCGCATCGCGCGTGCTGTATACCAGTCATAGTGAGAATAAAGGCATGTTGTTTTCCGGGATATGGGGCATTGTCTGTTGAGTAAGGGTACGCGAGATTGTGGATGTGAGTGAGTGAGGATAGAGGTGTGGGGTTCTCAGTTGGTTTGTCGATGTGGGGATTGAGATTGTGTGGAGACTGTGAGGAGGAGGAGGGGGAGGAAAGACGGAAAATACCGTCGGTGCGACAGCGTTAGCGATGGGGGTAGCGGAGTAGATAGAAGAGTGATACTATAGGATAGAAGTAATTGTACGCATAACCTTCAGCATTGATAACCACGCAGCAATTTTGTAGAAGCAATTACACCTCGTCATCAGTTTGTCCGAGTGAATCTGCAAAGGTACAGCATGTCGTCCAAACCACAGAGAGAAGAAACAAAGGATACAAAGACGAGGTTGGATTGAAGAACTAACGGGTATCATAGTGTATTATGAATCTGCATCAAGCACTTGAAGAAAAAGAGAGCCGAAAGAAACAAGTTGCGAAGCCAGGACTAACTATGCCTGGGCTAGTGTGGTATATGAAAAGCGGTAGTAGTACATGCTCGAAGAAAAGAAACCCCAAAACCCGGCCAGATAGACATCAAAACATGACATTTTCACTCCCATGTAGCCCTTTTGATATTCGAACAGCGCAACGCCAACAAGAAATGGAGCCCCCCATGTCAAGCCGTACCATCCTACCCCATGCTGCCCCGACCCGAAAAGACAAAAGGAAAAAGAATGAAAACAAACATCCTCACTCATCAACCAACGCCCCAAGAATCAAGCTCTGAATCACAAACTCGGCACAAGTAATCCTCACGATCTTGGCGCCAACTCTGCTCTTGACGATAAGGTGGTCCTGAGACTCAGCTTCAGCTTCATCGCGCCTCCTCTTCTTGCCTGCCTTCTTCGTTTTACCCAACGCCGCCGGCTTCTCGGTGCCGAACAACGTGGCCGCCGCCTCAGCTACACCGCGTTCGCCATTATCCACGTAGACCCAGTCCCACTTGTTATCGCCGAGCATATCAGCTGCCGTGTCTAAATTAGCGCATAGGCCTACGTTTGTGGAACCAAGCGCATGCGAGAGAAAGACAAAGGGCTGTCGTTTGTCCATTTCCTTCTTCGATTTGCCCGTGACAAGAAGGACATTTTGGTCGTGGAAGAGGAGGTCGCGGTTCTGGATAGTTTGAGCAAAGAATGTGTCCTCGCTGGCGGGATCGTAAGGAACCATTGTACGCGAGCGAATAACACCGTTTGGATCGAGGAATTTGGAGACACCGGCAGGTAGGAGGTAACGTGTGAATGGCGCAGCTCGAGAGGCGTTGAGTGAGTCCTGGATCCAGCGGAGGTGCAGACATGGAACGTTGAGAGCTAGGGCTTGGATGTACTTGGTGCTGCGAGAGTGCGAGTCGGAAATGAGTGCGACGAAACCTAGATCTTTGTATGCATGCTTGAGTGATAGACCGGATCCCTCGATAGAAGAGGCCGACCTACGACGGTTCTGCGGCGAGGAGGGTGCGTCCGAAGACTCATAGTCAAAGAGCTCATGGAAGCCATGTTCAAGGACTTGCCCGCCGTTTCTTTTGATGGTCCTGGTGATAGCTTCTTTATCCACATCGGCAGCAGTCGAGGTGAGTACAAAGGCCATGTTCGCAAATACACCAGTGCCGGATCGGGTTGTGGAGGCTACAGATGCAGCGCGTGTGGTAAAATCCTTGAGTAGTGATGGTATCGCCGTTCCACGCCGCGTGAACGACGGTGTAGCGAAATGATCAGGAACAGGAGTCCCAATGTGAGAAGCCGTCTTAGCTGGTGAAATCGGCGATCCGAAACTGAAAGGTCGATCTCGTAAACGCTTCCATAAGCCAGCAGTCAAGTAAATATCAGACACCGGCACCGAAATTTGTTCAGTCGATTGAAGAGCTTTAGCCGCCGGTAGACTGTCCCTAGATTTCTCCTCGAGAATAACGCTCGCGTGTCCGCGCTGATCAGTAGTGGGAAACTCTTCACAATCCACGTCGTGAATTCTATGCTTGAAACCGACAACAATATACGTATTCTTCTTCATGCCTGTCTCGTCCACTTTGACATGGTCACCCTTACGAAGGTCTAGTGCCCGGATATATATCGCATCTATTGATGTGATATTACCATCATCATATCGTATTTGAAGTTGCCGAGACGTTGCGCGACCGACACACGTAGCAGGGTAATAGTGGCTACCAGGCCAAGATGCGAAGACTCTGTTTGGCACAATGATGTCATCTAATGGTGTCTCACTGTGCTGTGATGGAGTCCTCTCCACATTGCTTGGTGGTGGAGCAGAACTGGTGGGCCCGACCGTATCGTTGTCGGCGTCAGTCATATCGACATCAGCAGACGTATTGGAAGCAACTTCTTTCGATTTGGAAGGTGTGACAGGTGTGGTCGCCCGATTACGAACCGGCACCTTTGGCCTCGAAGGCGAATTTGCTGGTGAAGAGACACTCTGTAACAGTTCTCTTGAAACTGGCTTCAGCGCTCCATGCCTCTGATTCTGCGGCTTCTTAGGCTTTGGCAGGACCTTGGACTTGAGAGAGGTTGTCGGTTTGTACGGAACTTGCGCCTCTTCCCGTAGACGTGCCGCTGTACGAGCACCTTGGTCTTCTTGTTCCTGAGTTGCTGCAATTGGTGGGGTCGCTTCTAATGCATGCTGTATCAGTTGGAGGTGTAGTGATGGTGGCTCTGAAAGCGGCATATCCGTCGTTGCTATTGTCGAGTCGCGGAAAACGGGGCGCTTGTTAGTATATATAATCTTACGTCTCTTTGCAGATGGTAGGGTGGGTGACGACCGAGACATGGAGACATCTTCATCGTCTTCCTCGACGCCACTCAAGCGAGGCATTTCCACGTCTTCCTCTACAGGTGATTGCTGAGTCTCAGGCAGGTTATATATGTCGTCGATAGAGCGAATCCGGCTGCCTCCTGTCATGGTATCACTCCCCTGGTCTCTGGGGCTGAGCGGCGCTGGCACATTGGACTGAGATGTAGAAGGCTCCTCTTGTGCGGTTTGGAACTGCTCGGTGCTGTTGGTTTCATTGTACACAACCACATCATCCCCAATAACCTCCCCAGAATGATTGTGTGGAAGGCAAGATGGTTGTGTGTCATCGAGCGTGTCAGTGTCAGGAATCGTATTTTGACGTTGCATGCGCGGCGGCGCGTTAAATGGAGTCGGTCCATTGTTGCGTCGTGACTCTTGATTGTAGTGCACGTGGCCCTCAGCTTGCTCCTGGTCCAAAGTCCCTGGAACCTCCTCATCATTTGGAAATTCCACTTTGCAAGCATGCGCCATGTCCGCATGCTCTTCCTTCAGCTGACTGCTTTCATTCTCTGCAGCATCCTCGTCTTCGAGCTCCTCTTTCGGAAGCGGCAGATCCTCCTCATCCTCATCCTCATCCATGATCGTATCTCCGTCGTTATCTGGAGATGGTATCATGCTATCCTCTGCACCTCCCTCTGCATATTCGTCGTAAGCGTGCTCGTCATATTCCAAATCCCCTTCTTCCTCATCCCCATCACCAGGAACCATAATTGGGGGGCTACTAGGGACACGGTCTTCCTCAGGCGTCACAATGTCTGGACTGGACTTGGGTGGCAATGCAGGTATTGAAGATGAGATGACTTGACTTGTGAATCCGGTCTTTGTGGCCATTGTAGTCTGGTTGATGCTGTACTGGCTCATCACCGGGGACGATGGGAAGCGAAGCGATTTTGGTCGTGGTACGCTATCAAAATCTGCAGTCGCATCCGGCTGTGAGTCCATGACAGCGACTGATTCCTTGCTACTGGGCGGTTGAAATGTTGCTCGTAAATATTGTGAGCCAGATTCTCGTTGTCGGCCTTTGCGTTGCTGTTGGGATGAAGGACTTGGTTGTTGCGTGGAGTTTCCTGAAGGTTGGACTGAGGGGGTACGGTGCGGGTGAGAGGAAGTCTTTGGTACCTGTACGCTATTGTGCTCAGCCACTGTCTGTGCGGCATCGCGCGCGGTCTGCGATGTTTCATCGGCGGAGTAGTCGCTATTGTGCTTATTCGCCTCATTCACCATTATGGATTGTGACTGTCCATCCATGAATACGTCATTGTCGTGCGATGTGGCGCGGGCAGCGATTCGAGACACGCTTGAATTTCCCGGCGATGGATAGCCTGCACTCATTTTGCGCTTCATTTCGAATCGCGATAATGAATGCATTGGTGCAGAGACGTGCGAAAGAGATTCTGCAGCCTGACGATGGGCATACTCTCTTGACTTCCTGGCCTTCACCTTCCTAGAGAGCTCTTCCCAACTATCCTGCTCCACAACGACATTGTGTTCATTTCCTACAGAGCGATTCCGCCTCTCTTGTGACTCCTTCATTGTGACATATTCGGTTCGCGGTACGCTGGATGATCGCATAATCGGCTCGGATTTGGGGGTATCGCGGCGACTAGCCTTGATAGGGCTGGAATAGGCTGGTATTGGACTCGAGTGTCGCGCATGCGTAAAGTTGGGCGAAGGGCGTGTGAAGACGACATCTTCACCTGGACGGCCTACCACAGGGGAGGTGGGTGCCTGGGTATTGTTGAAGGCCTGCGTAAGAGAGATGTGCTGTACTTCACCTCCATCTTCGTTGCCGAAAAAGAAAGGAGCAGAAGGAACGCTGCCAGGCGTGGTGCTGGTCCGCATGGCTGAGCTCAGCATCTGGCCTGAGCTGGCCCTCTTCCTGTCCCCCAATACAGGTGTCTGAAATTTCAGTGGACTCGTGGGTGCCAGGCTGTTTTGCGCGGTATCGCCGTGTTGGTCAACATCGATCATGGTAGGGCTCATAGGCGTCGGGACGTGAATCTGTTGGGTCGATGCTACAACATCCATCTCGTCTGTGGGCAAATCATCGTCGTTCTCCTCCTCACTATGCTCGACAAAAAGCGATTTAGGCTCCGGAACCCTTGCCTCTCTCCCATCTGTTGTTGGAAATATGCCACTCGTCCATGTCTTCATCATCTGACTATCCGGTTGAGTATCGCCGGGCGCGTCCGGTATATTGAAGCTGTGATACATCTTGTCTGCTCCGTCCAGTTGAATGTGTCGAGTACTGGTGGGCGCGCTGTGGTGTTTGGGTAAAGCTGGCTTGACATGTTTTGCGGTCGTGGCGCGTCGCGGGGAAAGAGCGCGATCGAACTGGACAAGCCCGACGGATGCGCGCAGGAAGGCGCAACTGGCTTCTAGCGGTTCTGTAAAGGTCGAGACGGGATTATTCCATGAATTGGGACTTTCACTCGAAGTGGTGAAGTGAAATGGCTTGTCGCTGCAGGCCCGTTGCCGGAGAGCCTGGGAAAGTTGAGATGGATCCTAAGGTGGCGTCAGTCAGTCAGTTCAGTTCAGTGAATGATCGGCAACCGGGGTTGCAGTATCCTTGCGCCATCACAGAGTCGATGCGACCAGCAACTCACATCGTAAAAATTGTCACCGAGCACCGTGGGTGCTTGCGATTCCTCCATTGCGACTGTTCATCTCTGAGTGCACTTCAGCGCAACATGTTGATGCCTGGTTCCCGAGCCCCAATTGAGCCGACACGGTTACGCGCCAGTGAGCGGGAGACGCGAAGTCATGTGCCAGGCTGCAGAGCGCGCTTTGTCTTTCACGTCGGACCGTGACCTGCCTTACTTGAGCCTGCTTTGTCCTAGTACGCGGGGAGGCCCGGCATGTCCGCCCATGGATATCGTTGTCCAGCTAGTGCATCTTACATTCAATGAAGCCTGCCTTTTAGGGACAAGATGCTCTATCCGCTTTGGTAGCAATTGACCAGGCAAGGTACATGGTAATATACTCGCAGGTGCTGCAGCTAACACCAAGTTTGTAATGAATGCTTTCAGCGTGTAAGATGATACTCCAGTTTTCATTGCGCAACAGAAGAGCATGTAGAAGTAGCCAAATCTCAAGCATTTGATCAATGATGCTGTAAATAGTGTCCATTCGTTCATATGCATGTTGCAAACTTCAATCGTACCCCTCGCCATCATTCCTAGATGTGCTCGACCTTCCGTGTCCCTTCCCAATCAACGTCCTACACCCACCCCATGCCCAAATCCATTCCCATATCGACTGACAAGTCCACCTTCTCACAATCATCCTCCGCCTCTCCTTTCGCCAACCCCCTTGTTCAACCCAGCTTCCACCCTTATCCCGCAAAGGTGTAGTACAGGCCCATCACAGCCGTCAATCCAACCACACCCCACCCGGTACGGATAACCTGCTGGTTCTTGAACCCAACACCGACATCCCAAGCCAAATGCCTCAATCCGTTAAGGCTGTGAAAGAAGAAGGGGAACGCATAAAAGGCCTTGAGTCCCGCCTTGACAGCCGCAGGCCAAGCTGCAACCGTCGCAACCATGGACTGCGTCTCGAGGTGCCATCCAGTGTAGGGAGCGACAAGGTAGGCGATACCAAAGAGGTAGAGAGAACCGGAGAGAACGATACCAGTGATGCGGTTGAGCGAGGAGGCCAACCAGGTGATTTGCGGCCTGTAGATGGCCAAGTGGGGGGAGACGGGTCGGTTGAGGCGCTGTTTTGCGAGGATCTGGGCGGCTTCAGACTGTGAGGCATTTCCAGTTGCTGCAAGTCTAAGTTTGATTTGTTACTATGACTGCTGCGATTGTCGTTGTGGCAGAATAGAGCTCGCTGCCGCTGCTACGGCCATGACATACCTCCGCTGCATCAAACGTCCTGCGGGCTGCACCCTCAAACTAGGCGCAGCGACTCGTCGCAGACCGAGCTGAAATATGCGCTGAGAAGCCATGATGCGGATTCTCCAATTTGCAATCGACAATGTCTCGCGTGCCGTGGGCTGTCGACGGTGGTGTTGGGTGATGTCGTCCTCGTGCGTGGAGCAACCACTGACGCTACTGTGCTTCACAAGTCGCAATCCCAAATCTTCCCGATTCCCGAGGTCCCCCATGCGTCCAATCAGCGCCTCCGCATTACAATGCTTAGTCACCCATTTTTCCTCACCCGACATTTTCTCGCCCGACCCTTCCAAGCTTCTTTTCCTCCATGAACCTCGATATCGCCGGCAATGAGCGCTTGCGTGCTGAACTGCGGGAGTGACGGCCTACTTTGTCTGCTGGCGTTATGTCAGTGGATGGGGCTTTGGAGGGATCAGAGAGGGACGCCTGTATTAATCGCTTGTGTTGACGAAAGCTGTGTCTGCACGAGTTTCATATCAAGGCTACATATTATTTTGCAACGTGATGTTGAGGTGATTGCTGAAGAGTATCTGAAGCTACATGCTTTGTGAAGCTTAAGATGGCGTTGATGGCGTATAGTATGCGAGCTCGGCGTTCGAGGGTGCTTCTTTGCCTATACCTAGGGAAGTACCCAAGGTAGGCGCCTCCTACCTCGTGACATGGGGATGCAGACATGTATGTCCTCGTTTGGTGTATACAGTGCCCGATCTGCCAGTTAGTCTCACTGTATTGAATCCGTCAAAGATGAGCCTCATGCTGCGTGTCTCACTCGACTCGTAAGAGTCTTCGCTGCTCCGAAAATTTCTTCTCGTCCCTTGCGAACCTCAACTCTAGCTTAACCTATCATGAAATCCACAACCCAAAACCAATTGCTGTGACACCCATACTACCACTCCAACTCCCGTGACCATGGAGTCACTACGTCAAATCATCGCCTCCGAGGCTGTCCTCCCGGCCAACTCCTACATTTACAGAATCATTTCGACAGCCCCACGCCAAGACCCTCTCACATACTCCCTAACCGACCAACTAGCCACCATCTCATCCGACGACTCTCTGCGCTTCTACACCGCGGATTTACGACCCGATGGCGAGGTCTATAGCGCGAACGAAAGTATAACGTGTCTAGAGCGAGCAGATGATGCGTCAAGCAATGTTGTCACAACCGCAGGAAGAGATGGCTTTATCCGTTTCTGGGACAAACGAAGCAAGCAAAAAGTGCTCGAGATACAAAGCCGTCAGTCCAAAGAGAAAAGCTCCAAATTCAATGATTGATGTTGATTAACACATCATCCCAGCCCACAAACTAATCTCCGCCCTAACCTGCTCCACAACCACCAACATCCTGGCAGCCGGAATCGAAAACCCAGAAGACGGACCAAACAGTTCTCCAGTCTACATATGGTAACCTCGTTTCTTCCCCCTCCCCCCAAAAAAACTAACCCCCTACCCAGGGACCCCCGCTCCCCCACCACCCCCCTCCGCTCCTACCCAGACTCCCACACCGACACCGTAACAACCCTCTCCCTACACCCATCCCACCCCACCCTCCTCCTCTCCTCCAGCACAGACGGCCTCATCAACATCTTCGACACCACGCAAGCCGACGAGGACGACGCTTTGTACCAAGTTATCAACCACGGGTCTGCGATTGCACACGCAGGCTTCATGTACCCTAGCACAGACATCTACGCCATTGGGACGGATGAGACGGTTAGTTTCCACGCGCTGCAGAGTCAGGAGGAAGAGGTCGAGGAGCCGAGTCCGCGGGTTTGGGGCGATGTGCGGGAGGGGGTAGGGTGCGAGTATGTGGTTGGGATGGGGTGGGTTGGTGGGAGGGGAGTTTTGGGTGTGGGGAGGCATAGGTATGTTTTAATTCGTTTTCTGTTTTCGTTTTTTTCTTCTTTTGGTTCATTTGCGGGTCTGGGAAGTTTACAAGGGAGGCGTGGGACTAACATGGTCACAGCGAGGCCAAACTCTCCCTAATCCCCATAACCAAAGGCCCAAACGGCCCACTGGACTACTCTCTCGACGCCGCGAGTGGAATACAAATGGATGGGGCCCATGGCGAGGAAATCGTGAGAGATTTTTTCACCGACGTTCACGTAAGTTTTCTATCTTATCCCATTCGCTTGCCCCGTTCCTTTTAGATGTTCCCGTACTAAACCACCTACAACAGACCCAGGTGACATACACCGTCGGCGAAGACGGCATGATCCGCGCTTGGAAAAACAGGGCGGCTGGGGATGAGGGATCGGGAAAGAGAAGAGGGAAGGAGAAGAAGGACAAGGAAAAGGCGAGATTTAAGCCTTATTGAAGAGGTGTGACGAGGAGGGGGATAGGAATGTGAGAGAAGATGGATATGCAGAGTGCTTTGCATCAGAGAATTGTTAATTCGTCACCACTTTTGCGTCATAAGCCAGTCAGTATTGTAGTTGAAATACAATTCAGAACAATGTGAGCTGATAATACATTCCATAACACAAACCAACCACCCGTACAACAACGCTAATAACAACACAAAAATAATGGGTATATCGCACCAGACACCAAACATTAAACACCAACCTCCTACCCTCCTCTACTCCTTCATCTTCCCCAAAGCCCTATCATGAACCATAACCCTCATCCCCTCTCCCGCCCAAACATGCAACACCCTCTCCTCGTCATCATACCCAACCTCAAACCTCCTCGAATCTGTATTCCCATTCACCGGCTGCAGCGGACGTTGGAGCCTTCTCTGCTTAGACTTTGGCGGACTGATAGGTTGTTCGAAGCTTCTTTTCTGGCCTTTTGTCAGTGGCGCTGTACTGTTGCCTTTTTCTGCTGTGGAATCCGGCGTTGGTAAGAAGGGTATAGAAAGGGGTTTGAGGCGTTCTTTTGCGCGTTGTACTTCTTGGTCTTGCTTGGAACAAGGGAGGAATCGTAATGCCCGAATGCCCTGGGCTTGTGTGCTACCAACTGCGGAGACCTGGGATGTTGATACAGGGCTGGATGTGTATTGTGGTGTCTCTTGGACCACTGAGTCACTCGGAGGTGGTAGATGTGAAGTTTCTTCGGAGGAGCGGGGCGTGGTACACTGGGTTGTCTGTTGGCTAGTGTAGTCGGTTGTGACTGTGAGTTGCGAACCACCCATTTCCCGTATGTACTTCTTAGCGTACAAGGCAACGTCCCTTGCATGACCGTCTAGTTTATTCGCATCGGGTACTGTCCATTTCTCCTCGGCGAGACGCTCCAGGTCAGCCATCGTCACGCAGTCTTCCCAGGTTCGGTCATTATGTATCTTTTGTATACGGGGGTGCCGCAACATCTCAAACGACTCGTTTTGAATCTGTTCGAAGCCGCCACCGAGTATCTCTGCTACAAAAGGTTTCTTGAACACGGCAGTCATCCGACGATCGTAGCATTTGGAATGAACAATGTCGAACTCGCGTGTCGACCCATCTTCCCGTAAGATACCCTGGCGGACATAACCTTGAGTATTCAACCACTTGACATCAGCTTTTGGAATACACTTGTCTAAACTCAGACTCGCAACAACCTTGAACTTTGGCTTGGCACCCGTGCGTTCCACTGCGTCTTTGTTGATACAGCAACCTAGGTGAAAATGCGTCCAATGTAGCGGCTTGACATCAGACTTTGCCGCGACTTGCGGATCGAAGCTAGCCCCGACGACGGCAAAATCACCCAGGTCACGTTCGCCGCCCATGTCTCCCAAGTAATCCTTTTTCATCTTGATAAAGAAACCTGCTTGACGGGATCCCTGCTCTGACAACAGAGGAAAGTAGGGTTCGTGTAGCGGTTTCAAGACAAGGCCTTCTTGGCGTTCGGCAAGTGTCCGGGCGAATGTCTGTTTAAGGTCTGTTATGCCCTCCCCTGTCTTAAAAGAGAGCAAGGTCCAGTTTGATCGCATTGACCGACCGGGAATGGAATGAACAAGGTTGCGAAGGACGTTTCGACGCTCTTGGAGGCAGTGACGTAGAATGGCCTGATCGTCTAGGACGAGGACGTCGAAGAATACGATCATGAGATGTTCCCATTCATGCGGCACCGAGTCGTGGAGTGTGCCTAGGAAGGACCCGGATCGCGAGATGTGCTTGCGGATCTTGGAGAAGGGCATGATCTTCTCTTCTCGATCGTTGTACACTACCATCTCGCCAAGAATGATGCACTTCTTCCTGAACAGGCAATCAGGGCGACCGATCCGCAAAGCTTTTCGGATGATGTCATGCAGAGGTTGACGATCCACCGTTGCGTCTTTGCCGTTTTTGGAGAAGATGCGAATCGGATCTCCTGCATTGTCCAGGTCCACATGGATCTCACAGTACTCGCCGTCGTACTTGACTTCGGCTGCCCAAGCTCCTTTGCCGACGAGCTGGAGACAGTGCTTGAACGACCAAGCTTTCTGGAAAGTTGGCCGCCCCACCTTTACACCAACGACAGGCTTCAACTTCTGCGCTGCCTCAATGCGCATAGCTCTTTGCTCGGAAGGCTTTGGTGCTGCAGGGTAGCGACTCAGTTCCCCTTTGAGCATACCAAAGACAGTGTCGAAGTCGTTTTGGAACATCAGCAGTTCCGGTAGAAGGAAGTGGTAGCATTCCAACAGGTACCTTTCGTCGAGTTCGATGGTGCAGTGTTTTCGTAGCATTATACGGACCAACCACTTTGCTTCCCAGGACTTGAGTCTTTTAAAGATAAACCCCAGTTCTGTATCGGTCTCGAACTCTCGGTCGCGTTTTCTCCGGATGTTCTCGTTGGAAAACCTATTCTTGCTCGCTAACTGTACCAGCAATCGATCGATGCGTTCGAGGGAGAAACCAGTCTTTCTGTTGTCCCAAGTACCATCCCAGTTCTTCATGGCACGTTCTATGTAAACGCCCCAGGTCGCCATGAGTTCCCGTCTTCCAGCCATTGAACAGTGTGTTCTGACCGTGATTGAACGCGAGGAGCTTCTCGAGCTTTTTGGCAAGCCTGGGTGTTTGCAGGCCATACACTCGATCTTTCCGTAGATGGGGTAACAAGACAGATAGCACTGCCCCACCGTTCGTTTCTGGGTGATCGAGGGCACCCCTTTGGTTACGGAACCAGTCCGAGATTATTACACGAGTGTTCTCTTTTTCTTTCTTCTCTGGTAGCCGTGGTCGACGAGTAGTGGTGTTCTCGATAGTCTGCAGAAGGAGAGGCAAATGCTTTCGAAAGATATAGACATGGTTGAAATGGTTATATATTGCAGAATTGGAGTAGTGATAAACCGTTAAATAATTGGGGTTTCTGGGATTGGTCCTGTTGATGGGTTTGAGCTGCGATATCTAGGGGCAATAGCGAGTGATGTGCTTGCTGGAACGCACCTGACTAAATCTTCAAACACTCAATTCACAGCTCTCCAGTATCGCTGCTTTCCGACTTAAGATGTACTTTGAGGCTTGTGGGATGTTGCTACGTGAATTCGCTCTTTCTAAACTTCAGAGATTGACGGTAAACCAATTCATGCGCTCGTGCTCTCAATATCATCAACATAGTCGCGCAAGTATTGTATTCAGATGGCTAGAGGTGGGGTAATGATCAGGTTTTGTATGAGGTTGTGCAAACAATAATGCAATGATGAGCTGCTAAAGTATATCCAAAACAATGCAGTAGAATAAAAGGCGGAAACAAAGCATTGACAGAACGAACATACAAGAGCCGCGTCGTGGTGAATGAAGGGACGACCTCGGGATGCCCTTTGTCTAACGGACGCGCTTATCTAGCTCATCACGGGAACACGCGTCCACTAGGCCCAACATGGGTACACCTTGATCTCGTCTCGAGTTACTTGAAGCGCAACATGTCTGTATTATATACATGGAGCCTCGACAAGGTTGTTTAATATTACCTCGAGGCGAAAAAGATATAGTTGTACCTTGCATATCGATCAACTTTTCTGTAAGCAGTAAGCTTGGTGCCAAATAGCATTGACGTCATGATCCTTCTCCGAGGTCCGCCCCTCTTCGCAGAGACGCACATGACCCTCATAACTCCCAGGTGAGCAGAAATACGACAAATTTTTTGTTGTAGGTAGGACGTGTAAGGCGACATCATCGCCTACCGGTAGAGGCAGCCAAACAGTGCACAGGTAGTGTGCCGCGCGTTCCAGGCATTCCTCTTACGTATGCTAACAGAAGAAAGTTCCTACATTAGCAATGCCAAACCAGCGAGAAAATGTATTGGACCCTCGCTCAGAGGCGGCCAAGAAGAAAGACCTGATCGCGCGCGGCGATTACACGCCCACACCAGCCGGCAAAACAACATTTTTTCTAATTCGTGCCGTGGAACCCTACCTCCAATACTCGATTCTTGCTCATGGCCTCGGAACGTCGCTCCTACATCGTGTAGGGTTGAGGACGCTACCTCCCGGTCTTCCAACACGTACGGGCGTATCTCTCATCGACGGTCTCGGACTTTCACCATACCGATTGGCGTTGTTTGGCATGGCGGTTGGTGCCGCTGTCAAGCAAAATATATGGGTCACGGCATTGTCAGGAGAACCAATGCCAGTCGGCGGCGCCATTGGTGTAGGGGTCTTCAATGGCATGTTCAACAGTTTAGCCAGTTATGCGTTCCTCATGTCGGCGACGTCTGCTTCGACGGAGAGCGATTTTCCACAACCGGCGTTACTCATTGGCGGCTCCATGTACGTTATTGGCATTATGACTGAACTCGTTGCGGAGATCCAACGTAAGCGATTCAAGGCCGATCCCAAGAACAAGGGCAAGGTCTACAGCGGTGGATTGTGGAGCTTTGCTCGCCACATCAACTACGGAGCATACACATTGTGGAGAGCGGGGTACGTACGGAAGCGAACATGTTGAATGCATTGCTTAATGCCTGAGACACGGAATTGTTTTTGCTAACCAAGTGTAGGTACGCCATGGCCGGTGGAGGCTACACATTGGGGGCGCTGGTCGGAGCTTTCTTCGCATGGGATTTCTCAAACCGTGCTATTCCCATTCTAAACGAGTATTGCGAAAAGCGCTATGGGGCCCAGTGGGAAGAGTTTAAGCGGAAGACACCGTACAAGCTGTTACCGTATATTTACTAGGCCAGATACGCATATTGCTGGAGGACTAAATTGGATTTCGGATATACAAGCATCCGACTCCGAAAACATCCGTGAAGCAGAGATTAGATAGGCACGAGAGGAGGATCTTCAAAGTCGGTTCTCGCGCTTTAGCTCATGTACAGGTGATGTTGTGCATGCACAGCAGATCAACAAGCCATTGCACGACATAGATGACCAACGCACAGGAAACCATCAACTTCATACGAAGTTGATCAACCAGCCGTCGATAGCAATCACCGCCCAACCCAGCAATCTCCGACGATTAGTGCGCGAATAACCTGCTCATCTGCCTACAGAGTGCAAGCTCATCTCCCAAAACAGCATCTCACGATAACGATAAGGCGAAATGGAGACAGGCTATCCACTCGTCGTAGCACGATGCAGGTGCAGTTCTCGTCAGCACGGCATCGACGGTGCCCAGCTGTTGTGCCCACGCATGCCGTGGTCAAGGGGCATTACTCGCACACGTCGTCGCTAAGGTTTACCGGTAGAGGACAAAACTGAGTAAGCAGAAGGAAGATGGTGTGCGATCTGACATGCAGGCGCGAGAGATCTGCGGACGTTGTGCGACACGTCTCAAACCGAGCGCTTGGGATCTGTTTGGCTGAGTGAGGCATTTGGTGGCCAGCTGGTGGCCAGCTGGTGTGGGCAAAGACAAGCAAGTAGCGTCTTGGGTTGGGTTGCTTGGTATGGTATTGGCACAACGTGTAGGAGCAGCGACCGCCATGTTCGTATGGGTCATCAAAGGGTCATTGAAGCTGAAATTCGATACGATAGGATAAGGCTTACCGTATGTGCAGCGTCGTATTGGTCATTCGCTTCAGGCCGGAGAAGCATCGAACGCGGGGTCATAAATAGCCGCCGGCACATGGAGCAATGATCTGCCGTATTGTTGTGTAAAAAAACACTCACTCAGCTTTTCAGGGTCCTCTTCGCTCGGCGGGCTTGCGGCGCGATGTTGCTCTGGGATGCGACGCCACAGGTGCATCTCCATTTGGTGCGCAACGTGCGATCTGTGTTGCATCCCCCAAAGACGTTCCAGAAATACATTGCAGCTTGCCTCGTATCTCCACCTAATTCTACTTATATCGATGGTTTGATCGGAAACGCAGGTGATTTATTGATGATCAGGAGGTGGCTGTGGGGGGCAACCACGACCGTGCTAGAAGATTCGGTCATGACCGAGGGGGGGGTGGTGTTTGAGGGTTAAAAAAAACACCCCTCCGCGCGTGGTGTGAGGATGTGGAGGCTCAACAGTTTTGGCTTGGATATCTCTACTTAGCAGCTGAGATCGCGATCTCGAGATAGTTCGGGTGAGGGTGATTTCTTTGGGCGAGTGCGCGGTGCTAGAGAGCGGGGAACGGCTGGTGGTGCATCGACATGCATAGCGACCCCACTAGGACTCTGTCGGCAAAGACAGTGAGAGGCTCAAGCACGCGGTTCGTCACAGCACGTTAGGGAAGGCCGGGAGGCGCTGCGAATGAAACGTGATGATTTGCCTCAGGCTAGTGCTGGGCCTTGATGGCATCCTAGTACAGTACACTAGTAAGTAAGTAAGTACCATAGTAAGGGTATGGCAGGCATGGAACCGGTGTTGATGGTCGTACCACGGTTGGTGTGGTGAGGCGTTTGATGTCACTTGAGGTCATGGCCTCGTATCGACGAGGCCCGGCTTTTGGGGTGACGAGGATGAAACATGGCGGATAGGTCAGTCATCGGGTCATGATGGTCAGATCAGATCAAGTCACAGGTGTTGTTTGCAGTAGCACTCGCAAAGCAAAAGTAGTGTTTGAGTAGGCGGCCGATGCAGCCAAAAGGCGATCATGCGAGTTGGAGCCACGACGTTTGGCCATGAGTCGATGCCATGCCGAGAGCACATGCAGAAAATGGGACGCATGTGGATTTGGCCAAGTTGGCCATGGACATGGGGGCAAGGGTGATTCGGCCGACAGGGCCCAAAGGCAGCATCGTGAGCCGTGGGCGGGCGTGGGTGTTGACGGTTTGGGGAGCCAGGTTGGCTATACTACTCTGTATGTACTATAGTACAACCAGGTGGATTCGGGTCTTTGTGGCGTTATCACAGCGCTGCTATGGCCGTGCAACAAAGCCCTGGAGGGCACTGGGCGCGCGAGAGAGCACGCCACGGCGGAGCAGCAGTCATCGGCCTTTCGTCATTGACGTTTTTTTTTGGGGTGGAGATGTGGTTCCCAAGTGTCGGCTCACACATTTCTAGCGCAATGTCCTGTCGACGGCTGTGACGGACTGTGGCCAAGATACAAGACGCGGCGTCTTCCTCTTTACGGCCGCCTCAGTCAATACCGTCGATATTGTATCGTGCCCATCTGCGCCAGCGCCAACTGCCTTTTTTTGCTTGTCCCGCACAACATCTACCAGCCTAACGACGGCCCACGTTCCTTGGAGCCTCTAGCCTGTGGCTTCTAGCTGTCTGTCCATTCCAGGTCGAGTTACCCTGCACTGTACTGTAAGCTGGTTCCCACGCTGTGCCCATGCGCTACGCTGCTTTGTTGCAAGCATCAGCTGGCGTTGCCGGCCTGCTCAAACAACTGAAATGGCTCGTGTTCGCCATGTGCTGACTGCTTTCTTTAGACTCAGTACCCGTACTCTCCTTGCTGCTGCCACCCAAACCATTTCTCAAACTACCCCGGCCGTCCGTCATCCTCGTTCCCTGTCGCCAAAACACGTCCTCTTTTCCATCTTTCCATTTCTCCCGCGGGGCTCCACAGAACCCCCCCGCCGCCGCCGCCGCCGCCGCCGCTTCGTCCGCCGGCCAAATATCGCCAGCACTGTCAGCATCGTCAATTGATTTGCGATTGCCGCACGTCACCTCACCTCACCTCAGCCGACTGCCGGAAGCAGTGCAAAATCAGCGCATTGGCACTACAGGGCTGCAACAACTTGGACGCAAGCGGGCCGCCAAGCCACCATATCCGCCATAACATCTTCTTCTACATAAACTCCGGCTCCTCTTTGCCGCGTGCTCGACGGCTATCCAGGGTGCTCCTCATTCAACAATAGTTGCTTGTTTCTACCACACAGTTCACCTTGACGTCAGGGCGCCGATCCGTGTTTCACGCCGTCTGCCACTCAAGCGAGGGAGTACGGCTTAGTTAGTCAGGCTGTCAATCAAGCAATCAGTCCCCCTCTCCCAAGATGCAGGCCATCGTCGCGCAACCACCACAACAACCCGCCTACGGGGCTATTCCTCTCCGCCGTAAGCCCGTAGCAAACCCGGGCATCGCTGTGCGGCCCCAGCCTCATCAAGTCTACGACACAATTCACCCAGGCCACTCGCGGACGCGCACCACCAGCTCGGGTGTCTTTCCCACTCAATCGCCCACGACAGCCAGCATGAATTCCCAGTACCCAACCCAGTACCAAACAAGCCTCCGCCGCACGCCCACGTCGTCGACCAGCTCTACCACAGGCACACCCAACCGTTCCAACAGCGGCACCCTCCGCCGCTCCTCATCCACGCGTTCCGGAGGCAACTCGCCCACGTCATACGTTGCCCTGATGCGGAAACAAAAGGCCACCGTCTGGTGTGACCAAGCCCAGTACGAAGACCCACGCATGCTCGCACAGCAACGGCAGGCCAAGATGCGCGCAAACATGGAAGTCGCAGGCGGGCCACACCACATTCCCCCGCGGAGTGCGTCGGGAGGGTCCAGCATGGCCGGCGGCGTGCGATCCAAGATTGGCCGTCACCACGGCCTGCCAAAAGCCTCACTCTACGCACCAGTGACGTATGCTGGATCTGGTGTACCCATGCGCCTGAGTGCCTCGGAAGTCGACGAGGGCGACGATGAAGACGCAGGCTCGGTCAAGAACGGAGGCCAGTACCACCACCGCACAGGCTCAGGCCGCAGCTCCCTGGGCTCCGGACGCCGCATGTCTTACGCGAACCCCGCCGGCCGCATATCTTCCAACAGCACACCACCCCAAAACTCGGACGGCGAGCTCGGCGATCTCAAAGAAGAGCCCACACCTTCCCCAGCTGAATACGACGTCAATGCTCCAAACGACAACAGCTACTTCCACAAGACAAAAACAAATCTCAGCACCGGTAGCGGAAGTAGTGGGGAAAGAAACTTTGGCGATGTGGGTCAGATGCCCGCCCCAGGTATGCTCAAGCCGCCCGTGACAGAAAAGAAGGGCAGTAAAGACGATCTGGTGAGGAGAGGAAGCGTGGACGAGAGAACTATGACCATGGGAACGCGTCTCTTTGTTGCAAATCCTGACCTCAGTGACTAGGCATGAAGCATGGGGAGCCGGGCATGGCTGTTGAGAGGAGCATGGTTACTTTTTTTCTGCGATACCCGAAACAACGATTTTTACTATTACAACCTTAACATGGAGTAACACAACGACGGAGAGCTTTTCCTTGGTTTATGCCCGGGGCACTAGTGCTCTTCGGCGATATCCGTCTCTTTTTCTTTCCTTTTCCCTCAATATCTTCAATTCCTCTCCAGCAACATGAGCGGTTTTTTGTTTGGACATTTGCACACAACTTTCTCTTGCTTTTTATGCAGCGTCCATCTAACGACGATTTCTCTATTGGAAACCACGAGTTTTTGCGCATTTATTTTGGATTAGCTTTATTCCCTTCAACTTGAGAGCACGCGCGCGGGCATGCGATATGCACGCCCTGGTGGCTTCTTGTTCCGCTCTCGTTGAATACACACACACACACACACATGGATTCACTCCGTATAGACTCATTCCCACCTTTACGTGGAATAATCCAATACACAAGCACATTGATCCTACCGAAATCCACACGCTGACTAATCCCCGTCGTCTGATCATCATCTCATCCCCAACAATTGAAGATACTCGGCATCGGATCTTTGCGTGTCCGCTATCTCCGTTATTGTAAACGAGATGTGAACTGTGCGCACGTTGCTCAAAGCAGAAAGGGGGCGGCTATGCAGTGCGCCCTGGGCCGAGAAGATGTCATGGATTTTATTTGTCGCCTGTGGCGGGTGTGCCTGCCAAGCAAGGGCGAAGCTCGGCGCTTGTCGTTGTGGCGAGGAAGTGTTGACGTGAGAGGGGCTGGTGGCCGGGAGCGCCGAGGGAGGGCGAAGAGTGGGGATGGATTCAAGGGGCGATGGAATGGCATCATAGTAGGATCGAGGTTGGCATAGACCTTGGTGCGAGGTTGAGATTTGGGGGTTGTGGATTATCAGGGCCCTTTAAGACGGAAAGCTTCCGCATGCTACTGAATGACATATGTTGGATTGCTGGATATAAAGTTGACTTGTAGAAATTTGAATAGAATTCCATGGGTGTTTTGTCATGGTATATCTTGCCCAGTCGTCACCGCCATCGCGCGTGTTTATAGTTTACGCGTAGCTGCCAAGACCGGCGATTCAGGCACTTCACCGCAACGAAAGTATACAGCTGTTCCACCACGACTTTTTCATGACCATGCAATGAGCCCAGGACGGTAATACGAACCTTGTAAACAAATCGCATACGATGATCCAGGCCAATGGCATAACCAATGGCGTTACGAAGCGCGGCGCAAGCCAGAAGATAATAGATGATGCTGTAGGGGTGGTTAAGACCAAGGACGGACAAGAGAAGACGGACTACTCGCGATGGAGGCTAAAGGACGACCGCGGATGTCAAACATGGCATTACCTGACAAGCGATGAGGAGATGAAGGCATGGCCGCAAAGCACAGCGGACAAGTACTTTTTGGGCCTTGATACGGTATGTTTGCGCCTCGCCCGATTAGGCCCCTTATAGTTATACCTCCCTCCTAAATACTGACATGAGACTGACATGCAACAATAAAGGAACAACCAGATCTCAAGTCCGCAAAGACGCCCCTCGAAGCCGCCGCCAATGGCCTCTCTTTCTTCTCCAAACTGCAATTGCCCCCTGGAAACTGGGGCTGCGAATACGGCGGCCCCATGTTTCTCCTCCCGGGCCTTGTCATCACCTGGTATGTCACTGAGACACCAGTTCCAGCGTCGCATGCGATCGAAATCAAAAACTACCTCTTTGCGCGAGCGCATCCCGAAGATGGGGGGTGGGGGTTACACATTGAGGGGGAGAGTACCGTGTTCGGAACGGCTATGAACTACACTGTGCTCAGGCTGCTAGGCGCGGATGCAGAAGACCCGAGGATGGTCAAGGCACGCAAGACGCTTTGGAAACTGGGTGGTGCGCTGAATGCGCCTCACTGGGCAAAATTCTGGCTGAGCGTGCTGGGTGTGACACATTGGGATGTTGTCAATCCATGTCCGCCTGAGCTGTGGCTGCTCCCAGATTGGGTTCCTATTGCTCCTTGGCGATGGTGGATACATATGCGACAGGTTTTTCTGCCCATGTGTTTTATCTATTCGAGGAAATGGTCGTATCCATTGAACGACTTGACACGCCAGCTACGTGCGGAGCTGTTGATGGAACCGTATGAGACTATCAACTTTGATGCACGTCGGAATACGATCGCTGATACGGACAACTATCATCCGAAGTCTTGGTTCCTCAAGTTTCTGTTTTGGTTCCTGGTCGCTATCTGGATCCCCTATCTTCGACCCAATTGGATGATCAAGCGTGCTGAAGAGCATGTATGGTGGCTCATCCAGGCCGAGGATGAAAATACCGACTATGCGAACCTGGGTCCAGTGAACGGACCCATGAACACTTTATGTGTGTACATCAAAGATGGTCCCAACTGCCACGCCTTCAAGGAGCATCTTAAAACACTCCCAGAGTTCTTGTGGGTCAAGGATGAGGGCATGCTCATGAACGGAACAAACGGTGTACAAACATGGGATACTGCGTTTGTCGCTCAGGCCGTGGAAGCATGCGGTTTCTCCCAAGACGAAAAATGGACACCGATGCTTAAAAAGGTCCTCGAGTTTCTAGAGGACCAGCAGATACTGGAAGAGAGTAGAGACCAACACGCATGCTACCGCCAACAACGCAAAGGCGCCTGGGGTTTCAGTACCCGCAAGCAAAGCTACACAGTCAGCGACTGCACCGCCGAAGCCCTCAAGAGCATCCTCATCCTCCAAAACAGAAACAAGTACCCCTCACTCATCGACGATAGCCGCATGAAACAAGCCATCGACGTCCTCCTCACCATGCAAAATGCCTCTGGCGGCGTCGCCACGTACGAGCCCACACGCGGCAGCGAACTACTCGAACACCTCAACGCCGCCGAAGTCTTTGGCCGCATCATGATTGAATACGACTACCCGGAATGCACAACCGCCGTTGTAACTGCCATACACATGTTCCAAACCCACTTTCCCCACGACCGCGCCCAGGAAATCTCCGCTTTCCGCGACCGGGCCGTAGCCTACATCCGTAGCTCGCAGCGCCCAGACGGGTCCTGGTACGGTAGCTGGGGCATCTGCTTCACCTACGCCGGCATGTTTGCGCTCGAGTCACTGAAATGCTCGGGCGAGCAGTACAGCAATAGCGAGCGTGTGCGTCGCGCGTGCCAGTTTTTCCTTGACCGCCAGATGGAGGATGGCGGGTGGGGTGAGACGTATAAGAGTTGCGAACAGGGTGTTTGGCATCAGCACCCGCGGAGCCAGGTTGTGCAGACTGCGTGGGTGGTTATTGCATTGATTGAGGGCGGGTTTCCTGATAAGGAGCCGTTGCAGAAGGCGGTGAAGCTGATTATGGAGAGACAGCAGCGGAATGGCGAGTGGTTGCAAGAGGCGATTGAGGGCGTGTTTAATAAGTCTTGGTAAGTTTTGATGTGGGGTGTTATGGTTGAGGACATATACTAACGTGGAGAACAGTATGATTTCTTATCCGAACTACAAGTTCATTTTCCCCGTCAAGGCGCTGGGTATGTATGCCAAGGCTTTTGGGAATGATGCGCTGCTTTGAGGTAGGGTGAGGTGCTGAGGAAAGTGGAGACGTAGGAGCTATTGTGAGATGGGCATGATTGTGTGACATATACGACTGGACTACTACATAATACTAATATTTACACAAACCACCCTGATATTTGTGTTATCGAATCATCCGACCCCTATCATCACTTCATCCAACCCAGACACTGATCTAAAATACATCACTTCTTCATGTACACATCTCAACTCCCCCACCGCCCATGCAAATCCCCATTATTACCACTCTCATCTCTCCATCACACAAAAGTATCCACCAGACATGATGGCACTCTCTGCTTATTTTAGCATAGACTACAAGCAGCCGGTTGCTCGGTCCCAACTTCCGGGAGGCCACAGAGGTTTGCTCATCGAGTAAGAAGTAGTTGCATGCTCGTGGTCGGACTCTCACAGCTATCTACCGTTTGAAGCCAGGGAAAGGAGACGGAGCGTAGATTGCTTGTTTCGATACTCCTACTCTCACTGTGGAGTATCGCTTGTTGTGTGGTAGTGTAGTCGGGCATACCACCAACCCTTTATAACTAACCCCGCATGTGGGTGGATGAGACTCTTTTTGAGGCAGATATACTTTATCATGTGATTTGGAGCCGTGTTTGAGGTTTGTTATATGTGAGATGGAGTTGGGGGGATGCTGGTATAGAGTGGTGAGCGGGGGGTTGGGATATCTTCTATCATTGCTCAGTTAGATTGAGTGGCGACCATACTGTATGTGATCTTTCTGTGCTTGCCACATCTCATCTGCAGGTATCACGAGAAACTCCGCATCGCCATGTCTAGAAAAAAAAACCCTATGCACATGTGAACACATCACTTGAGGCAGTGCACAGGCCGCGAGATACGCCGAAACACTCAAGCGGGGGCGTCCCCAAACATCTTTATATTCTCGTAAAAGGAGCGACTTGTACTACCAAAGGAAATAACACCCGTGACGGTAAACCGGAGTGTTGGACCCGGTTTACTGCACCATCTTCCGCTTCCCCCTCACTTCCTTCCACTCTCTTTCCTACATCCGACTCATCAGCCCCTCGATCCCTAACAGAGCTAAGAGGCATGAAGGATACACGGCCGATTACAAAGTAACCCAAGACCTGATAGCCAACGCCTGACACCCAGGAGTCTGACCAGGCGCAATATCGACATGGTTCCCCGAGTTGACAGAAGTGAGCTGCGAGCAAGGGAGGTTGAAGAATCGGACTAAAATCATCCACTGTCAGCATTCATCCCCACAAATCAATCTTCCATCTCCTTCCCTTTCAAACCTACCAGTGGCATTGAAGTTGTTGAAATCAAAAAAGGTGCTGGCGAACGGTCCAACAGTCAGATCTTGACATCCAGCCAGCCCACGCGTTCCAGACTGCAGGAACACAGTGTCTTCCAGCCATTCGGTGTTGCAGCCGCCGTCGCCGAAGAAGCGGGCGTAGACGCGGGGGGCGCCTTCGGGGACTTGCCGTTTTTCTTCGGCGAGGGGGGAGGCGGTTGTTGAGAGGGTGAGGAGGGCGGTAGTGAGGAGGGTGGTGAAGGTGAGGGGCTGCATTTTGGATGTTGGTTTTGGGGAGTTTGCTATTTTGGTGGGGGAGTTGTTGTGATGTTGGAATGGGATGGTGATGGAATGGAAGGGAGAGAAGGGTTCGGTGGGCACCTTTATACATTTCATTCTTGAATTAGGCGTACTGCTCCTGCCATGTTCCTGCCATTACACACGACTTTTCATTACCTAAGTCCCTCAGTCCTCGTTCCCTTTCATTATCCACCAACTCCACCAAGCCCTTCCACCGCCATCACTTACAGTTGGTGGCTTGCACCAAACTGGTCAGCCATCAAATGTCCACATGCCATCTCTCTCTTCTCTCGTCCGCCAATCTCCGCTGAGGTCAGCTCGCATACATTCTAGAAGCCAGCCAAGCATTGATCCCAGAGGTTAGTATCACATAACAAGTTCAGACCATTGGCAGGTGAGCGGCCTTTGTGAAGGAGGCTGCTGGGTCCAACCCAACGCATGATAGAATGACAATGTCAACAGCCACTACTCGCCCGCCATGTGAATATATTTTACCCGTCCTTTGCTCGCCCACGTGTTGTGTATGCGTTTTCCATTTCGTAACATTCCCCCATCCGGTAGTATACCTATCTACGTAAGCTTACTCCAGCACAAGATCTCGTGCCTTGCAGATCGAGAAACAGTCCGATCATGCTTAAAGCACCTGCATCTAGATCTTATCGACACATCACGTGAGCACTAACGCATGCACCCATGTCCCGCCTTCCCGATATTCTACGACTCATTTATTCCACGTGTGCTGATAAATCTGCCAAGGAGTAGGTCTATACGGGAGGTAGGGGGGGTGGGTGTAAGACGCCCACTTCCATGTAACGTTAGTTGGCTTATACTTGGGTTGGGGGCACACAGCCACAGCCACGTATGAGCATGCTGGTTTAGGTGATGTGATTACTGAACGATTCCTAGGTTTCGTGTGTAGTGCGTTGTACTACACCAACGACGTTTAGACCTACCTACTCTCGATCCTAAAATGAACGCCCTGTCCTTCTCGCTCAAGAAATTCACAAGCCACTATCTGATCCATCGCCACCAATGACCCTCCCGCACACAATCCTACCCAACCCCCGCTTCAAGCTTTCAAGCCCTCCTCTCTCACAATAGTTTTTACGTAACCTCTCCCACCTCTCATTTCTCTAATGGTGGTGGCACCCAAACACCATCCCTCACCCAGCTCTTTCTCTTTCCTCTTCTTCTTCTTTCACTCCTCTCGAGCCCCCGCCTACCTAGGGTCCACTTCCTTGGCATGTAAGATTAGCGAAGACAGGGCTATAGTAAAAACAGGTATATGGGCCTTTTCTTAGGCCTTCCAATCGAGTAGAGCTTGATGAATACCTCGGAGGGTATATGATAGGATAATATAGCCTTTCTTCTCACTAGCCTCTTCTATTTGTTCGGTGTATGTATTTCTGCCTAGGTGTGCTGATAGTGAACATTCACTTCCAGCCTCACGTTTTTATAACACATGTCCACATCCATGGACTTTACCGAGTCTGAGTGAACAAAATGTTGTTTGATCATTGTATTTCCACGGTTACACATACAAAAACCCTCATGTCCCGAAGGCGTCTTTGCCTACGTATTCGGCTCTGTCATCCCACAGCCACAAAAGCCCCCTCTCATCATCGGCAATCTTCTCACACCGCCTATGCCTATACTCCATTATACTCGTCTTGTTGGTAATGCATCTGCGCCACCACCGCCTATTCTCCTGTATTGGCGTTAAGCTGCGGCTTACAGAGCCCATGGGAGTATGGTGATTTAAATGGCAAACGAGACTTGCATTCCATGAGAGTGACGTGAGCCCCAAGCAAAATCCTTGCCATCTCATGTCCACGCCAAGTATCCATCCATGCTACCACTCGAACAATTCTGCAAGCCTCCACAAGCCACAGAATCAGAGACAAGACCCCTCTGAGGTCGCCTTCTCGCCACGGCTTACAAAAAGCGCATGCATCTGGACAGCAGAAATTTCGTTGGAAAGCGCATCTAGTGGTACCAGGAGTGGCCATTATCGATAAATGCTGCTTACATAGAGGACAAGATGACAAGTAGGATTGTGCCGTCATTGTGGAAAGTCATCCGTCGTTTGCTGTAAGCTGACGGGTGGCGTTGCTGACCCCCGCGCCGGACTAACTGGGACTCCATCAGCAAGCGTGGATTCGATCCACTTGAGGAGGGGGAATCGGACGTGGACGCGCAGACGGGTCGGTGTAGTTTCCCGTGTCCAGGTTGGTGTTTGTTGGGGGGAGGTGGGTGTGGTTCTGCTGCTAGTCCGAATCTCTAGAAACCAAATCGAAGAACCCAGGATCAGATAGACAAATCCTGTTTTTCCAGTCCAGTCTACAAAATAGCGATCCTAGGCAACGGCTTATTCTTGATGGCTTCAAAAGGAAGCCTCATCATGAGTCCAGCATCCGCGCTCTTCGATCTAGTATGATGTGTTTGAAGATCCTCCGGCATCCTCATAACCATGACCTGTGCAGCTTCCGCGGGAGTAGGAGCACTAGAGATTCTAGAATGTTTCCTCGCGGATTTTAACTCCCGGACTCTTGGTGGTTCTTGGGTAGAGTTTTTGATGTTGGGGTCGTTTCCGAAGGGTTGGTATGGCACTCTGATGTCATTGTTGGGACTGGCGTCGGGGCTGCTGTCGGGACTGAAGCGATCGAGGAAACCTGTTGATGTGCTGCGAGCGAGTTGCAAGTGCTTCGCTGCGCCTGCGCGATCTTTGCTGGGGCTCGTGTCTTGAAGCTGCGGTTTCCAACCCTTGGCCATGCGGCCTGAGTGGTACGGTTGAGGAGCACCAGCAGTAGTGTTTGGCGCACTGACTGTGCGCGAATGCCCAGGCTCTTTGGGACGTAGCGTGCCTGGTATCTCTGTTCCGTTTACAAGAGCAAATGCAATTTCACTAGCAGTTGCCCTTCCTTCCGCATCATTCTCTCCAGAAGACACTTCATCGCGGCTGTCTGAGCGGTTAGACCCACTCGAGCTTGAGGATCCAGGTGGCGTTGCATAGCTAAGGCGTGTGGGGCAGTGAGGGATATCGAGGAGTGCGAATGCAGGCTCCGATGGGACATCGAAGCGCTAGGCAAGTGAGGATACGAGCGCGACACAGGCATTGTTGATGCGGCAGGATGAATGGCACGCCATGTGGAGGGCGCGTATTGCGCCTGTATCGATGGTTGTCCAAAGATTGAGTTTCTGACTGGACCTGCGAGACGAGGGGGTCGCGATAAGGAGCTGGAGGTTCTAGAGTGGAAAGACATGGGCGGCGGGCTGTTACTCAGATGTATCGTAGATGCGTTAGCGCTCGAGGAATTGGATAAGTTGGCACTCTCAATTGAAGTGGACCGCCGTCGGCCCCGGCCACGCTCGTATTTCTCTAAACTTCCAGACACTGGTGGCGAAGTAGTATTCGTCCGGGAAAGAGACGGCGTAGAATCTGAGTTGACAGGCAGTTGATAACCGTGTTTGAACAAATGAGCCTCAAAGGGCCGGCTGACAACAGCAAGCATGCCGAAGAGAGCACATGATGCAGTGCTGGTGTCTTTGTCAGTAACAACTCCTGAGACACTAACGCGTTACTGACAGTGCAACTGCAGCGAAAGCTATGCTAACACGGCTCAGTTGGCAGGTTGTGCCATATTCAAAACTTTGTAGCCCAGGCGCTTTCTGCAAGCAGATAGGCCTCCTTGCGACAAGAATCATGTTCCACCCAGAGGTAAGCAGCCAAAGTGCACATTGTGATGCTGCAATACGAATGGCAAAGTAAAAGGTTCTATCAACGGCTGACGTGATTTGCCTTCGTAGCTCCCATTTCCTCTGCTTGAAAGAGAAGATGGTATGAAGTAGAACACATATAAAAGTCGCCAGAGCCTGAGGTTCTTAGTTTTCGCCGTCTACACTGAAGGGCCTTGCAGACGTACCGACGTCGAGGTCAAGACTACTGGCGCAATGCTCGTGGTATCCGTCAGATCGGATGCGGTCTGAACAATAGAGGCGATGAGACTGATAAGAGCACTCCAAGTGAGAATGTTCAAAAGGACTGTGATGGTAACCAAGTTCACTTTCCGGCGCGGAATCTTTTTGTTTATTTTGAGATTATTGAGCGGCTGTTGAGCTTCGCTGCTGTCGGTGTCTGATCCAGCCATCCAGTGGGAGACAGTGTACGCGCGAGTTAAAGACAGTGCCTATAGCAAAAACATTAAACGAACATTAAAGAGTGTGACTCGGTAGCAAGTGACAAGAAAGCAAAAGTCTGACAGTAATGGCCAGTGCAAGTATGATTTTCGTGAATGTGTTGGAGGAAGCTGGGCATCTCATACAAGACGCGTCTCAGAGCAACGCTACCATCGTGCTCCATAGCTGCAGGGTACATTCCAGAGCCTCTTCAATACATGTTTCTAGTTGTGAAAGCTCTGTGCGACGATGAGACGTCAGGAATGCTGTCCATGAGGGAACCTGTGGGTCCTGATCGGTGTCAACACAAGCCCAACACTCTCGCACTATGCCGACATTGCTCGGTTGCCCCAATATCATTCTGAAAACTATATATCTTGATGACGATACACGGCAGTCCTGATAGCTGGGGAGACTAGTTGTGTGAGGCGTTGTGCCATGGACAATGCTAACTGCACGTGTCGATGGATTACCCCGGAGCCGCAGATTGCCCGAGTCGGGATAGCGCCGGCAACGTGAACCACGCTACAGGAACGGGATCAGGCAGGGGTTGCGACAGCGACTCCGTCATACGTATACCATTGCGAATATAGTAACGAACGGTTCCAGAAGCTTCAGACCCAATGAGATGTAATCATGAAGCCGATGGCCCTAGAATGTGAGGCAGCCTTCTGATGGTGAGGTAATTGGCGCCAAGCTGGGGTATATGCTCCGGCATTGAGGGCTCGGCACCTGCATACAAGGGCAAGCATGTGCCCGGCCGGGTCTAAGGTTTTGAGATGCAATGGTTGCGCGTTCAGAGGATGAGAAGTAGGACGAGGAGCAGGATTAAGACGAAGATCAGAACACCGATGCAGCAACTGGACCATGAGTCTGCAGTGGAAACAATCAGCAGGGTATATGATACGTGTTTCAGCTGACGCACCTTCGTTCTGCTTGATGACCCAGCCGACCTTCTTGAGCCCCGTTTGGAGCTTTCCGCCGACCCGGTCTGCCACGGTATCTACGTCGTTGAGCAGTTCACCTTGTTCTTCGAGCTCGCGGCCCATGTCGTCGGCCTGCTGTCGCAGGTTGCCGACGGTACGAAAGACACCATCCAGAGCCTCGTCCTGTTCGTGCATCAGCTCCATCTGTCGCTCTTGCTCGAATGCCGCGTAGGTGTCCTCTTCCTCGAAAGAGTCTGGATCGGGCAGCATGTCCCCATTCGCAGCGCTCTTGCCCTTGTTCTTCGCGTGCTCGACTGTCTGCTGCAGCTCCTCGCGCATATTCTCAATCTCATGGCCAACCTCCTTGACCAGCCTTCTCCGTCGCTCGACCTCGTCAATCTCCAAGCCAAAGCGGTAGGGGTCATGTTCGACTGCCTTGACGCTTTCTACAAGGTCTTCAAGGTCCTGACTGAGGTCTTGGAGCGTTTGTTCTAGCTCGCCACGGGCTTCTCGGAGTTCGGGGCTGTTGGCTGAAGAGGCTGAGGAACGTATACGTAGATATGACTTGAACAGGGGTCGCGCAGTGTTGAGGGCAGACAAGACGTCTCTACAAGGAGTTAATGAAGCTGCCTGGACTGATAAGGAGCAAGTCCTCTTACGCTTGTACCTGGAGGAATGGATCCTCATCATTTTGCCCTGACATCATCGTGAACTACGCGACACCGAATTTACTATTACTTCTAGTTGGGAGGAAAAGGAGCGTGTTGAAGCGTGAGAAGATGTTATGTCCTGGTCGATTGTCCAACTGCTCGCTACCGTATGACGCGCCCCCAACACCGAGGCTCGGCACGGACCCACCTTCCCAAGAAAATTGACCATGACGAGTCACGAACACCACCATGTCTACCTGATGGCGCAACAATCCTTCCGAAACTACATACGGAGAAAACCCACCTGGTGTGAAAGAGGAACAAGAGGATTTGGATGAAACAATGGGTCCGGATGCGCCCTTACCCCTCCCTCCGGATTTCACAGATACCGATGAATACGTCGAGTCATTGCTGAACCTTTCAACTTCATCATGGCTTCTTCAGACACTCTGTGGCGGTGTCCACATCCTCGACTTTTACACTAGATCACCTGATCTCTACTCGCATATCCTACCTAAGTCATGGAGAGAATGGTTCAAGACGAGGGATATCATGGAGATCCTGGACCTATTGATGAGAGAAGACCTCACTCCATTTGACAATGGCAGTGAGGTATGGCGGGACGGCCCTGCACCACCAGAGGAGCTGCTACAGTACATCAAAACTGTGCGAAAGCATCTGCTAGCGCGCGACTTTCCTCCTCCAAACTCAACTATTGAGCCCCAGAAGACTGCACTACCACGTCATATTGCCATGGGAATGAAGGTCAAGAAAGTGCACGAAGTTGACAACTTTGCGCGCTACATTGACAGGCTCACGTCCGAAATAGCAGAGTCTAAAAGGAAACCAATTACCCATCTTGTGGATTTCGGTTCAGGCCAGAACTATCTTGGACGTGCGCTTGCTGCTTCTCCCTACTCCAAGCATATCGTCGCTGTAGAAAGCAAGCAACATAATATTGATGGAGCGAAGAATATGGATATTTTAGCCAAGCTGGTTGCAAAGCCGATTGTGATGAGGAACAAGAAGGAGTATCGCGCCAAGCTCGGGAAATTGAAGAAAGTCAACAAGACTGATGGCCCGACTTCAATTAAGGGAGACACTGAGACAAATGGCGAAATTCAGGCACTGTCAGGTTCGACCAAAACTCATCCAGTAGCTGCTCCAACGCCTCAGAATGGCGTGAGGTGTGACGACGACGGTTGTACACTTCAACCACCACAAGCGTCTTCGAATGACAAGGAGACTGCTGACGCGGGTCAAGCAACAAAGACTTCTACTCTCCAGATATATAACGATGGTAACGGGAGTGTCCAATATGTCGAGCACATGATCAAAGGGGGCGACCTCACACCAGTTATTGACCAGGTGCTTGACAGCTCAAATGTGCCAGAGGAAGTCGTATCTTCAGGCGAAGCTGTGGTCGCGGAAGCTACCGACTTGAAGGCCATTCCCAAGCCCAAAGATGTGAATGCAATGGTCATCTCTCTTCATTCCTGTGGAAATCTTGTCCACTACGGACTGCGTTCGATGCTACTAAATCCCCACATCTCCGCCGTAGCAATGGTAGGCTGTTGTTACAACCTCGTCACCGAGCGTCTTGGTCCGCCAACATACAAGCTACCCATGCTTCGACCGAATCATCCCCGACTAGAGTCTACATCAAAAGCCTTTGATCCTAACGGCTTCCCAATGTCCGAGAAGCTCGCAAACTACCCTCTACCACATACACCCCTCGAACACTCGGAAGGCGGAGAGGAGGCGGAAAAACCCAAAGGTGTGCGTCTCAACATCACAGCGCGAATGATGGCAGTCCAAGCACCTTTCAATTGGGGTGCTTCTGACTCGGAACTCTTCTTCACGCGCCATTTCTACCGCGCCCTGCTCCAACGTATCTTTCTCGATCGCGGCGTCGTTTCCGCCCCTCTCGACGAGCAAGGTCTCACCGGCAGCGCCGTTTCTGCAAATGGCCATACCTCACAAGTAAACTGGACACCGCCCAGTGGACTCGGTCCTGGTCTTTCCTCTGACGGCACTACTACACCGCTCACGATTGGCACACTGCGCAAGTTCGCCTACAGCGATTTCGTCTCGTACGTACGCGCCGCGCTGGCCAAACTTACGGCCGAGAACTCATTCTGCGAGGTCGACCCCGCTTTCATCAAAGAAAAGATGGATGGCCTGACAGATGAGGATATCAAAGACTACGAAGTCAGGTTCACCGAGAGAAAGAAGGAACTGAGTGTCATGTGGAGTTTAATGGCATTTAGCGCGGGCGTGGTCGAAGCCGTCGTAGTCACGGACCGATATCTGTGGCTCAAAGAGCAAGATGAAGTCGAGCATGCATGGGTGGAACCTGTATTCGAGTACAAATATAGTCCGCGAAACCTCGTCGTCGTAGGCATCAAGAAGTAGGCAACCAGCTACACACGACGCCATGTACCATCTTGCGCCTTGCACATGTAGATCTCGGAGCATGTGCGGTGTGTGGTGTTTAGTAGAAAGTTAATGCACAAGCTTCAACAAGTACAACATGAAGAAGCATACGTCACAAGGCCATTCATCCATCGTGGCCCGCACCGCTAACTACGATAACTCGGCACTTTTAACCCCACAATATACATTCGGCGTACAGCCGCGGCTAGGTAACGGTTCCAGCAAGTTCTAGCTGAGAAACAAAGGCTGTGCACAAAGCTTTACTATTGAGGCGTCCAGCTAGTTTCTTTGACGGTGCCGTTATATGCGCATTCAAGGCTTGGCAAGGCTGTTACAACCTGCACATGACGAGAAAGTGTTTCGCCGCATACCAATGTCATTGTGAGGGAAAAGAAATTGCGAATGGCAATCCTTTACGACGGAAGTTTGGAAAAACAGATTCATGCAAAGTTTCAGACGAGAAGCATGGTTTCCTGAATCGAAATGCATTGGTGATGCGATCAGGCACGCCATACGATTCATGTCTTTCAGCCGCTTCCCTCTCCCACCCCACTCCGCTTAACCGTAGTGGCGTCGCGAAGTTAGGCTGAATAGGAAAAGATCAACACTTCCCACCCCAGCTTCATCCATCTCATTCGTACAACCGGAGAGGCACGAGGCGGGTGCGCCAGGGCTTAAGATGCCAAGCCTCCAAATAAAGTCGTGGCAGACGTACAGGCGCCTTTTAGGCGGCAGCGCCTATGGGGTGGGGGGTGTTCTAAAGGATGTGACGGCTGTGATGGCTGTGCAGAGGGGCGTTGGTTTAAAGATGGCTGTGGTGCAGCGGGATATAGGGAACCAGAACAGGATTTGGCACACCTGAACATCAAGATGAAGGCCTTCACAGCGTTTTCAGCGCTCCTAGGAGTCACTACAGCACAGATAAACTCGGCAGCTACCGAAACTTCAATACCGTCACTCAATCTGGAGCCAACACCAGCACCGACACCAACAGCAGACGATACCGACATCAAACCCAGCACGATTGCTACGGTATCAGGACCGATAAAAACCAGCGAAGCATGTGGAGACATCGCAGCCTATGTCGTGGATACAACAGAAAGGTTCCCAGCTGTAGATGCTGAACTCGCATACGCATGCTTAAAGTCCCTACCATTCAACTCGGAAGATGCATCAACTACCCTCGATGAAATCAAGAAGATGGCTCAGTTCCAATCCACGCTGAGCTATCTCAAGGACCCGCCGAAGGGTTGGCCAAACGAGCCTGTGGACATCATGGCCGGTCTGGAAGATATCAGGGTGAAAGTCGAAAGCCGAACGTACACAAACGAGTATGACTTTGAAACAGACATTGCGGCGTTGTTTGTCAAAGCACATGATGGGCATCTGGCTTGGAACGGCATGGTATATTCCGCAGCTTTCATGTGGCGAAGAAGCAGTGACTTTGCGTTGATCTCGGCATCAAAGGATGGCAGCGAGATACCTCGGATCTGGGCGATGCAAGACTTCAACGGCACCACTTCTTACGAGCCCTCACCCGTTATCAAGGTAGACGGAAGAGATGTTATTGAGTTTATGAATGATGAGGCCAACTTGAACGCATATCACGACCCGGATACCCGCTTCAATGCCATGTTCTTCATGCAGCCAGCAGAGAATTTTGGGTACTTTACTAGCCCAAGGTTTTATCCTGGTGCGAGTACAAACGTCACGTATGAGAACGGGACGATCAATACATACAGGAATGGCGCCATTGTTTTGCAGCCAGATACCTGGAGTGGCATTAACAGTGCTGAGACTTTCTACGAGACGTACGTCCTTGCCAATTCCACCACCAGCTCTCTTGGAGCGAAGAAGAGGGATGTCAATGCTCCACCACTTCACCTCGAGAACCCGCGTGACTATGAGCTCAGCGGCGCACTTGGACAGGATCATGGTTCCGTACCGATCTTATACCCCGACCCCGTTGTTGTACATTCGGCAGATGAAGTACCTTTAGCCGGCTACTTCATCGACACGAGCGTCGGCAAGATTGGCGTCCTAGTCATCCAAACATTCCTCACAGAAGACGCATCCGGCACCCGAGAGTTCCAACGCGTAATCCAAGAATACATTTCCCAAGCCCAAGCCCGCGGCGTAGAAAAGCACATCATCGACGTCCGCACCAACGGCGGTGGAAAAGTCCTATCGGGATACGACGCATACCTCCAATTCTTCCCCTCGCAAGTCCCGCAAACGCAATCCCGCTACCGCGGCCACCGCGCCAGCGAAATCTTCGGCGAAAACATATCCAGCTTCGAAACCCTCAGCCTAACCAACGGCATCCTCTTTACCAGCGTCTTCAGCAACGACGCCTACCTCTCCTCTACCCTCGAACCCTTCAAAGACTGGAAAGCAATGTACCCACCCAAACGCTTCAAAAACGACAACTTCACATCGCTCCTGAAATTCAACCTCTCAGACCCCTTGATCACAAGCGATCCCCAACTAGGTGTCGGCATCACAATCACAGGCTACAACGAGCGTAGCAACTTTACCCAGGACCCGTTCCGCGCTGAAGATCTTGTTCTGCTCACCGACGGCATCTGCGCTTCTACATGCTCCATTTTCACTGAACTCATGACGCAGCAGTCGGGCGTCCGCACACTCGCTGTAGGCGGTCGCCCCCAACTCGGTCCCATGGTCGCCGTCGGTGGCACAAAAGGAACACTAGTCCTCCCCGACCTTCTCATGCACGCTTTATCAACCTACATAACGCTCGCTTTTGCCGATTCCGTAGGTGAAGCCAGCGCCTGGCGTGACGTACTGCCGTTCCCCGCGCCCATTGCGTCGCTCGAAGCCAGCGTAAACTTCCAGGATAACATCCGCAAGGGCATGGAGAGCGCGGGCGTGCCGACGCAGTTTCTAAATGATACGGCTAGTGCGCGGATTTGGTATCAGCCAGGGGATTTCTTTAATGTTACAGGGCTTTGGGAGAGGGTTGCGGGGGTCGCGTGGGGGAAGGATGGCGGGCTTGATGACGGTGCTGTTGTGAGGGGGAGTATGACGGGGAGGGAGCAGCAGACGGGAGGGGGGAAGCGAATCCGGAGGACAAGGGGGATGGCGGTGGGGATGAGGAAGATGCGGCTGTGGGGTTAAGGGCCGGGTGGGTGTGGACTGTTGTTTGTGCGGGGGTTGTGGCGGTTAGTTTAGTGTGGTAGGTGGATGTGTATTGTTGGCATCTTGTGTTTTGCCTTCTCATATGAATGATATAACGACTATGTTTATACATTTAACGCTTCTGACATGATGTCGATGGACTGATCATTTCTCCATGTCTAATAGCTATACTAGATGAACCTTCCGTATCGTTCTGGTGACTAAAGATCCTTCCCTTCCTGTGTTCGTTTTTGTTCAAGGAGCTCTGATTGAGGCTGCAAGAGGGCAGGATATGGATAGCCTACATGCTCAATTCTGAGATTAGCCTGCGATGCATCAGACGCGGGATCAGTACCCAGGCCAAAGACTTCATTTTGTATACCGATCAACCCCTCTAGGTCCTGTAATTTCATTAGTACATTGTCTCTCCCTGTCTTATTGTGGTGGAGTCCCATCCGAGTCAGTTGTCTTATGCTTACATAATGCGTAGATGAGGGTTAACTATGAGACTGAGACTCGTGTTTCGGCTGCATGGGCCGGCCCTTGTTAAGCTTCCAGAAGCCGCGGGTCCATGCACATTCACCACCGAGCGCGTTGTACCTGGGCCGCCCACGACATTTGTCTTTGCGCCTTTTGTCTTTGTCTTTTTGTCGGCGACGAATTAACAAACGAGCCCCCAATCTCCCTCCGAATATGCGATAAACTATCCCCGAGCTGCTCATCCATGCCGCCGCCCATTGAGCACCCCCGACCTGCGCCGCCATCATGTCGACAACCAATTCCCCACGGCGGTCGAGTGAGAGTTTTGAGTTTCTATCGCCAAATCCACCCCAGGCTGGATTCCAGTTCCCCCCGCAGCATGAATGGGCAGGCCGGTCAGCGTCTACGGGTGGGCGCTACAAGCCGCGACGTGGCTCTACGGCCTCTTCAATCCACTCGGTCGGTGGTTCGCTTGATAGTGGCTTCAAGAACAGCATGGGCGCGGTGAGGGAGCAGAGTAACAATGGTGGGCAAACAACAGAATATATGGGCATCTATCGAAGGACGGCTAACTCTGGCTCAAGCTATCTCTACGCTGCTCACGCCGCCCATTATGCGGACGGGATTGGTCCCGCATACAACTGCCACGGCCACGTCTGGACATCGACCGCCATCCACTAAAGATATCCCTCCCGTAACCCTGACAAACGTACCCCACATCGAACCCTCCGCCTTCAATCCATACCTCTCGCAAGTCGGCAATCTGTACGAGGCATTCCAACGGGCAAAGGCTGAGGCTGAGGCCGAATCGACGCAGCCAGTAAGGCGAGGGTCAAAGAAACAGGATCGCTCCGAATCTCTGGAACGCACCCTACATAGAAGCTCATCACCAAGGCAAACTTCAAGGAGGGAGTACCGCTCAGAGTCTCTCGAGCGTAGCTTACACACAGGCTCGCCGGCCGGCACCCCAAATCTTGGCGGAAGGTCCTTTTCTCCCCATGGCAGCCCGAAGCTGAAGCGCCGAACGAGCGGATCGAAGCGTACCGTTCCCACAGTTACCCCCCTTTCTACGATACCCAATATTTACTTTGACGAAAACTTCCACCTTGAAAACCCCCGAACATTTGACGTTGTGAGCGAGCGATCCGAGGTGGTCAGGCCGGTGCGGAATTCAAGCACCGACGATTATGGCGCGAATGCCTCGCTGAACGCTCCACAACAGCCAGGGAGGAAGGCGCTGGCGACAAATGCGATACTGCAGGAGAAGCTATCATGGTACATGGACACGGTCGAGGTGCATCTGATATCGGCTATATCTACGGCATCGTCGTCCTTCTTTGCCGCGCTTGGCTCACTGCGCGACCTCCAAACAGAAGCAGCCGACTCGGTGGCACGAATAAAAGGTCTCCGGGAAGACTTGAAGAAGCTGGACGAGCAAATGGCCATAGGAGGCCTGAAGGTTGTCGAGATGAAGAGACGGAGAGAAAACCTGAGAAGACTGACTGACTCGGTCGACCAGCTGCAAGCTGTGCTGTTTGGATTGTCACGCTGTGACCAGGCCGTCGTCGATGGCAACCTGGAGAGTGCCATGACTCGGATAGAAATGATAGAAAGACTCATAACTGGGGCGTTGGACACCAAAGACACACAAGCTACTGCCTGGCTAGAGTCGCGTCTACCCCTACAATTGATCGATTTGCGCCATGTGCGAGCACTCGACGGCGTTTTCGACGCCGTTACTGAACTGAAGTTCCGCGTAGGACGAGGATTTGAGGCCCACTTTGTCGACACCCTGCTCACTGATTTGCGTGAGCACGTCAAGCGAGTTCCGACTCATGACACACTGGAGCGATGGGTCATCGCTTCACAAAAAGCACGTGGAAACAGCCAGAAGGTCCAAATAGCTTTACCCGCCTACATGACGACAGACGAAAAGCTGCGTGCAGACCTCCGAGCTAGCTTGTATGGTCTCAGCGGGGCGCAATTTACAAATCAAGCGAGCACAACCTTTAGGGAGTCGATAGTCAGAGAGATGAAACTTCTCATTCGCAAACACTTGCCAAGTTCGTCGGATGATGACGCTGGATCCATGGCCTCGGTGTCTACAAGAGGTGGTCGGGGATCGAGCCAGGCGGATAAGAACTCAATCCTGGCAAGGAATCTGCGTGCAATGGATCCTGCAGACGCGGAAGCCTTCTTCGCAAACATCTTCACCAATATCGGCGAAGCCCTGCGGCGACTCAGTATATTGATCAAGGTGCTGCTTGATGTAACGAGCGGCGTCGCCACACCTCCATCTGCGGGTGGGCTGCGGTCCCCTCTTAGAAGTCCGTACGGGAACAATATGGATGAATACATCACCAACGGCCCACCACCCCCAAGTGCGAGCGATCTGCAAATGGAGCTCATGCAAGCTCTCGACATGTCAAGCCTTTTGGGTCAGGCTGTAGATGCGGCCCAGACGCAAATCACAAAGCTTCTGAAAGTGCGTTCCGAAGCTACGACTAATCTCCCATTGGATCGCTTCCTAAGATACTTCAACATGTGCAGGCTTTTTGCCGACGAATGTGAGGCAGTCTCAGGCCGTTCTGGTGCGGCGTTGAAGGCTGTTGTAAACACCCACATTAACGACTTTGTGAGCAAATTTGGAGATTTCGAGAAGCAAGAGCTTGCAAAAGCAATGGATGCGGACAGGTGGGAGCCCAAGGACTTTGACGCAGATGACACTGAAGTCTTGGCACGTCTGTTGAGGGGCATGGAGAGCGATCCACCAAGCTGGGCAGAGACTGGTGACGTCCTTCGGAAAATTGAGGAGCCAACTACAAATGGTACATCAGCACCAACAAACGGCAATGCGGAAGAGAAACCAAAGGAAAAGGGAAAAACGACTGTACCTGCTATCGTAGACGAGGAAAAGTATACGATATCACAGTCTTCAACAACCGTCCTTCGCGGTATCGAACGCTTCGAAATTTTGGTTTCTTCCATGCCGAGCATGACATCGGAAGTTTCCACCTCACTTTGTGAATACATCAAGCTTTTCAACTCACGACTATGCCAGTTGATTCTCGGCGCTGGTGCCATGCATTCAGCCGGTCTAAAGAACATCAACACCAAGCACCTCGCCATCGCCTCACAGACCTTGTCTTTGATTATCGCCATTTTACCTTATATCCGCGAATGCTTCCGCCGACGCGCCGCTTCCGCCGCCAACAAATCTTCGCTCAGCGAATTCGACAATGTCAAACGGCTGCTCCATGACCAGCAAAACCAGATCCACGAGAAGTTGACTGATATTCTGTCTGGAAGAGCGACAGTACATATGCGTAGTCTCAAGAAGGTGGAATGGGACAACGACGCTGAAATCAACAAGGAAGTCAGCCCCAGCATGGAGAGTCTGACCAAGGACACAGTCACCATGCACAAGGTTATCAACAAGTATCTTAGCGATATTCAGGTCAGAATGATCATGGGCCCTGTTTTTGAGAGCTACAGAGAACAAGTCGGCAAAGTGATCAAAGAAGCAGCGGTCAAGACCCCCGGTGGGAAAGCTCGGTATGCCGTGTCACAGTGCTAAGAGAAAAGTATATATACTAACATACGAATAGATTACTTCGTGAAGCCAAGCTCTTTGACGCAAAACTCGGCCCTATCGACGGCGCTGGAAACGTCGGTTCTCACCTCATCGGCCTGGTTGTCAGCAAAACCGTGTCAGAGCCAAAGTCTGAACCGAAGCCGGAACCAAAACCGGAAGTTCAAGCAGAGAAGAGCGAGAAAACGAACGGCACAGCCGGTGCAGAGGCGGATACGGTTAATGGCAAGGTGGCGTAAGCCGTACACTATCAGGTGGTGTTTTGCTGAGCATAGGGGCCCGCTTGTCTGGGTATGGGACGGGGTTACACTGGTCTAAAGGGAAACGATGATACCACGTTATGACTTTTCATGGGCTACACCCACAACCATCGCTTTGTATGACCAAGGATAGCGACGGCGTTGCGTTGGTTGGAACAATGGAGGGAGGCTTGAGATGAAAGAGGATGGAAGGGAATACCATGGGCTTATAGACGGCGCAGAGCTGGAGAGTAGCGGATTGTTTAATGTATATGCATGTAAAGCGATGTATGAGTTTTATCACAAGTGTTGTTGATATTAGTGGAAGTGACGTTCAGGAGCAATGAGTGGTTTGGGGCACGAGATGTAAGCTCATGGACGGCTTTTTCTTCTCCCCTGTTTTCTCTCAGCTTGTCTGACAACATGTATTCCACACAGTCGCTTCCTATCGTCTCACTGAAAGAGCTTGCTGCCTCTTCTCAACATCCATCACCTCCTCCCGCCTTCAGAAGTAACACCCAAATCTAGCAACAACGTTATACCTACACTCTTACCGTACCTTACCCTACCCAATCCAGCCCAGCGTTATGCAATCTTCACCCCACCCCTTCCCAATATCTACCACCTCCTCCCACCTTTGGAAGTACCCCTCTGAACCTAGCAACAGCGTCCTTCGCACAACCCCGACCTCGCCCCTTCTCACCATCCAAAGTCAAGGAAAGAACAAAAGCGGCAACTACCAACTTTCCCCACAGCAAAGGCAACCGATACCGGCATGGCCACTAGTACATAAATATAACATCTGCAGTAAACTTCTTCTCTTCCTCAACCATCACTCCACCACCACTCTTCTGCCACGAGCCATCAAGATACTTATCCAACCACTTCCGAAAACATCAATACGAGCAACAAAGTCAACTACCAAACATGAATCTTCTCGTCTTCTTTCTCGGTCTCGTGGCTAAACACACGGCGGACATAGATACACTGGATACCGCGGCTATTACTACATCTACGTCGTCCGCAACTGAACCTCCCCTACTCATTGACCTCATCTCCGACTTACTCGCTACACCTACACCTTCAACCACAGTAACGATAACCCTCGACACGACAGACATAGATACGCTGGATACTGCGACTATTACTACATCTACATCGTCCGCAAGTGATCCTCACCCACTCATCGACTTCATCTCCGACTTACTCGCTACACCTACACCTTCAGTCACAGTAACGATAACCCTCGACACGACTACTGGTGCACCTACAACGCTCTCCACTAGCACTCTCCCCATGAGCACCTATGCCTTCAAACGATTTTCCAACCCTACGACTAGTTTCATAATAACAACGATAACGATAACCCGAAACGACACTACTAGTATACCTACAACTAGGATTTGATTGATGGTTGGGGTGCGAGGAGTTATCTGTGTGTTGAGGATTCGTGGAGGGGATGAGAGAGTTGTAGTGAATTGGTTGGCGCTGTATGATCGTTTAGAGGGGGGATGAGTATTCTTTATCGCGACTGCTTGTTTTCTTTTTAATGTTGTTACTTTCCCTGTTTTACCTTTGGCTTTTGTAATGGACATCATCGATGATCATAAGTGCATGAATACATGGTGTTGAAGTTCTCTGCTCGAAGATGATGGTGATGATGGTTGATAACAATTCAGGTTCAGTAGAAGGGGGCTGCATAGTCAGGGCCAGAGTTTTATTACTATTACCCACTATCCCATTTTCTTCTCATCTCCGCATACATGGCTACGACCTCGGCGCCCTCCCATTATAATCCACCCCAGCCTTCGCCGTATAGTTTGCAAAACAATCATGTTCGAAATCAATCTCTGCACTTCTTTTCTTTAGCACGTCTACCACATTATCAAACGAGCATAGCCCATTCGCATCAGCTGGACAGCCAGGGTATGATTCATCAATCGGCAGCACAGCATCGTTCCTACAGCTCATGTTAGTTCTTCTGTTGAAAGTAAAAAAGAAATCCCACTGGACCACTTACACAATGAACCTAATCTGCTTCGTCGGCACCATGGCCCTACACTCCATCACCTGCGTCGTAAAATGCGTCGCAAACGGCACCACTTTACTCGCCACAAACGCGCTCCTGCCCTCATTCCCCTTTGCACTCAACGGCCCGCCCTTGAACAGTGCGGTGAGGTTAAATGCCGTCAGCGTATCCAGCACCACAACCTCATGCGTAGCATCCGCATAAATACTCTGATCGAGTGGGAAGTATGTGCTAGAATTATCAAACGTCTCGTTCAGCGCAGAGTTGGGCTGGGGATACGTCTGCGTAAAGCGCGCGATGAATTCATCCAGGAAGCCTTTTCCTTGGGCGGCGGCGACGGGGCTGCCGAAGCCGTTGTTGTAGTAGAAGGAGAGGTCATAGTAGTACTCGTAGTTTAGGAAATCTTGCTCCGAGAAGAGGGTGCAGAAGGGGGAGTAGCCCACAGCGTGGGTTTCGTAGGAACACAGTTGCAGCATGGCGATTGCGTCAGTCGAGGTGAGGTTTATGCCTACGGCTTGGGATTGGAGACGGGCGAGTGTGGCGTTGAAGGCAGAGTGGGCAAAGTCGGAGGCGATCTTGCTACCGATGCTGCCGCGGGAGGCGATGTTGGAGTTGTTGCAGATTTCGTAGGGGGCGCCAGAGTTGTTGACGCCGAGAGTTTCGACGAGGAGCTCGATGCTAACTTGGGACATGTATTCTGGGACACTGTGAGGTGTGTTAGCCATATCAATACTTACAACATTAAAGGCCCTAGTATCCGAGATAGAGAGCTGTCACATACCCAAAGAACCCAGCAGCAAAGTTCTCCGCCGTATGAACCATGCGATCCTGACTCTGTGTCCTAAAAACTGGAATCTTCCCACTCTCAGTAAAGTTGTTAAGCAAATGCCCATACAGCTGCCTGTATGCAACGCCCAACATGAAGTTTTCACTGCGTCCAGACGGCGTAAGTAACTCAGCACCAAGCTTATACTTCCAATTAGCCAGCCACTCCAACTCCCCAGAAAAAGCCAGCCCAGTCTTGGTTGCATTTACAATCTTCTGCGCAAACTTGGCTGGCGCTGCGTCACTGGTAGGATACCTAGCTCCATGGCGATACAAAAGGTGCATCTGCGTGATCTCGCAGTCATCCGGAATCAAAGGGCTAGCATCTGGGAGTCCGTAGTCTGCGCTGCGGACAGAGTACCCTGGACTTAGATTGCCCCAGTACTTTGTAATGTCAAAGTTTGGAGACTGCGAACCGCTGCCATGTGGCTGGGGTAGGATCAGTGGGAACGACGACGCGGAGCCATCGTTATACGGGTACGCAGGCGCAGTTTGAATGGCAAAAGGTTCAGCTCCTGTAGGTGTCGCTGGAACGTATATCGTCAATAACCCATGTTCGATTGATGTTTGCGGTGTTTACTTACGTCCTGGAAACCCAACCACAGACTCTGGAGGAAAGAGTGATGAGTTTACCGCGGCTACACCACAAACATCGTCAGTCTTGTTTTTTTCTTCTTCCTTTACAGCAACATGAAATAGCGTGATGAAAACTTACTACTAGCAGGAGGATACACATCCGCGGTATTCGCTCCCGCGTCCGTCGCCGCAGGCACCGCCGTCGTCGTAGGCGCCGCGCCAACACCAGCAAGAAGCGCAACAAACGCAGCTCCTCGCACCGCAACGGTAGTCCTCTTAGCAAACATCTTCATCTTCACGACTGGAACTCGATCCCTTCAAACAGCGTAAAACACAAACAAAGATACACCCAGTAAGAAGAAGGCTAAGCTTTTCACCAAGCCTTTGCCAATGCCCGGGGCAGTCTCAAACCCCCACAGCAGCAGCAGCAGCAGGCCCCCCCAATTTATATACCCCTAAAGACTAACCCGCCAACCAACTACCAAAAACTAAACAAACTCCCGTCAGCGCTGCGGAAAAGCGATCATCGTAAGCCGGCCAATCAAACCCGGGAAGACGCACATGCACACCCGTCCCGGAGAGAAACCGGAGCATGGCGGCAAACGGCACGGCAGGACTAACTCAGTAGGTAATGTGAACGGGATGCTGCCCTGTGTAAGCGAGCGGTGACGTTGAGGACTTTTTTTGGGGGGTTGTTACCGCGGGTCTTGATTCGGCGTGCTACTAACCACTGCACGTGGGACTGGGAATGGGGGTGCGAGTACCTAGGTATTACATGTAGCGATTAGTTGAATGGCAGAGCGCGGATACCGGGAATAGTGTCGAATCTGTTGAACAAGGAATTGTTGAGGTAAATCAGCAGATGTTGGGAATTAACATGCGTTACAGCCTCGGGTCCGTGGTGGCGGGATGAGGGGGGAAACGTGGGGGGAAGGAGTAAGATGGATGGATGGAGGTAGGGATAGTATTTTGAACCAAACATTACAGACTCGACGGACAACTCCAAACATCACACAGATCATGAGAATATTGAACAAGTTGGCAATGAATACTAGTATCGTTAATTATCCACTTCGCAAATCTATCTATACACACGACCCATATATCCTACAGACCAAATGCACACGCACACGCCCTTTGCCGCTCCATCGCTCCATCACTCGTTTCTTTCCTCGAGATATAACAAGTAACGCAACCCAAGCTAAACAAAAAAACGCCTCGATACCGCAAATTAGACACATTTCCCATCGCCGATACAATTCATCTAGAACTACTCATTACCATGAGCACGCATCATCGCAATCGTAAGTATCCAGTTCATCCGGTCGTAAAAGAAAGGAGGAACAAGCCTGATTGCGCCCGCTTCCGTCGCCACCCCATCGCCGCCAGCTTCGCTTAGGAAAAGAGAGAGAGAGAGAGAGAGAGAGACATATGATAAAACACCCTGGGAAACATATATGTTGCAAGAAAGCATCAGAGCAGCTTCATGCATAAGCCATCTAATATCGAAGCTCGACGCCTTGTTTGAAAGAACATGAGAAATAAGGGGGGTATCATGCAAGAGGCCATCGACTACGCAAGCCCTGTGTCCATTGTCCGTAGAGAATATCGGCGAGAAGACCTTGTTGCTCCATACCGGGTTCGACATAGCCCGGGAACTTCTTCTCGTCAAAGCCACCGTGTGCGTCGGTACCGAAGCCGTGTTCGCCTACGACATGGGCGCTCTGGCGGCGGGAGTGCGACTTGAGATGTGGGTTGTTCTTAGCCATGACAAGCTTGGATGCCTTGAGAGGGGACTCTGAAGCCATGGATGCGCGGACTGGAGTTTGGACGGGCGTGGACACTGGAGCGTGCTTGTGGTTGGGTGAGACTTTGCTGCCTGATGTTGGCGATGTTGTGGTACTGGATCGGACGCGCGTGGTGCCTGAGCCGTGGACGGTGGTGCCACCTAAGCTGGTATCGCTGGTCTTGGTGTGGTGCTTGAAGGGTGATTGTGCGGGTGAGACTTCGATACCTAGGGCTGAGGCAAGCTTTGTGTCGTTTTTGAGGCGATCTACCATGGCCTTTAGAAGCAGAAACTCGCCCTGTGGATCAATCTCGTCAAGGTGTTGCCATGCTTGGGCAACGCGGCCGATAGCCTCTCGCTGGTAGGTGGATGCGTTGTCTGCGAGCGCTTCTTGGAAGACTGAGTCGAGGACTTTGCTGTAGGCGCGACGACCATATAGCGCATCCTTGGTGATGGGCATGTGCGTGTTGTCGGGCATAGGCGGCTCATTCTCATTGTTCTCATCCAACGGGTGGTCGGAGCTTGGCGGAGACGGTCGGAAGGTGCGAGCTTGTGGGTTTGGTTGGAAGGACAGATTGTCTTGGGAGTGGCTTGGGGGATTCGAACGCAGCGCTGCGCGACGCTCACACGATGGAACACGTTTGAAGTGTCGTACAGTCGATGGCGAATTGCCGAAAGTCATATCCACACCCAGGGGTGATTTGTTGTTGACGTTGCTAACGCGGCGGGCCGTGGGTGTGTTTCCAGATGTGTGTCGCAAAGCTGTGGCCTGCGACACTCTTCGAGAAGTCCGACGACGTACTGACTGCGGTGAATCGGTGATATCGCTCAATGGGGAGGAGTTCAAGTCGACGCGCTCCATCATGCTGTGAATCTCGTCGTTGTCCAGAGAGGATAGTCGGGATGACTTGCGTTGCTTCATGGTTTGCCGTGCTGCAACTGTACCGCACTTGACGGTGTCAAAGTCCCAATCGTCTTCTTCGTCTTTTGGCGAAAAGTCGCGCCTAGAGATGTTAGTCTTATTTCAATGACAGGCTGGGTAGGTACTAACATGGTCTCCTCGTAGTATTTAGGATGCGATGCGGCCTGTTGTTCCCTCTGAGCGTCGTACATTTGCTTGCGCTCGACCAGCTCACGCAGGGCTTCGACCTTGCCTGCACGCTGAATGAATCGATGCTTCAGCAGCTCCTTCGCGGTTGCTCGCCGGTCGGGATCCTTGATCAGACACTGGGCGATGAAGTCCTTGAAGTCCTTACTCCACTGGTCACCCTCTAGCCTGGGGGCAGGGTTCTTTGGGATGGTAAAGAGCACTTTCATGGGGTGCGATCCAGCGTGTGGTGGCGCGCCCTCAGCCAGCTCCATGGCAGTAATTCCGAGCGACCAGATATCGGCCCTAAAGTCGTAGCCAGCTTCTTGGATAACCTCAGGCGCCATCCAGAAAGGTGTGCCGACAAATGTCATGCGTTGGGATTTCATGTTGGTAAGCTGCGCGGCGACACCGAAGTCGGCAAGTTTGACCTTGCCCTGATCTGTGAGAAGTACATTGGCGGCCTTGATGTCTCGATGGATCTTGCCAGTCGAGTGAAGGTAGTCGAGTCCCAGGAGGAGCTCGCGACATGTAATTGCGATGTGGGCTTCGCTGAAAGTTCCGGGTTGTAACTACTATCAGTTAGTCAAGGTCTCGTTGGCCATGGCTGTGGATACATACCAAGTCTGCGGCTGATCCTCCGCCGAGATACTCCATGACGATCCATAATTTGACGCCCTTGACGAAGCTGGTCTTGTATTCGGTAATGTACGGGCTGTGACAGGTGCTCAAGAGAGAAATCTCAGCTTGGATGTCGGCCAGCTCTTCGCTGCTGTCTTCGAGGTCAATCTGTGCGGGTTAGTATTGTTGATGCGCCTCGGGGACGGAATCCATCGTACGTGCTTGATAGCGACCGTCTCGCCCGTGTTGCGGTCAATGGCCTTGAACACCTTTCCAAAGCTCCCGCCTATACCATGTCAGCCATTGTCGTCATGTTCCATGTTTGTGCGACTTACTGCCCAGCTCTTCCATGACCTGATAGCCCTCCGCCATGGTTGGCGATGTCGATATTGCTGAGCGGAAACGTGGTGGCTCAGAAATTCCGGGCAATGCTCAGATGCAAGGCGAAGTCGGACGCGGGTGCTGTAGTGTGATACTGATTGTGGAGATAGAAATAGGATATACCGTCTGGTGGAGCTGCTACATGCGCCGACGGGTAGTGTATATCAAAAGCCCGCGCAGGGTCCGTGGACGACAATTGCCCCGGCAACGGCCTCGCCTATCAACACACGATCATCCCCGCCTGGATGATCTGGGGAGATTAGCATGACGTCGAAGGAGACCAGTGCTCAATGAAAAGAAAAACAATGCTCACCACTCAAAGACGACGAATACTTTATCCCGAGTCACGGCTGCTAATCCTGGACAGAGACGGTTTGGATGTTGATATGATACCTGATACCATACCGGCTTTCCAGCGTTGCCCTGCATCGAGGCTCCACACACACACACACACACACACATGGCCCCAGGTTGCACCAACGGGTCCTAGGATTGCCAGCTCAACGTGCAGTTCATGTCACCTGCCCGGCCTCTGCCGACGCTTCGAGGTTGCTTTTGTTCGCGTGCATGACGTTGCAGCTGCAGTTGCTGAGCCAAACACGCCGCCTATACCATGCCGAGTTGAAAACGCCGTCGTCGCCCCAGTAGCCAGGCAAAATAGCACTCTACCGGTATCTTTGTCCTTGGCGATGGCACCGGACGGAAATCTCGCGGTGAACGATACGAGGCCATGTTTCAGACATGGAGAAGGTTTTCTAGGTTCCCAATCACGTGGCGCAGCACCATGACCAGGACGAGGCTGCTCTCACACGCTCACATAGCAACCAAACTCAAAGAGAGCGACGACGACGACGCACAAAACGAAAACAATGTCTCCAGGTACGTTCTCGACCGGTACTGGCATCGGCCTTGTAGCCGACTTGGATATTCTGCGAGAGCCCCCAGCTAGCCCACCGCTACATGGGTCGCCTCCTGAAGTGTCTAATTACGTGTCCGACCCCTCATTTCCGCACCCAGCAGCATCGCAATGTCGTCCCAAAGCAGGGCTTGACGTGACATGTGGTTTGCATGTGCAGTGACTGTCAGCTGTCAATGGCCCCACGGGACCGCGAGAAGCAGACTTGTAAAGCGTCGAGCGTTGAGGGGCAAAAGAGACATCTGTCACCCGCCAGGCTGTCCGGTCAGATCCCCACCATGGCTGCTATCCCCCCGCCGCAATCACGCTAGCCGCGCAAGCAACCCCATGGCATTCGTCCCAGGACTTTGTTCCTGAAATGGCTTGTTTGTGGCTCGAGCTCTATACCGCGTGAGCGACGGCAGCACAAAGACGACGTTTACCGCTGTGCGAGGGTCGAGGCGACCACAGGCACCTTCAACTCCTGGAAATGCCCTCCTCGATGACCTTGGTATGGTTTCTTGTGCTGCCCAAACTATCCTAAAGTCGTGGTTCTTGCGGTTCAGAGGCTCGCGGCTCCTCCGATTGGTTGGCCTCCCTACAGCCCTTCTAGCCCTTTATCTCGAAGTCTACGGCAGCTCCCCAGCCGCCGCCTCGCTTATTCTTCACCGACTCGCCCGTCGCGTTTGCCTTTCCACCATCTTCTGTACACTGAAGAAGGGCAACGACATGAGCAATTCGGATTCAGCCGTAGATTTGGGACGCGTAGACTCCATGGACGGAGCACAGACACAAACCCTGCATGACAAAGGGGTGGACCCGTCATCCCAGCCAAAAACATCATCTTCCGACGCCTCCAACTCAAACGTTCTTCCTTCACCCTCACCTTCACCGGCAATGCCGTCGCACTCGCGTTCCAGGACGGTTGACATCGTCAGGCAAGGCAAACGCTTGTCACTCCAATTTCCAATCCAGCCTGCTACCAGGAGTACCTCACCAACCTCGTCGACCCGGTCGCGCCCGCAATCATGGTACAATGGCTCAACCACAGTCCGCTCCCCGGAACCGGTCGAGGCTGCTTCCGAGACCAACATTCTCGCCGTCCTTGCTGCCCAGGAACGCTATGTTTTGGAGTTGAAGGAAGAGCTCACCAAGGCCGAAGCCGACCTGAACTTGCTCAAGTCGCAGTGGACTCGCCACGAGGCCATGAAGCGACGCACTGACGTGCGCAAAGTTACTGCACTTGAGCCCTTGAACACAGCACTGGCCAACTCCCCTCCGACCCAATACGACGACGATGGTTCCAACCTGTGGATGCAGAAAGAGATGGAGCGCAGGAAGAGTCTGCTCAACCACACGAGGACGTCACAGCGCAAGGTGTTTAGTGGTTCCAGGCATCTACGCACATTGTCGCTACTCTCGCCCGACCGTACTGACTCGCCTGCGTTACTCCAGTCTCTCGACCTACAGGATGAGCAGTCGCCCAGTTCACGACCCCAACTCAGTGCACGATCTACTTCGGCAGACATTACACGTCAGGTGGTAACTGCTGGTGACCATGATCGCTACGAGATGGGTGGTATGCCCACCATACAGCGTGAACAGCTCATTCGCGCCGGAACACAGATGGCGACCGACTTCAAGAAGGGCCTGTTCACATTTATCGAAGATATTCGGCAGGCTACGGTTGGTGATGAAGCCGTTAATCATGCCGATGGTATTGCCAGCGGGTCAAGCGCCAAGAGTTCGTCCAAGCACAACCGCAAGGTATCCGATGTCCGCCCACCCCTCAGTCTGTCCGCTAGCTCCAAGAAGACACAACCGCTGGGATCTGTTGGCGATGACTTTTGGAAGGAGATGGGATTGAGCGAGCCCAAGACCAATGCAGTCAACAAGAAGACGCACGCTCTCAAGAACACTACTACCCCACAGAAACAAATTCGCAAAATGGCCTCGGAAGAAGAATGGGATAACTGGGACACCCCCACCGAGTCCCGCGACAGCGCCAACGAGTCTTTGTTGCTAGACTTGGTCGACTCCAAGGACAGCTCAGACGATTCGGATGCGCCAACCTCGCCAGTGTCAGGCCCAGCCAGCTCACGAACCAGCATCAGCACCAGATATCACTCTCGGCGTCATGACTCCAAGGCATCGTCGCTCACCTCGATTAACCAAGACGACATCACACCCCGCGAGGTGAAGCGCAGCTCCATTCCGTGGCCTGATATGACCAAGGTGTCGCCAAGTAATCTCAAGCGTACTGCATCACACCTAATGAGGGAATGGGAGAAGCAACTGACGCCGCCTCCAGAGTCAAGGAGCCAAGACTACTCGCACGGCGATTACATGAACTAATTCACGATTTATACGGCATTTGTTTCGCGATATTCAGCATTATCAGCATTATGAAGCCACGCCATTATTACGGCAATGTCTAATTCAACCTTGGGGAGATCTTGTAGAGGTGGATTGTGGAAGTAAAAGTTTGGAAGCATGGCGTCGGCGTAATTGTACACAGGCGGGTCTCGAGCCTAGCTTCGGACATATACCAATTTTCCGTAGCGCAATGAGAGGCTTGAATATTATCCATAGCATGGCAATCAGTACATTAGTGTGGTATTACGTACGTCTGTGCCTTGGTCTGATCGCCGTTGGGACGGGCGCCAAGACCGGTATTTTCCGTCCTCCGGTTTGAACTCCGCAAAAGTTCCAAGCGGCGGCGCATCGCATCGCATCGCAATCGCAACAGCCTTCTCGTACCCCACACTTCCTCCTATACACTATCGTCGTTTGTAGATATGGCGTTTCCAGGAGGCCCCGGCGCGTTGCCATCGGCTCTGGACCCTAACGCTGGCATGTCGGACCAGGAAAAGCAGATGGTGAAGGCGGTACGTGTGATTCGTCATTTTTCGCCATATATCAGATCGAGTCCATGGAGGCCGCGGCACGTGCAATGATAGCAACTGGACTTGAGACGGATTGGGTGGTATGGAGCACGAATTTGGCTGACATTCGTCTAGATGCAAATGGGTATGGAGTCATGTCTCGGCAAGACGGTAATGGCAGGCGTCATGGGTGGTGGCCTTGGTGCCATGTTTGGTCTATTCATGGCCTCGGTATGTCTACCTAACTCCAAGCCTCAGATGGTGATGAGAGGTGAGAAGTGAAGCTTAACACATGTAGATGCGATATGATACCCCAATGTCCCAACCGCTCGCCGTTAATACACCAGCCACCAAACCCACAACTGCAGCATCTGGTACTCCTGCAGCAGCAGCAGCAGGCGTCAAACCTTCAACTCTCGCTACTAGCAATGTAAATTCCGCCTCTGCCGCGACCCTTACTTCAATGCCTGCATCCACAAGCGCAACCGCCACAATGTCTGCAGCAGGGACAGTACCTTTGACCGACCTTCCTCTCCGTCAACAACTACGTGCGGGCCTCCGAGACATGTACCGATCCTCACTAGCCTCCGGTCGCAACTTTGCCAAAGTCGGAGCCATCTTCTCCGGCACTGAGTGCGCCATCGAAGGCCTACGAGCGAAGAACGATTTATACAACGGTGTGGCTGGAGGATGCTTGACGGGAGGCATTTTGGCCAGGAACGCTGGACCTCAGGCTGTGGCTGTGGGTTGTGCAGGCTTTGCCGTCTTCAGTGCCGCGATTGATGCGTATATGCGGATGCCCGAGGATGAGAAGAGTAGACCTATTGCTTGAAGGATAGGGCAATGAGCTGCATCATGAATGCCAGCAGGAATTTTATGAAAACAGCAACGGGACTCTCTTTTACAGGCTGTATGACTATTGTATACCACCGGCGGGTGAAGCGCGTTATACCACTCGCAACTTCAGCATTGGGCGGCGTTTGGGTAGAATAGCTATGTATGTAGATATCGTCATGTCAAAAAACATGACTGGAAACGATCAGTTTTCATCTCCGCCTGTAGACCCTTTGATCATGCCTTGGTGCTGCTAACATCACGAGTGATGAACATGGTAGCCTAGTCTAGCCAATCAAAATTCGTCAGCTTTTTCACCCCACCCCACCGCCACAAGGCGACGAAATCTTCCCACAGCGCCAGAACTGCGACTTGTCACAGAATTTGTTCGTTGGAAGATCATAAATACTTTGCAGAGACCTGCCAGGAAAGAACACGCCAAATTCCAAAACGCGCGACAACAATACAAAATTCCACCCACCCAACATGGCAGACCCATCTCCTGCACAGCAAAAAGCAATCCACTCACTAATCCTTGACACGGGACCACTGATCAAGAACGCGGTCTCAATATCCACGCTCATCAACACCGCGGAGGAACTCTACACCACGCCAGCCATACTCTCTGAAATCCGCGATGAAGCGACACGGTCACGTGTGCAAACGACTCTTGTGCCTTTTCTGAAAATTCGGAATCCGAGTCCGGCGAGCTACGATGCGGTCATCGCATTCAGCAAAAAGACGGGAGATCATGCGGTGCTTAGTCGACAGGATTTGGGCATCTTGGCGTTGGCTTACGAGGTGCATTGTGAGAGGAATGGAGGGGATTATGGACTTCGGCTTGTGCCGAAGGGAGAGGTCAAGAGGAGGCCGGAGGAGGTTGCGAACGAGGGTGTGATGGAGGCTGAGAAGGAAAAAGAGGCTGTGTCCAGTATGAGTGAGCCGGTTGTACCAGCTGAGCAAACTGCGGCTGCAGGGCGCAAGTCAAAAACGGAAGCTAACAACAAGCGCAAAAGTAGACGTAAGGGGGCCAAGGCAAACAAGTCCCATGACGACGCCGCTGGAGAAATCAGTTCTGAGGCGCCTGAGTTGGCTGAGTCAGTTGACCCCGAAGCTGATGACGATGGTTGGGAGCAGCCTACCGGCAAGAAAGTGGCCAAGAGGGCTACAGCGCCAAAGTCCACCAAGTTCAACTTTGAACCAACCACGGAAGTGGAGAGTGCGCCAATCGCGAGCCAGCAACAGGATGATCAAACCAGTCCGGCTGTGGTAGACGAAGAGGAGGGCGGCATTGCAATCACGCAAGAGCAGGTACAGGAGCAAATCCATGAGCAGGTCGTAGTGCAGGTTCAGGATCAGATTCATGAGCAAGTGCAAGACCAGATTCATGAACAGCTTGAGAGCAAGGGTCAGGAGCAGCTCGAAAGTCAAGTTGTAGAGCAAGCTCAAGAGATGGTAGAAGAGCAAGTTCAAGAGCAAGTGCAGGAACAACTCCAGGAGCAAGCTGGCGAGCAGGGACTGATTGATCAGTCGGCATCCGTTGAAGTGCCCAGTGCGAAGATTCACATCGAGCAGAACGCAGAACTTTCAGCCGAACCTGAGCAGCAAGAGCAGTCGCAGGACACTACTGTAGACGAGCCAACCCTTGAGCAAGATATGGCAGGCCTATCAGTATCCCAGCACACAGCACAACAACCCACACCCCCCACGACCGACAATTCCGACTCTGACTCTGACTCCGACTGGATCACCCCCGAGAACCTAAGCTTACACCAAGCCAAAGACGGCGCCATCCAACCCCACATCTCTACCGCCTCTAACCCCCAACTCGACGTCGCAACCATGACGACCGACTTCGCCATGCAAAACGTGCTCCTCCAAATGAACCTCCACCTCCTCTCCACAAACATGCAACGCATAAAGACTGTAAATACAAAAGTCCTTCGCTGCCACGCCTGCTTCAACATTGTAAAGCAAATGGACCGTCAATTCTGCCCCCGCTGCGGCCAAGCAACCCTCCAACGTGTCTCGTGTTCCACAAACGCGAAGGGAGACTTTAGAATCCATCTCGCTAAAAACTATCAGTTCAATAAACGTGGGGATAAGTATAGTATCCCGAAACCTATTGCTGGGACGGCGAATACCAAGTGGAGCGCTGGCCAGGGTGGTGGTAAAGGGGGGTGGGGAAGGGATTTGATTCTGGCCGAGGACCAGAAGGAGTATACGAAGAGGATGGAGACAGAGAAGAGGAGTAAAGCCAGGGATCTTATGGATGAGAATTATCTGCCTGGGATATTGACGGGGGATCGTGGGCGCGCTGGGGGCAGGGTCAAGGTGGGTGCGGGCAAGAATGTCAATGCGAAGAAGAGGACGTAGAGGGTGTGCGTGTGTGCGTAAGCAGTTGTGGTCATCTGCTGTTTTTTTCGAACAGATGTGAGGTGGTATATTGTGATCGGTGGTGGTGGGAGTCATGGCCATGATCATGATTGCTGTTTTCCTCTGTGTGGCTTTTCTGGCGTTTTGGTGGGTGGAGGGAAATGGGACAGGGTAAGCATGCGTCGGGTTACCCAGATCACTGGGATGGGCTGCGAATGACGTGCGCCTTTGTCCGATAGGAGCCAATGTATGTAAAATGGAGAGTTGGTGTGGTAGATCTATAGACGAATGGAAATTCAATTCTCTTGGAGATTCTAATTCGCCTTTTGTTACCCTTTTTCTACCTTGCCTTTTTTCGTACCATCCCTCCGGCCCTCCTTCTTCCAACCTGTCTGTCTATCTTCGGTCTATGCCTATCTGGCTGTTTTTCTCAGTCTTCGACACCGCACCTCAATCCCCCTTCCTCAACAACGTAAGCCGCTACTCCCCCACGCCCCTTCTCCATGCGCCATGATTGCCAACAACGTGGAAGCTACAAAGAATCCCAACTCTCAGCACACCAAATGATCCTCTTTGCAGATCTCGAGTCTAGGTCAAAGCGGTGTCCAAGACACCCGGCCATAGCGCTCGTGCTCGTTGCATCCGTGTAACGCGGCGACAAAGTGGCGCAGCTAGGTACCCACAGTGGTGGTTACCCGGCCAAGTGGCTCTCGGGAAAGCGTAGAGTTAATAATGTCCCTGTGGCAGCTGTACTTTTCTTGGTTTACTCTGCGTTTAAAATGCGTTGCGGTGTGGCGTAGGGCGCGAGCTGGATACTCAGCTTGAGTGGGTTAGTAGGCGGGTTGGTCGTGGAAGCTGGAAGCTGAAAGGATGAGGTGCGGGTGCGGGTGGTTACTTTTTACTATTACGTCTACTACGTCTACTACGTCTACTACGTCTGGACTCGAACATATCGGGTTTGGGGATTGTGATTGATGCCGTGGCGTTTGGCACGTTGGCGTTAAGGGAGAATGGGGTGCATGGACACGTGCTTGATGGGATTTTGAGAACAAGGGTTCTGTGTTTGTAAATGCATGCATGGGGTGAATGCGCATTTTAATGATCTGTAGTATTGTGAGGGAAGAGATCACAAGGCCCTTATTCGGATACTACTCGTGTCAACATGGAATAAGAAAATGGGTTGGAAGTTAGTAAGAGCATCAGCGATCGAGATCGTCGAATATCGATTTGCAAATAGTTCTTGCCGCCATTTCGTCAGAATTCACCAAATCCGGAGCCACTATTTTCTCTATTGGCCGTTTAGCACACACCGGTAAAGTAGCGAGCGATCCGTGGCTTTCCTGGGTTGAGTGGTGATACCAAACAAGCCCAATCTCCATCACATAGCCTCCCTGCAACGCCCCCCTTCGACAACTATCCCCGATTACCACCGTAAATCCCAGCCCATAACAGGCATGTTAAGAAAAGGAAAAGAAAAACGCCAGACGAATCCGTATCCCTGACATACATCTCACGTGGGAGGATATTGAGCGCCTCCGCCTGCGCCGCGCTTACGTGAAGTGCCAGTCCACATTCGATGTCCAAATCCGGTATGCATGCATCTCTTCCCCGCCGCCGATTCAAGTCGACAAGCCCACGCTCCTGACGCAGTGGGGTGAGGACGGTAAACGGACCAGTGTGTCATCCTTCGACCGACCAACAAGCGCAACGCGGGAAGCATGAGCGTATGCTCACTGTGCATCCAGACCTGCACTTGACGCCATGTTCGACAGGTTTTTCCGCGGCAAGCACGCAACAGCGCGGCTAACATGGTAAGATGGCCAGATTATACGACCGGGTCAGCGAACCGAGGCGCGGGCATGTGTGTGATTGTAACGGTCTGAGTTCTAGGGCGTCATGGCGTTGTGAGGAAAAGGGAATACAAAAAAGAGGCTTGCGTCCTCCCATCCTCGTCCTGCACTCATGTTGTGGACTTGTCCTACTTTACTGGCGTGCATTGCTTCTGGCTAGGCCTTTTTTTTCCTGCAACTCACCGCGGGTGTTGTATCTTTAGACGAAAGAGAGGCGCGTGTGGCTCAAACTTGTGTGTGAACTAAGTATCATGGGGCTCAAGGGTTGGGTTGCCAAGTGGTGGTGCTCGGGCATGGATAGGAGTAGGAGAAAAGTATGTGCTTCTTGTTTTTTCCTTGTTTCTCAACCTGGTCTTTTACTTACTTAGTGTAGTTGTCCAATTCAAAGCATCCACCTGAGCATAAGGACGCCCCGTTTTCGTCGGTCAAGGTTGTTGCTCTCCGAGTCACTGCCGACGAGGTCTCGACTAAGCACCGGGATCATCGGGCTGAGATCATTGCAAGACTTCGGGGCCAAGAGATTCGTGTTCCAGATGTTGGGTATATCTATACGGATTGGAAGGCTCGAGTCCATCCAGATGTGGAGGTACTAAGGCACCATCTCGAGGGCTTCTTTAAGGCTTTCATTAGTACAGAAAGTATAAGGAAAAAGCAGAGAAGGGTCGATAATGCGCTTTGTGTTGGACAGTTCTATACCCATGTTGAGACAGACAGGTTCTTCATCCTTGGAGAACTCGTTGCTTGGGTATGCTGATTACTTGCCTGCTCCAAATCCTTTGCTGACAATGACCCTAGTTCTTCTTTTGGGATGATGAGATCGACTGTGGTACGCTTACGAACGACTGTGAGAAGACTGAAGCATACTGCAATGATACGTTGAACTTCATCAGACACTGTCTTCAGCCAGAGCGCAAAGGCGATGTTCCGGCGCCTGGCCGATTACACAACTGCGGTCCGTGGGTTAGCATCGGAAAAGCAATGAATAAAGGGCAGTCGAGAGGTACATGTGACAACTTGATAGCGGTCAGCCGGATCCCCGCTAACCACAATCTCAGAAGCACGTGATCGGTTTGCAGAAACGATATACGACTTCGTTCTCGGCGTACGCACTTCCCAGGCTATCTGGGCGCAGGGAATATCCACGTTGGAAGATTACACGGCGCGTCGTCTGCGAACCGTTGGCACAAACCCGTGCGTCGCAATTCTCCAATGGGCCTACGGACTCACGCTCCCCCAATCCATCTGGGACCACGAAGCCGTGGTGGCTATAACGCGCGAGGTGGCCATGTCAGACTTTCTCTGGAACGACATTGTCAGTTTGCGAAAAGAAATCGACGACGGTGACATTGACTCTGCGATCCCGGTCATTGTTTGGAATGACGGATGCAGTGCACAAGCCGCTGTTGATCGGTGTGTCAAGATGGTCGAACAGAGCTGGTCAAGGCTTTTGGACGCAGAGAAGAGATTGGTACAAGCATATGGTGGTGAGGGGGAGCAGATTAGACGCGATATCGAGACGCTGGTTGGCGGATGCAAGGACATCGTTGTGGGACATATGATGTACAGTTTGAAGATACCCAGGAATATGGCGGCAGCCAAAATGAACGAGAAGGATTGCAGCTTCCGCGTGATTTTGTAGGTGTGTTCTGTATAAAATAGATGGTGGAGGAAGCGCGATGGGTCTATTTCTGTGGCGTTTCAATTGTATGTGAACTTCCTAAGATGTCTTTTGAACCTCTTGTAGCAGCCACTCTGACCGTATCACAATAAGCTTCCCAACAGAATGGAGCGATAACCACGATGACAATGGGCAATTTTCAGATCCAACTCACCCATCCGCAGGCTGATTGAAGATTGGCGGCAGCATAGGGTGTTCGCCCTAGAGCAGGGCTTTTAGCTAGATTCTAGGTCGATGCCAACCCGTCAGGTGCATTTCTATTGCATGTGATGCCGGAATCTGCATTATGCATTGAGATTTATCTGTAAAACACGTTCTCGTGAACTTCTATCGTGTAGAGAGACGTTTTGACCGCAGGGCGTAACGTATGGGTCTGGGAATAACCTCCGTCGGCTCCATGAGAAGGCCCACTGCAGCCCGTAAGATAAGAAGGAAAACTGCTGGGGTAGGGTTACTTCACAGATTTTTCTAAGTATCTTTCAACAAAATATAGACAAAAACACCTCTATAATCAAGAGAATAATCCCGTCTTTCATAGAAGCTTCTTTCCTTTTTGTATTCCTTTTTAAAGAAAGGGAGTTTGAACACTATTTTCGTCGTGAAGTAATAGATATTGTAGATAAAAGAAGATTTTGGCCCCTGTCTATACTGCTACAGCGTTCCTTGTTACCACCCCAGTATATCAAATTGGAGCGCTGAACGCGACCAAAGATCCCTTAAGTGGTGGGATGCGTGATTGATTAAGCCACAAAGTGGAACTCGGAGTCGATCCTTGGGCAGACTACTACATACCTTGCCACCTGGGTGATATAAAGGGTGATATAAAATACTTGACATTGTGAGTAAACACCTAATGGGTGTTCCTGGCGTCTGCAGTGGCTTTGTACACTAGTATGTCAAGTCTTTTCATGTCACCCGGGTGTTGCCACAAAGATGCCTGATCATGACGTTTGATCTATTTTCGTCTTTGGTAGTAATTGAAACAGGCCATGTCCTCGCACTGCGGCCTGACATGGCTTGCATGCGGGTGGGAGTATGTTCGAGTATCCATGGCATTGAGCCAATCATGGGTGGGCTCAATCCAGTCAGGAATCAACATGACCGTCGAACCACATATTTTGATGTCTTTCTTGTAGGCAGCGACCAAGCATTGTGATGAGAGGCCAATACCACTAACGCCCGTTGGGTAATGAAGCGTTATGTCTAGCTGTCGGCCATTTGTTCCGCTTCCATGGTGACGCATCCAAGATAACCGCGATTTTGATGGAAGCGGTGGGATTGATGGTGGAGGTCCTGTTCCATCGTCCTCTCCCTTCATATAGTATATAAAGCGTCCTAAAGTGGATGATGGACTAAGCAACGCCATCTCAGGTAGAGCGCCTGGACGGCACGGAGAGCATAGCGAATCGACCGGCCCTTGAGTTCGCAGCGTTTGAAACAATGTTGTTAGCTCTGTTATGGGGATGCGGCCGTCCGCGGCAAGAGAGAGTGCATCGATGCGGCTGTGGGGTCGCCACTGTAAACTGAGAACTACAGTACTCGAGTTGAGGCTGAGACGGGCTCGCGGCCAGGTCGGCGCCTCCGAGGCTGTACAGCGCATATCGTGGCTGGGATCATGACACTCAATATTGAAGCTTTCGAGGCAGCGCTGCCACTGGTCCTCAAAGCCTTTGAGGTCTGATAATGATCCTTTGAAGCCCTGCCGCCATTTCTCGATATGGGATTTTATAATAGCCCAGGTGATTTACTTATGCTCACATAATTGCACAGATCCCTGCTGCCCTAGACATTGCCGCACACTTTTATGCCGTTCACTGAAGGAAAATTGGCTGAGGTCGTGGGCATAAAAGTCGCAGGCATGGCAGCAAAGCACGTTCGATTCGCAGGCAAAGCAGCAAATCACGTCGCAGCGCGGATAACCAGGAACAGCATCGTCCGATAGGACGTCGGTTTGGATAATCTTGCAGTCTTCGGAGACTGAATCCGAATGGGCGTCGTTCCAGCTCCTGCAATTATTGCAGCGACCGTCTCTCTGTAGGAGCCTTCTAAACCGTCGGTTGTAAACATCGTGGAGATAAAAAGCGTCACCGCTAATAGGTGATGAGTCCGGACGATACCACTCATCTCTCCAAATGATCGATCCACGGTTGAGAATACGACGGAACGTCCTGGAGACTGACCGGAGACAATGTAGCGCAACAACATCGTCGCGCAAAAAGTCGAATATACATAGGAGGAGCTCCTCCGGGAGCCGACTGATAAGGGGGCAGAAGTGACTGTTGTAGACTTGGGTGGCTATTAGAGGGCCAATAGCGTCTTGCAGCTTGTATAGAGTGACAAGGAGGGCTTGAGCCTGTTGATGGTCCCGCTCTTTACATACTTCTGCTTCCTTCATAAGCTTGCGTGTATTTGCCTCCTCCATAAGCTTGCGTGTCTCTGCCTCCTCCATAAGCTTGCGTGTCTCTGCCTCCTCCATAAGCTTCCGTTGTGCTCGTCGCTTTTGGATCCATGCCGAGTAGAAAAACATTCTTGAAGCTCTGTGCAGTCGTACGAGGAAAATGGCCTGGGTAGTAGTAGTGAAGTAAGTGGGCAAGTCAACTCATTTAAGAAGCTCCTCAATGACCTTTGGTTTTGTTGAGAATTGTAATCCATGGAACGATTTGTTGAGGGTTGAAATCCATGGAATGGTTTGGAGAGGATTGAATGGTAGCGAGTACCATCTGGAGCCTTGAGTCCGCAAAAAGGTACCTGGGTATGTTGCGGGGTGTAGAGCTAGATGGAACTTGATGACGTAACTGGTGCCATCGCAACTTCCTTGATGAATGGTACCGTTTTGAGCCTAAGAGCGTGACTCTTCTGACATTGGGCTTTGCACTGGTTCTTCTTTGATAAGGGAAGAACCAAAAGAATTTCTGTTCTTTGCTATCTGCCTGATTGAATTTCAGGGCGGACCCACCGATTAATGCACAATTGAGTGCAATGCAGGGTTCGCTCATTGTTTGGAGCGTCTGATGTATTCTCCACAGTCTTTTAAGGAACCTCTGAAAACCTGCTTAGCAGTTGGCTATGCCATAGAGAAGTAACTATGCCTTCCCCTCACCACTACAGCATCCTTGTCAGGCGAACCTATATGAGCGCCTGGTGTAGGTGATGGATACACTGTCATTCCTGTGGACCCGCCCAAAGGAGCAGAAGTCGCCGACAGTACTATGCTGCGCTGTGGACAATGGTTCGTTGTCAGCGACGATGCGCAGACCTGCACAGTAATGTGTATCCGGGGGGACATCAGGAACCCTTTTTTTTGAAGGTCAACCCATTCCTTAACTCGGCTGACTGTTCTGCCTCACTTAAAATGGGGGCGGCATACTGCGTCAAACCCATGTACCGGGGCAACACAGATCTTACCATGAGCATGTCAGAGCTACCAACTACCGCAACCGCTGCGCTGTCGAAATAGAAAGATGGAATGTTGGTTAGAGGTTCCAATTCGAATCATTATGTATTACGGGATAAAGGCTACATCTACAGGTCTACACCAATTTGATGAGACATTTTTGAATCTCAATATCTGTAGAGAGCTTTTGCAACTCCTGAATAGGCTCTTCAGCCGCATAGTTTAGTTGATCATCGCTGATAGCTCCAAGGGCATCAAGTATAAACAACACGCTAGTCGTACCATCACTGAGTGCAGTCCTCGACCATTGTCTCCAATTTCACCGTCTGCAAGTCACTCCTTTATCGTCACACCAGACATCCTCACCGGGAGTCGGGTACTCAATGGCCACCTCCCCTCCAGACATTGTTTCGAACTGCTCGTCTCCTTTTGTGCGTCTCAAAATTGGACTTCCGTTGTATTTATCGATATCTTCGCCTCCAAGCGGAATCTGGTGCTTAATTGAGATTCCATTGTAGATGTCAGTTAAGCGGTTGACACGTGGTAGACCTGCGTCAACGCGGCGGAGTGTCTCGAGGCTATTCACGGGTTTTTTTGGGGTTTGCGCCAAAGGCTTTGTAGGCTTCTTTCCACTGCGCGACATGTGGGATGGAGTTGACCGGGGTCTGTGCAAGGACTGCTTTGGCTGACGCTTCGGCAAATAAGAGAAAAGCCTCGCTGATGGAGTCCGAGGGACCTATGAGGATGTTGGTTACGGTCATCAGTACGGGGTAGTCGGGCCGGAGTTAGAAAATCTTCGGGTCGATGCGCGCATTGGCGAGGTAGTTTGTATGGTCCCCTCGGGCTGACATGTTGGACCTAGACTCGATCGAGTGGCCAAGATAGATAGACAAGGACTTGAAAGGGATAGAAATGGCGATGTGCGAATTGACACGTCGCTACGGATTTTCAAGGTGAGAAACGATGTGCAAAGCCATCGCACATTCTGACCCGAATTTTAACCATTTTATATGCTCTTGTCATAACAGTCTTGTTAGAATCGTCTCCAAATTGCGCGCCTACCTGAAATGACAATAGGGCGTGAATGTCAAAGTCTGTTGACATGAAGGCTGGTCCAGTCCTTCCTACGGTGTTTTAGCGGCCCGGATGAGATTAGTGGGGCAAAAGTCTGTCTCACAGCTCGTATGCCGCATACCGTATTCGTATATCCCGCCCCCGCCCCCGCCCTTCTCCCAGCTTCTTTTGCATGTCTTTGCTTGCCAACCCCTTCTCTCGTGCCTCCCGAGCAGGCGATGCGTGGTTTTCCGTGGGTCTAGCCTCTTTATACCCCGATGTTGACGGCTCGACACGCGTCGCCGAGCAGAGACCATGTGGTGGGAAATTCATCCCGGGGTGTCGGGTTTTTCACGTGCCACGCGACGACAGCGCAAAAGCCACTGAAGTAGCGATTGACGATTGGAAAGATGAAGAACTAGCAGGGGATACCAAGAATCAGGTCATGGTGTTTCGGTATAAGGGTCGGTTCTTTGCGGTCAATCATGTATGTTGGTGACCATCATTCATCCTCTGGCTCATGCGTTAATTGCGGCATGTGCACAGGAATGTCCACATTCGTCTTATCCTCTTTCCAATGGCACGCCTTTCGATATTGAAGATTTCGGAGTGACATTGAGCTCTGGGATACAATGTCCAAAGCATGACTGGTCTTTCGATCTCCACACTGGCCGATCGGACCGCGGGAGCTATAAGCTTCAAGTGTGGGAAGTTCAACAACGCAATAGTGCTGGGGGTGAGGAAATCTGGGTAAGGAGGAAACAGAGGATCGGATAAAGCACCATTGTTTACTGTGGTCATTGCTGTACCTGTACGGACAGATATGAGGAACTTGGCAAGTAATTGACAAATATTTATTGACGTCGAACATGTTTACATTGCGTAGGATATCCCCCACTCTATAGCTTGATACCCGTAACCTCAAATGTCTGGACAACATTCTGTCCAAAGTAAGACCAAAACTTCGTCCCGTCGATCTTAGTGTCGACGTGCTGTCCATACTGTTCCCCGCTTCCAATCTGAGTGCTCCACCTAGTAACAGACGCTCCCGTCGCCGGACGCGTCGTGAAGCTCGAAAGATCAAAGTTGATGTACTGTGCGGCATCGAAGTTGACAGCGACAATGACGAGCTTTGACTTGCTGGCGTCGTATGCAGCAACAACGTTGTCGCTGCCGCCATCAAGAATGCGCATACCGACTCGTAGATGACGAGCAAACTGCGCTAATACAAAGTACTTTTGGGTGGCTGAGCCGACAGTCTTCGCATCATTGTCTGCGTCTATGAGACCCCAGCCGCCTTGATCAAGAACTTGCCAGTATTCCCATGCAGTTGGCTTCAGGTATCGCATATCCTTAAGGAGGTTTTTTGCCAGATCCGCGCCAGATGCTACACCATCGCCGTACTCGCTGTTCCAAACCTTTTTACCAGCCTGTGTAGCTAGCGAGTGGACACTAGCACGGTCACCGCTAGCATATTGGTAGCCATGTACTTGGATACGGTCGATCTTGCTCAGAGCGCTGCTTCCGATGTTCTTGAGGGCAGTGACTGCTTGGTCGTAGTATGACTCGTCTGATGCCGATATCATGGTGGCCAATCCACGGCTTGCAAGTTGAGCATCCAGGTACTCAATAACCTTGGCCTGTGTAGCCACGTCGATGTGGCAACCTTCCTGCGTGCCATCCGCTTTCCACCAGTCGGCGCTGGGCTCGTTAAAGGGTTCAACGGTCTCAAAGGCGATGCTCCATTTGTCTTTGAAATATTTGGCGACAGTGGCCATGTAGACGGCATGTTGCTCCAAGTTCCAGGATTGGATGTTTTCACTTCCGTCTGAGGAACCAGAAGGATTGTGGTTCTTCGTCATCCACCTAGGTTTTGGTTAGCTAGAAATTATCGACTCAAAATCTGAGTTGCGTACCACATGGGCGCGTTCGCGAAGAGCTCGGTCCTGGTGGCTCCACGAGCAATGGCTTTCTGCAATGCCGTTCGTTGTTTAACATCGACGTTCCTGGACAAGATAAGTAAGTGAGAACCTCTAGAGCACAACCGTGAAATGCTTGAACATACCAGTTCCAACTAGCAGAGGTTGGATCAGCACTTTTCCAATCAATCCAGAATCCCTCCATCTGTCTCGATCTCTTGATCTTTGGCGACACAGCCATAGCTTTTCCGTCGATAGAATTCCAGCTGCATGCACCAACATTGTACCGAACAATGTTGAAGCCGAGCCCCGGAAGCGTCTGCCCGTTAAACTTGACTTGATCAAGCGTAAAGAAAATGTCTGCCAAATCGTCTCTGTCTCCAAACTGCTGCGCCCACCATGCTAGCGATGTTCCCCATCCTTCCCAGGTTCCCCAGTTGGATTTGGGATCGATAGTAGTTGTGATGTCGGCATTGACAGAGTAGCTGCTTGCCAGCACCAAGGCTGTTCGAAGGAAAGTCGAAGTGCGCATCGTGGAGGACGAAGGTTGAACACCGTACCTAGGTACTGCGCGCGATTGTCATATATTTTTCTTCCATCAGCACTAATAACCACGCCTGTCATACAACATGTCATTTCTAGCAGTAGACCCCCGCTAATGTTACCAAATCCATCTCTACGCCGAACCACGGGGAAGCGGGGTCATCCTAGTTTACAGGCCATTGCTAGGCACTCTGTCATCACAGGCCCCATCTTCGGTCCTCATCCGGAACAATTTGTATGTAAATTTTTCCGTAGTAGACGTTGGTAGTCACAAGACTGCCACCCCGCAAACCTTGGTCTTATGCGAGTGTATATGCGCATCAAAACGCTTGCTCATTATAGGATACCCGCCCGACAATGGTCTTGGGACGGTTATAGGCATATACAGAAATTGGAAGGTCGTATGTGGCACCGCACACCACTAGATTGGGAAGGTGGAGACACTGTCGGTCGTCGGGGAAATGCCGTCCACGAGCACGGTTGGTTAACTTACTAGCAGTGACGGTGTGTTGGACATGGGAGGCTCGGGCCGAACATCAAAAAGCAGCACGACATGATGACATGCCAAAACCGCACGACGTAACACATAGGCACTTGTTTGGATTATAAATAGTCTTGCGCTACATATATCGCGCTCGTTGCTGCTATCTGGTCATTTGCAACATCTAGAGCAAGTTCGCAGCACCCAGCATACGACTTTGAACACCATGATGAGTCGTGTTTCCAGATACAGTGCCATTCACATCTGCCTGGTCGAGCCATGCGGCCTTCAGCGCCCAGACACCTACGCTCGCCGTAGCTGTCTGGTTCAGCCCACTAACTCGTACCATGAGCATGTCTAGCGGTTGTGTTGGAAAGAAGACGCTTGTTGCGCCGAGCTCGCCACCATTCAAGAAAAGCTCAATGATACTGCGGTCCATGATCGCTGAGATCTTCCACGATCCGTCGGCTTCGTTGTAGAGTCCTGTGGCGGAGAACTTGTCGTTGAAGAATGGGCTTTGGTACCCTTCAGTACGACCTCGGTCTAGCCAAATATCACCCGAGGAGATTGATGTACCACCTGTGACTGACTCTCCTGACTTGGAAGATGAGAAAGAAAAGTTGATAGTGCCATCAAGTGAGTCGCCAGTCGTAAGTCCAGTGACATTGGCCTCAAAGTAGATTGCTCCAGATTTGACAGAGGAGTAGTCGACAAAGACAGTGCCGTTTCCGAGTGACTTTTCGTATGCAAGCTCCTTCTCTGCGATAGACTTGATGTTCACTGGGTAGGATATCAAAGTCAGGCCCTGTCGCGGCAGCTCCTTCAAGTAGTGTCCGCGAGGTACGGTCATGGCGCTTCGGAAACCATCTCCTACTTCTTTGCCAGCTGTAGGTACCTCGTTCGTGTACTGCCAGTTGCTCGCCCAGTTGATGCTGATTTGATCCTTGTTACCCGGGATGCCGTAGAAGAACTGGCCTGCGTAGTTGTCCTTGGCAAAGTCGGTAAGTCTGGTTTTGGCGTCCTCAGCCTCGAAATGTGTGCCGTTGAACGTGCCGACAAAGTACTCCGAGATCGAGCCTCCAAGAGGCGCACCGGGGTTGATGGAGATGAGCATGAGGTATTTTGGCTCATCGCCGTCCTTGGCCCCCTCTACTGGGATCTCGACCATATTTGGGCACTCGTACTGCAGACCAGTAAGTCCATGGTTGGAGAAGTTGCTGGTTGGTGTCCAGTCCTTGAGGTTGGGACTGGTGAAAATGCCAATTTTGAAGTCGATGGGATATGCGATGACCATGACCCAAGACTCAGTGGGCGCATACCAGATAACCTTGGGGTCGCGAAACTGGTTGGAGTGGGTTCCGCCCGGTCTGATGACGGGGTTCTTGGCGTACTTGATGAACGAGATTCCGTTATCATGAGAGTACGCAATATCCTGGGTCTGTTGTTCAGGTGTGTTGACAGTGTAGATTGCTACTACTCCATTGTTTTGATTTGGGAAGAAGCCCGATGTATTGTTAACATCAACCACAGCAGAACCGCTGAAGATTCCTTCCGTCGGGCCTCCTGGAAAGATTGCAATAGGTTCATTCGTCCAGGTGTACATGTCCTTGGAGCTCGCGTGCCCCCAATGTTGGTTCCCTGCAACATTGGCGGTGGGGTTGTATTGGTAGTAGAAGTGGTAGGTTCCGTTTGAGTCGAGGAACTAAATATCAAAAGTCAATCAATTGTTGCCTCTCTGGGTAGCATGAATCAAGAACTACTAACCATGCCGTTGCCATCGTTCGCAAATCCGGCGGGAGGCGAGAAATGTACTTGAGGCCGGAGTGGCTGATTGTATTTGCCAGCAATGGCCACGCCTGTCGGCACGTTGCTCTGCGAGTATGTCGATGTAGCCAATGGAGCCGACGATGACGATATACTGGAAGAGCTCTGGGCGTATACAACAGCCAGGAGGCTGCTGGCGGCCGTGAAGAGGGTGAAAGGCGCAGGCATGGTGAACAAGACAAAACCACACAACCAGATTCCAGGAGTTTCTTGTCAGGGCTGCAGATCAATTCAGCATTACCCCAGAGCTTATATACAAAAGCTGTTGAGACGCTTAGAACAAGATGGCTGGGCAACTAGAAGAATGTTCTGTGCCGACATGTCACGTGAGCCGACATTTTGGGTGAAAAAGGCCGCCCCCGCATCGCTACATCCGACATAGCTTCCTCCGACCGGTTCCGAATTTCTGGCGCGCTTCTGATGCTGACGACAGGACAGCATTCTAGTTTGCGTGAGTGGGAAAGAAAGTCGGGGCTTTGGGCGCAAGTCTGGGTGTGGACTTGGGTGAATACGGCATGCCGAAGCTATGGTAATCACGTTTTCCCCAATTTTTCCCCGCAATGCACCTGATACTAGACCACTATGGGGAAAAGCTATGGAATGTTCCAACCGTGCGTTCTGGGCTGGACGTTGGAGCTAGGAGGGAAACAGCCGCATGGCCGGTGATGTCAGTCATATTCTTCCCGAAAATTCTTCCGATGGTACAGAGATACATGCCCTGGGCGTACGCTTGTGGGGTAGCGTGGTGTAGCGGCAAGGCTTGAGGAAAATGACATAAGAGTCGCGAGTCAAGAGCTCTTAGCCTGGAAAATCACGCAAGATCAAAGATCTGGGCACCATGGTGTTGTGGGAAGCTTCCTCGGTATCTCTCCGGGTAGGTGATGGTCTTTACATACCACGCCCTCGAGCATCATGTATGCATCAACCCCGGATACAATACTCAAAGAATGATCTCAATTGAATGCCAGGCATTCGCCAACTTCAATTGGTCTGGGTTCTACGAAGCTCTCCATCGACCGAGATAGCAACAATGTCTCCGAGAAGCGCGCCAATTCCAGCCCGCTCAGATCCGTTCCGAGTCAGGTTCCCCTCAACCTTGTACTTCTACCAAGCCTCCACGACAATGTCTTATCGCCGTGCCGAAGTTCACACGCGTTCTGGACTCGAACACCATGATGATGTCTGTGCTTAACCTCGCATAGGCCAAGCGTGGTCCCTTGTACAGTACTTATGATTTCTTCTTGGCGTCCAACTCAATCTTCTCCGCAACGCACATCTTGCGTTTTTGGCACCCTGCCCCTATTGCCAAGTTTGAGAATAATCTTCGAATGTACTGGAATATCTATTCTCCGATCTGGTCCTCCGGAATGGCACGGCCCAGCCCAAACTGATCCTGTCATGAGTTGCAATCAGGACCTAGGCAAAATTCTCAGACGGGAGATGTTCATCCCGTCCACCATTCTTGCACTAGTCTGATTACTTTGACCTGATAACTCTTAGCAATGCTTGAACCCCACGATAGAAAGACGACTTACCGCTCCTAGAGTGTTACATTCAGCGACATGTTAATCGTAGGGCTTGATGATATACCATAAGCCTTTCATAGAAGAATCCTCACCTGACGAGGGCAAGAAGCCAAGAATGATGGACTTCAAGTCGCCCTGCGTCCTGGTGCACCATCTTGCTAGGACATGTATTTGAGGTGTCGTCGACCAGATGAAGTTCCATTGCTCGATAGCTTCAACATGCGGGCTCATAACAATGAGGTTCCAACCGTAAGTGCTTACAACTGTTGAGTTACTAAAAATACACTGCATACAGCAGAGTATGTAGCTTCCCCACATACTCACCTCTCCAGCACCATGTATCCGCCAATCCTTCCCAATACCCTACACCACCACCCTAAACACCGGATACACATCCCCCATTTCTAACGGCACAATCCCAAACGAAACATACGAATCAATCCCCTCAGGCTCCAATGCCACAAAAGCTAATCCAGCATTCTTCTGCTTGCTACTCACATAGAAGCTCCCCTTCGGCAACTCCACCACCTTCTTTATCGTCTCCGTCGTCACCGTATTCAGCACCACACCCTCATAATACCCTTTTGAAAGACGCGCAGAAGTGATGTTGTATGCCTCAACCTCTCCCTTGAACACCTCAGGTAGCGTATCAACCTGCAGCCCAGATACCTCCAGACGCTCCGCCAGATCTGCCCACGCGCGGGGGATAACATAACCTTTCGGTCTTGCGCGCGTGAGGTTTGCAGTTACAGGTGTTGTGCTAGCGAATTGAACGGGTAGTTGAACGATTTCCGCGGTGCGCCGATCAACCATTGGATAAGTACTGTTCTCCCACGTTGTAAAATCCGTAATCACGATATCCTCATCACTCTCCATGACTTCTGCAATCGCTCCTTCAATCGTCGTCTTCACTTCCTCAGCTCGGTCGCGCGCGGTTTCCAATACACCCAAAATCATCTGCAGGCCTGCTGTTGTGCGTCGTTGAAACTCCTGGTTTGCGATGCCGATGCCGCGGGTTTCGAAGAGGAAGGTTATGCATTGTGTTAGGCCCATTGCGTTGCGGCCGATTTTCGCGTCGGTTCCTGCTTCTTCTAGACGAGGTGGAGAGGTGCTGGCGGCGGTTATGTAGGGTGCGCCGCGTAAACCCTTTGAAAGTAAAGACGCGTTGATAGCGGGAGCGAAGACGGATTCAGAGAGAGAACGGATAGAGGGGTGAATGTTCAAGTTCTTAGCAGCGCTGTACATGCCATCTGCTGCATTGCTATAGTTGGTTGCGTAGCGTGTAGCAGCACCATACTCGTGCATATCAATGGCGATATGCGGGGAAAAGGTGGAGAACCATTTCTTAATATCCCGAGTTTGCTGTCGTGCGAGTTTCGTGTGGTCGCGGTTAGGATCGAAGTTTGTAACGAGGGTGCGTTGGAAGTAGGCGTTCCCGTCGGGGTTGTACCGGGGGAGGATGAGGATTTCCAGCTCTTCGAGGAAACTGGCGGCCCAGGTTGGGTCTTTGTCCATTGCGCCGAGGAGGGCGAGGGTGGCTTCGTCGCCAGCGGGCTCGTTTCCGTGGACTGAGCCTTGGACCCATACGCGCAGTTTTCTGGAGGCGATACGCGAAGCAGTTGCGTTTGGGGCGGAGGAGAGGTAGATGTAGGGGAATGATTTGCCTTCTTCACTGAGGAAGTCGGCGACGTCATAGGTCATCCAGGATGGGTTCTTTGACGCCAAACCACTGATGTATGCTTCTATCGAATTGTTAGACCCTCGTGCGTTAAACTTCAACCCACTGTATTCGTACCCAGATTGTACTGCGACGTCGCACCCTCTGTACCCTTTGCCCCACCCAGAATCAAAGGACGCATTGGGTAAGAACGCAGGACTGTACAATGTGACATTTGGTGCCGGGAAAGCCTTTTGCTCTATCAACTGCGAGTCTTGGTTCACGTTAACATGGTTTTCGCCATATTGTGACTGCGCAACAGCTGATGCCGTGAAAAGCGGCACTAAAAGACGAGGTCTTCATTTTTGCTCTATGTACAAACTTGGCTACAGAGCACACAACTTCTCTTATCCTGTCTCCTCCCCCATTTTTGGCCGATAATGATACGTGGGTCAAGGCGCGCATTTTGCCTATTGGAGTATCTTGCCAAGTGATGTTTCCTTGGCTGCAGTTCCTCCTGCCGCTTCTGGAGTCGTGTTTCTTGGATGCGGAATTTTTGATCGTACCTGAGTGAGTTTATCGTAGAAAAGCCGGCTCTATACAGGTTTTCAATGTAGATTGAACTGTCAGATCTCGGGGGAATTATGATGGAGGGTTATGACGATGTGATAGAGGTGGAGCTTTCGGTACGTCGCAACAAGCCCTTGCAGCACTTTGAGAGAAGAGCGTGCCATGTCTGTACTAAATACATGGGTATGTAGGAATTGCGAGTTATTAACAACAGGAACATAACGGGTAGGGAAATCCAATGTATACACCAGACCATCCTACAACATTGCAAATCGCGGGGGTGGGGCTGCTCGTATCCACTCCACCAACGCCCTCGCTCAACCTTCACAAATAACAATCCAAACGCCGGTCATCAAGCCTTGACCCCGAAATCCCAAACCTGCACCTTCCTCGTTCCAAACGCCCCCCCTTGTCTAACAAACAAACTCAACACCCCAAACCGTCTCAACCTCTCCTCATCCACGCCCGATTCGCCCTGACTATTCGGCACCTCCACCAATTTCTTCCAATCCGTATACCCGCCGCCCGCACTCGCCGTCCAAATCTGAATACTCAGCTTAGGTTGATCAGGCAAAATAGCAATGATGCTGTCGCCGACGGATGTGATTTTCCCGCGATAGGAGAGGTAAGGAGGGGTTGAAAGACCGGATGCGCGGATGGCTGTTTTGCTAAAGGTACCGCTGGCAGTGCGGAGGTAGTGGTAGAAGACGGGAGTGCCAGATGTGTTATCCCGCATGAGAGCGTGGAAACGACCAGCAGAGTCTACACATTGGGCTTCTTGATTTATGATTTGGCTCTTTTGAGGGATGGTGTATACTTTTATTCCCGCAGTCGTGGGCGTAATGGGTTTGGTCACCTTTGCGCCATTCGTCTGCTTCCAGCTCACGCCCGCGTCGTCGGACGTGGCAAAGTAGAAGTCGTGGTTCGTGCTGGCATCGGGTGTTTCGCGCATGGTCCAGGAAACGTAGAGTTTATTGGCGCGGTTGGTGATGCCATTGATGTAGGCGTTGTTGTTGGCGCCTTGGAGGTACTTTCCCACAGCGCTCCACGTCCCCGTGCTGGAGGAGTAGCGGTGGATGTATGAGTCGCCAGAGCCGGATTGGCCAATGCGGAATTCCATTAGGAGGTCACCGTTGTCGAGGGGCTCGAAGCGTGGGTAGGTGAGGGGGTTCCAGGGGCCGGTGGAGCCGGGGAGGCTGTGTTGCACGGGGCCAAAGGCACTGGCTGTCCATGCTGTGGGGATGGTCTTTGCGATGCCCGTCGTGCTGACACGGTAGTTGAGGGGGACATCGTGGTGGTCGAAACTTAGATGGATCTTTCCGTCACCACTTATTCCCATGCTGATGGTGTTGTGTTCGTCTAGGGTTTGCTGGACATAGTCGGTCAAGGCAAGGTACTGCCACTCGCCCAGTGAAGGGGAGATCTTGCGTCTTCCTAGATTGACATAATGTTTGCCGTACCCAGATGCTGTGCTGTAAAATGCAACATATTGATAATTTCCAAACGTCGTCAGGGCATTCTGTTGAAATGAGAGACCATTGAGACGAACTGAGCCTTCAGGATCGTTGGTGACGTTCCAGTTCTGAGTTGACGTTATAGAAAGTGCAGAAGCAATGGAAGAAAGCACAGCCACAAAACCAATCAAGGAAGTAAAGAGCTGCATGATGCTGTGGAGAAAACAAGAATATAGGGCTTCCAGCAAGACATGATATATAAACCCCGATTGCTATAGGCGCAGCCTTGACTCAAGCCGTATTGCCAGTAAACAGCCCATGTCAACACCATGACTGGATGGCATCCAGCACGTGGCGGTCGGCCTACTATAGCAGCTGCATTGGGAAGTGGCGTGCATCGGGAACTCGGGGCATGACTGCTATGAGGCCCGTATGCCGGGTACTAAAGAAGCGCATTACGCTAATTATATTGGAATTACCAAACCCAAGTAACACTATATTCGACGACAGTTCAGGAAGGGAGAAACAGATGATGCCTCGGTAATTCCGTCAATGCCGTACGTGCAAGACACGAATAAGTCATCACCACGAAAAACAATGGCCGCAACAGTACAAATACATTCAAGTGTGCAGATATCAAAGTATAACCCTAGATATCAAAACGGCCTGAACTTACAAGCACCTCCCAGTCTAATTAAGCCACCGCCGCGACTTCGTACACGGTCTTTAATAACATTACGCGGATATTAATAGCATTACGCCGTGACATCGCCGCCTTTCGCGCGCTTCGCATCTCTCTCTTCTCCAGCAGTCGCGTCTGCGCGTCGTTTACCCTCATCTTTCCTTGCTAAATCCTTCTCCTCTCGCGCAACACGACGCGCTTCATGTTCTTGCTTGTCCTTTTCTTTTCGGAGTGCCTTGCTTTCGAATTCATGCCAGTCACCTTCCAGTTCTTTTAGCGCGTCAGCACGCTTTGGTGGCGGTGCCTCGCTGGTGAAAAAGGGATGTTCAAGGACATCAGCTGCCGTGGGTCGCGCATTTGGATCAAAGAGGAACATGGCTTGAAGAAGTTCAAAGGCCATTGGACTGACACGGTCCTTGTACTTTTCCTCAAATGTAGACTGCTTTCGCTCCGTGGGCCGTAGCAGTTCAGACCACTGCATGTCAACGATACCGGGCCAGTCTTGGACGGTTGGTGTACCCAGAACGTTGTAAATCTTATCCAATTGGCTGATTTCTCCACCGCTGCCAGGAAATATGGCATGCCGCGTGAAAATCTCCACCAACACACAGGCTGCCGACCAAATGTCGACTGCAGGACCATACTGTGTTTCACCCAGCAGCAGCTCCGGCGATCGGTACCAGATAGTGATGACGCGATTGGTGTAGTCGAGTTTGCTGCTCTTTGCGTAGAATCGTGCAAGACCGAAATCCGCCAGCTTCAGTTGTCCTGTGTTGGACACTAGGATGTTTGCTGCCTTGATGTCTCGATGCAACACACCGCGTCGGTGGAGATAATCAAGACCTTCAAACAATTGTTTCGCAAGATCCTTCTTGTGTGCTTGCTCAAGCTTGAAAGTCGGGTGGTTCAAGAGTCCTGTAAGATCATGCGACAAGTATTCGAAAACCATGTAGCAGTCATTCTTTTCGACCATGACCTCCCGGAGATTAACGATATTTGGATGATTGAGAGATTGCAAAAGCTTGACTTCGCGAATTGCGGTGACGGGAAACTGCAATTGTTAGCATGATCCATCTAAATCTCCGCCATACTTACGCCATCGCGTTCACCCTCCATCCTGATCTTCTTGAGCGCCACCATGTCTTTCGTATATACGTGAATCCCCTTGAACACTTTTCCATAAGTACCAGATCCAACAACTGACTCATTTCCGGGCTTCCTATAATAGACAGAGTCCGAATTGGCATGTTCCGGGTCGAGCGTTGGCCGTGGTTTCATTCGTTTCTTTATGATAGTCTTCGTCTTTGGTATCTGAGGAGGTGGTGTTCTCCTTTCTGGTCGAGCAGGACGTATATCCGTGCGTGAGTCTGGGCGCTCGGGCCGCCTGTCGTCGAATCGTCGCGGTGGGTAGGGCTCTCTCCGGTCTCGCAGGTCGCGAGGGTCTCTGTCTCGCATATCACGCGAATCTCGAAGGTCGCGCAAGTCTATTTCTCTTGGGTCTCGGTAATCTCGTTCCCTGCCACGGTAGTAGGTATCGCGAGGGTCCCGGACATCTCGGACATCTCTATCACGGGGATCCCTATAGGTAGGTTTTCGGTCATAGTAGTCATCGTAGCGGCGGTCTCGTTCGCGATTTTCTCGATCCCGATCGCGGTCGCGTTCGTATTCTCTATCCCTGACGTCCCTGTCTCGATCGTTTCGAGATTCTGCATAACGTACTTCACGCTCTGTTACGGCCTTTGCCTTGGTATCCAATAACGATTCCTTGGAAGACGACTCAGCCTTTTCAGGCTCTTCTATTGCAAGCTTGGCTTTGCTCGTTGACGGTACTGAGTTCTTCAGTTTCATCAACGAAAAGGTGAATCCCGCTTTTGGTGCTGTAGGTGTCGTTGACTTGGGGGTCTTCTTTTCCTCCTTTAACCCTTCATCCTCTACTCGCAGGTCTTTGGATGGGCGGAATGGGTTGTCGTCAGCATCGACAGAGGCTGAATCGGTTGATTGAGACGTGGCTACGGGCTGTGAACGTGGTGCTTCAGTGGCAGGGCGACCGCCTCGTGTTCCAGAGGATGGTGTCCAGGATAGATTTGAGTACTGTGTGGGTGCAGTACCACGACCGCGTCCACCAGGCCCACCAAAAGGAGCACTTGCGCCGGGACCAGACATGCGCCGGTCGGGACCATGGTAGCCGCCACCGCCACGATAGCCACCTCGGTGCGGGCTGTTCTGGAAGCCGGGCTGAGGGTAGGGTTGATTGGGATAATAGCCTGGTGATTGGTTTTGGTGATATGGCGAGTGGTTTGGAGGGTAGCCTTGCATGGGTGATCTGTTCACGTTAGTCTGAGGACTGGAGGCGGAAACGGAAACGGAAACGGAAACGGACCCTTGATTAGGATAAGGCTGGCTATTCCAACCTCCTCTACCTCCTTGATAAGGCGACTGGTTCTGGGGTGAGTACTGATTGTTCGGTGGGTAGGGTGGGGATTGCTGGAAGCCGCCTCGACCTTGGTAGTTGTAGGCACCCCTCATGTTGTCCTCGTCGCGACCCGCTGGGTTATCAGAGTTGTAGCCAGATGCCGGTACTGGCGAGGCTTTGCGCGAAGTGTCGTTCGCAGGGGTAGCTTTGCTGGAATTTGCTTCTTTGTCCGAGCGGTGTCGCAATCTTGGGGCGGGTGAGGGAGATCTGGAAGGGCGATGTCGGGGCGGTGGGCGAGGTGAACGGCTTCTACGTTCAGGCCTGGTTCGCTTGGAACTAGGCGGCGAGGCTCTGCGAACTGGAGAGCGTCGGCGGGGTGGCGAGCGAGATGTGGCACGTCTAGAGGCTCGACTGCGACTTCTTGCTCGATCGCGGGTGGAGCTGTGCCTGTACGACCTGGTCCGAGAATTGTCACGGGGTGAAGCAGGTCGTCTATCAGTCCTCCGGGGTGACAGTCTCCTCGGCGATAAATCACGCCTGGATCTTCTGTCAGTTGAGATTGATCTCCGCCTTGGACGGTGTGCGGCTGGTCTGTAGTGGCTGTCGATGGATGGGGAGCGGCGTCGGCTGGACGTGGGTGGGATGTACGTGTCGGGTGTGGTCCGTCGCGGCGGGCGATCGCGGTCGAAGCGCTGTGAGCGTGGAGAGAAAGGCCTCGCGGTTGGCCGTGCCGGCGAATGTGCACGCCGTACCCTTGACCTGGACCTGGAGCGCGCCCTACTGCGACTGGACTGGCGGTTCACGCGTTTTGACGAGGCTTTCGGAGATGGAGAACGGGTGTGGTGGCGCTTCGACGATGGGGTGGTGTCGTGTGCGAGATGTTGGGAAGATTCTCTGGCACGTCGTGGCGCTGGCGACGCTGCTCTGGCTGGGGGGATGCGCTCTCTCGTACGCTCCCTGGACCGCTCTCTATCCCTGTTAGAGTCCTCTGGTCTCCACTGATCGATATCCTGAGCCCGTCCCATAGAGACAGGAGGGTCATCAGAAGTCGCAAGGTTGCAGCATCAAGAAGTGCGCAGGTCAAAGTGCCTAGCCGAGCAACACCCTCTGATGGCAGCCAAACGGTAGGAGTAATGGAACAGAGAAACAGTAGAGGAGGCCGCTGCAATCGTTTCCGAGATACAATCACAGGTGCGCTGCCGTCGATGTGCTTCTCAAGGGTGCTGTTGTGGCTGCAGCCCAAGTCCACCCGCCCGCCCCGTCTTTCAAGTTGCCGCTATCGAAGGCGCCAAGAAGCCGCGACAAGCAGCATTGAATGCCCTCCATTTTGCTTCAACCCTGGCCTTCCAGCAATCATCTTTTTCCGCCGCTGTCTTCTTCCACATTTAGAGCCCGCAAATAATGTGCAGTCCGCCAGTTCACGACATCTATCTAACATGCAACAAAGGATAGCACCGCCCATGCAACCAGAAACAGACACCAGAAGCTGCAGCGCACCCCGTTTGCACGCCCGCCACAGGCCAAGACGCCATGTGACGGCACAAGCCCCGTCATAGCAATTATTTCGTTGTAGCCGGGGAGGGGTCCCAGTCGTGGACTTGTGTCGACTCTTTGGGAGAAGTCAAGTAGTTCAAGTAGTTGGCTCCATGTCCGCTGTGTTGTAAAAAGGATCGGTAATGGAGCGCAAGCGAGACACGCGACCATGAAGCGCGGAGACGCAGGTGCTTGTTCTTCTATGTGGAAGAGGAGACAACAGCAGCCCAGCTGAAGGCGGCGGCGGCGCCAGGGGGCCTCAACGTCAACAGCAGCATAAGGCCACTAGTCGTACACGCGACGGAACAGATTGGCGACAATGGTGGATGAATGACTGTGCTCCATGCAGCAGAGCAGTAATGTCAAAGGCCATGCACGCGAGGGTTAGTAGTGGTGCCCTGCCTACCAGCACATGCTCCGTCCATATTCCGTCCATACCTGTAGAACCAAGCACGTATTGAGCTGCGAAGGTGCTTGCAAGCTTGTTTCCAGTTGCCAGTACACCTATGGTGCTTCGTTGGGGGTAGGGAGCACTGCGGGGACGGGGTGAGGCCTCCTCGCGCGCACTCCTGGGCCATGTGTCGCTGCTGTCGTCGTCGCCGTCGCCGTCGTCGCCATGGTCGTCACGGGACGTCAGTCTAGTCCGGAACAAGGCGCCGGCGGTATTGCTGGCAATTGCTGGCCGTCTCCGGCGATGCGTCGGATGGGGGGGAGTTGGGTGCAGAAGCGTGGAGAGATGGTGTTCGACTGCTTCTGTGCTCAAGTCCCGCGATCCAATCGCCTCGCAACCCACTAGCGGATGACGAAGAACCTAAGAAACTCCAGACCCTGCGACGCTTCTGATGTCGATAAAAGACGCGGCCTGGCTCAACACGGAATGAATGCGCCACACCATAAGTAGTCTGTCGCCGTCTTTTTCTACTTAGTTTTCAAATCTCTCGCCTGTACCCCCCAGCTGAACTGATACCAAGTTGCTCAAATGGAAGCTGACGCGCCCAAACCTTCGCCATCAGCCCTTCCAATGCATATGACAAACGGCTCTCCCCTGCGGCTCACCACCGAAGCGCGACATAAGAAGGAGAGGGAAAATCTCTTCAATGCCATAGAAACTTCCAACCGAGGCCGCCAGGTAGTAAACTTCGACGGCCCGACTAGCTATTTCCCCGCCAAAGCGTCTGCGCCAAAGACTGGCGTCAGCGGCGTGCACGACAGGAATACAATGACGACAAACGGTGTACACGGCCTTGGGGACGAGGCTGAGGATGCGGTTGCACAAACACCGCTTGCGACCAGTCGCGCCCATAGTCCATACAGTGAGAATGACCGTGAACCTGGAGGGGCAAGGGCCTGACTGATGAATGTGTAGCGCAACACCCCACCATTGACTTTGACGGCCTCAGCTGGCCCAGCAAGGGCACGCGTGAGAGGAAAGAGGCGACAGAGGAAGAAAAGGCTGCAAACCTTGCCAAGCTGTCGGGCGCGGTGCGCACTATGCTCGAGTGCCTAGGCGAAGACCCCGACCGCGAGGGACTGTTGGATACACCGGAGAGATACGCAAAGGCCCTGCTCTTCTTCACAAAGGGCTACGAGGAGAATCTGCGCGACATTGTCAACGGCGCCGTCTTCCACGAGGACCACGACGAGTTGGTCATTGTGAGGGATATTGAGATCTTCTCCTTGTGCGAGCACCATCTGGTGCCATTCACTGGCAAGGTAAGAGCGTTCGGTTTAGTGCTGGAAGTGCGTGGCTGACCGCCTACTAGATGCACATTGGCTACATCCCCAACCGTCGCGTCATAGGTCTCTCCAAACTCGCCCGCATTGCCGAAATGTTCGCTCGTCGTCTTCAGGTTCAAGAGCGCCTCACTAAGCAGGTCGCGCTCGCCCTATCAGAGATGCTCCAGCCACAAGGCGTCGCCGTCGTTGTCGAATCGAGCCATCTTTGCATGGTCATGCGCGGCGTTCAAAAGACGGGTACTACCACCACTACAAGCTGTATGCTCGGATGCATGCGATCGAGGGACAAGACGCGCCAGGAATTTTTGAACCTCATCAACAGGAACAAGCAATAGCTCCAGATCCTTAGTCCCTATATCACGGTTGTACGAGTTATGAAAAGGCGTTTTTGGGGGGATCGGCGTTTGGGAGAGGAGTTCATCATCCTCTCCGGCTGGTTATCATGGGATGATTAGACGCATAAGCCTCTCAACAGGCGTATACACGCTCTTCCAGCAAGGAACGAGCTACTTTCTTATGGCTAACAGTCGTCTACATCTGTCCATCAGGGTTCTGTAAGACAGAAAATGATATCGTGTAAGCCTTGGCTGCTGCTCAATGCTGGGTCAGTCGTAATTCAATATACAACGTCGACCTCGGTCTTTACACTGCAATCCCAACCCCGATCAGCCTCTCTTGGATCCTCTAGAATTGCCCATATGCTGTAGAAAGCCACCACCAAACCACCCTCACAACTGTTCATTTAATCAATTGGGTAAATTATTGAGAATGTCATCCTTTTAACATCTTCTACGTTGTTTGTTTCGCACAGAAGAGACATAAGCTAGATTAGATGCTGTAGAGTGCCATGGAACAAGAGATGGAGGTAAATAGAGAAGTCTTGTTTACACGATATGTTCTTAACAACAGCAAGGATTGGGGTGGTAACCTGGGGACGGCCTTTTTACTCACTCCGACTGGAATCTTCCAAAGACTGGTCCCTCTTGTAGTGAGAGCTTGCCTCTCTTTTCACTAGTGCATCGCTCGTATTGTTTCTGTGGGTTGGATCTTCAGCGTTAGTATCGGAGTCGAGATCACTCATCATAGTGAATGACCTTGTCCATCGTTGTGAATCGACACATCGCTCGCAGACTGGTCGGGTTCGTCAGCTATCTCCTCCTCCTCTTCTTCTTTTCAGTATCTGTTGTTACTCCCTCCACATCGCTGACTCTGTCTTCTTCTTTGTACTATGTGCATTTTAGAATAGTGAACTACTAGATGTGAGATCCATGAGAGATAGAGGGTGAAACGAAAGCAACAAGCTAGTATCACGTGATATGATATCACGTGTCATGGACAGTGCACCGCCTATCTCTATCGGAAGACAATGTCAGCGTTGTACCGCATACGCGCACTTCGGCCCAACAATCTTCTTCGGATTTACAGGTTTGCCTGTTGTGTCATGGACATCATACACTGTTCATATCCCTAACACGCTGCCGAAATGCACATAACCATCTGTTCTAGCGACATCAACTACTTTCACATAGTAGACTTCTCACTCAGGGCACGAAACACGTTTTCAGATCCGGGTACACAGAGCAAAGACATGATAATCAACGGTGGACAACAGAGTACCATTATCATCAACTAAACTACACCACAATAATCCAACACAAGAACAACTTTGGAACTTTTATTCCTCTGCATCCTCAACCTCAAAAATACTCTTTCTCTCTCTACTCTCCTCTCTGTCCTTCCACCACCCTACAAGATCATAAAGCCCGACATCACCCCCCTCACACTCACCCAAACATAGAATTCCCCTCGTGGTGCTCATGCCCATGTCCATGGCTGTGTCCATTGCCGGCGCCCTCATTGTGCACTGTAGTCCCCGTCGAGGACACGATCCTCGATATATGACTCTTGCGCGCTCCCCCACCGCCCCCAGACGCCGCGGCACTAGCGTGATAAACCGAACTCGCATTCTCCTCGAAGCGCTCCATTTCACGGCACTTCTCCTCGTATTTGGTTATGTACTCGTCGCGCTCGCGGTCGGCGGCGTAGCGGGCCGAGATGGCGCGTTCCTTTTGCTCGCGGGCCTCGTTGAGAAGGGTGCGTAGCGAGGTGATTTCGAATTCGAATTCGGCGGAGGAGTCCTCGTATGTTGTGATTGTTTCGGTTATCTCTTCGTACTTGTGCTTCCAGGCGTTTAGGTCGGAATGCGCGCGGTCGCGGGCGTACTTGAGGTTGCTGATTTCGGCTTCAAAGAGGGCGAGCTTCTCCATGAGGGACGCGATTTCGGTGGTGAGGTGGCCGTGTTTGCCGCGGGATTCGTCGCCTTCGCGGTGGAGCACCTTGTTGCGCTCGGTGAGGGTGACGATTTCTGTCTTGATCTCCGTGATGGTGAGCTCGGAGCGGCGGAGAGATTCCTCGAGGACGTTGACGCGGCGGTGGCCGTCTTCGACCTTGCGCTGCTCGTCGTGGAGATCTTGCTTGATTTGGTCCCGCTCGATGACGATTAGGCGGTGGTCTTCGCGAGATCGGTCCATGGACTCTCGGAGTTCAGTGCGCTCCATCTCTACGTCACGGAGCTTGTCCTTGAGGGAAACGACCTCGCGCTTGATGTGCTCGTGCTTGAGGGTCAGGTCGTCGCAGCGAGCATCGGACTCTTCCCATCCAGTAGCCTTGGCCTTGACTTCGCGGCGGAGGTTCTCAATGGTAATGGAGAAATCATCGCGCTCCGTCTCGATAATGCGAACTGTCTCCTTGAGCTTGTGAAGCTCGCGCTGTACACGATCGTGGCGCTCGGTAAGTTCAGTGAACTCGCGCGAAGCCTCATCGGCCCTGAACCTCAGACGCTTGAGTTCGTCATGTAGACGATCCTTCTCATGAAGGTGCTCATCCCTCTCAAACTCGAACACCTTGATGCGGTCGCTGAGAGTGAGTACTTCCTTGCGAGTAGACTCAAACTTGGACGAGGTCTCTGTGTACTTGCTCTTGAGTTCAGTGTGCTCGCGAAGCAAGTTTCGGAGCTCGGTATGGTGCCTGTCTGCGTCCACACGAGCGGAATCGCGCTCGTCCTCGCACATCTTCAACTTTGCGAATGTTGCCTCCAACTCAGTCTTGGTCCTTTCGCGATCGGTATGCGTGATAGATACTGAGCTGTGAAGCTCATGGAGCTCATGACGAACGCCTTGCAGGTCGCGGTCACGATCAGCAAGCTTCTTCTTGTGCTCGGCGATCGCAGTCATGGCAGCAGTGAGCTCAAGAATAAGCTTCTCTACTTGCCGCTTCCTCTCGCCGTGCTCGTGGCCATGGTGAGAGTGCTCAGCATCCTTGCGCTGAAACTCCTCAGTCACTTCCTCGACAGTGACCAATAGCTCGTCCCTCTCGCGAAGAAGACTATCGCGCTCGGCCATCATGCGAGCCCACGACTCTTTCAACGAAGCAGCTTCACGAGCAGCGGAAGACATTGTGTCTACAAAAGCAAACAGCTTGCCCTCGGCTTGTGATGTGAGCTCCATGGACATTGTATTGCGGTGCGATTGCAAAAATGAGCTCGAGCGACGTGACAGTGAACTAGTCTGACGGGTCGACCGGCGACCAAGTGATGAGCTGTGAGAGGCACCATGTGCGTGAGAGCCACCATTGGCCTGTGATCCAAAAGAGAATGACCGGTTGCGTGTGGGAGAGGATGGCTCTGAAAACACATCGCGGTCGATTCCACCCAACCCACTGGCCTTGAGCTTCATGATGGTAAGCTTCTCAGGGGTAATGTCAGGAGTGGTATCAAAAGTATCCATCATAAGTGCGGTAAAAGGAAGAGGGAGATGTATAAAAGATGGATAGTTTGGATTGCAAATGAACTATGGGAAGTGGAAGACGATACTTATGTTTATTCATGCAGTGAAAGCCATCAGTCAGCCACAGGGTTGAGCACTAGGCCATCTAGCGCAGTCGAGGTAGCACACGGTCAGTTCCAATAAGCATGGTCAGCTCGGCCCGCACATGAACGGGTTGTGGCTTGCTGCACTGCCAGAGATACTTCCTTTTGTGACGCAACGATGCCAGGGTGTCTTACGAACTTGAGGCACCATCCCAGCTGCCGTCTAGCCAGCCTCGCCGTAGATGGAAGGGCGCATGCAGCAGCTCGCGAAGCGCAGCTGTTAAGTGGAACGCATGTTAGTAGCGACGTCGGCGACTTGAAATGTGGGGAAACTGTAGGGACTCTTCAGCTCGTAGAGCATCGCTCATGCGCTTACGAAGGATCGCGTGCGGAGTCGCCATATTGACTGGCGGTCCCAAACAGCGCCATCCAGGTCTAGTCTGGTGGGCCGCATAGGTGATTAGTTGAAGCTAAGCGCGGGTAGATCAGCTAGGGCTCAGTATCGCGCTGATCAAATATGGGCGACGGACCGCCCAGGGCCATGTTCTCTGGATTGATCGGCTATCGCTAGTATTCCCGCTTGCTTCTTTGGGCTACAATGTGACGCACTTGCAGTTGCTTGGAGCCTAAAAGAGAATTAATGTTTTATACCTGGATGTGCCCGGCAAGGCCGCCAGCCAATCACCACATACGGACGCGCATCGGGTCGCTACAGGACCATCGACCATTTCGGAGACGACCGAGAGATAGAAACGGGGACGAATCGTACTCAACCCATGTTAGTCAATCGTAGTGATGGAACGGCTTTGCTAAAGCATGGCTGGGGACAAGAATCTTGCGGCATAATGCCCCGACTGGGACGCTAGTAGTCGGCTTGACATATGGTATAGATCATAGGCAGTGCCCGAGCAGCCGACGACTAGCGTCTGGTTTCGTAGCTTTCAGACGTCATTTTGTTGGGAAAAGTAAATGACGTGTTGAATGGTTGGCAGTCATCATGCTCGACTCGTGTTGCGCCCCAAACATGTTAGTTTCCTACGGAGGTATAATGCTTCCAAGGTTGACTGAGACGGGAACTGTATCGACTAGTGCCTATAGGCTGCTTTTTTGGTGTGCTTTTTGTCTGGCTTATACAGTTTTTATTGAATGGGGAAAAAGTCGCGGGAAAAAGAATTCACACACGGACTGTTTAAAGACACAAATTACGAGCAAATCAAATCCTGCTTGAATTATACACCTGGCAAACTATACCAATGCCATGTAGTGAAAGACCGGAACAATGAACAGGCTATACCGATATGACCGCCAACTATGTATACAATTTGGGATTATAGTTGATGAGGTTGGGATGTACTAAGATAGTTTTACAGTGTCGAGCAGATGAGAGAAGTCTTGTGAACAGCTCATCTAGCCGAAGATGAGGGGGGCAGACGGCCTTGAAGTCTCATGAACAACGTTCTCTTTGTCCTCGCCGGACTGAGCATCCTCAGAGCCATTCGCCTCGACGGCGACGTTGTCATCTTCGCTGCTTTGCTCGATGAAAGAAATGCCCTGTACGCTGACATCTGGCTGTAGCTCTCGTAGAGGTCCGTCGCCCTCACTAGACATGTTCTCATCGACTGCATCGGATAGTTCTTGGTCTTGCTCTTCGAGTTGATCAGACTGAGCGACTGCAACCTCGTCTTCTTCTTCGTACTCATCTTGTGCATTCTCTTGCTGGCTATCCGTATCATTACCAGCGCCCTCGCCCAACTCTTCCATATCTTCCACATCTGCGTACTCCTCTCGGTCCTGCTCTGAAGAGACCAGGCCACCCTCGTGACCTTCGTCGTCTGCAGCACCGCTGGTAGGCTCCATGTCGGCTTCAGGAAGTACGTCGATATCGTCTTGTGCTTCTTCTTGGTTCTCACCGTCGCCGTCACCCTCATCCTCACCAGGCGACTCATCGGACAAGTCGGCTTCCATTAGCCCGTGAAGAAACTGATCGACCTGAGCAACGTATTTGTCGGGGATCTGGCGCACAGTGTGGCCGCGCATCTTGCGTGGGGCCAAGGGCCTGGTGGGCTTTTTGATACCTGCATCCAAAGCCTTACTTCCAGCAGCCTTCTTAGGAGCAGCGGCTTTGGCTGCATCCTTAGGGGGGCGGCCTCTCCTGGCCGGCTGGGGAGCAGACTGATCCTCGATGATCTTCTTGGCTGGGGGTAGACGTGTGCGCAACTTGGATCGCATGCGTGGGTCTTGACGAGATGGAGCAGTGGCAGCCTTGGTAGGCTTGGATCGAGGCGATGACCGCTTTCCCACGCGCGAATCAACCACTCGATTGAGATCCAGAGCTGCTGCTTTTGCTGGACGACCGCGCTTTGGTGTGATAGGAGCATCTTGAGTAGCCGCTTCTTTGCGAGGGCGTCCACGCTTCTTAGGGACAGGCGCTTCTTCCTCAGCTTCGGCAGCCTCTGTCTCCTTCTTGGTCTTTCCATTGCCCTTCTTTGGCGCATCTTGTTCGGCTTCGGGCCCAGACGCGTGTAGGGATGGGCGACCGCGTTTCTTGGGCTGGGGCGCGTCTTCGATCGCAGCTTCAGGCTCTTCTGCTCTCACTTTGGGAGGTCGACCGCGCTTCTTTGGCGTCTCGATGGCGGCGTTGACTGTATCTGACTTTGCTGCTGGGCGGCCTCGCTTCGGTGTCGCTTCTGCTGCGCTCGCCTTGCGGCCGGGTCCGCGCAACGCGTTGCGAGCTTTGGGAGCCATTTTTGTACTTTCTACGCTACTCTGGTGTTGCGCGACAGGTAATTGAGTATTAGAGCGCGTAAATGTAATGCAGTGAAAGAAGTTGTTGTGGGACGCGACTTGATTGTTTGTGGTAGAAACTGCGGAGGTCGGGACGTCACAATGTAGTCAGCTCGCCCAGCCACGATCGGCCCAGCTCTCTCACCCCAATTGTAGGTCGCGTGAAACTCTTTTACCTCAAATAAAGTTGAACATGCGATAAACTGCTGTTCTCACATCACTAGATAATACTATATGATAAACCATGAATACGAAATCATGACATCCACAACATGAACATACGCCAGTTTTAGCTCTCTTGTCCTACTATCAAGACGACCACTACGTCCAATACCTTCGAAAAGCTCTTTGACTCCGTGAACCTTCAATTCAATTCTAATCCTCAATACTAATTCTCATCCCTGATGCAGCAAATTTAACATCATTCGTCACCCCTTCCGCGCCCTCGTAACGACAGTTGTGAGGCGCCAATCAATACCGACCCTAATCTTGCGTCTTCAAAGTCGTCAGGCCCTGGTTGGTATGGCGACGATGTTGCAAAATCATTTTTCATGGAGTTTTGACAGACATAGCTCCGTAGTACCTGAGAGAAGAATTTGTTAAAGCGAACGCATTAAACAATGGACGTGTACTACCAAATCTTCCTTCACGCATCCTTATACAGATTCTCTGGCCCAACCAGGCCTTACTCTCGGCTCGGGGGAATCACCATAGTACTCAGTAATAAATGTGCTCTTTTCATCCTTGTTCGCGAGGGTAACTGCGTGTTCAAAGAAATTGTGTTTAAATTGCCAGGAGGTTTCAAGTTCTCTACTCGCTTCTTCAGGGTAATGCTCTTCGAGAAATCAAAACACGTGTTGTCTAGGTAGACGAAGTGCTGGCACATTGAATGATAGGTAGGAACGAGCCCACATCTATGCATGTTGAGTTCGCAGACAAAACCAATGTTACAATGGCAAGGGAATCTTGGGTAGGCGAAATGACACGGTTATTAGAAAGCAGAATGTACCAGCGAGCAGTGTGTACATGAGACCTTTAATTCCAGCCTCCTGTACTAGGCTGCCTGCTGCCTGCGATGAAAGTGGGTACTGGAAGTCATCCTCATGACTAAAAAGCCACCACACCCATTTCTTCCATACTCCCTCGCAGTCAATCTCCCGTAGCAAAGGCCTCCGCTAGAAATACCGTGACCGCGTTTCTCGCAACCCCGCCCCTAAACCCAGAGGGGTAAAGGCGCCATGCACCTCCAGGGCTGGGCTCTAAGCGAAACCTACAACTACCCCACCTCCCTCTTCTTCCTTTCCGCACGAAATTTAAGTCCAAAATATATATCAACTTGCTGCCTACACTTCCATCAAATCACGTGAATAACCATTCATCAGCATCGGTGGTTTAGTGGTAAAATTAGCCGTTGCCATCCGCTTCAGGACAGTTTCGGCTAGCCCCGGGTTCGGTAAGTTTGCACTCTATCTTCGTGCATTCGATTCGTTGTTCTAACAGTTATTCAGATTCCCGGCCGATGCAATTCATCACTTGGTTTAATTATTTTTTTTCCAATTTTCTTTACTGCTGCTGCGGAGATATCCAGCGTGTGGATAACTGCTCACTGCATTTTCGTCAGCTTCGGTGCTTTCGCAGACACGCTTCGGCTTCGTAACAATTCTCGTAAGAACAGATCTGTAGCCAAAAATGCCCTAAAATTACGATCTCTCTTAACTCCCGATCCCTAGCGGTGCAATAAAATTAGTATAGTAGTCTAAACGTTATCTGCTAATTTATGTCTAGCACCTCTACACAAATCTGTTTTCTTAGCCAGAGTACGAATGAACCTTGGGGGAGCAAACCCCTGCCAGCAGAATAATGGACTTTGGCGAGCCAATAGTTCTTCGATCGGTCCTTGAAGCCAGCGTTCATGAAGCCAGCAAGAGAAAGGTCAAGGTGCGGAGAGAGCCAGTATTAAGGTAGATCTAGCTCTCTAAAGACGATCGTCTCGCCAATTCGCATATTCCAAGTCGTCGGGTACTAGAAAGGTAGGGTTCATGGACAAGCATTACTGAGTCTTCATCTAGCTGTGTAGCCTCAATTGAACCTAGTCTAGCGTTAAGCCCTGGATGTCTTGTCGGCACAGGTTCCGGCCGTTTTGTCGTGGTAATGGGTTGGAGATGGAGGGTTCCAAAGCGGTTTCGTGCCATGGTGCGGATTTTAAAAGGTATTGCGTGCTACTATTACCTCCTGGCCGGCAGACAGACAAACTATTCTTATTGCTGCCAGTTATGACGCATTATCATTTTAAGTCATCTTCAATGTCTCTCTCCCACAGTGTAATTACATCTATATCTCACCACACCTTTCCATGCAATATCATCGCCTTGAAACATTACAACTGCACCATATCCAGTGAAGTGAGCAAATACATGGATTATCACCCTGTTGCTTATTCACGGTAGTTCATTCACTGACATGTTTGCCACGCCTCTTATTCACAAGGTCTTCGCAAGCAGCATCACTCTGGCACCATAGGACTTCGCCACGCTATCCCGATAGACATGTAAACCCTTCAAGTACTCTCTTCCAGCACTGCAGAGAATCATTCCTCTAAGAGAACTACAGAAAGACTCAGCATATTCCATTTCATTAATTAATTCATATTATGCCTAGTGCAATTCATCTAAGCGAAACTCGTCGTTCAGTCTCATCTCACTAAACTACCAATCAAACTGCATTTCCTCCATTGCCCATCTCTTCATCATAGTGCCGTTCACAAATGGTCCTAGACTAGGAGGTACATCCTCCGGTCGCGTTCCCCAGGCGCTCTCCCGAGGCCCTAGAGTCAATTCCAACACACCGCCTTCGAGGAAAAAGCTATGCTGGAGCCAGTTTCTAGTATAAGGTACACCATTGAGAGTAGCAGACTGAATGTAAATGTTCTTGTGGCTGGCATCGAAATTAATGTTTTGGATGGTGGCGGTCTTGCCCGTTTGGCCGTTCTTGATAGAGATGCTCTCGAAGAATGGCGGGATGATGAAGTAAACGTCTTGGCCTGCGTTTGGGAAAAATCCCATGAGCACAAAGGCTTCGAATGAGCCCATGGCACCACTGTCGTCGTTTCCTGGGATACCTTCGACGGTGTCGTTGAACAATGATGGAATGTACTGGTGGGCGCGCTCAGCAGAGAGAGCTGGACGGCCGGCGTAGTGGTATAAGAAGACGTTGAGGAAGGCTTGCTCGTCACCAATGTACAGGATGCCGGATTCATGGAGCCAGTTCATGCGAGCTACGAAGCGGTCACGGCCCCCGAGTGTTTGGATGAGAGTAGCCATATCACCAGGAGCAAAGAAGGTGTACAACCAAGCTGGTCCCTCGTACGTCTCCCCTCCGGCGGGGTTCAAGTAGCAGCCGGTGAAATTGAGTAACGGCGAGCAATAGATAGGGTCCTGGTAACCCCATGTGCCGTTCATGTATCGCGGTTGAAGAAACCCTTCGAAGCCGACATCAACACCGTTCAAAGTACTACGCTGATCGGCCTTGAACATATTCTTCCAATTTCCAGATCGAGCGAGGTACTTTTGGTAGTCGGCTGTTTTTCCAAGTTCGCGGGCTAACAAGGCAATAGTGAAGTCGTTGTAAGCGTATTCTACAGTTCGCGATACAGAGCGCGTTTCTGTTCCTACACCTTCAACATCTAGGTTGTCAGTGGGGATGTAGCCTAAAGATTTCCAAGCAGCAAGACCGCCGCGACCTAGTAGGGTGTTAGTATTGAGATGAGAGATTGAGTCATTGTAACCATACCTTCAACATCCCAGTTCGGCGGCTCAACCTCTGCATCCTTCACCACAGCCTCGTACGCCAAAGCCCAGTCAATGCCAGCGGTGATGTTCTTCAGATATGCGTCAGTGATTACAATGTCTGCATTAGACCCTCCCTGCGTGAAGCCCTTGCACAAACTCATGCGACAGTCCGGAAGCCATCCCTCATGGCGGTAGATATCCAATAGACTCCTTACCATCAATGATTGGCTGAGTGGATCAAGTATCGTTATCAGAGGGTGGATGCTTCTGAAACTATCCCAGATGCAGTAGTAGGAGTCGTAGTACGGTTCGTCGGACTTCCAGAGCGGATTCTCGCCGGTATAATCTTGCGGGCTGATCATCGAGCGGTATACACCACTCCAAAACGCCTTCAAGAAAACCTCATCAACGCCTCCAGCCTGTACTGTGATGACATCGAGCTTGGCTCGCCATGCAGTTTCCGCGGCTGCAACCACATCGTCGAACTTTCCCAAGGGTACCTCGGCTTCGGCATTGCTGCAGGCTTGCGCTTCGCTGATGAAGCTCATACCCACTCGCGCAATGATTTGGTTGCCATGGAAAGGCTTTTCGAATTGTACCCAGCCACCAGCGGGTCGTTTAAGTGTTGCTTGTCGCGCATCGCTTAAGGCGATCTTGAGGCTCGTTACCTTGGCAGTGGCTCGGGTGTTGGACCATATGCCGGCATCCTTGACTTTGGCGCCATTGAAGTCCAGGCAGAAGTATGATTGGTATGAGCCGATTCCGAATGATGGTGCAAAGAGCCCGCCACCTGTTATGCGACCTGTGTCGGGATATACGGTGATGTTTGCGTCGTTCATGGAGTTTGGCAAATCTGTGAGCTCAACCAAAATATGCGGGTTCAGCGTCGTATTCGCGGTAGTGGGCGTGTCGGGAAATGTCATGCGGTACAAGGCAGTCTTGTTGGTTACAGTCATCTCCGTTCTGATGTTGTTAACCAGCGTAATATCAAAGTACCCGGGCTTGGCGTGCACGCTTCCTGGTATACGATTCTCTGCTCGTAGTTGTTTTGGATAGTTGCACGCATTGATATCTCCGTTCGGACACCCGGCCTGAGCAAAGATGGGGAAATTGCCGAGGGACGGTGAGCCACCGGTACCAGAATCGTGCATGTGAGAGTATCCATAGATGGGTTCGGAATCATTCGAAGAGAAGCCTCCTTGGTTCTCTCCTATCACATCGGGGCCGGCTTTTGCCATGCCTAGAACATTGTTAATTACTCTCTACGCATCAGCCGGCGAATGTTACTTACCAAATGGCAATGTTGCGCCTGGAAACACATGGCCTACGCATAGTCAGTTTGTGGTAAACAAAGCTTCTCTTGAATTCTACAAACCTCCATTGATCGTTCCAATGAGCGGATTGACATAGTCGAACCCGGATTTTGCTTGCGGCTTTGATGAACTATACTGTGAGCTCGCAGAGGCTATGAATAACCATAACGATGCCGCGGACGCGGTTTTGATTGAGAATTCACCCATGGTTGAAACCAAAGGAAGTGGGAAGCAACTGGAAAGCGCGCTGGCACGTCAACGCACGATGCATGTCCGCGATTATTTATCCTTCCATTCCATGCCGCTTGGCAGTAACGCGATGCCACGATGGTCCACAACAACGGTACCTGCCACCCAAGCGTGCGGATCCTGTTGGACTGGAGCATGTACATCATGCCCGAGTAAGGTAATGGCCTGACATTACAAGGTTCACATTGCGGCTTTGCATGCACGTAACATATGTACAGTGGCTGCGGGGTACATACATCAGCCGTAGATCCATGTTGTTCTAGCATCGAGAATCAACATCCGGCTGGTAGCCTAGACCGCATATGGCGCTCCTCTGCACAAAGTTATGGGTTGGGGTAGCGGTCGGGGTAAGTGGAGTCTGGCCTGTAATGTAACCTCGGCGTATTACAATGCGAGATGGGCATGTGGAGAGCTTGGTAAGTACTGTCTAACCCATACTGAGGAACAAAAACACAGCATGGCGTTGAAATTAGATTGACTTGAAGAGGTTTATAGAGCAGGACGTTCGCATGTCAAACATATCGGTGTAGCGCCTGCAGCCTGTGCAGAGGCGACGTCATGGCGAGCCACTAGCTATCTATCGGTAAGGCGTAAACAATGCAACATCTCCGCAAACCTGTCTAACCCCAACAACTCAACCACTCCGTACCGTCCGGTACATTTCGAGTTACTCGCTGACCGCTGATGCGCATTATACAGCGCCCATACAATTCCCCCTGATGATCTCCACAAGGCAACATGGCCGCGAAGCCAGAAATTCATGCTCACCTAAGCGCGGAAACTGGACATTATCAGTCCGTGTGATGACTTCAAATGTTCTGACATGCCGTCTGCGCGTGACCTGACTCTGGGTTGGTTCTAGGCGCTGTCTATTGGCACGCTTATCTGTGCAACACCACAGCAGCACTCTCAGTATCGATTTCGCGGCTATGCGGCATCTGCGCAGCCTCGTCAGGCTGACGGGCCCGGATCGCAAAGTCACGCGGCTAATGGAAGGATTCTGTAACGTCCTGGTGGGTTTCTAACCAATCCCACAAGCCCAAACGCCCAGCTACAAGTTTAGACATGGTAAGACCAAGCTTCATATACCCTGTAGCGCTCCCGTTGTCAAGAGCCCGATTCTTGGTATTCTTAGCAGGCCCAGGCACAAGCATTTTAAGGCAGTCCATGAGAGACTATATATGGAGACTATGCCGCATTGAAATCCATATACCAATGGATGTTAGTCCACTACTAACAAACGGTTCCAAACGATTAGCTGCAACTCGCGATTCTGAGCATACGGCGCAGTCATGACAACTGATTTCCACTATCCATCGGTTACTACTGCCACCTCTTCCTCGACTTCTTCCTCGAGGCTAGACTATTGGGATGCCCTCTTTCCAACAAGGTATCCTATGCCCACATTCAATCCAGGGTCAGCAATTACATCACAGAAAACTTGCCACAAAGATAGATACGGCGGGTGTTCAGGGAGTGGTTGGGGAGAGCTGGTCGGAGAGTAAAAGAGCTGCTGTCATTGTCGTTGTGATTGTCGTAGCCGTTATTGTCATAGTCTCATGCGGCTGCTGCAACTCGAAAAAACCTCGTGACCGGAAAAGGAGCCAGTCGGTGACGTTAGAAGAGCTACAGAACGATCAGCAGAGGTTGGCGAGAGCTATAGATGAACAGAGGGATGTGGAAAGGTCACAAGCTCCACCGCAGACTCGGCCGCAGGATGTGCCGCCTACATACCAGGAGGCTTTGAAGCATCAGGAGCCTACGCCTGTGCCGATGGCCATGCCCACTGAACACGAAAGGCAGGGCGGCGATAACCCTCCCAATGGGTGGCCGCCGTCATACATGGACTCTGCTTCTACTACGACCGTCACACAACCTGCTCCTACAGCAAGTCTCCCATCACGCACGCCGTATCCAAGCCTCCCATCATCCCCGCCGCGGTAAAAAAAAAGATCATGATCACATTTGCTTAACCCGCATATTCCCACACATCGCAAACAACCCAAAGTTAGCGAGGCAAACCCCCAAGCGACCAATGGTAAGATCACTACGTCATGAGCAACGAGGCAAGTCTAGCACAAACAGTAAGACTGACCAAGACTCCAAGGTTGAAGATCGACGCATACACGGGTTGTACCTAAGAAATTTCTATGGGAAGAGGTAGACCAACGGCTCTTTGCTCATGATGACGACGGGCTATTTCTAGATCAGAGTATCCGACACGCGAAGAGATAATACACCTCGTGCGTATATCTCCATATATCGCTGCACCAACAAGCTCTCATCGATCCCACACACCCTATCTCCAAAAGCCTGCACAACCTCGCCGCTACAGCCCTCTATAAAACACTGTTCCCATTCAACAATTTCACCGACCAAACCCAACACCCACCATCAACCGAATCGCAGATCCATTCACACTGCCATCGCAGTAGCAATCGTCATTGGCGCCCTTGGACTCTTCGTGCTGCTCTATCTGTTTTACCAATATCGGATACGGCGAGATGTCAAGTCAGGCAGTCGGAGCGAGAAGTGTGGGAGAATGACTAGAGGCCGAGAGGGAGAGATGGGGTTGGAAGAGGGTGTAGTTCATGAACCTGTGCCTTCTTATTGGAATAGGTTGGCCGGGGATGGGAGGAGGTTGGAAGTGGGTGGTATGAGGAAGGGTGAGAGTTGAAGTGTTTTCAGTCGGCCCGGAGACGGGAGATGGGTGGTTGGACAATCGTATTCAATTCTTTACACGCCAGAGTCTGTGCAATAGATACATTTCCTTTTATGTATGCAGCCTATGCTCTCTAAACCAATACAGGCTTGCTTTTGGGGTATCATCGTGACATCCAATCTCTCTCCCGTTGAACTTTCCTATTTCCCTTGCAATCACTCAACCAGTGCGATAATACTTTCCCTCATGTCCATCCATACCATTCGCACCACCCACATCATCCCCCTCCTCCCTTGACCTCACAGTCCCAGCGCCCGGACCCAGCTCATCGCCAATCACCAACCCACTAAAATTCCCATTCTCATCCACATACTCGTCCATGTTCTCCGTCGTAATCCAGCCCGAAGCCCCGGGAGCCGTATCATCCAGCACATCGCCTTCATCCTCGCTGCCATCGGGATCTGGGTGCAGATCCGCGCAAGTGTTTAGTGCGGTGAAGAACTCGGTGATACATGTCTCGGTGGGGTTTGTAGTGTACGACGGCGGCAGAACGGTGATTTCCAACATGAGAATATCATCGTCTTCGTTTACGGTTTCGGCGTCGTTGAGCGAGATGTTGATGTAGAGGGCTTCGATTGTAGTTTTGTATTTCATTGTCGCGTGTAGGGCTAGAGAAGGGTAGGGGATTGATACGCCGATGGGAGAGGGGGTGGTCTGGAACAAGATGAGATTTCTGGGGTGATTAGCATGTTTGTAGGAAAATTGGTAACTGCTACCACTACTCACTCTGAAGTCACCCAAACGTCGACGTTATCTACAAAGTCCTCGTCGCCTTCTCGTCTGTAGTTGAGTTTGCTGAAGGAAGGGTCTTGCTTTAGCTGATCAATGGCGGTGGAGAGCGTCATGGCTTCATAGTGGGCGTGTAGGACGGGTTTTGCGCCGAAGAAGGAGGTGGGGGTTTGCTCTTGGTGTTCGGAGAGTGGGGTGAAGTCGTCGGCTTTGGGCGCCGTGGTGAGTTGTTGGAGGGACATGGCGATAGTGGATTATGGTGTATTCAGTGTGAGAAAGCTTATGTGATATACGGAAGGCGGGAGGCGAAGACGCTGTTGCTGTTGTTGTAGTTTGATGTTTACTGATAGACCAAAAAGTCGCGGCGGGAGCTAACTAGGCGTCATCGCCCCACTTCGGCCTTGGCAGGTACCGATGCGTCTTGTTGCGAATAGCTTCTTCTTCTTCATCGTCGCGAGGAATTCAAGACGCCTATTACGCGTCTCCGACTCTCGTTTACGACACAAATATAGTCGCCAAGGCAATCTCCATCAGCGCATGAGCTCCACATGATGCCTTGAGCAAAATCACCCACCAGCTGCGGCATCCCATCCTATCTCAACACTCACACCCACCCAACCATGTCGTCCTTCCCCACGACCCCCATCGCTAAACTCACCGGCCACACCGGCCTCGTCCATGCTGTCGCCTACTCCTCGGGCGCCCAAACCTACATCCTAACCGGCTCGTCCGACCGACAAATCCGTCTCTACAACCCCTCCAAGGCACCCCCCTCCAGCCTCGCTCCCGCCACCTCCTCACAGCCCCCTGCGGGCCTCGTCAACAAATATACAGCGCACGGCTACGAAGTCCTCTCCCTCGCAATCGCCGCCTCAAACGACAAGTTTGTGTCGACCGGCGGCGACAAGACCGTTTTCCTCTGGGATGTACAAACGGCCCAGACAATCCAGCGTTGGACGGGCCACGCCGGGCGCGTGAATCGTGGTGTTTTCGGCGGCGACGATGATGGTGTGGTGGTGACAGGGTCTTTTGACGGCACAGTTAGGGTGTGGGATACCAAATCTAGAGCGCATAAACCCATCATGACGTTATCGGATGCCAAGGACAGTATTTCTGATATCGCGGTTCACGAGGCGCAGATCCTGGCAGCCAGTGTGGATGGGCGGGTACGCTGCTACGATATCCGAACCGGCATGTGCGAAGTCGATGTTATCGGTACGTCATGCACCAGTTTGGATATCAGTAAAAAGGGGACCGAGGTGTTGGTTAGTTCCCTGGATTCTACAATCAGGCTCATGGATCGCGAGAACGGGGAGATGCTGAAGAAATACACGGATGAGGCGTTTGTGAATAAAGAGTTGAGGGTTAGGAGCACCTTGGGCCTGAATGATAGTGTTGTGCTTAGTGGGAGTGATGATGGTATGGTTTTTGCCTGGGATATGCTGGGGGGCACTTGTCTGCATCGTTTTAAGCATTCCGAGATGAGGGAGGTCGAGGGTTTGACGGCAGCTGTCCAGGCGAAGGCGAAGGGGAAGAAGGATGTCGTGTCTGCTGTGGCGTTTTGTGAGAAGAGGAGGGAGTGGTGTAGTGGGGGTGGTGATGGGAATGTTGTTGTTTGGGGCATGGGAAGCTGAGACTTGTTTATATGCCCGTTTCGCTGTTTTATGATACCCTACACTGGAATGATTTGTAGACGCATTTTGAAGCATGTCTCGTTGTATTAGTATACATACGTACCGAGCTCTGTTACTTTTCGCACACCTGATTTTTCACATACAGATCTGCTTACATGTACAGGACGTGATACAATAGGATATAATGCGACAAGTATATAATTGATGTATACTAATGAAACGTATATAGGTTATTGCGGAGGCATGGCTAACGTGATAAACAGAGATCAATCTGCAATTTATAAAGGAGATGAAAAGCTGATAATGCAATGCCCTAGTTATCAGATACCTCCCAGTGCTAATGAATCCAACAATGAAACCTCGAATCATCAACAAGGTTGGAAAAGATCGTAATTGGGTGGGTGGCGAGAAAGACATTGGGAGTTAAGAAAGTGGCGTTACTGTATATAGCGTAGCGTGTAGGTATCCAGGGTACCAAAAAGAATCGTGTAACGTATTTGAGGGCGAGAACATTCGGCTGCGGGTAGGGCTGTAGGGCTGAAAGGATATAGTGCGGGTACCGGCCCGGTCCTAGGCGCTACCGCCTATATCGAGCTCCTGTATCGAGCTCCTGTATCGTGTGTCGGTCACTAGAAGTACTTTCCGTAATGTCCGTCCTCGTATTCACGCAGGAGGTGATCATTACCATTGACAGCCCAGACGTTTACGACAACGCCTCTCTTTTCAGTGCCTGCTCAGTGGAATTAATCATCTAATAAAGCTGAATGGCACAGGATACTTACGTCCATTTCGCCACTGGTGAGCCTGCCATTTGCCGTTTTCCATTGAGGTCGGTAACCAATGAAGCAGCTGGCTTGCATCCATGGACAACGCAAGCAAAGACAGGAATATGGGCAGATCTCCTGTCAAACCCCCATAGCCAACGTATCCTGGCCCATGGTATATGTCCGATAGGAGCATACTGTGCCAAAAATGAGAAGAATTGTGGCACCGAAGCGCAGAGTGGCTGCCGACGTTGGTTAGAGATGATGAATAGTCCTGGTTGTGATTGAAACGTAGACAATGCCAGGGCTCCTCGGTTGGTGGACTGGTGGCATCACCACGCAATACCCAGAAACCGTGACCGCTTTTAAAGTACGTCGAGAAGACACCATAGGCGGAGGTGTTAGTTGGTAGGGTAGTACCCCAATATTGGATTTTCCGACCGTCGCAGTACCACCAGACATATGAAACACCCGTGCCTGTACGCTGATTGTGTCCACCATAGGGTGGTATCCATTTCCCATCCTTGTCGCATTTTGGAGGAGTGTTAGGGTCTTCTCCAATTTCATCCATACGGAAGAAGAAATGCGGTACAAGGGGTAGTGGTTGTTGCTGAATGACGTCAGTCTACCAATTGCAGATTTCCAGCCTTGGGGAAGTAAGACATACACTCATCTCTCATTCGGCGCGTTTTTCCGTGTGGGAAGACCTTAGCAAATCGTATAATGTGCTTAGCCGTGCCGTGACTGCGCTTGCACTGGTCCAGGGTGCTTGATGTCACCTCACCTCCCACATACCTTTATCTTTCTCACTATGCGGCTCTGCGTGACGGAAAATCACCCTGGTCCAGAGGTCAGAAGATGACCTCTTCGATGAAAACAGAGCGGGAGAGAATCTCGGAATAGCTTCTGATAAGCTGGAGATTTCTCTGGAACAGGCATGGCGCGTGATCCTGCGCCGTGCTGCAGCAAGTATGGGTAGGCGATAGCGAGCCCAGTTCCTTTACCCCGCTGTATGTCAATATGATCACTGATCACTGATCACTGTCCCGGTGTTGTATAGTTGTCTTGCTTCCCCGGACAGATGGTATCAGCAACCGAACATCTCGAGCCAGGCCCTACATCCAGCTTCTCCTGTAAAGAACAGTTCGCGGGTTCATGTGGGATATGATCTTGTACTTGCCAACGTTGAACAAAATGTGGGGGCTTCGTAGCTATCGACATTGTCAGCTGCATGCCAGGAAAAAGCACTGTTGCAAGCCGGCCCTATCGCGCTTCAAGTGGTCTCATGGCCCGCATGAACACCAACCGACTTGGACCGGCCCGCCAGCAAATGGAGTGGCACGGCGCCCGCCCGCCCAAGTTCAAGGGTGGATCCCTCCTAGCGAAACGCCTCGTTTGTCCGCCACGGCACTTGTTGTGAGACAACGGAAGGGCTGGTCCGTCCAAGATGCGGCTAGAGTTTTAGTCAAGAGGTCCAATTGCTGTTATGCCGCAATACGAATGGTACTCCAATCCCGCAGATATCCATGTTGGGGCCTATTGGTTGCAGGTGCTCTTCTTGCTATAGGTCTGATCATACCCCGTACATGACCATAGAGATCCATGCTTGGCATCGATCGACTGAATGACTGGTGGACAGACAATGCATACCGATCTTCTATGCATGACCTCGTTGTAAGGGGGGTACTATTGCCGTGAAAGTCCAGGCGTTCCGTAAATATGGGTGATAGTGACTCAAGGATGCGGCTCTGCGTGACAAAGAGGGGTTATAAGCCGGCCTATGGACACTGTGGACCAACTTCTGTATGCCAGCGCTTAATCTGTCCATCGGCTGGTGGTTATCCGACGGCCCATACCCGCTCGGCGGCTATACGAATCTGTGCTAGTAAGTGAGTTCGAGGTTTCTTTAGTGACGCACAATTGCGCAGCTTTTTTGGATTCAGATTGTCGAAAGTCGAGGGAAATAGAAGCTTAAGTAGACGCTGGAGGGATTCAGCTGACAGACAGGAGCCCGGCGCAAGGCAAACTGAGCGACCTCCTGCAAGTTTGCCTTCTTTCTCCACGATCTTGTCGTTTGGCGGCCTTCGATTGGTGAAGACTAGCAATGTACCGTTAAATGTACATCGGCTGCAGCGGCACATGATCCGTTCTGCGTCGCGACAGCAGCATATTCGCTGATTTCGCCATGGGTAGGGAGCAGCGGCATGCATGATCGTTTACCCTTCTTCACCGGATACCAGCCCTTGCCACGTATCTTTCTTAACAGCGGCAAGAACCAACAGAAAAGGGAATCAAGCACTCACCGGTCGATACGTAACGACACACAGGAGGAGGTTATTACGAATGAGGTCATGCGCACACTGTCATGGCGCAACGCCCGATCGATGAGCATGCTACCGCCCAGCGCGATCGAGACAAGAGTCGACGCCCCATACGACGCTGTAATACCGTGTCCGCAGCAGTGCTCAACTCCAGATTTCTATCAGATAAGGCGCACTTGCACCGGGGCCCCGCACTGATGATGGTTTACGATCTCGGAAGGCCAGCACAATTGTGTCTAAGCTCCATGGCCGGAAAAAGAAATGATGGTATCATGCAATCGACAAGCATTCTCCTTATTGTAAGGGGAATGGCGCAGGAACCAACCTCCGGAAGTGCTCTCCATGTTCAGGGTGAACTTGCCTGCAATGGAACAACCAATAGCCATATGGACTGGTTGGACGGGATTGAATCCTCCGAAGGCCCAATTCAGAATGCAGGATGCGCCGGAGCGAGTACGTCGGTATTCTCCACAGTAGGGTATATCTAGAGTCTCTGAACAGGTATCTAGGAAGCTACCCTTATTCGCCAATTAGGATCATTCATGTCATGCAACGTCGGGACAAGAGCCAGTTTGGTGAATACCAAGGGGTCAACTTGATATGTTTTCATTGGCCAGGAACGTATCACCGATGCAGCATTCACGAAATCTGTCCCAGACCATGGTAGTAGTATCCAGAAACGCCCGTCTTTAGCGCTTTGGATGCCAGGGTTGAGTTGAGTCTGACGGAGGCCCCTGCGTGTGGGCGTCATATGCCAAGGGCGCGAAAATGGCTAGGCTCCTATTCGTCAGTGGTGCGGGCCGCTCCATAGAACTCGTCCATCGAGGCTTGGTATCCTGGGAACATCACACCACATTCAAGAGAGGCGAAATTATAGTTTCTAGTTGGCGAATACACAGGGGCTTACATGGCTGGTTGGGGTGCCTATGACCCACCCTGAAGAACACATCAGTTTGTCAGCCTGTGTATCAGCGTCAGAGTCCGCCAGGAGTACTATGGGGCGGATAGCAGAGCCCATACTCGGAAGACCGATGCAAGATTCCATACAAAAGAACTCGTCATACTAGTCAAAACGCCTCTTTCCTCGACTACGAAGAATACCACCAAGAATTACAACTCTAGTTGACAGAAACATAGCCACTTATTTAGCCGCTACCAGAATCCATCATGTACGGCGAAGCATACTGAGATGAGTTTTTTTGCAATTTGAGTTGCAAGATTGCACAGTATTCACGAGAAAACAGCTCCAGTCGACAAATACATGGTTACCTGCTCGGCTGTGAAGAGTGATTTTGTTGGACCATGGAGAATACATTAGCTTGATGGCTTACACGCTGAATAGTATGAGTCACATGGATGCCATCAGGCGGGTGGTGAGCCTACATGGCATGTGTATATATATAAGCCAGCAAAGTGGTTGTGATGCTAGGTAGGTAGTGTTCCCATAAATACAGCCTCTATAGGTACCATTTTCCCGCCCCATCATATAAATCCTCGCTTAGTTATTGTATTTGTTCTGTTTTTGAAGTTTATTCACTTGGAAGGTATTGAGCTTGGCCCGGAAAAACAGCTTTCGGTTCGCAGGGGCCAAGCCAAACAACAATTCCACGGCGCTAGACTTAAACCAATACGTGACGGTTGGTTCTCGAATGGGAGGCGACCACTGTCTAATGTCCTCATTGAAGGATGTAGTCAATTCTATTGAACATGGCAATCTCAGATAGAATCCACCTGACGCCTCACTAAAAGCTCCAAAGGTGCCCTCGACCGGCGTAGTTCCTTGTCCTCTCGCCGTCTCTCCCCATTGACCTACAGCGTATTCTATCTAATATCCCACATACAAACTATGCCCGCCTCTATCAAACAGCGTATGCTGTAAATATTCTGTTTGTTAGCTTTACGGATATCATCAGACGCCCCTCAAACCTCCTCAATCAAAGTTCACGTCACGGCTGTCTCGAACGACGGCCAACTCACAATGGCGGAGCAACTGCAATCTCAAGGTTTCAGCAGCGTGTCAACGCAATTTCGCAGCGCCATAGAGGGTCTGACGCACGAATAGGGCTTCATTATCGTACGCACCGCTTACGTTGATGATAATGGCAAAGCACAGTAGGCGGTAGCCTCGAAGAAGCTACGAGCATACACTGGTCCTCAAGATAGCAAGGCCGAAATTGAACCCAAAATCTTGCGCTGCCAGACAGCACCATCCTCCACGACGCCGGGTACGCCACGATGTGCAAGGCTTTCCGTGGCTGGGTTGACGACTTCAAAGGCCGTGAGATGAGGCCCGTAAATGACGAAGAAAGCGACCAAGACGTGTGGCCATCCGAAGTCCGCTACGACGCCTTCATCATCATAGACCAGCCTGTGATAGATTTGCTACTCAGAGCGCCGAAGTTCACCCGTGGCCAGGTTCCCAGAAATGAAGACCTGGAGCCGTGGGTGGTCATGGTCTCCGCCCAACATCCAATGAGTCTGTCTTATCGAGAAGGAGCCCCGTATATGGGCTTCACACGAACCTACGCAAACGCTCTGAGTGAGCTCTTTGATAGCCTCAGCCGTTATCTGTCACTGGATTACCTGAGTCCTGTTCGAAGGTACGACGGCCAAATCCCTAGGGGAAGTTTGTCGATCCTGCCAGGGGAGTTGAGGGATGATTCAGATTTCCCACAGGTACACCGAGATGGATAGAAGGCGCGTGGGTCATGTTAGTCCAGATCAACGAAGGCTTAGGTACATGGTACACTTTGAAACCATCTTCCATAATGAACCGCTCTTACACTTTGAGCAACTCAGTCTCTCTGCGAGAAGTGCGTTGTACAGGAAAAAAAAACCCCAGAAGAGCAGTGCGATGTATAGTGATATTGGTCTTGTCTTCGGGAGTCTGAGTAGCTCCATCGAGTTCGGGCGACATGTCTTTGCACCTTGCTGGATGATTTCTTTTCTTACTATCTCAATCTCCAGAAATTATTAGCCAAGCTATGGTCAAATTTCTAAAACCTGCCCAGAGTTTTACTTTAACTAGACTTTTCTAGGTCCATGGTGGGAAGTGCAGGATATGAATTCTTTCGTGTGCGCGTTGATAATTTTCATCTCCTTTACAGGACCACAGTACCCATTCTTGGCGTACCAGATTGAAGAACTATCATATTGGCGAGAGCTCTACCGAGATTTTCTACTCTTACCTAGGTCCATAGTCACCACGTGGAAATTACCAACAATGTGGAGGACGACATTGTTAATGAAAGCCCCACTTGAAGATGTGAGACTATGTTCGAAGGAGACAAGACTCTTCACCAGACAAACTGATCTCCTTCTCCAGATATCGCAATCATAGTATGCTTCAAGCATCTGCCGCCCAGATTTGACGCCAACAATCACCAAAGTCACAAATGTCGCTCCCACTGATCTGCTCCCTCATCCTCAGAGTCACCACGATCATACATTCACAGTGAATCAACGGCAACAATTTCATCACTCAAACCATAATCTTCACAATGACTCTGAGTGACAGTGATGATATGCAATATGTACGAAATATACATTAAACTAACTACATGATATACAGTATAGCGATAGAGAGAGAGACTTCCGAGTTGGACTTTTTTTGGTCAGACATAAAATGAGTGATTAACCATAACGAGCGTTGAGAGACATCCAGGATTTTACGCGCTTGCTCCATCAAAACAAGCAAGCTTTATGGCAGTACAACTTGCACTGTCCTAGCAATACTAGGCACTCCCTCCTTGGAGACAACAAACAAGTAGTAAGCACCAGGGATGAGGATACCGCTGTCGTTAGGTAGGGTGACAGTGCACTTGTTGGCGTTGTTGTTAACTTGGGATAGGGGAACGCGGCGCTGGTCTGTGTTGATGGAGTGTGTAACGCTACCGATGCGGACCAGGGTAAATTGTAAACCGGGAACCCACTTTTCGACTTCGATGGTTAGCTTGCCACCAACTTTGACACTGTTTGCGCTTAAAGAGCTGATTGTTGGTCGAGCAGCGGGGGTGCCATCTGCCTTGAAAAGGTACGGTGGAGAGAAGATCTGGCCGTCGGCGTGGTCGACAAGTTTGTTGCAGTTGGCAGAGCTGCGACCGACTCCCTGGGCGACGTAGCAGAGACCGCCGCCACCGCTGAAGACGCGTCCATCAGCAAGGAGGATGCTGACAGAGTGGTAGTTTCTGGGTACGGCTTCAGGTGCGAGTGTCTTCCAGGACTTGGTTGCTGGGTTGAACAGCTCGGGGTATAGGGCGCCGTCATCGTCAGTGAAGACCTTGGAGCGCTTTTGGCCACCGGTTACTAGGACTGTGCCATCGGGCAAGACAACGGCGTTGGCAAAGCCACGGGAGTAGACCATATCTGCGACACGCTCGACCTTTGCGGGAGTGTTGGGCTCGCCAATGGTCGTAATGTGGGCTCGAGCATTGGCATCTGAGTCGGTGTAGTCGGGAGAGCCTCCAGCAGTAAAGATTTTGCCAGATGTCGCGTCGTACATGACAGAGACGCCGCACATGGCATCGTCAATAGTGTCTCGGATGCCAGCGGCCACTTGCGATCCGGTGCCTTTTGTGCCGTACCAGTTCATAGCTTTGCTTGGCCCGGCTTGGAAAACGGAAGCGTTCTTCCAGCCAAACAGCCAAGCATGGTTGTCTTCACGCCAGATGCCCTCATGATCGGTCGTAAGCATTGGCTTCACTCTCGCGTTGGGTAGAGGCGTCCAGGTGTTGCTGACCGGGTCGTAAACCTCGCCATCCTTGCCCTTACGGGGACCAGAGTATGCGCCACCGATGGTGAAGATGCGATTGTCCGATGTCGTAGTAGATGATTGGTAGCCACGAGCCATTTTCATATCAGGGGCAGAAGTGAAAGCGTTGCTGGTAGGGTTGTAAACACTAGTTTTTGCAGCATCGGATCCTCCTTGGATTACAAGGCGGCCGTCCTGAAGACTGCTCATTGCAGGGCAGAACATGTCATGGTGAGTGTTGCTCACTGTGCGAGCTGAGACAGCACCACTGGATACAATTAGCATGCGTTGGAGTAGACTGTGGGCAAGACATACGTGTTAAAGTTGTAGTCGGCAAACTGTGTTTGTCCACCAGCGCCGCCAAATGCATCTACACCCCAACTGGAAAATACAAGCAGCCGTTGCGAGACAGGATACTCAGGAACAACATATGCAGCAACCGGGATGACCGGGAGGCGGATGAGGTCGGACCATTCACCATTTTGCGCAGGAGCTGGTGCTTCATTAAGGCGTATGACATCGTAACGCTTGTCGGTAGACCAAATCAATGTGTTGCTGCGTGAATCGGCCTTGATATGACAAGCCAATCCCGCTCCATCGTAAACAGCAGCCTTGCATGTCGACCAGTTTGCGCAGAGATACGCGCACTGGTCGAAGGTTTTGACACCTGTCCATAACTTCTCGGTTGGTCCACGAATGTCGGTTCCTGGGCAGATACTGTACGTTTTCTTGCGTGGTGGGTTAGCATACAGCACAATCCACTATGTTTGGCAAACTTACTCGGTTCCTGTGGTAGGTCCATTCGTTACGAGGGCAGCGAGCGATGTTGACCTGCTCTGCTTGAATCACCTGATAGCGAGTATTGGCAACCCAATTCAAGCCAGCAACCTCCTTGAAATGGCAGTCCTTGGTGCGAGTATCGTATACTGCCTTGAAGCAGTCCATACTCGTATCGCATAGCTTCGCGCATGCTTGAACCGAAGCAATCTTGGGCTTTACTGTTATAGTAGGCCCAGCAAGATCAGTGTCTGGACAAACTCTGTAACGGATACCTTGAGAACCAGTAAAGATGGTGTCTGTACCGGGGCAAGCATTAAGGGCGTTGGTAAACTGAAAAAGAAGGGACGCCGAAAGAACGGCAAAAGATTTGTGGAGCTGCATCCTGGATGTCAACGCAGTATGCTGGCCTGAAGAGCACCGGAGGGACAGGGCGCCAACATCCTATATACCAGTCTCGACTACAAATTCTATATTTGTAACCTGCTCATAGGACGTTGCGAAACCGGCTACTGGCGTGACGAGGGTGTAAACCTAGCTTGAAATCGGCGTAATAGACTACCAAGAAAGGAATCACCATGAGTAGCCACTCTTGGCAAGATCGTTCATTTCTCCTGTTTTGCTTTGTTCGATAGCGCTAGAGGCACATGCTGGGGACCACTGACAGGGGCTCTTGGCAACCGTAGCGGGACGGAACCCAGACGTAGGCTAGTGGTGATGGTACTATCGGTAGGCTCGGCCTTCGTGGAGTCATGGAAACGGCTGCGCCTCCAAAACATGAGAACGTCTTCCGGTTCCTGCGTCACGACAACGCCTGCTCTCTCTCGGGAATGATGTGCCGAGCGGCCCATGTCTACCATTTCCCCTCCTACGGATCGATGAGCATACATGGATTAATTGCTGTCTATACATTATTATTGATGAAATAAGTATAGTTCCGCAAAATAACGTGAGGTGGTAGACAATCTTTTGTGTGCCAAAAATTCATTCTTGCGTTCCCGCCACATTGCCTGAAACGCCAAGCCCACATTTCCACCCCATCCCTGCGCCCATCAGGGACACGTTATCTGCAAGGACAACGGTGGTCAATAAACACCGTCAAATTACCGCCCCTGTCTCCACCGCATAAGCAGGATATCAATAGCGTGTCGGAATGTCATGGCAACTCCACCCAAGGCCGCTATGTACCAGCATAACAGACCGAACTGTTCCCCAGGCCACGGACACAGTCAGTCCATCCCGCCGATGATATGGCAGCCGAAGTAGCTCGCGAGGTATTTCAGTGGGCCGCATAGAGAGAGAGGCGAGAGTGACTCGCGTGGGGGAGAAGACGGCAGCTGATATATGTGGGGCGATATACCTCTAGTGCGGATGCGCGGTCGGGTAAGAAGAACGATATATTGAGATTCCCTAAAGAGGACATTGGAAGGATTGTGGGTGTTCGAAGGATGTTTCACGAGTCGACGGCTATCGCTCTGCTTGTAATGGAATAGGAGTCAATGTGGCGCGGGGAACATGTCTGTGGCTGTGTTACTGCTCATTGCGCGTGTATTTGAACACATAACTTCGAGAATGCGAAAAATCTCTCCGAATCTTCCAAATTTTGACCAAGTGCATGTAGTCGTGAGCTGCCTTACCATCCTCGATAAGGCATCGCGCTCCAGTTGGGCGCTGACCAGTTCCACTGCGTACTTTCAAAGCCTATCGAATCTTGCGTGGGGGCCATGGGAAAGGGTTCCATACCCATGTTCATCGGATCGTGCTGGCTGTATAGTGGGTAGAAGCTACCCTGGTCCGCAAGCACAGGGCCGTTTGAATTGGCGTCCTCGGGTACCGGCAGTTGATCTCGCAGCACTGCTGCTCTTTCATTCATGTGATCCATCCTCTGTTTGATCTGAGCTACAATCATTGGCATATCTGATTGCACCAACGTAGCCTCCCGCGAGGCCCATGCTTGAAGTATAAGTCCTGCAAATATCGAGAAAAAGGGATTGTTGGGTTTGGTCTCCATCGGATTGTCCTTTTGCTCAAGGCCCATCAACCGCACTTCGCAATTAGCACTCATTACTTCCCACGCCCGGCTCGCGTGGCCGGAAAGCGGTCGTTGTTTCAAATCCTGAGCCAAGTGGATATACGCTGGGAAAGGAAAGTGTAGGTATATGAGCCAACGGTAGCCCGTGATGCTAGGAGACTCCATAAGTGCCGTGTCGCATTCAAGCATGTCACAAGCACGTCTGAGGCCGTCGTCGCGTTGCTCGGTAGTTTCCTTGTCGGGATCAGTAGCTCTGGTAGATAGATAGTGTGCAAACTGGACTTTTGCCAGTGAAACACGAGCCCACCAGATCGTCATAAAATGCAGTGGGTTCTGAGCATCACAGCGCGCAATATAATTCGTCTCAATCATCGCCTCAAATTCCACCAGATCACCATATTCCAGTCCATGGGTGAGCCTAGACTTCTCAGCAAGATATTTCATGGTGGGGTTGACGAAGTCTAGGTGAGAAGCGCTGTGGCGAATGTAATTGCCAATGCGGCATCGCGTGACTGCGAATACTGCTTCAGACGTGATCTCGAACTCGATGGGCCGGTTTTTCATATCGTTTCGAAGAGCGGAATCGTTCACACTAAGTGGTACCTTGCAGTCCCACGTAGGCAGCAAAGTGGCAAGTCGTGAATCCGTCATTTCCGCTATGCGGCTATCGAAGAGCACGAGGGACCACCAGAGTCGTCGTCGCTACCTTCTGTCAGCGATATTAGGATCATACGCATTTTCTGACATACAAGCTCAGCCTCGAGAGCGGGGTATTTGGAGTTGACAGCTTCCGAATCGATGCCCATCCGCTGGGCGATACGTACAGCAGTCGCTAGCATAGAAGCGAGTGATCGCGGGTCAGTCTCGGACTTGAGCGAAATCTACCACGGTTAGAAATTTCCAGTGCAGTCGTCTTTAACTCACTAGGTAGAGATGGAGAGCTGTCAAGCACTCTCGGTCACTGGTCTTCAAGAACCCGCAGTTTAGCAATGCCTCCCTAGCCCCCAGCTGGTAGCCTCTAATGACATCCCCTCGAGGTGTCCCGAACATCATCTGGCATTGATATTGGGTAAGACTAAACACAGCCATACAGTATATGGCAAACATCAAAGCCTCCATGTTCGGTGGAACGCTCGTCAGATCACTGGCGGCATCGATAATGCGCGGCTGAAATGTAGGGGTGTGGGTGAGCTTCAACAATGGATCTACGTTTTCCAAGTATATCTGCCAGAGTTTGAAGATCTGAGCTTGAGGTGGATGTAGAGTAGACAGCTCGATGCCGGCACTGCGCGAGCAAAACAAGAGATGCTCACTGCGATTTAAATGATCATCATAAAGTTCATCCCAGGCTTTGACAACCTCTCTTTTTCGCAAAATAGGAGAAGAAGAACCAGTATCGTCGGAGTCTGCGTCATTGTCGTGATTTTGGTCGCCATTGTCATCATCGGCGTATACGGTCTGAACGCCCGTTAGCCAAATAGTTGCTCAACGACAGACACACTCACTGTTCGATTCATGGCATGCCAGAAATTCTTTGGAAGATTGTTTCCTTCGTATTCACTCAGCCGAGACGCCTGGAGAGTTGCTTGAGAGTCAGTGGGCGTCCCTGACACCTGTCGCGATCGCCCCGTAGGTCCCCCCAAAGCTCTTTTTCTAGCCTGACCATGATTTGAACGACTACCCCCTCTGTTTTCCGGGCTGGGAGCATGGTTTGTTAAGTTGGTATGTAAGGGCTGGAACGCAATGTTGTGTGTCTTCAGCAGATCTTCGTACTGATGAAGACGTTCCAACAACTCTCGCTCAGGGAATCTGCGACGCCTCTGGCGAGAGACCGTGGATGCAGGTACGCATTGAAGGCCAGTCCTGGTACAATTCGAACACGGGAATTTGCGATCGCACTTTACTTTTCTCTGAGCACATAATACGCAAGACATTACCCGTGCTGGCTTGTTCGTGGCTACCGGGGAGGAAAAAGCATCAACGCTGTACTCGGGCGTGATCACATCCGACGACATGTTTAGACAGGAAACAAGCCTACAGCCAAGCCGGGGATGATAGTTGCGTATAATGGCCAAGGTGGGGGAAAGCTTAGAGTCAATGGAGTTGTAAGGGCATTAGGCAACCACCCCCGAGCCGCTAAATCTAGGTATGGTTATTTCCGACGCGTCCTGTCGCGAGCCAACAAGGCAATATACACGTGACTGGATCCAAGTCAATCAATTGCACAAGATCATCGCAGTGGTGATAGCAGCGCGAGGTAAATGATGGCAGCATAACTGGAACCAAGTCGCGACAGAATGGCAGCTTACGCAACGCGTTCGAATAAAAGAATCGCCCACCACACCTTGTGACATACTTTCGATGACTTTGACATTAGTAGTAACAAAACTAGATGAACGTAGCGCGACTGCTGTCAGATCAAGACCGAGGACTCAGATGTTGGGGTAGACACAGGCCTACCATCATCGATCCCTCGGGCAAATATAGTTGCCGAAGCTATCACGTGACTGCTGACGACTGCCATCACCGTTTTATTACATGAACTTCTGAAAAGACTCACGTCTTGTCGCTTCTTATGACTTACTTATACATGAGCTTACTCTATGAGTCGCAGGCTTCCCGTCGTAGTGACACCTACACACAGCGTAATCCGGACAAAGCTTTCTAGGTACTTCCGGAACGCACACGTATAAATGAAGTGGACCTCCTCGGGCCCTTGGAATCATTGGTTTATAGCACACAGGAGAAGGAGAAGTCTAAATTCTAGTTCCTACAACTCCTAACACACACTACCGACACATTCGAACCATGCTTCCAAAAACTACAGCGACCAGCACATAAACACCCATTCCAAATTCCGAACAAGCTTCATCTACGGAAACCCACCACAATTCCTATCATACCCCAAATTCTACGTCATAATCACCTCCTTGGTACAAACGCGCAATCATCGTGGATAAGAGTATCGTGGATAAGAGTTTCTTGTATGCACAGATAATCATATTTTCCCTCTTTTTATGCACACCAGGGTTTAAAAGTAACAATAACCACTCTGATTACAATCCCACATCTAACACACCCTCTTTCCAACGCCAAAAACCGCAAATCCCCGAAATGATATAAACTCCATATCTTCAGTCCAATGCAAATCTTTGTGAATCTCGATCCACTAGCGGCACGATATTATAGTTGAGCCGCTGGACGTAATAATCCGTCTCAACCTCATTCAGCGGTATCTTGCGCTGTACCTGACCCAGCAGAATAGGTTTCAAGCCCTTGTTAAAGTTCCAGAAGCAAACCGACCCCACCACTAGCGTAAGAGCAGAGAAACCCAGACCGACGCAAGTGTAAAAGACCATTTGGTCTTTCATCAACGTCTGGGCAAGTAGGGAGTCTCCGTACAGAACGATCAGTCTGCTGACCAGGTATGCGATATAAGCGGCATGACCGAGCTTGAAGAAAACATCACAGTCAGCGATGTAGAGACGCCAGGGATTAGGAAGACCTACTAATACAAACGTCATTATAACACGTCTCTCATGTCTAACCGAATACACAGCGACGCCAACATGCAGCAAAATCGCCGGCATAACCGCGATGTTTAGCGAGAACGCCGGCTGAACGAAATGAACGTTGATGATGGCGAAAATGAAAACAAAAGCAAAAATAAAGTACGGCGTGTATTTCAGCAAAACCAGGTATACCTATCAGCTTTGTCAGTAAAGATGCACCGTCTACCCACAGCAATTCAAACACTAACCTGGTAAACAAAATACTTACGCTGCACCCTCCTATCCGGACTAACATGCTGATACAGCGCCCACCGAAACTCGCGGTACAACCCGGGCGCCAACCCACACATGACGGCGCTACAAACGCACGTCAAACTCGTACACACCATGAGTCCTGGTGAAGTTCTCTTCCAAAACGGCCGTTCGAGTTTAGCAAATGGCGTATTATACATGTCGTGAGTGATCATGATTGTCGCCACCGCCTGCTTCATCTCAGTGTATTGAAACACGGTGGAAATGGCGAGGCAAAGATTCGCGGCGCATTGCACAAAGATTTGGATGTGGTTTTTGATGCGGTAGGCGTCGAGGGTTAGCACCATTTGGTAGATGACGCCCAGCGTGTTGATGCCGAGGGTTAGGGGCGTGACGTAGGATAGGGGGGTTTGGTAGACGACGGAATTTACCCAGTTGAGATAGACGACTAGTATGGTGCTGTGTAAGCCGAGGGGGCGTTCTGGTTAGTTGGCTAGTTCGGATGAATTACGATGGTTGGGGATACATTTTTTTTCGTGAATGTAGGTTTACTTACACCTGGATTGTCGTATTCGTAACTGCTTGGATAGCCGTTGTGAGAAAGAAAGCCCATTCCAGTCGAGTCTCTGGCCAACACGACGACGACACCATGGTTCCCACCGTTTTTCCCAACGTGCCAACGTTTCATACAAAAAGGGGGGCGAGGTAACGATAGCCTGTTGCACGCGTTGTAAGTTCAGCCTCACAGAATTTACTAACAGATGCGAGAACCGGGACACACTTCTGCTTAATCCCGTTTACGAGCCCCCAGTGATGAAATATAGTGGAAAAGGCAAGCTGCTGTGTCCACAAGCGTCTCTAAGTAGCTAAGATGATCGTCCGGCGCGGCTCCACTCTTAAGCCTTGCCGGCACGAGAAAGGAGCAAAGTGACTAGGCCGCTTTTGGCCGACTGAGATCCCTGCGCTGCTGAAAATTGCGACGCCGCCGTCTTCATTGGATGAAGGTTTTTCTCAGACGGGAATTACACAAACGTTCTGGGTACAATTTGCAGGGTTGTTTGCGTTTTTTTGGCAGGTTTTCACGGTGTCTGTACCGGTCTGAGTTATGGCGAAAGGCTCGATCAGCGGTAAAGCTAGAAGAACGCCACGTCTTAGACACCGCACGTGCCTGCCACGCCGTTCATGCAAACCTTCTGAGTGAGATGTTCAGGATGCGCGAAGATGCGTAAGTAAGATGACGTTTTATCACCCAAGTCATCCAAGACACGCGTGTTGTTTTAGTATAGCGGCGAACAATAAAGTCATCAGACAATCTAACCGCTCATCATCGCAACATAAAATACGAACGATGTGTGGTGTTTCAATGACATCATCATTACCGGCGCCCTTCACGTTCTCTAAGATGGCTTCCATTGATGTCCATTCCCCGGATTATCACTTCAATCCGCCGATTCATCGCACGCAAAAAAAGGCATCATCAGTTCAAACACACCGACATTGGCATCAAACCCTTTCATGAAACCTCAAATTCCCATACATCATTGATCCATGCATGCATTGATTTCTAACCCAAAACAACAAACACCCATCCATGAACGCCAAGCCATCGCATGCATGCTTTCCCCCACCTACATCACCCACCTACCCAACCCACCGCCTAGCACTCTTAAACATCCGTGACCATGGTCCCAACTCGCCCCACCCCTCCGTATCTCTCGGGATATAACTACCCACCTCCTTCAAGATAGTGCGCTCAGGATGTGGCATAAGTGCCAACACCCTTCCATCGGTACTCCTCACACCTGTGATACCCAGAGGGCTGCCGTTGGGGTTGTATGGGTACGCCTCAGTTTGCTGACCATAGTTGTCGACGTAGCGAAGGGAAACGAGGTTTTCTTGGTACAGTGCCTGTGGGGTAGAAGGTGAAGTGGCAGAGCTGGAGAAGTGTGCGCGTCCCTCACCGTGTGCAGTAACGATGGGGAGCTTGGAGCCGTTCATGCCGTGAAGGAAGACGGAGGGTGGTGTGTTGGGTCCCTTGGGGTCGATGACTTCGACCATGCAAACACGTGCTTCGTACTGTTCACTGGCGTTTCGCTCGAAGCTTGGCCAAAGCTCTGCGCCGGGAATAAGCTCTTTGAGCTTGCTCATGAATTGACAGCCGTTGCAGACACCAAGGGCGAAGGTGTCTGGACGTGCAAAGAAGGATTGAAATTCTTTGCGTGTGTTGGGGTGCAAGAGGACAGACTTGGCCCAACCTTGGCCTGCGCCGAGGACGTCGCCGTAAGAGAAGCCACCGCATGCTGCGAGACCGACGAAGCCGGCGAGTGATACTCGCGACGAGATGATATCAGTCATGTGTACATCAATGGCAGAGAAGCCGGCCTGGTGGAAAGCGAATGCCATCTCAGCTTGGCCATTCACACCTTCCTCTCTCAGGATAGCAACGCGAGGCTTGGCAGTAAATGGTGACCTGAGGTTAGACATGAGGGGCATTATGTTCTCAGTAGGCTTGAAGGTGAGGTTGTACGAAAGGCCTGGGTCCTTGCTGTCGAGGATTTTCTCGAACTCGGCGTCGGCACAGACGGGGTTGTCGCGGAGCTTTTGCATGCGATATGAAGTCTCTGCCCATCGTTGCTGGAGCTTTGACCGGCTGTTGCGGTACACGTTTTGCGTACCAACATAGAAAGATACGTCTTGTTTCGAAGCTTCCGGTACCCGGCCAATCTTCTTGATCATACCCGGTGGTGGTCCGCAGGTGGCGAAGCAACGGTTGAATGCTGTCTCGTCCTTCTTTCGGATCTGGAAGACAGCACCAAGTTCTTCATTGAAGAGGGCCTCTAATACATCCTTGGGTTCGCTCGATGCAGCGACCTTGTCAAGCATGACCTCAATACCACAACGGCCGGCGAAAGCCATCTCAACAAGTGTGGTGAAGAGACCACCATCTGACCTGTCGTGGTAGGCGAGCACAACGCCGGACTCGTGAAGTTGCTCAATGGCGTCAAAGTAGTCCTTGATGACATCGGCATTGTAGACGTCTGGTGCTTCATCGCCGACCTGGCCGAATGTCTGCGCCAAAGCAGAACCACCGAGGTGCTTCTTGCCAGCTGCTAGATCGACGAACATGATGAGTGTCTCACCAACACTCTCCAGTCGTTCTAGAGCAGGTGTCCATGTGCGGTCAATACGGTCAACTGGTGCGAATGCTGTGATGACGAGCGACATGGGTGCGGTGACTTCTTTCGCCTCGCCGTTGTCCGACCACTTCATCTTCATGCTCATAGAGTCTTTACCAACAGGAATTGAGATGCCAAGCTTAGGGCAGAGGTCCATACCGATAGCCTCAACAGCCTCATACAAGGCTGCGCCCTCTCCAGGGTGACTGCTTGCAGACATCCAGTTTGCTGAAAGTCTAACCCTAGACAGTCTGTCAAAGAGACTTGCTGCAGCAATGTTCATGAGTGACTCTGCTACAGCCATCCTAGCTGATGCTGCTGGTGAGATGAGGGCCAAAGTAGGCTTCTCGCCCATAGACATGGCTTCACCTGTTTTGACTCCAGCCAGTAGTGATGTAGCTGTCACCGATACATCAGCTACAGGAGTCTGCCACTTGCCAACCATTTGGTCACGGGCAGTGAGACCACCAACTGTTCGATCTCCAATAGTGATCAAGAAAGACTTTGATCCTACAGAGGGCAGAGTGAGGACCCGGTCAACGGCTTCGGCGACAAGGCCATCCTTGGGTGTATCAGGAATGTACATAGACAGGGTGCTGTCGAAAGCAGGGAGTCTCAACTTTCGAGTTTCAACAATGCGAGACATCTTTGGCGGCTTTCCAAACAGTGTTTCCATAGGAAGGTCGATGGGTGTGGGGTTCTCCTTGGAATCTCTGTCGTTCAATACCAGGCGCTGTTCTTTGGTAGCCTTGCCAACTACGGAATAGCCGCATCGCTCTCGGTGGCATATGCGCTTGAACAGGTCGAGCTGATCAGGAGCAACTGCTAGAACGTACCGTTCTTGAGCCTCACAGCACCAAATTTGCAGCGGGCTCATACCCTTGTCCACGTTGTCTATCTCACGTAACTCAAAGATGGCACCAAGACCGGAGTCGTGAACCAGTTCAGGGAGGGCGTTGGACAGACCACCTGCGCCTACGTCGTGAATGAAGAGGATAGGGTTCGAGTCGCCCATAGAGCGGCATGTGTCAATGACCTCTTGCGCTCGCCTCTGTACTTCGGGGTTGCCTCTCTGTACACTAGCGAAGTCGAGATCAACCTTGCCCTCGCCGGACTGGATACTGGAAGCTGCACCACCACCGAGACCAATCAGCATAGCGGGTCCACCGATAACGAGGAGATGCGACCCTGCCGGTACAATATCGGGATCTTTGAGCGCATGTTGTGGTCTGACAGTTCCTACACCACCCGCTAGCATGATGGGCTTGTGGTAACCCCGGATCTCTGACTCCTTCTCGTTTGTGAAGACGCGCATGAGCATGGTGCGGAAGTAACCGACGGTACACGGGCGCCCGAATTCGTTGTTAAACTGGGCGCTTCCAATGGGTGCCTCGAGCATGATGTCCTTGCTGCTCGCGATATGAGCAGGCTTTCCGATATCCTTGAGCTCCCAAGGTCTCTCAAAGCCCTCTAGGAGTAGGTCTGACACAGTGAATCCTGCCAGACCAGCCTTTGGCTTTGAACCACGTCCCACAGCACCCTCATCTCTGATCTCGCCTCCTGAGCCGGTAGCAGCTCCAGGGAACGGGGATACCGCTGTTGGATGGTTGTGTGTCTCCACTTTACACAGAATGTGTACCGTCTCCTTGGTGCCGTTCCACTCACCGGTGAGATCATTGGGGGCCCAGAAACTCGCCTCCTCACCCGCAAGGACAGCAGCATTATCGCTGTATGCACTAACGACGTGCTGAGGGTGCTGCTTATGGGTGTTTCGGATCATGCCGAACAACGACATGGGCTTACGCATACCGTCGACAGTGAAGTCAGCGTTGAACTGCTTGTGCCTGCAGTGCTCCGAGTTGACCTGAGCAAACATGAATAGCTCCACATCTACAGGTCCCCTCTTCAACTCCTTTGTGTATGCCTCGACTAGATATTCAATCTCCGATTTATCCATAGCCAGTCCCAGCTCCCGATTTGCATGTTCCAACGCAGCATGGGCGCTGCTGTACTCATCAAAGCTAATGGTCGTCGCCTGCGCAGGCTCGCTCTCGCCAAAGATGGCTCCCAGGTTTGGGGTCTCGCGACTAATGGTCTGCGTCATGCGGTCGTAGAGGTGGTCGCGGTTGGGGATCTCGTGGGCTGCGGGGACATTGTCGAAGGTGGCTGCGATGACCATGCCGCGTTCAATGCGCTTAACGGCGTTTTCAAGCGTGCAGGTACGCGCAATCATCGAGGCAAGGGAGCTCCATGGCGATATGGTACCGGCGCGGGGACAGACGTAGAAGAGAACCGTTTTATCATCGCGAGGGTCGCCGCCACGGTTGACGGCGTCGATGAGCGTCTGAGAGAGGCGGTCGGTGCTGCTGGGATATTCACCATAGTGCAAAATCTGCTGCAGCGTCTTCAATTCCTCGTCGCTCAGCTGCTTCAGCGGGTTGACAAAATGCACCCATAGTGAGCGAACTTCCTTTGCGCCAATTGCGTGCGCCAGGCGCTGCAAACGGAAGTCAGAATGGGCCGACGAGCCCGGAAGGATGAGGTAGGGATCCTCAGTCGACGCCATGTTGTGTGACGCCTGATTGATCTCGTGAAGTCGAAAGCGCAGGTGTCCGAAGACGAAGGCGATGGTGGGCGGCGCATCGTCACATGGCGGGGTGAAAGTTTCCCAAAATTTTGGCAGGGGTAGCCTGGTCGTCTTCACCCCACCACGACGCCATCAGTTCTACTTGCTCTACCTACAAGCGGTCAGCCCGTTTTTTGTTTATTTCTGCGAGCGAGCTGTCTCAATCTTATAGTTGCGACATTGAGTTGGATATTGATTGATAAGAGTAACCTTAGAGAGCGTTTGATGACTTTGGATACTAGAGATCAAACAGTCCGAGTACGATTGGCTAACAATTCGGGTGTCTTTTACATACATCAATGAGAATAATCAGTAATGGAAAAAAATCAAAGAGAAGAGGCTATCGTGCAATATATACAAACGAACTACTACCCATCATCTCAAAAATCCTCTAAATGCATCCCAACCCCCTTCTCCATCGCCAACTCCATTAACGCCCTCCCAATCGCTATATCCATAATCCCCACCCCAACACTCTTATATACCACAAACCCCTCCTCGAGCCACTGCTGCACACTCTTCTCTTCCCTCAACTCATCCATCCTGCCCACCTCAACCATGTGCTCCGGCTTCAACCCTGCAGCCACCAACTCCCCAGCTTCATCCATGCACCCCTTAACACTGTCAACGACGACCCACTCCTGATGAACCTTCCCGGAAAACGGTCCAGAAGAATTAACAACCGCCTCCAGCAATCTTGGATCAATCTCCCGCATATCTAACCGATACGACCCAATAGCCGCTACATACTTACCCTTCCCCCTCATCTCCTTTTCCATAACCCACTCCGCCGGGAAAAGCGGCTCCGTACTGGGTGTTGTACAAAACAACACATCGGCCCCTTGCACCAGTTCCTTCAACCCCTCCTCCCCATCCTCAAAAACCACCATGTCAACACCGCCGCCACCCACGCCCTCAGCTTTCAGTCTCGCTACCAACTCCGCCGCCCTCCGTCTAGATCGATTAACAAAAGTAACCTTCTTAACCCCATCTGGCTGCAACAAGATGGCAAGTCTAACATGCCACTCGGCCTGTTTCCCCGCACCAAAAACAAGTACATTGCCCACCCGTTTCCTGTGAAGAAACAGTAACATACTACCCAATGCCGTGCGAAACGCAGTCAACTCCGCTGCATTGAGTACACCCACAGCTTGGCCCCTCTCGTCGCAGATGGTAAGTACGCTTCTTAGACCGGGCTGTGGAGTCCCTTTCCCACCTCCTTCTGCTCCTGCAGAGGCTGGGGCTGGTGTGGAGGGTGCAACTCCCACGATTTTCACGCCGACTGATGTGGGCGTTGTGGCGGGCATGAAGAGGCTGACTTGGCCGTTTGGACGCACGATGCTGGTGCGGTGGGGTTGGTAAATGGACTCTTGGGAAAGCGTATATTGGGAGAGGGCGTGGGAGAGGATTGAGGCAAGGGTACGGGCGGTGGTAGGGGTGAGGGTGTGGAGGAGGGTGCGGATTGTTGTGTCGGTTAGGATGGTGAAGGTCATGATGTTGGAGTAGGTGGGTGGTTGGATTGGGATGTGATGTGCGTTGAGCTGGATGAGATTTGGTGACTTGGGATCCTTCGGCGGTTTCTTGTTGCCCACATATAAATCGGTGTCTTCATCCGCTATCGGTATCATTCACTGTTGCCTGATAGAAATGGCTGCTGGGAGATGCTTCGGGGGTGGCCCGCTTATTGTCGGCCCACTACCCCGCCATGGAGGTAAGGAGACATCATGTCGATGTCGTAGGTCTCTATGCGGGAGATGAGCAACCACGTCTGGGAACCTTGTTCCACTGTGAAGCACCCACAACCTCCGTTCTAATTCGTTGTCGAGAGCGTGCACAGATAAGAGAAGCCTTCCAAGATCCAGATTAAATCTTGGAGTACATCGTAAATTTCATTACGTCTATGGTATATAATCTATCAAGCTATGTAAAACTATGTTGCCGAAATGGAAAGCCGCTAGATATAGGGCGACGAGAAAACGCCCTGAGTGCAAAGAAACCGATACCCAATGGGTACACCTGGTGACTACGAGCCATACCTACTATACACTAAACCAATACAAAGCTGTGCAATATGTCGTAGAGTGCGTGCAACGATCAAAAACAACACACGTCTTCAATCCATGCCGACGTACTTGAACCACAGCGGCCGACAGTCTTCCCTATTGAGCCACTTCTCGCCGTCTGTGAATCGACCCTTGACGCAACCGGAACATTTCGGGTTATTCGGGCAGTTGAAGAACGGTATGTGTTGGTATCCGATATCTCGGAACCAGTGTATCTTGTTCTTGTCTTCGAACAATCCAAGCGCAACGCTGTGAACTGGTGCATCGCCCCAGCGTTCATAGAAGAAGCCTCCGGCGCGGTCGAGATGATCAAAGTAGTCGCGGTACTTTTTACTCCGCCAGAAACTTAGGTCGCCTATCTCGAAATTTGACCAGAAGTGGCATGTGGAGTAACCATGGGCTTTCTGATTGTTCTCAGGTCGGCGCTGGTCGTCCTCTAGCCACTCTCGCGCGTTGTTGGGATGTACGTATCCCGGATTGTCTTCTATGAACTTCTTGGTTTCTGGCCATAGTGTTGCGACACTGTCGGCGTTGTCGTAGATGTTGATGTTGAAGCCATACGTCTTGTTGTGGTCCTGCATCCACGCGAATACGTCATAATCGATGTCGCAGAAAAAATGAACATTTGGTTCCACCCTCCAGTAGTATTGTATATCCTTGAGTGCAGGGTGCTCGCTGAACATGCCGCTGTTCCAACGACACATCTGGTGATATGACTGCTTCTCCATGTATTGGACCTCCAGCGACGTGAGCAGCGAGACTGACTCACGATACAGGTCCATATTAATCCACGACGGTATATCCCAGTGTTCGGCAGGAACTAGCTCGTATCGTACTTCGGCGTTGGTAGCTGCGCGTGTAGCCTTCTTAAACTCCTCGGTAAAGGGCTTGTCATTGAAGAAGGTCCACGGATAGTTGAACTTGTGATTCCATGTGCGCTCAAGATCGCGCATGCTCTGCAGCATATCATTAAGCTCCTCATTTCGTACCAGACTGAGAATCGTCGCGTTGATACGTGCGCTCGAAGGGTTGTCCGGGGCGTAGTTATCACCATCGATACGTCGGAGCGGCTCGGGAGGTTCTCCAGAAGCTATCCGTTCCATTAGCACATTTACTATATACGCGCGTATAGATTCTTACGATCCAATTGAGGATCATGATCCCAATCGCCGAACTTGTTGGTCGGAAGCTTGCTCGGAATCTCTATCGGTGTCTCGGAATTGGGTGCATGGAGAATCTGCACGAATAGATACAGCAAAATGCAAACAGTGGCGCCAGCCAAGTAGCGCATGCCCTTGGGAAGCGCCATAGTGAGTAGCAACGGCGATGGCGATGGCGAAAACGATGGCGAAGTACTCCAGCCTCACAAAAGTCCAAGAGCGCTCGACGTCGGCCTCGGGGGTTTCGAGTAGCGGCAGCGCAGGGCGATCACGCTAGCACGGATTTAGATACGCCACCTATGGCACGTGCGCTATGGTAGCCATCGAACTTCATATGTACATTGCTTACTAGCCTCGTCTTCTTCAATTTCGAGGCCATCAACTCAGTCGATCTGCTAACTGCTCCCACATCGGTTCGGCCCCAGCTCTTCCAACACTTCGTAGACCTGCTACGATAAAAGGGAGGAGTCTATCAACCTCCTGGTCAATCTGCTGGCCAGCGCTGCCCTTGGTCTGGGCAAACAAGACACCCAAGTCGAGCAACTCAACGATAGCGTTGAATATTGGCCTCAGATCTTTTGACAGTAAGGTTCGTTGATGTATCTTTCTTATATACTCCGCATGAATTCGTGCCATTTCATCGACATCCTCGGCCTTTTCCATAGCTGCTTTCATGTCTCGTGTGGAAAGAAAGATGGCAGTCTCAGTAGTGTAAGAGCGAAGCACATCAGCAAACCACATGAGGCGATGCAATAAACCGTAAAAAACTATCGGCTTAGGCTTTCGTGACCGACGCATGCGGGCGCGCTGTAGTGCGTGCTTGACGCGGTATATCTGCATGAGAAAGGTGCAAATCTCCTGGTACATGGGTACAGATGAGCGCTGAATGATGTTTTGGATGGACCAAGGAACCTGGGAAGCTTGTTAGTACTACTGATATCGACATAGCAGGCAAAATGCGCTCTTTTGCACGTACCGCATAGTCAATGGACACGGCAGCCAAGTCTTTGACTGAGTTTCCTCGCGCCTTTGCCTTTGTAGCGCGAACGACAACTCTCTCAGCAGTTGATACCGTGAGGATCGTGCCAAAAATACCACGCGCAAGCTCCGTCAAGACATAGCGATCGTTCCATCCTCTGCGTCCAGACTCCATGCGCTCAATAATTGCAGTAGCAAAGTCCTCGAATATTGATCCATTCTTGCCCAGATATAGAGTTTCAAAGTTTTCCAACACATGCATCAAGCCATCCGTTTCCAGAATGTGTTGACGAAGTACAGATGAAGCAAGTGAATATTTACTTGCAATCCATGTCTCAAACGCCGTCTGAAAGAGCTCTGGAAAAGGCGCTAGAGGAACCGTATCTGATGTACCACATACTGTCTCGTGTTTCAGAGTTGGCTCGCGATCCAAGGCATGCGAGTCTGTATCATAGATGCCCAACTCCTTTAGAAAGACAACACTCTTGCCTGCAATGAATATTTTCTCTGCCACTGGTCGCAGAAAGGATGGAGATAGTGAATGATTTCGGCCACCAAGGCTGAGCACATAACGATCGTGCCATAAAGAGGCAGCATCACTATGCGTATCGTTTACGAAGAGAGGGAGGGTATCATCGTCAGGGGCCAGTTCCCCAGTCTCCATCCACCGTCGTATTGGTTTGAGAAATGTATTGAGGCACTCGAAAAAGACATCGGATGTATATCTGAACAGGCCATCGTCTAATGTCATTTGTGCAAGAGTAATCTGCTCGAAGAGAGCCTCCAAGACATGTTGATCAAGCTCAATGCGCTTTCTGATGGAGTCGAGCGATAAAATAGGCGTGGAGATGGCTCCGACATCGTTGTGCAATTGCAGTAGGGAAACAGGAACGGGATTCTCAGGCTTCAAATACTGCTGCTGCTGTTGAGATAAGGAACGGTCATACTGAAGCAGTCGCGCCCGTACAGCGGCCACGAAAGTCTGATGAAGTGGTGATCGTGGTACAGACCGGCTTTTCGTCTCTTTTTGAAGCGCCCACTCTCGCAGACTATTCAATGTCTTGCCAGTTTCGACGAACTGAGATAGGAGGTTTGTGATGGCGAGAGAAGGGGCGTTGTCAATGATGTGGTTCGTGCTGAGCGTAGTGTTGTGAGTCCAGCTTTTCGTCCGATACAGGCTCGTATGTAGACCGCCGAGCATGAAAAGTGTCTCTCGTATAGCCTGGATTTCTGTGATATGTACTTTGGTGTCTTTCTCTTCGGCTACCTTCCAGAACTTGACCTCTTCCAGCTTAGCTACAAGCGTTTCGTCGGTTGGCATAATACAAGACTCGGGGTCATATACGTCATCTATATCGAAAGTAGCGGGGGCTGTATGTGATTCCTTTTTCATTCCTATTGAGCGGTTTTTCGTCGCTTGAGGAATCTCCGCCATAGTCGATGTCCTTTCCAGATCTCTTCATCGCTGTACGGATCTTCTTGTAATAATTCCGCCCATGTCAGCGGCGGTGGCGGGCTGACTGGTCTGAGTAGCTCTAATGCTTCGACCTGGGTGTTCTCTAGAGGTCGGTCTGCGAGTAAAAGTAATAACGACAGTACATCTGGTTGATATTGGTAGCCCTCTAGCTTTCGCAAGCGTGCTTGCAGCGCATCGGCAAGGTCATCCCGGTTCTTGACACGGAACTTCTCATCTAAACCTGCAAACCTGGCCGTGATGTCGAATTGGTTCGTCCGAGCATACTGGTGACCTCGAAGGTTGCGCGCTGCAATCTCTCTGGCGTGTTTGTAGGCTTGCGGGTCGCTTTTCAGTATAGACCGTATCAGCTCATCGGTCAGGCTGGATATCTTCGCGTTTTGAGCCATGACGACGTGCCGAATTAATGGTGTATTGCAGCCATTTCAGCCAAAGGTAGGCTGACCACAACGTATTGCTCAACTCTGCTTGTTGCGCTGTTGCTCCGCCCCACTTAGATCCAAACATCATTCCCTAAAAAGACTAGTGCGTGTTTATGTAAGCGTGAGATTTGAAGCTCCCCACCACAACGCAACATGCAAGAAAGAGCACCACCAGGAATACAGCAGCATGCGCCATCCGGCTGCGCCAACAGTAGTCGCAGTTCTTCTTGGCTTTCTAATTTTCATGGTACTTTGGAGTCGAGCGCGCGGTGACGGCCACCATGAAGGGAACCCTCATCCAAACGATATACCACGGAAAGACAAGCGAAGCGAACAGGACACTCCTGGTGATGATGAAGATGAAGCCCTAAGACTGGACGAGTGGAACTAAGACTATTCTCAATTGAAATCGCGACTTGCGTATATTCTCCGCCTGGATCCTACTCCTGCCCTTTTTCTCGTCTCTAGCCGATCGTCGATCTCCATCATGAAATGCCGTTTGGGCAATTGAGCGATACTCTACGTCGAAATGGTTCCATTAGGAAGCATCCCTGGGAATAGGCCCTGTATCTTTCAATCAGTACTCCCCTATCATTCGCGGGCTTAGCGGAGGTTTGGGGGCGGATTGAAATAGTAGCTGTCGCTGATGCAAATGAATCCGGGGTGAACGGAAACCTTACTATCGATCACATCGGACAAGAACAGTATACTCCGCTCCAGGCCCTATGGCGTGTCCCGAATCCGCCCTGAAGCTCAACCAGACTTTAACGGTCTATTGGGAAATGGTTGCACGAGAACAGATGCGCAGTCAGACCTTGGCTACGATGTTGTGCTCGGTATCAGGTCGGATATTTGTTGTTTCGCCCTCCATTGTCTGTAATTACTACCAAATAAGTTCGATCAATCGACGACGCGCTTGGTGACCAAGTGCGAGGGAATTTGCTGCGTAGAACAATCGGGTTACACCTTACGTTCGCTGGTGAAAGTTGTTTTCGCGAGTACTACTATTATAAAAGTGCAGGTGGTTGAGGGACAGGATTCGAGGTATACTGTTAGAAGATGGATTTTATCGTGACTCGTAGGCAGGGTGCGCTATTCGTGAAGTGTAGACTCAACTATACTATTCGGAAAGCGAGAAAAGTTAGCCTGAGTCAAAGCCTGATCTAGTGTAGGAGAAATAAAATCTTACAAAGAGATGGTTATGTAACAAGACTCCACATCATTACAAACAGCGCCAAGGTCGACGATCTGTCAGAAAGTAACAAATATAAGGTTGTCATGTTGATTTATCTCCAATAATATGCCCAGGCCTAGAAGCTGTGCTGTCGCGTCGGGCGTGATAGATAGGTAGACGAGGCGGCCATATGTTGAACAACTGCGTCGAGGCATCGCGGAGGATTCGTAATACTGAGGGTCCTATAAACTTCTGCATAAGTAAATTAACCAACCTCCGCTTAATTTGTCAGTTACAATTGATTCCCATACTCACCTATAGGTTAGGTATGACTCTAGAGGCTTCGTGGTTGCAAACAACTCGTAGACAGATAAACACGAGACTGCAAGGGGAAGGCCCAAAAGGATCTAAAAGCCCCGAAATACGCTTTCTTACCAATTTGGACTGATGATTGCGTAGAGCCGAGCATGATACGGGATATGGGAAAGTGTTTTGAGAATGGGTTTGGGAAGGGAAGAACACACCAATCGAAAACCACGCGCAGACTCAGAATTGCGATTTAGGTATAATGGAAAGCGTCACCATGCAATTATTGTTTTGGAAACCAAGTGCAATCAGATTCGTTGTTATCCGTCGAACCTGGCAAGGAATGCATAAGCACCACTGTAGTGCACGCCCAAAAGGGAAGGTGGTGTGAATACTACTTCTGCATGCTCCACCTGGGCAATTGATAACCATGGCGCTGAGCTTCATCATGTATATCTTGGTTAAGGATCACTAGGCTTACTTTGGGCAATCTAGAACTCACGAGCTGATTCTATGTCGTTCTCTCTTGGATATCTGGAATTGACGAGCTACTTCTGTGTCTTTTTCTCTTGGCTGTCGAGAACTAACGGGCTGCTTCTATATTTTTCTCTCTTGGCGGCCTGGAACCAGCGAGCAGATTCTACTTTCTTCTCTCTTAGCTGTCTAGCGTCGACAAAGCGTCCTCACTGACCACCTTGATCATGTGACCTCTAGCGTGCCAAGTCGCTGCTGCCCGTAAAGGCGCTCCATTCTCCCTCTCTCTTTCTCTCTCCAGACTTCTCTTCCGCAGTCTGCTTGACCACCGTTTCCCAACATTTTCCAGCTTCCACACCAACACGATGCCTTACACCACTCAGTCTTCCCTCTCCTCCATGCCCTCCTCTCTCCCTTCCATCCGCACTCATCTTGCTCGTAAAGAGCGCGCCGCCACGCGTATCTTGCCTGCTAACATCTACCATCCCGCTCCTGCAGCCCCTTCAGGTGCCATTTCTGTCCTGAAGAAGTCTGCTAAACCGTCCCTACCAGAACGAACAACACAGTCACTACATTTTACATCACTCTCTTCCTTCCGTCCATCTTCGACACGTGAAGAGCGCTCCGCCATGCGTTCCCTCCGTGCTGAAATCCGCCCACTCTCTCTTTCCGCCCGCCCAACTGGTAGATCTGTCCTCAAATCTGCGAAACAGTCACTACCAAAAGACGCCACATATCCCTTGCCAGAAGGAACCACACAGTCGTTACATTTGCCATCAGAGCAAAGCACACACTCTTTTTCCCGCTCGTCATCGACACGTAGTTCGACACGTAGCGAACGCGTCACCGCCACCACGCGTCCTTCGCGACCCGTTCAGGCCTCACGCTTAGGCGCCATATCTGTCACCAAATCCGCCACCCGGTCACCACCAAAGGTGACTAAACATTCATTATCATCGCTAACCACACAATCATTCAAGACATATCCGTCCACACTATCGCTACAGCCAATACAGGAGGAGCCTCGTTCTGCCTCCCCCGTTGACTCAGTGAAGGCTGCCTGGTCAGAGATACGTGCTCAACGTACTCAGCGTGATGCCGAGCGAGCGGCCCGACAAGCCGCTGTAGTCCCCCACGCTCGTTTAGCAACCCGCAGGTATAGTCCTGGAGTCCCTTCGCGTGATACGACGACGGAGACCCGGCCTGCCGTAGTCTCCAAGCCATATGTAGCTCCCCGCCCTCGTTTAGCAACCAGCAGGAATACTCCTGCAGTACATTCACTTGATACCACGACGGTCTCCCTTCACGCGGAGAGGGCCAAGAAGAGGGAGGAGCGTCGGGCGGCCGGTCCCGCGTTCAATATGTCGACCGACGAGCGGAATGCTGCCAAGTCTCTGGCAATCGACTCCGCGACGAGGAAGGCCGAACATATCGAGCGTGAGGCACGCATAGCTAAGCTTCGAGCTCAGCTATTCGCCAGGCGTGAGGCCAGGACCGCCTCAACGACGGATTCATCACGGTGGACACGCTCGTCCCGTGATCAGACCATTTCCTCACGATCCCAAAGGACTGCCCCTATAGTCCGGAAGGTGATTTAGATTGTTCCTGTGATATCTATTGCCTGTGACATATATTGATAAATTCATCAGGAAGAGGCACGACCCGCAGCTCCGGCAGCGAGACGTGTACCTCGACCAACCGGCCTGAAGGAGGTAGAACTGACGGACCCGTTTGTCAACCGAACCAATTCGACTTCTCGAGCCGGCGAGAAGATTGGTGGATATCACACGGCGAACCTAGAGTTCAAGGAACGGCTTGAGGCTATTGCCGCAAAGCCATTACCTGCACCAAGGGCCACGTATACCATATCGGATCGATCAACGGGGAGGAGCGGTGCTTTCTCGTCGAGCCGACGTCCCAGCGAGCCAAGGACATCTGGGCGTCCTACGACAGGCACTTCCTCTCGTGCGCCGGCCAGGCCACAGGCCGCCCGACTTCCATCGATTCTGAAGCCGAGTTACTCGGTACGATTCGAAGCGGGATTGAAGGACAGGGCAGATCTCTTCGTCGCTGAAAAGCGACAAGGGATGTACAAGGACCTCATGGCCCCCGGTCTGAAGATCACCCGGAATGCCGGAAAGCCTACGCAGACAACAACGTACATCAACCTCGCCCGTGGTTCAGCTACGTTCCCTCCCAACCGGGTACCGCGTGGCTATGTCTGTCCGAAGACACTGCCACGGAAAACGGTACGATTTGCGGAGTCCCTGGAATCGGTCCAGGAATTCGAGCGCGATCGCTCCAACGACGACCTCCTGTACTACCCGTACGAGGAGGCTGGAGACAAACGACCAGTGTCTTGGATGACTGGAACGATGAACGCTCCAGAGCTACAAAGGCCACCACGTCTGACGATGTGGAAGAGCTTCACTCTGGACGACAGGGATGAAACCGTCATCACGAAGTTCCGCAGCGGACCCCAGCGACAGCGGGTATGTCAAGTACGAGGCTTCTACGCGAGACAAACGGAGGAAATTGCAGAAGGTGGCACCAATTCAGCCTTGGTCACCGTCAAGCAACTCATCGAGGGCTTTTATGGCCTAAAGATGACCATTCGCGGCTCCACGGTTTGGAGCGGGGTTGTCATGGACGAGAACGATCCCATCGAATGTTCCTTACCAACACATTCTTTCGGTACCATGACCGACCGCGAAGAACCTGGGGTATGGAAGTTTTGGAGCGAAGCATACCGTGTCAACAACGATAGGCCCGGCTACGCGAGGCATCAATGTTGGCTGGGAGGAAACTGCGTGAAATTCTCGTTCGGACGCAAGTGCGTGTGCTCAGGGGCTTGGGTTCGACAAGTAGGAGTCCTGGGGGACCTCAAGGTGGTGAAGGGTCCTCGACCAAAGTTCGCCAGCGGCAGCCAAATTATGGTGACCGAGTCACTACCGCCGGCTTACGGAGGAAACGGAATGACTGTTGCTTCGGACGTAAGCACAGACAACGATTCAATCATCACAGAGGCCACGGGGCTCTCTTCTCCTCATCCCCGGCCATACGTCACCGCAAGAGGCCCACCCGAAAATACTGGCGAGGACGACGACAGGTCTATGTCGCCGGCCAAACCATATCTTAGGGGAAGGCGTATCGAGGTGCCAGTTGGAGAGCCGCGGTCACCCATCCGAACTCCCTCACCCGTGGGCATCATGTCTGCGGCCGAGAATGAGTGGTATAGGGCGATTGTCGCCAGGGCTATGGCCCGTGCTCGTGGTGAATTGTGAAGATCAGCGACAACTGAACCTCCTAATCCTCGCGGAGAGGGACGCGGATGTCTAGCTTGAACACGACCATCCACTGGACTTGCAGCCGACACTAGGTTTGAATGTTAGCCTTTAAAAACATATACCCGGGCCTGTCACACCCGGATGACGCCTACACCCACGAAATGTCAGCGACAAAAGATCCCGTCACCCTTCACGGGGCTGATTGGAAGATTCTAGCGACATCGATATTATCGGTTAGATGTGCGACCACAAACATCAACAAGGTTGATTGTTAGCCTCTAAAACATGTCCTCCTACACGGTTCCACTGTCAGCCTCAAAAACATCCCTACACGGTTGATTGTAGCCACCAAACATACACTTCGGGTCTGGTAAACTCGAGTAAACAACCCCCATCGTTTTCTACGTGCGATCACGCACACCCACACTGTTCAATAATTTCCTCCAATACATTTCTTCGGGCGGGTGAAACTCCAGTAACCCTACCCCCGATCGGCCGGATGTGCCAACAAAGACATCTACAAAGTTTGGATGTAAACCTTCAAAAAACATCTCTCCAGGCAGGTCAAACCTGGATTACCAAAACCCACGCAAGCGGGATATCAATGACGGCCTTTTACTTGTTTTGGCGGATGAGTCGAAGAGCATGTCGATATCTTGACATAAAGCCTCGGTTGAATGTACGACCATAAACATTCACACAGCCTTGGTTGAATGTGCGACCAAAAACATCTCTCCAGGCAGGTCAAACCTGGATCATCAAAACCCACGCAAGCGCGATATCAGCGACGACCCTCCCTTACTGTGGCGGTTAAGTGGAGCCAGTCCTAGCCCTATCACGACATAAAGCCTCGGTTGAATGTGCGACCAAAAACATCTCAAATAAACCACGATTCCCAGTGAGAAACGACTGATCTTCCCTCATCTTGGCGGAATGAGGCTGGAAAACGTCCTTCGATCTGAAATCAACGGTGCCCCAAACTTGGTTGAATGTGCGACCCAAACATCTCCCCAGGCAGGTCAAACCTGGGATATCAAAACCCACGCGAAATCAAAACCCACGATTCTCGGTGCCAAACGACCAATCTACCTCATCTTGGCGGAATGAGTGTAGCGATAGTCCTTTCATCTGAAATCAACGGCACAAAGGTTGAACGTATCTACCTGTAAAAACATCTCTCCGGGCAGGTCAAACCCGGGTAACCAAAACCCACGCTAGGAGACCACAACGCGACAGCCACCCGACATCACTCTTGGCGGAGATAGATTAGGGGCCGGCTTAGCTGACATCTCATCGGTTGGACGAACATACCAAAAACGTCACCCAGTTTGCAGAGGATCTGGGCAATCAACAACTCTTGCCCTATCACAGAATCAAGTCGATCCGAGGAGGAGGAGGAACGACGTCGTTGGCTATCACCCGGAATTAGAGTTGGAAAGGCGCCAGTATTTTATCGGCATCCCGTCGGTAGAGGAAAAACGCCCCAAGACGAAGAGGAAAGGAGGATAGCGGTTGTTATTTCGCAAAATCGGAGACGGAAGAAGTTCATGGCGTGATCGGCAGCAGTTCGGAGCCCTACTACGGTTGTCTGCCACGGTAGCGGTGTAAGAAAGCAGTCGGTGTGCGCGGAGACACCTGAAGTCGAAGAAGAGGCGGATAGCGGTTTTTCGGTCGGTTTTTTCGAGAGGTCACCTCGGTCGGTATTCGATTCGGCGATCCATGTCTCTGGACGACGGCACGGTTATCGATTCGAGGCGGCTTCATCGGCGACGACGAGACGACGACACGATTCTGCGGTAGGTATTGCGGCACCGGCGTTGTGCTTTCCACGGATACAAACGACAAAAAAAGATATAAAAGAGAAAGACAAAAAATATCTCCTTGGTTCGATTCGACGGCGTTTTCGTTTTGCGATTTTTACTGCTCATCGGAGCTTTTTCCCGACTTTTCGCGTTGTTTTCGTCGATTTTCTTCTCTGTTTGCGTTGCTCAGTTTCTTATACCGTTCTATACCCCCGGAGAAAAGACCAAAAAAGATATAAAAGAGAAAGACAAAAAAGGTTTCCTTTGTTTGGGTCTTGGTTTACGTTGTTTTCTGTTTTTACGTATGCGTTGCTTTTTAGTTCTTTTGATTTTTGATATTTCATTGGTTCGGATGCGATTGGGTTCGAAAGGGTTGAGCTTGAGATGGGGGATCTGTGGAGAGGAACTGCTAACATTTAGGGATAATGCTCCCCCTTCCCTATCACTGCCCTTTCCCTTCTCTCTTTTCGTCACTGCCCCTGCCCATATTTTTATCCCCCCTCTTCTCAGTCTATTCTCACTTCTTACAGGTTTCCACGCGGCCGGACAATGTCCTCGTTTGCAAGTCGGTGTCGATCATTCCGCTAAGTAGTCTTTACCTGGTAGACCCTACCAGCTCTGACAAATTCGCAGGTTCAACTGGACCTAGACATCGGATAATTTTTATAAGTTCACTCTGATGTTCCTTGGCAATCAGTTGTTAATACGGAAGGTTTGCAGATCAGAGCCGACGGCGCAGCCTCGCGCTTATCGGCTCACCGATATGTCGAAAGGCGAGCTCCCACCTTGTGCAATACGCATCGTTCCCCGTCTTCCCCAATCGGCCTTTAAAGTGATGTTCTCGACCCCGTGGACTCAGAAGCAGTCCGGTAAGCTGGAGTGGGTAGCAAGAGATGCGCTGGGTGAGCCGTGGTAGTCGTTTATACGAATTCATCATCTAGACCTTGAACAGTTACCTCAATATATCCCTCAGTGATCTCGGCGAAAGAAGGCGATTGGTTCGAATATTCCACGGCACTCGCGGTAGTCGCGCGTCGGTGATCGTCGTGGAGTCGATGTGGAGTTGCGGCGAGCTCAACCGGAAGCGTTCCCGTTTCGGACAGCAGCTGCGCCTCATTTGTGGCGGTAGCTTAGCTGTACAACATGCACTAGACAACAAGTCCCCCATCTACAACATCACCAGTTCCACTTTCCGACTACTCATCTTATAAACCACATTTTACCTTATCCTTTCTTGAATAGCAACATAGGTTTTAAGTGCACACGACACTGCAAACATGACAAAGAATCACCCTTCCCTCCGCAAGGCGGCTTCAAACACTGACCTCTACTCTGACCCGTCACCGCCCCGCCCCCTGCGACACTCGTACTCGACAACCCTGGGTCGCGCTCACACAACGGCAAACTTGGCGCACCGCCCGCGACTAGATCGTGTTGTAGAGAGAGGATGGAGCAATCGGCAGGGCGCGCTTGACCCGCGTAGTCGCCATAGCATTGCTGCATCGTACCCCAATCTCATCGATGTGGAAGACGACTATCCAGAGCCATCGAGGCAACAGAACCCACCGCCTGTGCCGCCCAAGATCCCAGAGCTACCTGCTTCTCAATCTACTGCAGCACTGCCTAGACCGACTCCTTCTCATGCTTGGATTCCTGTGCCAGCGCGCTCAAAGGAGGATCCCGCTCGCTATACCAAGCCTTTTACTGATTACATGACGAACAACCCTACCATCTTCCATGCTGTTGATGCTGTTGCTCAGGATCTCGCCAAGGACGGTTACAGGAAGCTGTCTGAGCGTGATGCATGGGATCTCAAGGCTGGTGGCAAGTACTACGTGGAGCGCAACGGCACGTCGCTCATTGCTTTCGCTATCGGCGATGGATACAGATCAGGCAATGGAGCAGCAATAGTCGCTGGGCATATCGACGCGCTTACGGCAAAACTGAAGCCCATCCCCAAGCTTCGTACAAAAGCAGGCTATGTACAGCTTGGTGTAGCGCCTTACGCCGGTGCCTTGAACAGCACGTGGTGGGACCGCGATTTGGGTATTGGTGGAAGGGTGCTTGTCAAGGAGAACGGAAAGATTGTGACCAAGCTCGTCAGGTTGGATTGGCCGATTGCGAGGATCCCGACGCTGGCGCCGCATTTCGGTGCCGCTGCGAATGGCCCGTTTAACAAGGAGACGCAAATGGTACCGATTGTCGGTCTTGACAATAGCGATATGAGCAGTACCTCGGCAGACGGTGGGGAAGGCTGGAAAGCTAGTGTGCTAGGTGGCGAAGGTGCTTTCACCGCTACCCAACCCGAGAGACTCGTCAAGGCCATCTCCAAGGAACTAGGTATAACAGACTGTACGTCCCCCCTCCCTCTCTCTCCCTACCGCACCCCCATTCTAACCACGTCCAACAGACTCCACAATCGTAAACTGGGAGCTCGAACTCTACGACACGCAACCCGCCTGCACCGGCGGCCTCGACCACGAATTCATCTTCGCCGGCCGCATCGACGACAAACTCTGTTCCTGGGCCGCCATCCAAGCCCTCCTCAACACCACACCCTCATTGTCTTCCTCATCCCAACTCCGCATCGTCGCCCTCTTCGACGACGAAGAAGTCGGCTCGCTCCTGCGCCAAGGCGCCCATGGCAACTTCCTTCCCAGCACCATGCAGCGCATCGCCGAGCACTTTGCGCCCGCGGGCAGAAGCCAGGCTGCCCTCAGCCGCACGTATGCAAATTCGTTCCTCGTGTCCAGCGACGTTATCCACGCTGTGAATCCGAATTTTCTGAATGTCTATCTGGAAAATCATGCCCCCAGACTTAATGTAGGGCCGGCTGTTTCGGCGGACTCAAACGCACATATGACGACTGATGCTGTTTCTACGGCAATCTTGCAGCGCTGCGTCGACCGCGATGTTGGCGCTAGAACTACGGATCCCAAACTCCAGGTTTTCCAGATTAGGAATGATAGTCGTAGTGGGGGTACTGTCGGACCCATGTTGAGTGCGGCGACGGGGATAAGGGCGATTGATTGTGGGATTCCGCAGTTGAGTATGCATTCTATTCGCGCGACGACGGGAAGTTTGGATCCTGGGTTGGGAGTTTTTACGTTTCAGAGCTTTTTGGAGAATTTTGAGGGCGTGGATAAGGAATTTAGGTAGGGAGTTGGATGGATTGGGGGAGCAATGTGGGCTTGGCTGTAGAATACATGAGTGCTTTTGATGTCTGAATGTTGGTACAAAATGCTCTTTGAAGACTTCATGTGATGATTTAAGCAGCCATACCAGGGCAGCGACCGTCTGACTAGAATCACAGGGTGTAGAAGTCATGGCTTTGTTCCAGTCTCGTTGGATCAACTATGAAGAAAGGTACTCGCAACCTTGACCATGATCCCTTTGTACCCCCTCGATGAACTCCATCGTGATGCCGCAAAATTCAATACGTACAACGCCGCTGGGCGAGCTTCATAACACGTCCTCCCTCTCCTGACTCGGTATCAAAAATTGAAGATGCAAAGAAAATAACGTCTCTACCTATGCGTGTCTGGTTGACGACTATTGACCGTTGAGTCGCGATGGCATCTCCTCGTCTTCGTCTTCATCTTCAGGATGGCTTGGGACGCGTTAGCAAGATGCAGTATCAGTTAAAAGTCAAACTCACCCAAGCAGGTCCTTGACGTTCTTCATCTCGTAATGCTTCTTGCGCAGCTCTTCGAACTTGCGGTGCTTCTCCCTCTCCTCCTGTGTCGCATTTGGATGAAGCTCGCCGTGGTAACCCTCGTCGGCAGGGTCCATGCCCTCTTCAACCAAGACGCGCTTCTCGCTCTCGGGGGTTTGCGAGTGTCGCGCCTGTAGCTCTGGCTGTCCCAGGTCAAACTCGGGGATATCCTCGATCTTGGGCTTTCTCTTTGGTTTGTCTAGTTCGTCAACCTTGAGCTCCTCCGCGTTGAGCATTTCCACCTCCTCTTCATCCTCGGTGGGGTCGTATTGCTTGGCGTACGGGGTCTTTGGCTCGTCAATCTTCATGGTGCTATCCCGGTTCTGTTCGTTCAGGTAGAGGTTGGCCTCGTCCCACTTGAGCTGGGGGCTGTTCTCGTCGGGGTCAGCACCTGACTGACGCCGCGACCCCATACCCCGCGGGTTGGAAGACGACCGACGGTGGGCGCCCGCATTGCGCAATGTGTTCTCGAGCACAATCTCCTTCTCTGACATCTCGCGACCAAGCGGCGGTCGCTCCGAGATGGGACTTGTAGCCGGGGGGAGCTCGGCTGTCGGGGACGTCTGCGAAGCTGTGCGGAACGAGTTTGAGTTCTTGAGGATACCTGGGCTCGTTAGCTGAAGATGGTCCGGAGGAGCGGATAGAACTTGGTCGCACCCTTGGGTCGCTCAACATGCGACGTCGGCGAGTGCAGTTGGGGTGATGTGGCAGTCATGTTGGTGGTGTTGGTGGGGCGTAAAGAAGCAGACTTGGTCTTCTGTCGTGGGCGTAGGAACGTGTTTGATCGCACGTGAAAGGTTGCAATGTGGGGTGACACGCGATGCTGACAAGGTGTTCGGATAGAAAGTAGGTGTGGTGGGAGACAGAAGGGAGGAGCAGATGGCTTTGTATGATTGTGCGCGGGCGATGGCGGTGACTTTGTGATGTGGCCGAGGAGAGCGCAGTGTGATGCCAGATGGTGGGGTGCGTTGTCCTGGTGAAGGCACGGAGAAATGACGTAGATGGGTAGGTACCTTTTCCCACCCCGCACGCGTTTGCATGCTGATGCTGCAGGCGCGGCAAGGTTAATATTGAGGCTACCGCGCTTGTCATGTGCCGGTGGGCCGTGAAGGACTTGCACGCCAACCTACGCGTCGGCAGTGTCTTCATCCACGTCGACAAGGGGCGTCGTGTCTACTGCAAACGTCACTGGGGGACAAGACAAGGCGCATTGGTATGTTGAATAGTATAGTGAATTTTCTGCATGTCTAGATATTCCCATCTCAAACTCGCAATGCGCACATGGGCTTCCACTGTCCTTCCACTGTCCTTCCACTGTCCCACCTAGCGTGCCTTGCTCACTGTCAGCTCCCGATGACACCGGCATTTCCGTCTTCCGCGGACATGCGCAAGAGCAGCAGTGTGATACTACTATGTAGGGTCTATTCAATCATCAGCCGTGGTTCCAATGTGCATCCAGACATGTCGTTGCAATCCTTCACAATGGGCTTCAGACTTTGCCTTTTGAGCTTCATTCTCAACCAAGAAATCGCATGTCGCGATAGTGTAGGTATATCTGGCTGAGACTCAGACTACCAGAAGTGGTCCAGAGGACCTAGTCATCCCAAGCCAAAGAAGAAGAAGAAGAAAACATCATACGCCACAACAGCACACATACAAGAAGAAACCGAGACGGCATGCAGCCTCAACGCCCAACGCGTCGCGCGCGTGACAAAATAATGTCCCTGCTTTCAGGTCATCACCGCATCATGGAAGCCACAGAAAAGCGGCCCTCGTGATGATGGTTTTAGAAGAGGATGGCTCGTTCTGGGCCAGGTATCGAATTGCCAGCTGAGTAGGGAGTGTCGAGCTGGCAAGTGTTACGAGTCTTAGGCCGTTGGTGAAGAAGAGAAGTGGTGCGGCGGCGCGGCGAAGGATATGCAGCTCGGTAGCTGACTAAGCGCGCATCCCTGCTGCGGAAGGCGCGCGCCTGAGGTGCAAGTGCCAACCTCTCAAACGTTTTCTCAGTAGGTACGCACCACTATCCGCCATTGCACACGATACATCCCACCACGCCCGACGATCACATACAATCGGTCCTGTCACATCCTTTCTGCAGCATCATACCCCTGGACACGCCATACACGCCCCCATCGCTACAACCACACGACGACAGCCGCAAATTCCACCCCGCATATCTTCGACGCACATTGGCCATTGGCCTGCCAGCTCTTCCATTTGCTTGCTTGTTTGCCAGCCCCACCCGCCCTTGGATACCGTGCCATTCTTCTCTTGCATCATCTACCCACTCGACCGCCTCTACCAATGGACAATAGGGAGAATCTTTGGACTAGGCGCTCCAAGTAGGCTCGCATGTCCCCGCAATCCTCGCTTGCACCACTAACACCGCCCGACAGCACCAGCAAGCTCTCACTCTCCATGTCACACTCGGAACCCAGTAACGAAAAGTCGGAGCCTCACCAGCGCACCATCTCGGCGACCAAGCGCTTTGGTGCCGACTCGTCCCACGGCGGCCGCAATAACCCCTTCAACGCCATGTCGCCCTTGACACCAGGCGGATTAGCCTCGCCCACGACGGGCGGCTCTTCTGCCTTTGGCCTCGGTTCTGGCGCATTCGCGTCCTTTGGCTCTGCGGGTAAGACGCCCAAGACGCCGGGGACTGCCTTTGACTTCAAAGCGGCCGCCATGTCGTCACCCTCGCCCGCGACGCCGTCAGATAAAAAGGATAAGCCCGTGAGCAAAGTGGTTAATAGCATACGTAAGGAGTCCATATCCACAGGCTCGATACCAGAGAACACACAGGGTCCCTCTGCGCCACCCGACTTCAACGCGCCGTGGCCGCTCAAGTACACTTGGGCCGTGTGGTACCGTCCACCGACGGCCAAGAATGTCGATTACGAAAAGTCCATTGTGCCGCTCTGCAAATTTTCGACCGCCCAGGAGTTCTGGAAAGTCTTCTCTCACCTCAAGCGACCCTCGAGCCTGCCCTCCGTGTCGGACTACCACGTGTTCAAGCAAGGCATACGGCCGGTATGGGAGGATGATGAGAACAAGCGAGGCGGCAAGTGGATCATGCGCCTGAAGAAGGGTGTGGCGGACCGTTACTGGGAAGACCTTTTGCTTGCGCTTGTTGGGGATCAGTTTCTAGATGCTGGCGAGGAGTTCTGCGGCTTCGTCTTGAGTGTCCGAAGCGGCGAAGACGTCTTCAGCATCTGGACCAAGAGCGACGGGGTTAAGAACTTCAAGATACGAGACACAATTAGGCGCGTTCTCAAGCTACCCGAGGGCACGAATATAGTATGGAGGAGTCACGACGACAGTATTGCGCAAAGATCAGCCATCGATCAAGCCCGGAGCCAACACGAAAAGCGTAGGGTAACTTCGTCGGAAATAACAGCCGGCTCATAGGATCCGTCAGCTCTGAATCTGCGAATACATCTTCGCACAACCGAAGACGATGACGAGTCGCAACCACCCACCGTCGCTTTAGCGAGACGCGTAACACTTGTGCTACGGAGATGAATGTGACGGTCTTGAGCCACCATTTCCCGGGACGTCATTGGACGGATCTTGGGTGTGTGAGGCCACCGACCATCTTTTCTTGACATGCTGTCTGAAGCATCATGGGAGCCTGAGTGTCTCCATCCAGCATTCATAGACATTGCTGGACGATGGGAATGTGCAGCATGTGGCGGATGCGCTCGAAGGTGAGGCATCTGGTAGTTGCAAGAGTAATTTTACTGACAGATCCAAGTTCACGTACCCAAAGGTATCGTGTATGGAGATTTGTGATGTGATACAAATTCAATGAATCCACACTCCAGCCCCATGTTCCGTCTGTTGTTTCAAGTGATGGCCATGATTTGATTAGAGCGCGTGATGGGTTGGCATGACTTATCCAGGATGCTTACAGTAGCCTCTTTGTTGAGTATATTACCATAATGCACTGCATCCATGTCGCGTTGAGCCAAACTTCCATTGTAAGTACATACGGGAAGCGGCTACGTCAAAGACGCACGGACGTGAGCGCGACGCATCTCGCGCAACTGACTTTACCTTCACATTGCCCCACGGTGCGCGCATGCGCTTTGTGCGTTTTGTCCTGAGTATTTGCATGTCTCGGAATTTACCGAAGAATACCACTCGTCGCCGCCGCTCCGTCACCGCTATGGTGCTTCCGACGCACTAATGTTCAGCTTGTTGCAGGAGGCTCTCCACGCTGTGAGCTCCTTTGGTTCTTCCAACGTACATGCATGTCTCAGACTCTCTTTTGCCTCAGACTCTCTTCCTATGATTCTTCCTCATCATGTACCTTCACCCGCCTCGCCCGCTAACACCATGCCGCTCCAGCCAGACGAGACCGACGAGACGAACGCCCAATCGCCGAACTACGACTTGCCTCCATGTCCCTACACGCGAGACCCGTCCCCCGCCCCAGAACCGACCCGAACTTATATAGACCTGTCTTCGCCTACAAGGCCTTCAACTCGACCTACTCGCCCTGCCCCACACCCAGAAGCCTCTCGCCGGCTGCCGTCCAAGCCAAGCGAAGACGAGAGGCGATTAGTTGGAGATTACACGTAATATACCAAGGCACAAATGGCGCGTGAAAGAGAAAGGCTAATAATTGAAAAGTGTATCAGCAGATGCGGTTAGTCTTCCCAACCCACGTATGAGCATGCAACCCAAGGTATGTTTACAACTATGCTTCTTGGGCCTCACACTCATATTCTATAGCCAGGGTCGACTAAACGGTTCAAGCCGGTTGATACCATGAACGGCGGACCTCATGCATCAAGTCGAAAGCCTACTACATACGGGAAGCATAGCCGACCAGGTCTTTTGATAGGGCAAGCGCCAGGCGCTGGACAAGCAGCCTACCTTGAGCAGAAGCGGAATAGCGCGCCCAAGACCCCATCCCGCCGTGCACGTTTGCAAGAAGACCAGGATCGATGGTCTGGTGGAGCCGTCTCTGGAAAACGAAGAAAGGTGGAACACGTCATAAACCTGTCTGACGATGATGATGATGAACTGCTGGAGGTGCCTCGGCCTGCCAGCTTTGAGCCTACTGGCGCGACCTGCGAAAAACCTCTATCGGCTAGATCTTCGCAGTCACGAATGAGCATCGGGAGTGCGGGCACAATAGAAGAATGCAGGTCATCTCAGCCTAAGAGCGAGTTTCGAGAAGCCGATGCTCGCATATCTAGAAAGAAGCCGAGAAGACCGACCTCGAGCAAATCTCAAAAGGGATTACAAAAATCCCCATTTAGCGGTGGTTCCTTGGCGATGCACTCCACAGTATCTGCACACTCCAACGGGCATGGTGACGAGCGTAGTAGGCGAATACGGTCGCCCGCTACTGCCCGGAAAGTCATACTGCAGGAACTTCACCAAGGGCAAGAAATCCATGACTCCATACGACATGAACATAGACGTACATTTGACCCGTTTACATCGCACCACTTTCCCGAGGCTCGCATCAATGAATCTACAGCGGAACCGACAACCGACAGCAGAGCTGTCGCCGATATGTCTGTCGATCTTCGCAGACAGCATAGAGCAGCGCCCAAACGAAGGGTGTCTGGTAGCAGCGCAGACGAGCTTGCACCGTCACCTGATCGGAGACAAGCAAAGCCGCTTTCAAAAGCGAGACAAGCTACAAAGAGCGGCATGAAACGAGACACCTGTCCAGCCTGGCCACTAGTATTCGCGAGGTCATACGACTACGCGATACATCACTCCAAAGGGGATGATGACCAAAAACCACCCAATTTGCTCAGCGACCCACAAGGTTGGCGAGTCCGGATATACGAACCGACAGAGGGCATCTATCATACTAAAATCATCATACAACCCCAATATATCAACAGGGTACATGCGGATGATTCAAGTCGGATTCGACTTGAGGGACCTAGACAACAAGATGGTAATTCACCAGTTTTCGACCTGGAGTTTCTAGACACAACAGACTTTCTGTTATTTCGTGACCAGCATGCAGCATCCTTAACACCAAATGGGAGGGTCATCTTGAAAGAAACGTAAGATATCACGAAGCACTCGCAAAATAAGTCTAACCTAGATGCAGAAACGTGATGGAAAAGCTGTTCAGTTTGCCCCTGCCACCAAAAAACGACAAGGTCAAGACATCTCTGCCCGTTCAGGATCTCGTGAAAACGTCAGATCATGCTGATGGACAAACCGCCGGTTCGAAAAAAACACCATTACTAGATGAAGTATTGCGTCCTCCACAAAAGCCGACTGTTTCCAACGCAAGTACAGCAACTTCAGCGCTAACCCGCCCATCGCGCCCCAAGCGATCTGTGCCTACTTATATACAGGAATCTCCTGAACCACAGAAGGTGTTCAAGCACTCGATCGAGAAGGGGCTAGGTTCAGCGTGGATCAAGTCTCTCGAATACGGCGAGGGCCGTCAGCGCGCGGTAGTGCACTTTGAGGATCTGACTCGGCTGGACGAAGAGGAGTATTTGAATGATAGTTTGATCGACTTTTACATGATCTATCTATTCAAGCAACTCAACGTACCCGCCGACAAGGTCTACTTCTTTAATACGTATTTCTTCACCAAACTAACCGGGAACTCTGGCCGCAAGTCGATAGACTACAAAGCTGTGGAACGATGGACTTCGAAAATCGACATCTTCCTCTACGACTATATTGTCGTGCCGATCAACGACTCTCAAACCCACTGGTATCTGGCAATCATCTGCAATGTTTCGAAGATTCCACGTATACAGATAAATCAATCGTTCGATGATGATGATCGTCCCCACATACAAGAGCTTGGCGAAGGTTCAGGTACTACGCTTACGATTGAAGAGGACAATGACGGTTCACGGTCAGCCCAAAACCTATTGCCCAAACCGTCTGCCAGCATCCAAGGGACATCCAACCAGCAAGAGGACGATGACGCCAATCTTTTCGACGAAGCAGCATTATCCTTGGTTAACCGCGATGAGACTGAAACAGGGATACAGCCTGGAACTCAACTTGAGGCAACCTATTCCATATTTCAAGAGCCAAAGGCCGACATCACGACCATCGAAGGGGAGGTCAAATCCTGTGCGTTACTGTCTCGGCAGAGTGCATCATCTGCAAAGAATAAGAACAAACGAAAGCCTGTGCCTAAGAAAGACCCCAATCAACCAGTGATTGTTGTGCTGGACTCCCTAGGCGGTACTGCGCGCAGCGGAGCGGTTCGCGCCCTGAAAGACTGGATAGCGGCAGAAGGGAAACACAGGCGCGGAATGGAAGCAGTGATCAAAGAAAATGGATATTATCCCAAGGCCACGCAGATTCCAATGCAAAGCAACTGGACTGATTGCGGTGTCTACCTACTAGGTTATATCGAGAAATTCTTCCAGAATCCCGATGACTTCAAAGACAAGCTGTTGACTGGGTCGATGTCAGCTGAGGAAGATTGGCCGGAACTGAAGCCTTCCATGATGAGAGACAAGATGCGTGATATCATATTCGAATGCCACAGACAGCAAGAGAATGCTCGGAAAGCGAAAAGAAAGGCGAAGAATGGGGCAACAGAGTCTAAAGCGCCAATGGTACCTACAAATAAGGAGCCTACTGGTGCAGATCCCAAGGCCCCGCTTACGGGCCATGTCACATCTGTAGAGACGAAGACTGAGACTGCAAAGGCGGACCATGAGAATGAAAAACAAGAGCAGACCAAATCACCAGTTCATCCAGCCATTCAATCTCCACGACCCAGACTTGGTTCTCCCTTCAAGCTCGACTTGCCGCAAATGGCGTTTGCGAGAAACCAATCTCCTGACGCTGTTGGTAAGATGTCTGACTCGCGTCCAGTAACACGATCGCCTGCCAAAACACTAAGGCGTAGTAGTCCCGAGGTTCGTATTTCTGGGAAAAGTCCACTGCCCCATCCCTCCTTGTTCAACGGACAGAGCAAATCTCCTCGTCAAACTGGACCAACACAACGTATGGTTCCTACAGTGGACTTGATCAGCCCTAAGAAACGTGGAAGATATGACGAAGACGGTTGTAACAAGGGACTGTTAGCTGCGAAGAAACAACACGTCAAGTCGCCACAGGAAGGAAGAGAAGACCAAGATAAGCAAGCGAAGAGGTCGAATTCACACAACCGAGAGGGCGAAGCACCAAACATGCCCATTGAGATTGACGACTCGCAAGAGGTTCAATTGTTGAAGTCTGAGCACCATGAGCTTCTAGAAACAAGCCCGTCCAAAGTACGCAGGGTGACTTCACACTCACTAAGAAAACACGGTTACGGAAAATCCATCTCCATCGACCATGAGCTCAAGAGGAAACTCGATAAAGATGATCTCACCAGGACCTTTTCACAGAGTCTGAGCGCACCAACCTCTCCAGTTGAATTGGCACGTACACAGGAAGCAGTAGGCGACCCCATGGAGGCCATTTCGCAGTCGACAGATCGCATGCAGATTGACGTTCCCAATGAAGTCACCGTGATTAGAGAGACACCAGAGCCAGGAAGAAGAAGTCCAGCGACGCAGGAAAAACAGCCTTCGAGGCCTGATACTCTGCTCTATTGAGCCCATCATACATTCGGCACCGGAGCAACATTTCCGTCTTGTTAGAGGAGTGTTTTCTTTTCGTTACATCTAGTTATACTATACCCGTCTTGATATGGCTGGCGAAACAGGCGGAGGGGGATTCATCATGGATAAGCACAGGGTGCTGGTTGGCCTCGGCCATGTTTCGTGTAATTAATCTCCTAGACGGTGCATGTTAGGTAGCAGAAGCGGGGTACGGTAGTAGTGCGTACGTTGTCGAGCAAAAACGGGTGATGGAGGGAAAATGAATAAAAAATATGCAGCAGTTACTTTATACCGCACTGTTTAGAATCTTTTCCTCCTCGTTGTTAATCTGGTTAGTGTTGCAATCCCCAGCCTTTTGTTGTTGCTGTTGAGCAAGTTGCCGTGATATATCCCCAAAAGCGCCTCGTCCACCGGTTGGATCGTCGCGTGATGTTGATGTTGCGTTGTCGACGTCTAATCATTATAATCAGCCATCAACCACACTCGAAACACAAACATAATTTTAAACAAGAGATTGTGCAGTTTTGATACCAGAATGCATAGCGTCGGATAAAGGATAGAATGTTTTTTTTTCCTTACCATCAAACCCCACATCCCTCTCCCCCACACCACCCCCAACCCACCTCTCCATC